>JAIUWE010000106.1:0-629900 GCA_022750525.1 Halotydeus destructor | reverse complement strand
TATGAAATTATCGAAGGCAAGTTGAAGCACGTTGTAAAAGAACCGAACAACGGCCATGCCACAACGGAACCCAGATGTCCAGAACAGCGAAGGCCAATTATGGAATGATGGTGGGCGCTGCCCTAGCCCGGTAATGTCTGAGTGGGACGAAGAAACAAAGCGTTTGTTGAGCAATCTCCAACTGAAGTCTTTCTCGAAACGTAATTAGCTTTCCTCAATGTAAACCAGGCTGGATTGAAATTCAATTAAAACGTGTGAAGCGCAACCGTAATTTGGAAGCGTAAACAAAGGAGGCACAGTGAGTCATTGTAGTTCCCACGTATTGTTTACAGTTGAAAGTGCGCAACACGCCAGATCCATTTTGATCAACGGCATTCGTTTTTGAAAATTTGAGCATTGCTAGTCGCTTAGGTCAAACATGGGTCGGAAACGTTCATCCGCGTGGCTTTACGTCGAAGTCGTTAGTAGCAAATCAGATGGAAAGTCTCGACAATTCGTTGAATGTAAAAAATGCCGTCTGCTTATGTCAGCCAATGTAACTGACATGATTGTGCCTCATCTCCGGAAATGCCTCGCACCGGATGTGCCAGCTTCACTCACACGTGCATCTTCTTTCGAAAATGAGTCAAGGTAAGTTCTCTGAAGATCTATTCAAGCTTGCTATTCAAGTTGCGAATCTAGGGCAATGGCAGCTTTTGTTTCAAAGTCTACTGCTGGAGAAGTGGATAACAAGTTTTTGCAATTTGTTGTTGGTGCTAATCTCAGCTTTAACCAAGCGTTACATCCTCTGGCCATAGAATTCTACAAAGCTCTCAACAAAAATTTTGAGCCTCCTACCCGACGATCACTTGCAAGTCCGCTCCTACAACAGCTACGCGAAAAAGTGAGTCTCATTAAGTAGAATGTTTCTCAACGCCATTCATGCAGTGTGATATTGAGCTCGCAGCCGCCATCGAGGCGGCTGAAATGGTTTCAATAATTGTTGATGGCTGGACGAACATCAGGGGCGACAAGTTGCTACATATCATGATACGAACGCCAGAACCATATGTTTATCAAAGCATTGATACTGCCCACTCACCACAGACGTCGGAATACATCAAATTAATTCTGGAGCAGATCATTTCAGGTATCAAGCTGAAACTCGTCAGTATCATCTCGGACAGTGCCGCAAATCAGCAAAAAGCAATCAATGACATTCTTCTCAAAATGCCAGATCTCATAAGTGTCAGATGTATTGCACACAGATTGAATAACTTGATGAAATCTCTAGGACAAATACAGCGAGTCAAAGATGTTATCCACCTTACAAAAATGGTGGTTCAAGATTTCAATAGATCGGGGAAGGCAAGAAAGGCATTGACGGAGGCGCTTAGAACAGAAAACTCTCGTATTTCTCCAATCCTCTCAAGCTATGTTGAAACTAGATGGTACAGCATCTACACTATGTCACACAGTGTTCTGCGGCGGAAAGGGGCTCTGAAACAGCTAGCGTGGTCGGAGAATCCAGTTGTTGCCTCATTAGAGCCTTTGTCTCAACTCGAATACTGGTCTGATCTAGAATTGATCAACGCTGTTTTCAAACCTTTTGCGGAAGCCATCAAACGACTTGAAGCTACTTCTTCACATCTCGGTGATGTTGTACCACAGCTGACAATCTTGCAACATAATACTGATGAAATTTTCTCATCCCCGAAACGACGACCCTTTTTCCTGAGTGAACTCGGAACTGAAACTGCTCTAGGGTTGAAACAATTGAGGGAACCAATTTTCTTGGCAGCATATATGTTGGATCCACGATATCATGAGGAACATTTCACTAAAACCGGAGACGAATTTGATGACGAATATGAAAACGAAAGCTTTGTTGCTGAATGTTACCTCCGGTCTTACGCAAAGAAGCTCGTCCCACTCTTGAAGTTGGCTGAGTTGGAAAAACAACTAAGAACGTTCCGTAGTAGGAGCGGCATTTTCAGAAGGCTGTCAGAATTGGAATACTCGACAAATGATCCAGTAAGTTATTGGAGCAAGGTAGGCGATCATTCTGTTCTGAAAAAATGTGCTCTACGTTTACTGTTCACAACCCCATCCAATGCTGATGTTGAGAGAAGTTTTTCAATGAAGAAAATGGTGCACTCAGTCAGCCGCAACAAATTGACAAATGAACGTGCTGCGGACTTGACGTTCTGTCATCATCACCTCAATCTCGCTGTTAGAAAACAGAGCAAGGCAGCATCTGCTCATCCGAAATCAAGTAAAGAATCACAAGGTTGCATTATCCAAGAGGTAGGAAGCGAATCCAGTGAGGAATCAGTCGTGGATAGCCCAGAGAGTATCGTGGCTATTCCGTCAGAAAATACCAGCACACTGGGCACTGTCCAAGACGGAAATTTGACCACAACTCCAAGAGAAGATTTTTTTTCGGATGAGTATGCGTGAATGATCCACGGTGCTGACATCGGTTTCAATAATATGTAGAATTTGTTAGCTCAAATTAAAGCTGTTTTGTGAAAAGTTTTATTGTTTGCGTGTCTGCTCGTTCACGGTGTTCTGTAGCTCGCTGGTATCCTGAGACGACCCCCAGTCCACCATTTCCTTTTCCGTTGGCCATTTTGTTTTCTATCACAAAGCAGCAATCTGCACGCTGTTTTGGGAATTTGTTTCGGTTGAAAAAGCTAGTTTATCTGAAGAAAATGGACGTCGTGATGGCAAATAGTTCTCCAGCCACTGTGGACGAGGCCCCGAATGATGCCGCTGAGTTTAAAGGTTAGTTGTTACAGCTTCGATTGCCCTAATGAAATAGTTTCCAGCTCTAATGAACAAGATCTGTGAAGATTACGATTTCTCGAAGCTCGACTTGTATGCTTCTGCGGCTGAATTCGTGAAGGACGATGCCAATTCTAGGTTCCATGATGATCCTGTCGCTATCCGCAATTTTGAGGCTAATCAAGACAAAATACGGAAACTGCTCCAACAAAATAGATTGGGAGGTAAGCTGGACATCGCATTGAAGCAGTTCATGACTCTCTATTCTCAGCGAGTGCTAGGTCAAACCGTTCCCAGGATTCGGATTATGCAGCTCGAGTGAGAGCATTGATGAACTCAACCAGCTTTGATAAATCTAACTCGAATGACATGTGTGATCTGCTCGACATCCTGAAATCGATTCGTGAAGACAATACGATCAGAGCTGTTGATGTGGGTTCTCTAAAAGCTATTGCGGGACTTGAGTCGAAGATACAGAAGCAACAATCTGAATTAGAAAAACAGCGAGCGGAATACGATAAGGAATTACTGGAGCTCCAAATGGCAAAGCAAGAGTTGGTGTCTGTGAACAAGAAAAACTTCATGGCTGACCGTATGCTCCGTTTGCTTCAAGAACATTTGGAAGATAACAAAGACAAAGATTTCATCGCTATAAGGTCGAGGTGGGCGAAAGCTGACGACCGGGTGATTCTTCCAAGAGCCGAAGTCGGAACTGGACCGAACAAAGTTGAAACTGTTTCTGTAGCCACCACTGAGAAAGTGATGTGTAACCGAGAACAGTTCATCAGGGTGATCTATACGGACAACGGGGAGCTGATAGAACTCGACTCGTCGGTAATGGCTGACATGGCTTTGGAGAAGTATTTGGTGCTCGAGAACAAGAAAGTTGCCTGTTCCTACTGCGACTCTAAATGCGAATATGGACATGGCAAGCCTGACTCGCTCAAAGCTAGAAATGAGATCAAAGCACACTTGAGTGACAAGTTAAAGATGACTTATGGCTGCAACATCTGTTCTTATGTATCTGAAACTGAGAAGCACAGAATCGATCAACACATCAAAAACAGCCATGCTGATATTGCTGTGTATCCTTTGATATGATTTCATTGCCTTTCTCTAGGTGATCACTACTTCCAAATAAAGACATTTTCGGTATAGCATCTTTCTCCGAGAGTTGATTTTCAGCACTTGATTTTGCTGGCATCAGTAAGTTTCCTACTGTGTTCTCTTGGTTCAACTCAATTTTCAACAAACGCTAGATGTGCCGTCACCGTCGTGCTTTTTACGCCTCAACGTGTCGAAAACTTATTGTGCCAACTCACGGTTGTGCCGACAAGTTCATTGTGCCAGAACAAAAGACTAAAGCGCGAAGTTGGTAGATATTTGAAATGCGATTCAGGAGTGTCTATGTTAGCTGTCTCTCGTCTAGTAATCGTTTCTGCTGCTTTTCGAAAATAATCTGCGGCACAACTGTTTCATCCCATTATGGCACATTGTTATTTTTAATTTAAACATTTATTAATTCGTATATTAATTAAATTAAAATTAATTAAAAATAATAAATTAAAAATAAACAACCCTAAGTAGTAGTAGCTTTGAGCTTGTCATCAAGTGCGGAGCGCCTTGACTTCGCTTGCGGTCCCGTTTCGGCCGAACAGGAGCAGCTGCGTTCTTGTGTACTGAACACTATTCCGGTGAGTCCTATTATCGTCAAGCACCAGGGCAGCCGTTTAGTGGTCCGATCTCGAGGTGACTAACTGTATTTCAACTAGACTCGGTTCGGAAGAATGATGAATACTTGCGCAGTAGCCGCCGGACAGGCTAGCTTCACTGCGACTAATTGGTCGACCATTATGTGCACAGAGCCAATGGCCAGAATATTTCGCCTCTGCATGACACGGAAGACGAAGGCAGCTGGAATTACGCTAGACGATATTAAAATGGCCGTAGTGGCTGCCGAGCAGGTAAGAAAACGAATCCGATTACTGACGTACCTTGACTTGGCATCATGGCTTCATATTGTTCGACAGATCTGCATTAAAGCTTCGGAATAATGCTATAAATTGGAGCAACCCTCGAACTCACAGAATGAAGGTTGACGTACATGCGGTACTTGCTGATGAGCTGTCAGTGCAAGCCTTACTTGAAATAAACAGTTTCACTTGACACTCCTTTTACGCTCACGAGAGAACGATGAAAATATGAGCATTCGTCGTGAATGGTTCCATGTGACCATGAGTAGTCTAATGCGGACGATGCATGGCGCTGACAAGCTTAATCTGTCCCATAAGCGAGTCCACCCGGTTCCGGATGTGACCAGACCCCGATTATTTTGACGCATGTGTGTAAGGTTGTACGTGCTGGAGTTTTTCTATGCTATTCTTGATGGATTTCATTTGCCTTGTCATAGACGAAAAGCCGTTAGCGCTTTTGTTTTCAGTCGAATATCATTCAACTGCAATTATGATTTATCCCAGGTATGCGGTCGACATCCTGAAACGAACGCCATATTGTGTGGATTTATACACCTATTCTACTTGCCATGTTGTTGATGCTTGCAGAGCGATGGTAATATAGAAAAGTTCGTCTTCAAATGCAAGGTGGTCACGCTCTTTGAACCTCTCAGACATAGAAAAATCTCAACGATATTCTATCAGAGTTGAAAAAATCAAGCACATTGTGTTTCGAGTATTTACTAATTGTAGATCAAAACACGGCGACAAGCATTGTTTTATTAAACGTCTAGTGTTAACACAAACCAATGGTCAACCTGATATTCAGCTCATTGCAAGAAAGCAAACTCGGCGATTTCGTAGGGGTTTCGGCCCTTGCCAAGAATGTAGGTGATCCAGGCAAAGAAGTACTTGGCCGAGAAGACAATGGCGGAAATGGGGGCAGTGGCCAGTCGGATGGCTACGCCAGGGGCACCGGGCAAGCGGGACATTTGTTTGCCAACGGTGGAAGCAATGGCGCCCAAGTTGGGCTTCCCATTGGCGTCCACGGCGTCGTCGTTGATGTTCTTCAGCTGGTCGCCCACATTAGCGGCCAAGATGGCGCCCAGGTTTCCCTTCAGGCCACCTTCGGTCGCATTGGCGGCCGCTTGGGTAAGCGTGTTGCCCACAGCTGAAGCCAACATGACGCCCAGATTTCCTTGGATAGGCTTTCCATTGCTGTCGACAGCATTGCCGGCCACTTGGGACAAATGGTTGCCCACCGAGGACATCAACATGGCACCCAGGTTGCCACCGTTAATGGGTTTGCCGTTCTTTGCCTCTCCGGCCACTTGGGTCAGGCTGTTTCCGACAGCTGAGGCCAACATGGCGCCCAGGTTGCCATCCTTGCTACCGGCACTACCGGCCACTTGGGACAAGTGGTTGCCAACGGTGGACATCAAGAGAGCGCCCAGCTTGCCTTGGATGGGTTGCCCATCACTGTCATTCTCATTGAGGCCATTTTGGGACAAGTGGTCCCCGACGGCGGAAGCCAACATGACGCCCAGATTTCCTTGGAGAGGCTTGCCGTCTTCACCAGTGGCAGAGCTGGCCATCTTGGACACGTGCTTTCCAACAGCTGATGCCAGCAGGTTGCCAAGCTGAGCCTGGTTAGCACCATCAGTGGCGCCACCTGTGACTTCGGACAACTTTTGACGGGCCATGGAAGCTAGGATTTCCTTGAAGTTGCCAAGGTCAGGCTTGACCTTACCATCCTTGGTCACCTCTTCGACTGCATGTTCGAACATGTCAAGGAACTCCACCATTGGCTGATTGTTGGGTCCGACGATTTTACGAACCATAGACAAAATGGTGCCGAAGTTTCCAAGGTCACCATTAGCACTGTCCAAGTTGATTCCAGCATTGCCTAGATTGCTCTTGACCACATTGACCAGCTGAGAGCCCAAGAACCCGCCAATGTTGGCCTGGGCTGATAAACTTCATGTAATTATTTGTTTGTCTCATTTCATCACATATTCTCTTACCAGTAGCCAAGATACAAGCGACGAGTAGTAGTTTCATGCTGAATAGCGCCACGTCAAGATTAGACCCTCTGATTACCTTTAGCTATGCTTTATATGCACTGGATACTCAAGTAATGACGAGACCATCTCGAGGTATGACAGTAATGATTTCGTTGACACATATGACGTTAAATCAGGCTTTTCAGGGCACGAAATCAGTTGCATGAAGGCTACGAGCAGGTGCCAATCTGAACTTTAGTCTCTTTCGTCAATCAGAATCCAAACCAAATAATATGAATAAAAGTCAGACATCAATCAAACATCTGCATTCTTGTCTTTGCACTTAATGGAAAAGTTAATATGAAAAGCATGATCATCACACACTTCGGGAAGGTCTCAATATTTTTCGCATAGGGTTTTTAGCATTGAAAATATCAAAAATCACACGAACTGCATGAACATGCGCAGTTGAAGCTGGCGCTAGCTATAATTAATATATGGCTCTCACTCTAAGCGTCAAAAAACAGATCATAGGTCTCGTTGGCCATCTTTTGATTCAGTTGATCGCAAGTGTCGCCATCGAAGTTTAAGGTATTGATGATATTCTTGCACATTTCCTTGTTCTCGGTGTCCATGGGCTTCCCAATGTACTGGCGTAGGAAGGGCTTGATGTAGCTCTCGGTCTCATTTTCTTTCACAGTCATGGGCTCGTCGTCGGTGAACTCAATTCCAAAGCCAGTGGTTTTGCTGCCAAAGATACACATACATCTCTCGTCGTTAGTTTGCGACTGGTCTTCATAGCAGGTCTGTGCCACCGTTCGTATCTTCTTACCAGTTATACTTGAGTTGATACGACCACCAAAGTAGCAGTCGGGTCCCTTCTCTCTGGACGTACTTGTCCCCATTGCGTAGGTGGTCAGGAAACTGGCCACCATTTTGGCCAGTTCAACTATGTAGGACAAAATTTGGACAAAGACATTGTCCGCTTGCCCAGGTATGGCCATTGAGCTTAGAGCCAGTACTATTACCAAAGCATGCAACGTGGCCATTTGTTCCAACACTCAGCTATGTCGACAAGCAAAGTGAACTTTCACAAACCTGAGGCGAAGAGAAAATTGTGTCACAGCTGTGTGAGTGATAGCATATGTTTTTCCTTTAACAAAAACCAACTTTTGCGGCTTCGCATACCCTGGAGTATGGCGAAGGTTTCGCACTAGTGTTGGGCACTTGAGTCTGTCAAGCGTTAGTGGACTGAACTAAAATGGAGCTAAACGGTTAAAAAGGAAATATTTTCGATTAATTTTGGTAGTTTTGGTTGTTGTTCTCAGGGATATGTGGATTGAAAAACTTTCGACAAGCACGAAATTCTATTGAGGTGTTCGGGTTTTCAGATCTAGCTGTGATGGAAATGGTCAGACCAAGAAACTGGTTTCAAACATGAAGTTTTGAGCTAAACGGTTGAAAAGAAATGGTCGACTAAACTAACTACTAGACAAAAACGAAAGAATTTGAGTTAATTTCTGAAAATATCAATGTGAAGATTTATTAAGTGAGAAACCTTTACCCCTTCAGTGGCCAATTTTTCCATTTTCCGTTAATCAATTTAGCTAATATCAGTTACAAGCCATAGACTAAACATCGAGAGTCAGCTGTGAGAAAGTTCGTATCGCTCGCAAAATGGTTACAAGTAGTCAGAAATTCGGTTTACGATTCCTAGTAACGTCAGACAGCTGGTCGATACTATGTGACACAATACAAGACTTTCAAGATGACACCTGTGGCAGGTACAAAGGGTTACTTAGTACGTAGCCACTTAGACTCGTTGCGCAATGCAAGGGGTCCTACTGATAGGTTGAGAGACGACGGGACGGACACAGTCCTGGTCGTAGATAACTAAGGATAGGTTAGAACTAAGTATAAGCTGACTACACTATGTCAGGGTAACTATACTTAGTACTATACATACACAATAAAGAATAGGCAGTATTACTATGAACCACTCTATGTGACTCTCTAGACTAGAATGACTTGGGAAGGGGTCTATCCCTTACGAGGGAACTACTCAAATTAGAAGTTATCGAATTCGACAAAATTTATATTTGTGAGAAGAGGACAACAATCTCGAATCACCCATACCAAAATTAGTCGCTAATTTTGTCTCTGGCGGAAGTTATGCAGCTTTTAAATGTTTATGGATATACGAATTTATTTCGGTCATCGGTTATCACCATCAACCTTTACTAACCACGGTGCCATTCATAACCTTCATATGTTCCGGAAAATATATCGTTATTTCGGAACATTCACCGGATTAGGTTTTTTCAACAAACTCCGAATGGTTTCTATGCGTTTTAGCTTCCTCTCTTTCTCCTCTTGTTTCTTCTCGAACTCGGCCTTGAGTCTCGACATCTCAACTGCATTATCCAGCACTGTCCTTTTGCCAGGTTTGTACTTATCTTCGTCACGTTTCTTCGACGCCGCTGGCGGAAGTTTGAGGACTTTCGCTCGCCCGTGGAAGGTGTCGATATGTTCAGGAACTTTAACTGAAGGACGGAATGAACTCGATGCTCGGAATTCCTTCACTTCTTCCGTTGGGTTTCTGACTGGCCGCAGGAAGCTGTTAGAAGCTTAAGGGCGCTCATATGGCCAGGGACCTGGGAAGTCCGCCATACCTTTACGAACTGAGTCACCTGTGGTTGAAACTTCTGGGCGGTGGAGCGGAGACACAGGGTTCGGTTTATTGTGGTACACAGACTTCGAGAAGTCGATGTTTTTTTGGAGGCATTTCACGCAAGAAAATGAACTACAGCACTTGACATCGAGAACGTGACTGCTAATAGCATGAGCAGCGATTTCCAATGACTCACTGAATAGGCAACAAAACTTTAATAACAATAATGAGAGAACGAGCAAATCAAAAGGAACATCAACAATTCTATCGGTGGGAACGGAACTTAACACGGGTAGTTGTAATTCATTCTAACATGTGGTAATGGTATTTCACTTCCCAAGAGGTTCTTGCAATGTAACGAACAGCTTGGTGTGGAGTTTGCCTGCCATATTCACTAGTGGCATAACTGTGTAAGAATGCTTCGTTGCGTTCACCCGTTGCACTTTACGTTTGATTTCTCGTTGCCCTACGGTGGCTAGTGTACGATTACTTGTGAGTTCGTAGTTGACGCCACTCTGATCAGCATTCCAGACATGTTCAGGGACGATTGCATTGTCGTTAATGAGCTGGCGGACTTTCAAATGAAATTCAGTAGCCGAGACAATCAGAGCTGGTTCATTTTCGTAGCTGTACTTGCTGACCCAATGTGTGACCTTGCGACTGCTTATTCGGTTCTTCTTCTTGAAATTCGATATCCAGTTTGGACTGGCTTTGAACTCAATATCCTGACTGGCGGCTGCTTCCAAAGCCCATACGCGGATGTCAATCTCATGTATTGGCATACCAGACTCATGTGCTTGCTCATATTTTTCTACGGTTTGCTCAAAGATGGTTTTTTGTTTTGCTCGAACACTTCCGCCATGCTTCTCAAACTGGGCCTCCCACCTGTGTATCATGGACATGTTGGTAATCCAACGTCCGAATCGATTCTGGATGACTCCAATGGAGAGCCTTCCTTTTTTGCCTTTTGAAAATGCTATAATTTGACGCTTTTTCTCATCAGGTATCTGCTCCGCTTCTGAATCAAAGGACTTTTTTGGTGGTGAAGGCTCGTAATCTTCATCATCAGACTCAGGCCCTCTGGTTGAACGACTAGTCATTGACGTAGAGCGTGTCCTCACTCCAACTTCTTCATCGGATTTGTCAGTAGTACTCTGACTATCAAAATATCTCAAAGCATCACAATCGTCGTCTTCAAAAGCTGTCAAAATTTGTCGAACAAGTGAATTAGCTAGAGATTGTTCCCGCAAAGTGATGGTGGAAACATTCGTGAAGTGGTATTTTGCTTGCCAGTCACTGATGTATTCGTTTATCAGGTTTAAAACATTCATAGGATTGATTTGGGCCATTTTTCAAATTTCAGAACACGAATTTTTCAAAGTGCTGAGGGGGGAAGGAATTTCTGACTGTTGATGGATTAGGCGTCGATCTCGAGTAGTTTAGTATCTTATACAGTGTTTTTGAATAGATTCCGAATGACGTATCGGTCAGATCTGTTTGAAATATCCCAGAATGAGAAAAGTGCTACAGCTTTTGTCTCACTCAAAATTAGCGACTAATTTTAATACCAGGGTATTCATGAAAACTCGTTCTTCACAAAAATGTAATTTTCATTTATTTTGGTCACTTCTAATTCGAGTAGTTCCCTCGTTAGCCAAGCAAACTCTGGTCGAAGTTTAATAGACACCTGTCGGTTACAAAGGTGAGTATACTATGCATTGAATACCTTAGAGGAACGGGTTTATCCGTTTCAACACCTACACACGTGAAGTCCTAAGGTCATGTGACAAACCAGGTTATCTTACAGAAATGTCACCTAGTGGCTGTTCACATGGTTTTCCCGTGAAATGAACGTAAGAGATTATGTAGATAAGTGTGATCATAGAAGTCATACTTCATGTCACGAGACGCATGTCAAGTATGTTTACGTTTGCCTATCCAGTATCTCAGGTCAATTGTCGAAGGTCTATACTGAAAACGTAATGAACCGACTGCTATCAAGCAAAAAGCAAACAGCTGTTTTCTCCTACAGTCACTTGTTTCATTTGACAGCTAAAGCGCACTCCAATCATATTTACAGCATAGTTGGCCGACCTTGGCTATGACGAATAATTTCCACCTGCAGCTCAGCCCAGGGACAGTTCGTTTAGTTATATGAAGTAGCACTTATCTGTTTCGAGCCGGAGTGCGACAAACAATGATGAAGTCTCTGATAATAATTACGCTATTCGCCGCCGGTATGTAGTAGAATATTTGCCCCATTTTGACCGATCGTGATATATAAATTTTCAGCATCGGCGCAGCTGGTGTTGCCCGAGTTCCTGAACGCCAAGGACCCGAACTTGCTCGAGAATCTCAAGACTTATCGGGCCGCCATTGACATGACCATCGATCTACTGGACACAACTGGACAGCAAGGGAATGCCGAAGCTCTGAAACTTCGCATCGATAGACTCTTCATTCATCTTGGAAACGCGCTGCGACGCAAGGCAAGTGTCCAAGAAATACGAGTCCGTATTGAGAAGCTGAACCAAGCATTCACCAATACTCTGGAAGAGCTGACCAAGAATGAGACGAAGAAGGAAATTTGATTCATATCTGTTTCCTTGACATAGACAATTCTCAGTTGGGTTTGACTTATGAGCAAATCTGATTGCCAGAAAATGTTCTCGTCATAGTTCGTCGCCATGTTTGACGAAAACCTTGTTTCAGTCTAGCGCTAAAATAAATGTTTTCAAAGTCAATGTTTGATAAAAGTTTTAGATAAACACAATGAGAGCATGAGATACCATTTTTAGGTATTGTCGGTAAGAGCAAACTGGTTTCTGGTTATCGTCTATTTTATTAAATGGCACGAATTGAACTTTAGTCGATTGCAACTCTCGGATGAAATACTTCACTATCTCTTTTCTGGTTAAGAGTCGCATGACAAATATCATTACGCATGAGACAATGGAGTACCAGAACTGATAAACCAGCATAAAATCTGGTACTTCACTGGTTAATTGCTCATTTGAAGTTAACCAGTCTTTCATACTCTGATATAATTTAGGTTCTCTTTCTGGTTGAACATGAAGCGCAAAA
Source organism: Halotydeus destructor (assembly GCA_022750525.1). Lineage (NCBI taxonomy): Eukaryota > Metazoa > Arthropoda > Arachnida > Trombidiformes > Penthaleidae > Halotydeus > Halotydeus destructor. The sequence goes on along the minus strand of JAIUWE010000106.1, from coordinate 617,424 downwards.
ATACTAAAGGTAAGTTTGCCTTCTAACCTGATGTAATTTACTAAATTCAAGCTATTTAGGTGGTAAAGTGAAAAATGCCAAGAAACCCAAAGTCGAGACAGCCATTTCAGATGAAGGGGAGACAGCCATCTTGAAGAAAGTTGACACTGGACTTGTTGCCAGTCTTCATTTCGACGATCTCATTCAGCTATTTGACGTCTTACCCATCGTTGACTTACTGAAGCTTCGGAATTTGAGCAGCTTGTTCACAGATATGGTTGATTTGACTCTCAAGATGAAGCGCCACCTAGTGCTCGACAGGCCCAACTGGTATTCTCAGACATTCATAGCTAGTGCTCGAAGTTTGATCTTGAGATGCCCTAACATTCGAAAACTGAGTATCACAGTGAACAATCAAGTCTGCGATTCAGCTCTGATTCTGGTTCTTGGCGATATGGAATTCGCTAAAGCACTGAGCGTGATGTGTCCAAAGCTGGAAGAGCTTGAGCTTTCCAAGATGCCATATGAAGCAGTATCTGTTTACAGCTTGATGTTCGACGGCAAGTGTCCTTTGAAGAAGCTGTCGTTGACGATGGCTGAAGAATGCAAAGTAATATGGGCGTCATGTTGTCAGGTTGAAGAGCTGGAACTGCATATTGACTATCATGCCGCGACGTCTTTCAATTGGCTATCTGATGTCAGCAAGTTTGACGCCATGAAGAAAGTAAAAATTACCCTTGGTCAGGTCCATAATATGAAAGAGTTCACGCAGTGGATTATGAAACTGAAGTCAAGTCATCGCCGCATAGCTCTGACGATAAGAGTAGAAACAAGCTACTTGTACGGAGACGAAGCTGCAAACTTGGACATTGAGAAGCTATGTATGCTCAATAGGTACTTACGATATCATGAAGACACCATTTTGGATTTGCAATTGCACAACAGAGACCTCACCGAAGATTTGGTTTCCAAGCTTGGAAAGTATATTTCAAGCTTGAACATAGTCCAGTATGTGGACAAACATCAGCACTCTCTCATTGACGAACGGTGGGTGAAGCTGACGTATCTCTCCATTTCTGCAGAACGTGAGGTATTCAAACAGCTGACTGAGCATTTTCCGCCAAACTTGAAGAAATTGAAGTTTTTCGACAAGAGCAAAAATGGCCAAATCGACTTTAAAAACTTTCTCACTCAACATGGCGACAAGTTTGTACATTTAGATCTTACTTTCGGTGGAAGGTCGATAGTATTCTTTGCAAAAATGATTGCTAAGATACGGAATTTGAAATACTTGAGACTAGCTGTCCGTTCTAATAATTTAACCGACAATACTTGCAACAGCTTATACTTAGCTTTAATGCCACTCAAAATGTCACAGATATCACTGAATGATGGTCAGCGCATTCTGTATTATTAAAGTATGACACGACACGTTTTATGTGCTAGCACGGCAAACACAGACAGTAAAAGATCAATTGTTTCTAAATTCGATAACAGCTGTCATGGATGCAAAGCGATATTGATGTTGCCATGGAAACCTGGCTACTTGAACAGCTGTGTGTTGAATAACAATTACAGCTCGGAAAGTCAACTACTGTACTTTGCCGATATTCTGGTAAAGTGGACAAGGTTTGGCACTTGAGTCCAGATCTGTGAAAGCACGCCGTGGTCTCTCGTGGATGATTAGTACCATGTTCATATCATCATCAGTATTTCCATATTCATTTCTTGAACTGCTTGGAAATCGCCATGACGAGGTTCACAGTGTCCAAGACAGCATAACCAAGCCAAAAGCCAACGGATGACGCCAAATATATCACGTAGTCAAGGAGCACAAGCCGAGCATACATGTAGGTCTCGTAATACGGCTCCCTAGGGGCGTAAACTTCGAACTCAATGGAATTGGTCCTTCGGTGTACCAGAGGCTGGGCCACCATTAGTTCGTCGAAGCAGTTGTTATGTTGACACTCGGGTCGTCGCATGCAACGCTCTTCTATGTCACTAAAAATCTTAGCCCTGGTGACGTTTCTCAGGTCACTGATTGACAATATGCGCATGTGCTGCAAGTTGGCCATCGTGTCTGAAATATAGGCCGTGAAGGGTACTCGGTCAAGGAGTCGAATGGATTCGGTCAACTTGCACTTTTCGACACACTCGGCCTTGGAATTCGTACCAGCATTGCGATCCGTATACCAGATACAATTGGACGGATATGGGGCTTGAAGCATGTGGTTGGTGTAGAGGCTGTAGCTGGTCAAGAACGACGTCTTGGGTCGTATACCTGCTGTGGCATCAGTGTATATACGCCCTGCCACCGTGAAGGTCAATGGCGGAAACATATTGTTGGTGAACTCTATGTCATATTCGTCCATATCCTTGAAGATGGCCTTGTTCAGTCGTATCTCATACAAGAGACCCCTGTTGACCAGTGACTGTGCACTGTGACGATAACTTTGCTCAAGATACTTCTTGTCGAGACTGAAGCGATAGCAGGTTTGATGGTGCCTGGTGAACTTGACCGCTTCCATGTGGTCAAGACACCCAACACTTGAGTTGATGTCCAGCTTCAGATAGGAGTCAGGTATACGCAACTGACAACCTGACATGGCTTGAGACACAGTGGGCGTGGCTTCCAGTAGAGACCCAATGGTCAAGTCATCCAATTCACTGTATCCCAGGTGCGAGCATATGTGCAAAGCTGGTGGATATACTGCATCCGTCTTATTGATGTCCAGCCTACTGATGATATCTCTTTGAAAATAACGAACCGATATCTCCGAAGACTGATAAGCGAATCCAAGCAGAGCAATCATCAAGCACACTCTATTGGTCAACGTTTGATACTTCATCTCTTGCTGCTTGTGTCTCGGGCCCACCAGGGGCAGGGACTTGCACCGCGAATATATTCTAGTTCGAACTTGCACCTGGGAAGCCAACATGGTCGCTCACTGGGATAGAATGGCGTCTATTCCTGAGACATGTGGTAAACAACTTGACGGCCTTCATGCTAAGGCTCATTAATCCTTAATAGAACTTCACATTTGCTACGGTGGAGAAACGTCAGAGAATAGTTTGTCACTAATGAGCATGTTTACAAAGTCGAAGCACTGTGCTTTTATTCTCTTTCTCTCTGTAGCGAAAGTTCAGGACGTTCCTATAGAAACGAGGCATTTGAAAAGTAAACGAATATTGAATCGCGCTGGCTTCGTGCTATGGATTCATTGGAGCTCGTTAGCCTTCATAAACTTTCGTCCATCAGGTGCCTGGTATACCGGAAAACTGGCCACCAAAGGCGAAGGTATCTGAGTTGCTGGCGGACCAAACAAAAATAGCGAAGCTCTGTCGTTGATTTTCGCGCAGTGGCTATTGACGTTTCAGGCTTTTACCGGCAGCAGCTTGTCCGCCTTGAAAACTTTATAGAATGCACGAGCTGCACGCAAACAGGCCAGCTGTGCTAAGCGTTCACAAATACCATAATAAAGAGCCAGGTGGCGCAACCTTGTACGATAATCGGATATCGGAACATTATCTACATCTGCGATTGGCCTACCGAGTCGTGATGAGCAGAAACTCGAGTCGACCCAATTTTATCGTAACCTGAGATTACCCAGTCTGTGTCATAATGTACTATTGAAAGACTCAACTGTTAAGACTACTAGTCTTGATGACGTCATGATTATTTTTTCGCCCGCCCCCTTGCGCAACATAATTTCCACAAAAAAAATGAACCACTATACTATATATGTACTTCCTCCGTCTCGGTAGACTGGCAACAGCTAGAGATAGCTTGATTCCTCAGTATGAGCTCATTTGGGGAACTCAAGCCAGGGCGTACACTCAAATATCAGAACCGCGCAAGTCCGATCTCTGGGAAGATTCATGACTTGATAATCACGCAAGATATCGAGTCCACTAAATTTTGTGACGTTTGAAGATTATGTCAAGGAATGGCATGAACTCGAATATCCGGAATAAGTCCAGCTTTATCTGTCCTCAACTTCTAACGAACCACAGATATGAGTAGGTCTCGAGACAAGGCCCAACTAAGAGATTCTCTGTGAAATCAATCTAATTTTGCTCGGTAAAGTCTGTGGACTCAGGTCTGAGCGAGACCATTCGCTGGTACGATTGGGCGAAGCCACCAAAAAGCTCCAAGAAGCTGAAGAGAGAAAACTTGGACATATCGAAAGAATCAAGCAGCATTCTGGCTGCCTTGATAGCCGTTTGCAGCTGATGGATGCCATGTACGGTCTATTCTACGATTTTATTGCTCTGCATATTTTTTCTGGACAATCAATCTGGTTTGTAGACCATCTCTCTCCCCTTCTCGCTCAGACTGAGTTTACATGGCATTCGCTATGTATTCGACAAGCGGAGAAGTATATAACAGAGCCATAATGAAACACTGGGAAAGATTTCGGTTTATCTCGCAACATGCTGACTTTCTGACTTTAGCGTTGTGGTGTATTGCATTCAAGTCTGATGAGATTGGGGAGAGATAGCAGAGAGAGGGAAGGGAGAGAAACATACTTAGTAGAGACGTTTGATGAGGATATTTATATTCGTTTCTTGGGTCTCGCGGAATGTGCTCCCAGTCATAAGGGACCAAATCGGTAAAAGTCGCTTGTAATGACATGGTGGAAAGAGTTGTTCACAAGAAAGTGATGAGATAATAATGAGCAAGAAGGCGGGTTGATATTCGCTCTCGAATGGGAGATATATTGCTTTTTCTTCTGTGGTTTTCTCTCTATTCCCCTCCACTTCCTTTCTTCCTCTAGTTGGGAATTTTCTCAAATCTTGACACGCAAATTTCTTACATTTTCAGAGCTGAGGAACGCAAGTAACATGTTCTTTCTACAAAAAAAAGAGATGAAGTTACCGAATCAAGCAGCTTGGTTTATATGACGAAGCTTCATCACTATGCTCCTGTCCGTGAAAACAAACAAAAGGATGCAGCGCTTGAGCGTGAAGCTAGAGCCGACAACGTGTCACTCTTCAACAAGAGCTAGACCTTGCCATCTCAACCTTTTTTGCATACAGATCCATGTGCAAACGCTTATATCCGTCCGGTCAAAACTTTGCTGGATCTGAGGTCAAGCAACGGAAGCCCAATGAAACCTGTTTCTGCTGCAAAGAGTATGTGGTGTTGTCTGGTTGAAAGTGTGTCACGGCTGCTGGCACATGTTCCTGATGACGGGTCTTCAACGGAATGATGGTTCCTGCAACGGTTGTCGTTGTGAAAAGAAAACGGTTCCGAGTTATGGTGCATACTGCTATGTCAGTACCGTGTGGGAAACGGAAGACCATATAGTGGCGCATTGTGAGCAAGAAGCAAGAAATTACGCGTGTGATGCTTACCGTGAGTCTACGAAAACTGAATCTGAAACTACTTGCCATCTTTGTCGTGGCCCGTAACCGAACGGCGACTCTACTACCGATAGCTGTTCCTCCGGCTGAATTCATATAATTGTTCGGAGAACCAACCAACGACGCCATTCTACTTGCACCATGCAAACTAGCGCATCGCATTCATGTCGCTAAGAATATCATGTCAACCATGAGCAACAACATGCTGAAGCCGGAGACACGTCAAAGTTCTCGGCTCAATTGCGGAGCTCTGGTGTGCTCTTTCTCTTGAACGACGAAATCAATCTGCGGACATGGTTCTATCACTGCATCACCGCTGCAAGACCATATGAATGATGAGTCTACGGAATATCTCAGTGACCACGTTGAGTGGTCATTCAATCGTCGAATCCATGCTTGCCTTTCCATCGTCCATTAGTTGAATAACAACATTGAAAATTCCTATTGTTTGCACTACGAATAGATCACGTAACAGTCTCCACTAGGCTTTTGCAGATTCCCGAATCAATCTCGCGCTGAATATGCTTCTGTCTCACCTTGAGAGGAATCAGAGGTACGGGTGACCGCGGGAAGCGTTGATGATGGTATCCTTGACTTCCTGGAGCGTATTCCTCGATCACTCTCGACTCCTGGAACTCCAGTTGTTGAAAGCGCTCCGGTAGTGGTCAGGCAGTTTTTATCCTGTATGTTCCTATCGCTAAGTCTAATACCGGACTGCCTCAGCCGCGATAGCCCCTCTCTTCTCTGCTATGGCTATATGAGGCCGGACAAAATGTAGACGAGTTGTCGTGAGCAGCGAGTAAGTTCAACTGGACAGTATTCCAGAGCGCTCTAACCTGCTCCTCTAAAGTAGAACGACGTGTCCGTGCTGATAGCCTACAGCAAATCGCGAGGCAAAGCTCGGTCCTATCTATATAACTGTTCAATTACAATCAACCAAGGGCGTTATTCTGAGCTGTGCATCTTTCTCCTCAACAGTCCAGTGGGGCTGGCCTGTTCCATCAACATCATCCTCTCAGGAACAGGTGCATGAGACAGCTGTGGCCCCGCTTACTCCTCGCCTTAGCGTGTTAATACCTGAGGAGGAGCAAGACCGTATCTCTCGGATACTAGCTGCTAACGACGAACCTGCAACTTCCAGTGGTACGCGTTACCCCAAGATAGTGCGAATCTCTACCACTATGAAAGACACTGATAGTGACAGTGAGCTTTTAGAATGATCGGTTTCAGCATTCCACAGTAAGAACAAAAATGTACAGCATTTCGGCAAACTTTCGGTGGTATATAATTAACAAATATATTTCTGATAAATAATAGACATATATATTATATATATAAATATGTATATAATAGCTGACCTTGAACAAACCACCAATCTACAATACAAACAGGGTATACGCTTCCCTCACTGTAACCGATGAATCTAGCTTTACTAAATACACGGCTAACCTGATTTAGTCATCTCTTCCGGTGTGCCAAACGTAAAAACCCAATACAATCAACGCTGTTGGAAATATGTTGACACTTTTCAGTCCAGTTACTTTGCATCACTTGCTTCCTTCACCAATGGTTACAAACTGTGCACGACAATCTACTTCACAATTCAACATACGCCACGAACCGAATAAATGCCCGAATCCATACATATACCAATTTATAATTTGTCAGAATTTCAGTAAAAACCTGCTGTTATAAATTATTGTTTTGCTTACTGTCGCTAAGGCAATATTATCCAACTGACCAGCGCTTTTTAAATGTTAACTAATACTACATGGCTCGGAAGTTTTCACAGATGCTTCGATGATCGATGATGGATTTATACTTTCGTCAATGATAAAAAACGATTGTAGGATGAGATTGATTCTCACCGTGTCGAAAAGGGCTTCAAGTTTGTCACCAGCAAAAATGGCATCCAGAAGATTGAGGTTTTGAACAGGCAAACTATTTAAATCAGGTTGGTTGCAAGCACTGGAATCAAGCGCAAGGGATGGAGTTTTGGCAAGTTTTGTCTTTTTCTTATTTTGGCGAACATCTAAGCAATAGTGAGGGTAGATAGTAAAACAGACTTGGACCAATGTCAAATGCATTCACCATGAAAAAATATCTGACAATGAATCAACATTCTGACATGCTGGTGTTTTTTTTAACCGGTTTCAGTTTCGACAGATCATTAATCTCCGGACAAGAAATGTAATCGTGTGAAGCCAGCCTATACTGGGCTACCATCTACCAATATGCAAGTCTTGAGCGCGGCCTTTCGGATCCGAACCAAACGAAACAAGTTGCAGGAGCTGAGAGCGTGACTTAATCAACTAGCCGTCGTTGAGTGATTTATTACCTGACGTTTGAAATCACTAATGGACGTGATTTTGAAATTTGATCGTCAGCATATCAAATAAATACAGTGCTGGAGTGACCATGTAGTTCACACAGGAATGTTGCGGTTATGCTGAATGAAAGAACGCTTTTCGAAAGACTTCTCAAATATCGGAGGTTCCAAGGGGAAAATTTCAGAAGAAGGAATAAATCCCCTGCTATTCACCCAAAACGTATATCTTTTCTGAAAAGAATCAATTGGGGAGTTTCTTTGGAAATATTCTGTAATCTTGTTTCTCCGAATCGTTATTCACGATGAACCATAGGAGCGAATACTAGTTCACGTTGAGATACGATTCATCTTTACGTACTGTTTCGCCGCCACTTTATGACAGGACTTCTGGCTTGCACGAGACCGTTCAGGCCATTCAGGTGCTCACGGCTGCGAGTCGCAGCAGCTTTCTTATTCAGTTATCTTTAGAACACTGTACTAGTGATGGCAAAGACTCAAGTTGACTCAATTTTCTCCAAACTGGAGGCAACTCAGTCGCTGTTAGCTCGGACCATAGAAAGACTGGCTGACGCAAGTCACTAGTCTTCGAGTCGCCTCATCAAAAGTCGACTGAGTCCAAGACTCGAGTCTGAGTCTACGTCACGCATGTGCATCAAATTTTCGATACGCTATACATCGCCCCAGCCCTCAGCAGCTTACTTTTCTGTTGGTCGTGGAACCGAGCTGCTGTTTCCCTGGGAAAATGACTCAGATTGCGTCAGCTGTGAAGACTTCGGACTCACTGGAGACTCAAAAAAGCGAGTCTAATGAGTCTTCTCCACTCTGCTAACCGAGTCGTCGAGTCGCCTCCGCTTCTGCAATTTGAGTCTTCGAGTCGAGTCTGAATGACTCGAGTCTAGACTCACAGGACTTGAGTCGCCTAGATTGCCCATCACTACACTGTACACTACAGTTGACAATGAACCTTTACTGAACTCAAGTTTTGACAAGATTCCGCGTACGTTCACTCCCGCTCCGATTCGGACATAGAAGAAGCTATCTCTACCAGCGAACTAGCGAACTAACATGTAAACTAATACGAATAGCAAGAGACAAACTCTGCTACGTAACACGTACTAAAAAATATTGGCGCGAAAAGGTTTAAGAGTCAGCTGTGTCATGTTTTCAGCAGTTATGACCCCCGCCGCTAGACCGACGCCATTTTTGTGGCACCCGATGCGGTGCTCAAGCTAATGATTGTCATTTATAAATATTCGATCTATATTTTACTTCGATCGCTGCTTTTTCTCTCCAGGATGATTTGCAAAGAGAGAAAGATTCGTGTTTTATGACAAATTTCAGCGACACTTAAATTCGACAAGGCGTTTTCTTGATGACGTCAAATGCAAAATGACGTGAATTTCTGGAGAGTTTTGTCTAATTATTCACGTCCTGTCCTCTCAAGCTTTCGGTCGTACATACTTTACTTTGAAAGTTCACATGCATCTTCAGTCGAACCGTCTTTCTTTCGCTAAATCTTCCAGCAAGGTCATGAAGCCGATGAAGCTTACGATATGTCTCTTCTTTCTAGTTCAGATAGCTTATCCATGTTGGAAAATAGTGAGCACCACCACTGAATTGTTAGCCAAGTACGACATGTACACTATGGTTCTTTTTCTCTATTACATACAGCACATCATCTTGTGTTTGTATTTCATGTTTCAATGGCCGTCGATTGCGACACTGCTAAGTCTCATGAAAAGCGGTATCACTAGCGAAAATTTGATGAAATGTCAAAAACTCAACCGTATCTTAATCACAATTCTCATAGCACAGCTGATAGTGTCTACAGGTATTCAGTCAATATCACATTATATGTTTGACAAAAATATGACCACGTGGGTACACATCCTGACAGAATGCTTTTGCGTTCTACTAGAATCTTGGCCTGACTTGGGTGTGACCTTATATTTATATTTTCTGTGCCACATATACTTTCTGGACAAGTCTCGTCACGAAGAGGTATGGAGACGACTCTGCTCTTTCCACTTGGAAAAGAAACCAATCGAGTATGGGACAGAAATTCTAACCAAGAAACTCCTTGATGACATAAAAACAACGTTCGACAGAAAATTTGGTATAATATTGGTGAACCAACTCTTCTCGTATCTTTTGTCGACAACCATAATATTGGCTTTAGCGATTAAAATGAGAAGCGACACTCTGGCTTATGAGCTACCCTACCATTTGAAATATACAGTATTTTCGCTCACAATCTTCAGCTCAGTCTGCTACGTTCAAGATGAAATGAAAAATCGCAATGAAATACTCATCAAGCACATCTTGGCAATTGACCGAGATATATCGCCCGGTACAAATGCCCTCGTATCGGAGTTGAACTTTCAAGTTCCCTTCACTGGTTGGCGACAATTCATAGCTGAGCCCGCGCTACTTCTCAATTTCATGGGAGCTCTCATACCATTCACGGTTTTGCTGCTGCAAATCGCTGACTGAGCACTGGAGATATGCTAAACTGAATCAAGGGCACAAGCCCTGTAGTTCAGAAGCAGTCGTTAATATTGGAAATACATATATGTTGACATTGTGCAGAAGTAGGCGTGAGAATATTTCGGCCGGTAGCTGCAATGCGCCATTTTAGAAGTAAAAAGAAATACATTTCAACAATGATGGCATTCAATTCAATGCCAAGCGCTTTGAAAAATGCTCAGAAACTACATTGACGTTTCGTTAATGACTAGCAACGAATCTAATGTCTCACACAGCTTTTGCGCCCTCACCCGCCCGCGGGAGGTTCGGGCGGGTCTGCGCGACCCCATTCACTCTCTTGTATTCAACTCCGCTACTGATCAACGTCATTTCAACACTCATTCAGTTCACCTTTTTGCAAATGAAAATTTCTGCCAAGTCTTGGCTGACTTGTGATTACATAAACCACTAGCTAATCTAGCTCATCACTCTGGATTTATTTATATCTGGCGATTCTTCGATCTTAAAGGAATCTCGCATGTTCTGGTAAAGCTCGTTTGCAATCATTCGCTCATGAGAGGCAATGCTTGTTAGCTACGACCTGATACCGCCAGATAGCGTGACCTTGCTAAGTTCAGACACTTGAAACTGCAAATATCGGCTCTCGGAGATTCGCCATTTAATCGAGTTCGGTTAGATGATCATGTTCAGTCTATGTTTCGTATCGACTTGCTCTGGTTCGCCTTGAGATTTAGTCGCCAAGACGAGTTGCCTAGCGAAAAAGTTTTACTACTTGAACAATGTAAGAAAAAAACAGAATTACTAATTATCATTCTTTTGGAGTCAGTGAAATATACAAAAGTAACCAAGGTAGTCGACAAAAATGCGCCTGACGTTGAACAGGTATTTCGAAAGAAGTAGAATGTGAAAGTCATGAGCTGTTATTTTTCATTAATAAACTTTGCTTCGAAAATATCTGAGCTCTGCCGTACCTACGTTGCTCTCATGGCTCAGAAAAGTATTCTCCAGCGTATCTTATTTCTCGTACTCATTTTATACTCTTGCTACAAACTCATCTATTCCTTGATCGACTTGAGAGAAAGCTACAAGCTGTACACAACGGTTGTTATTCAGTACCTCCTAACAATTATCGTTCTTGCTTTATACTTCATGTTTCAGTGGCCTTCGATAAACAAGTTTCATGGTATCATGGAAATATCTACGAGAAAAGACTGTCAAGCTGAATGCCAAGAAGCCACGCGATGGCTAATTACTGTCCTCACTTTAGAAATAGTAATATCTACATCGAGCGAGCTAGCCACCTTTTTCACATATCAGAATGTTACACTCACATGCTTGGACACGCTCAACTTCATGGTGTATACGTTATTTAATTCATGGATTGATCTTGCTGCGGCGCTGTACGTTTATTTCATCTCTCATGTCTACTTTGTGGACAAGTCCCACTACCAAGATGTTTGGCGTAGATTTTCTCAGTGTCGGATAAAAGGAAAATCGATTGCTCATGGCCTAGAGATACTTGCCATGAAATATCTGGATGACATCAAACGAAACTTCGACAACAAGTTTAGTATCATTCCTGCAAGTCAATTGTACTCCCAGCTGATATTCACGGCATCTCTGCTGAGTATGCCAAGCAATACGACTGAAGATAAACAACAGCTGGTAATGGAACTATTATACTACATTCGTTTCACACTCATCCATATATCAACATTGACTATTATCTGCTATGTCCAGGATAAAATGAAACAACGCAAGGAGAACCTGATCAGATACATCCTCAGCACTGAGAAAGATATCTTACCGGGAACCAATGCCTTGATCTCGGAGCTAAGTTCTGAGGTTCCTATGACAGGTCTTAAATTATTTACTATTCAGCCCCCATTGCTTCTTAGTTTCGTCAGCTCCATGGTACCCCTCACGGTTTTACTACTACAAATCGCTATTTGAGGTCTTCATGAACTGGACCGATGAGTAGCAATAACAGAAAAAGTAATTTCCTTTGTTTGAAACTTTTTTATGATACTAGATGCAGTAAAAAAGCCGACTGAGCTTTGAAAGATATTGTTACACGCCACACTTTGATACAAATTTACAAATGTACATAGCCTTTTCATATATCTTGTAGTTCACCTATTTGCCGATATTTACACTGAAACTGAGAAATCTTATCACCGCCATTCATTGGTCTGTTTTTCACCCAAATTCGGCAGCATTGGTCAGCTATGAGTCACGTTCAAGATAATACCACAATGCTCTATAGGCCTCGATCGTCTCTCTGTACAAGGAGCTTTTTAATGTGATTTGCTCTGAATGATATTCAAGGACGCTCAGCGATGGAGCTCGGATGTAGGATTACTCGTTTTTAATCTGTGGACGTTGACGAATTCTACTTTATTCCATGGTAGAAATTTTGCAATTTCAACCTGAAAAGCTGGCGCATGCGCAGCGGTCAAACTGATATGAGGCGGTGTCGAGCGACCCCAATGGGTTTTTCACGGGTGCCTGCTAAAGTGATTATGTGCCATTATGTTATATTCAACTGTAGTCAAGGTTGCTCTATCCATAACTCGTGACGCCATTTTGTCTGACTGGTAACTTGCGGCTCTTTCTGCAAACTTGCACGCATTTCTCGAATTTCTTCAGTCGATCGTTCATTATTTCAAACGTCATTATTCTCGAATTAATGCTCTGTTCAACGGCTTGTATTCAGGGAAGAGGTTAACTGGAAAATGACTTTCTGTCAGTTTCTGAGTTCGATATCGATTCGAAATGCTTTGTGCTATTTTCGCTCAAAAATTGTAGCAAACTTGGTTCGCATCATGAAATCTAAGATCTTCGCAGTACGTGTAATATTGCTAGTGCAGTTCTTATATGCGTCATTTAGAACCGTGGAAGCGACAATCAAATTGTTGGCTAGATACGACTTGTATGAAACCATCCTTCTTCAATTCCACATACAGCAGCTGGTTATATCTTTTTCCTTCATGCTGAAACTAACCTCGATTTCCAAGCTCTTCGACTCGATAAGAAAAAACACCAGCGATGAAGATATGACTGAATGTCGCAAACTGACGAAGATCTTGATCAGAGTTCTCGTCTCAGAGATTATCGTCTCTACCATGACACAGTGTGTAATACACTACATGTACCACAGAGATGTCATAACAGTGGCAGATATGCTGATATATTGTGCCAGCTATGTGATGGAATCTTGGGTGGACTGCGCTGTTGCATCTTACATTTATTTTTTCTGTCACATCTATTTCCTCGACAAGTCTCGTGACCTGCAGGTTTGGCGAAGGCTACGAACTCATAATATGGCGAATAAACCTGTCGATTATGGCTATGAAATCGCAGCCAAAAAACAGCTGGATGACCTCAAGACCACATTCGACCGAAAGTTTGGAATCATCTTGGTCAACCAGCTCTACGCATACCTCTTTTCTACAACTATAACACTGGCTCTAAAAATGAGGCGAAGCGGTGAGACACTGATGTATGAGTTACCGTATCATCTGAAATACACCATCTTCTCGCTGACATTGTTTGGCTTTATCTGCTACGCTCAAGACAAAATGAAATTACGCAGAGAAGCCTTAGTCAGGTACCTCATGACAACTGACCGAAACATATCTCCTGGCACGCATGCGCTGACAACCGAACTGAGCAATCAAGTACCCTTCACTGGCCTGAGGCAATTCACAGTAGAGCCATCGCTACTTCTTGCCTTCATTGGTTCGCTCATATCGTTCACAGTATTGCTGCTACAAATCGCAAACTAGCCTCAAGCTTGCGAATACAACAGACCGTGAGTGATGGAAACGAATATATCAGAAATTTAGGTTGGATGACGCACGAGAGCCTAGAGTTGTTTGAACCACATCGCAATATCACCGCACTTTTCTTGTCCGGCAGATGGCGCTATGTTGACAAGGATACAAAAAAAGACTTGCTGAGCATAGTAATATACAGTAGAACGATCACCTGGCCTCCGACCGATTTAGATGCCTTTAAGTAGGGTTGCTTATTTTTCACTTTTCCGAAAATTAATTCATAAACTGAATAGATTAAATTAATTAAAATAAATTCGATGCTTCACAGTACTTAGCATTACCGGTTGAATGTTGAAAATGTTTTGATTGGCGGTATAACGTCACAATTTGACATCATGGCTGCCATTGCTCGGACCAAAACTCAAGCAGAATCAGCTAAGGCTTAAGACTATAACAGAACTGAAATGGCAGATTCCCTCAGCGATGAGAAGCCACCTGGCGGTATCTCAGAAGCTGATAAAAATTCTAAGCAAGAGGAAATGGCTAGTCAAGCAAAGCATGAAGATATGGCCGACGATGAGAACAGCCAAGGCATCCACGAAAATCTTGCTATGGGGTCGGGAAAAACTATGGACCAGTATCAAACACTGAACTACATCACAGTGATGCCATAGCTGAGGATCTTGAACAGATCAGATACGGCAGTGGCCGTTATGTAGAAGTGAAACTTTCAAAGAATGACGACTTGAAGCCTACTGCGGCCTTGACTGTGGCGTCACAATGCGACACTGAGCATATAAAGACCTTGAGCAGCGACACACTAATAGTAAACGACAAATCTGTCAGCGATTAACAGGTCGAGCCATCTAGCGGTGCATCAACCGAAATGCCCACTAGGCTGAAATGACGTTGAATTGACATTCTGAGAGCTACACGATAAAGACCAGAGTATGAATAGCTTCATTAACGGATTGGTTTGTCAGCGGAGGGAGCTTAAAAAGCAGCTCAAAACGCTCGCAGAAACTCTGGCGAGCGAACGAAATCGTACAGCACAGCTTGAAACCTTCGCCGTTCAACTTCAAAAGTATCGTAGCTTCAATTCAATCGAACTTTACTCAGGATAATTGTGATCCAACATGCCGAACTGAAGTTGCAACAAACAGCTCCAGATACCGATTGCTTCGAAGGAACACCAAAGGTTACTTTTTTCCACCTTCGAATATTCGACTAACTACGTTGGTCGCGACGCCATTTAAAAATATTCCAGCCACTCCGCTGAGCATTGTTTGAAATGGATTATTTCTGGGTCCACGAGTCACTATCTGAGTCGGCATCTGTGCGCAGCTTGTCTTCAGTTCGTTGTATCTCTCGGACACTTTGGCCATTTCTGCTTGAAGGACTCGATTGTTCTCCATTTGATCGTGCGTAGATTTTTTCAAGGTGTTTTGAGCTTGGAATGTTCTGAAGGCCTGGACAATCTCTTTGGTCAGCTGAGCAGTCAGCTGGTCATTGGAGTTTCCTGCGCGAGTCAGCTGTTCCATGGCTTCGTTGTGGTAGAGATTATGACATGCCTGCAGCTCGTCGCTGTTAACAAAGCCTGCTCCTAGCCTGGCTTCCATGTGGACTATGTAATTTTCACGAGCAGCTGCGCATGCGCTGGCGCCAGCTTTGTCTTTCTCTCTGATGTCTTCCAGCTTCTTGAACTGTTCACCAACCTGTTCAACTTCGCACTTGAGCTTCTCGTTATCCTTTGACTGATCTATGAGAGTGCCCTTGAAATGATTGAGTGACTCGTAATACTGGGACGCTTTGCCCACTTCGGCCCGAAGTATGTCCAGGTAGCCTTTGCTGAACTCTTCGCCTCCCAGTTTTTTGACACTTTCAAATACTTTGACAGCTTCAGCGAAGAAGACCTCTTGGCGGCTCTTGAAATCAGCTGGCTGAACAAAGTCCGCTGATTGGCCAAAGCTCAGTTCCATTTGCGACAGATAGTGATTACGAGCCTCCGATAAGGCGAACCTGTTATTGGCTTGAGCGGTGGCTTCCAGCATGGACTTGGGTTCTGGTAAACTGCCATCTATAAGAATACATCACTGATAAGATTAAATGAGTCATGAAACTAAAATCATCTCACCAGCAAAAATACCCATATAGGTGACAAAGTATTCCAACAGCTCGCTACCGGTTATTTCTTTCCCGTTGATCTTTTTCGCGAGTATGTTCTCCTTTCCAAGAACTAATCGAACAAGATATTTCAGATGCTCGACGAAATCCTTGCTAATATCACTGAGCTTTCCGTTGAATTCCTGCTGACTAGCAACTTTAGGCCCCTGGGTGTGGCATCAAGAAGCAATCGACTTCCTCAAAGCAAGAGCGAATGTGTTTCCGTACTCTCTTCAACTCGAACGGCTGGCTCGGCTCCACCTTGAGCTTGCCTTCCAGGAACCGTTGACCATCATCGCTGCCATAATCGAATTCGTAAACAAATGGCCAATCGCGTACCAGAAAAACTAGCTTCTGAAATGGAGCCTCGGACGTTTCTTTCAGGGCAAGCCTTCCGTATTCAGTGAACAATTCAAGGTTCTGCAGGTCGTCTTCTTGGATGTTGTGGAATAGGTTGAATATCTGGACAGAGGCCGTCATGGTCGACAGCGCGAATATCTTGGCTGCATCGCCAACAGTATGTTTACCATCGAAGGCTCCTTGGGTGTCCATCAAGAGAATCGCAACCTCCTCACCCTTGCCGTATTGGACGACGAAGGGCTCAGGCCACATGACGATGCCATTAGTGTCCGGTGCTGATCCACTCCTCCAAGAAAAACCTAATATGACTGATAAGTATAGCAAACTTTTTCACCACCGCTGACCTTTCAATGGGTTGTTTTCGTCTCCCATCCAGCTGGCAGCGCCATCTGCTTTCAAGTAGCGGAGAAAGAAGTTGAGCAGGAATGACTTTCCTTTTCGAGTTGCACCAGCTATGGAAACGATGCTGACATGTTTATCTTTGCATTTTGGTTGAAGCAAAATGGCTTCCAGAGCTTCCTCGTCAACTTCAAACTCGCGAGTCCTCCCGTTGACCTTCAGTATCTGAACAGCTTCCATATGGACAATAAGCTGAAATAGAGAATATTACTTTAGCGGATATCACGCTTCAGCGTATTGAGAAAAATTAGCAAATGGCAGCTCAATGTTTACTGACTTCACTTCACACCAAAAACTCAGCTTGCTTATCTTTCGATTCAACTCTTGACATGCGTAGTACGAACCTTCAACCAATGCAGTATAATAAACGAGCAATTCTGTTCGCTGCTATCAATATTACGATGGAACGAAGATATGGCGAGACGATAAATGCCAGAGCACTTATAAACACCACTTGTCTCTACTAATACCACAGGAGCCTAGTTACTGCTCGGCTATAATCTAGCAATTCCAAGGACGATAGATATTCGCATTGAACGACTATTGTATACCTTACGGTTGTCATTCAGTGCTGTCAGGCTCACTGAAAAACATTCATCGTCCTCTGATATTTTTATGATCTACTAGCTGCCTGCATTTTGGACATTGTCATGTTAATGTCAAGTTGATACTGTTTCATAATTACTTATGCACTAGAGAATAGGAGAGTCGTTAACGAGAGGTTTACAAAGGCTGCTATATTACCATTTTGCTAGACATGACTCAGACCAACGGCCACGCGGTACAAATCATCCAGATCAATGACAAGACCAAAGACTTCGAACTGGACAGCAAGGCTCTGGAGGCCATTTTGACAGGCTCCGCATGCCGAGATCGTCCAGTGAGCATTGTCTCCATAGCTGGCGCGACTAGGAAAGGCAAGTCGTTCATGTTGAACCTTCTCTTGAGATACTTGCAGACAAATGGCTCTGACCACTGGCTCGGTGCCCCTGAGAGTCCACTTCATGGTATGTCACACTATTTTATGAGTTTCACTAAAACAATGACGACAAAGGTTTTTCATGGCGAAGTGGATCGCGAAGAGATACTACCGGAATACTACTGTGGTCTCAGCCTGCGGTCATAGCTCTGCCCGATGGCCGTGAAGTTGCTGTCTTACTCATGGACACGCAAGGAGCGTTTGATGGCTTGCACACTGTGGCCGAGACAGCTGCCATCTTTGCCATCTCAACATTGACGTCATCTGTCCAAATCTACAACATCTTCAACAATGTCCAGGAAGACGATTTGCAAAATCTGGAAATGTTCTCCGAATATGGCCGACTCGCTTTGAAGAGCTCAGCTGCTAAACCCTTTCAGAAGCTACTGTTTCTTGTCCGAGACTGGCAGTATCCCCAAGAACGAAGCTATGGTCTCGAAGGTGGAAACAAATACTTGGACTCGAAACTCGAGGTCAACGAAGCCAGAACGGGCGAGCTTGCCCGCGTCAGGAACTATTTACGTGCAGTTTTCTCTAACCTTGAGTGCTTCCTTATGCCTCATCCAGGTATGACCGTGGCCAGAACCATGGAATTCGATGGCCGTCTTCAAGACATTGACTCAAGCTTTGTGACACATCTCAAAGCACTGGTACCTTATATACTTCACAAAGACAACATCATTGTCAAGAGAATTAACGACCAAGACGTCACTGGCCTGGAGCTGGTGGAATATTTCAAAGCTTACTTCAAATGCTTCACAAGTGAGTCAGATATCCAGGAGTAACTAAGTTGAAAACTTCGTTTTTTTCAGGCGGTGAAATTATGAAACCTGAATCCATCATGGCGGTGACTGCGCAAGCCAACAACCAAGCAGCACTGGCAAAGGCTAGAGACTTCTACCTGGTGAAACTTGGTGAAGTTTTCAATGAAACTACTCCATCGATGAGCGACGTCGATTTTAACGTCAAACAAACTCAGTGCGCCAATGAAGCGATCAACATGTTCAATAGCCAGAAAAAGATGGGCGGCGAAAAGTTCAGCCAAGGCTATCTTGAGAAATTGAAGTCACAATTAGACGATGCTGCGAAAGAATACCGGACAATTAACTATTTCAAGAGGGAAATAGAAGACAACCTGGTGAGACAGAGGGCGCTTGACGACCAGATCGATGTCTTGAATAGTCGGTACGACGAGCTTGAAAAGGTCAGGGACGAAGAAATAAAACATAATACAGCTCTAGGCAAAGCCTTGGAGTATTATGACAACAAGAACACAGAGACGTTCGGCAACAACCGTGGCCTTGTAGATGCAACACTCCTCTACCAGAAACATGTTCAGCTCCTAAACGAGGCCATCCAAGTTTTCAACCAAGCCGGTGGGCCATCTAGCGGACCACTGTTTCAAAAGCTCGAAAGCGAACTGGAGCGCACATACCAGCAAAATAAAGCCCAGAATGACCTTGAGCTGGCTTTGGAACAGCAAAAAGCCAGAGAAGATGCACTGAATCATCATATTCAGAGCCTGGTGTCTCAGCAAGGGCAGCTAAAAAGTCAGATCGACGCTACGATGCAACAGCTTAGGCTCGCCCAGAAAAAGAAAAAGCGCCGGGGATTTTTCAACAAGGTGGTAGGGTTTTTCGTTGACTGATATTCATATTGAGTATTTTGAAGATTTAGTATCTTGCCTTAACTTTGGAGATGTATATATAATAACATGTTTGCTACAGAAATAGATTTCTCATTAACAAAGATGGCCATGTATGTCACGAGATATTCAAACAGTCTCTTTTCTGTTATTTCATCGCCATTTGTAATCTTCGCCAGTATGTTCTCTTTTCCGAGAACTAATCTGACGAGATCTTTCTCAGATGATCAACGAAATTTTTGCTGATATCATTAAGCTTGGCGTTTATTCTTCCTGACTGGCAACCTTGGCTCTCGGAAGTGGCATATAAATACATTCGACTTCGTTAAGCAAGAGCGGATATGTTTCCGGATTCTCTTCAACTCAACCGGCTGGCTTGGCTCTAGAGACACGCTTAAAATCATTTTGAATTCGGATCTTCAAATAGGGACTATTGATGTATCTAAACAGCGAAAACTAACGGCTTAGCTCCCCTCGTCCATATCGGCACTCAGGATATGATAAACTTATCTGGCGAGATTGAGTCCAAGCCTGCGCAGCGTAAACGATTAAAGGTGCTTCGTCTCTGTCACTATGACGAATGGAACGAATGCATGGAGAGAGTTAAATGCCAGAGCACTCTTACCGAGATACCATGATGAGCTTTTTATCAGTGGTACAGTGAACCCTCATGAACAATTGCTACTGCTCTTGGTTACGGTCCGATAAAAGTCTATATCTTTTGAATGTCAGTTGTGTCGCAGTCTCTCTTTCTCTCTCGCTTTTTCTGCAATAGTGATATACTTCTCTGCTGTTTACCTAAATTTATTTCGAGTTGACTCTGGCGGTGTGGAAAAACTTCGTCAAAAGGTGAACATACTTCATCATGAAGCCGAAGGTTCGCGCAGTCGTTTTGTGTTTAATATTACTGATCAATATTCCCGAAGGTTCCTGGAGAACCAGTGCCTATTGTGAGCTATGACGAGAAAACCGAAACAATGCAACTCCACACAGCGGCCTTGAGAAGCATTCTCGCTTCGCAATGTGGAGACAAGCCCGTTGTGTTGATCTCGATAGGTGGAGCCACAAGGACCGGCAAGTCGTTCTTAATGAACTTTTTCATGAAGTATCTCAACGCTCAATTCTCGGAAGATTGGTTGAAAGATGTTGATGAACCGCTCAGTGGTATGTCCAACTATTGCAGCATATCTGCGTAACTTTCCTCTCTAGGATTTTCATGGTGGAACGGCGCTGAGAAAGAGACTACTGGAATATTGCTCTGGTCACATGCCTTTGTATTCAGCCATCAAGGTGAAGATGTATGTTTCCTCTTTATGGATACCGAAGGGACTTGCAATGAGAAGCAACAAGATATGGAGAGAGCAGCTGTTCTTTTCGCGTTTTCTGCCCTTGTATCATCGGTTCAGATATTCAACGTCTTTCAAGATTTGACGGAACGAGACTTTCAAAGCTTAGACTTCATCACTGAATATGGAAATTTGTTGCAACAGATAGCAGGGAAACCCCAGCTCGGGAGACTTTTGTTTCTCGTCCGCGATTGGCAGTCATCTGAAACGTTCGAACTTGGCTATAAAGGCGGCCTAATGTTCTTGCGAAACAGGCTTGACGTTCAAGATGGCGAACCCCAACATAACTCGAAGACGTTGGGCAACATCAAGACCAGTTTCTGTATCATTGATTGCTTTTTGATGCCTAGTCCAGGTCTCAAGGCGCAAGATTCGGAAAAATTCGATGGTAAAATCCGTGACATCGATCAGCGGTTTGTCGCAGAGCTTGACTCTCTAATAGATACGCTTTTCGACCACGACAATGTAGTTGTGAAGACTGTTTCTGGACAAACAATGAACGGCTCTATGCTTGCTGATTATTTCGTGGAGCTCTTCAAGCATTTTTCCGGTGATACTCTTCCTCAGCCTTGGTTGTTGTACGAGGCAACGCGAGATATCGAAGGTAGATTAGCCGTTAAACAAGCTCTCCAGAAATATCGACAGGAATCGGAGAAAGTGTTTCTTGGACTTAGTCATTTTTGCGACCCTAAACTCATGTCCGATGCTCAGGACGAACTTGTGAAGGGAGCTTATTCAATATTGAGATGTCAAGATCCGAAATACGGTGCTCAGCTCTTGCAACAGATGGCAGAAATGTTCAAAAACTATGAGCTCGAGAACTATAAAAGAGCTTCTAATTTGATACTTGAATTGAAGAAGGTGTCGATGATGTCTAAAGAAGATATTAATTTACTCAGTTTGTCAACGGAAATGAAACTAGTAGAAGAAGCAGCCAAGACGTACAGACAGCGACCCCTAGAGGTCACGATGGGTCATCCGGTTCAGATCGTCAGCTATGACGAAAACTCGAAGAAATACCGCCTAGACTCTGACGCCCTAGATGCGATACTCCTTGGGCCACAATGCAAAGATAAGTCAATATGCTTGGTATCGATTGTCGGTGCTACGAGAAAAGGAAAATCGTTCCTGATGAATTATCTTGTCCGGTACTTGCATTTATGCAAGCAAGGGGAGCCTCATTTGCTGGGAAACCCTGACGACCCATTGAAAGGTATCTTAACTAGATAGTCAACTGTAGATTAATGATCAGTTCCGTTTCCAGGATTCCACTGGAGAGGAGGCTCTGAAGGCGACACATCTGGTATACTTCTATGGTCCGATCCGTTTGTCCTCAAGAGCAAAGGTCAAGACGTTTGTGTACTCTTGATGGACACCCAAGGTGCGTTTGACGGGCAACAAGCAGTTGCCGAAACGGCGGCCATTTTTGCTCTCTCAGCTCTCACGTCGTCAGTGCAAATATTCAATGTCTCTCACAATCTGCAAGAGAATGACTTTCAGAATCTAGAATTTTTCTCCGAATACGGTCGACTGGTATTGGAACAAAGCAAGCTGACGCCTTTTCAAAAACTAATATTTCTCATTCGAGATTGGCCATTTGCCGAAGAATTCCCATATGGTTTTGTAGGTGGACGAAATTTCTTGGAGACAAAGCTTGCAGTTGACCAAAGCCATGGCGAAGAAGCCAAGAGAATTAGGCGAAACCTGGAAAACTGCTACACGCATACTTACTGCTTCTTGATGACACATCCGGGAATGGAGGCCTCTACTGGTCTATGGTTCGATGGCCGACTGAGTGACCTAGATGTTGAGTTTGTCGCTCAAGTTGAAACTTTCGCCAAATCGCTGTTTGACGGTGATGACCTGGTGCTCAAAAACATCTCCGGACAACCGGTACATGGTGCGAAACTTGCGGAATATTTCAAAGAGTATGTCAAGGTTTTCGCCGGCGATTCACTGCCAGACACTACGTCGCTATTACAAGCTACGGCGAATGTTAATAACCGAGAAGCCGTGGATCTTGCTGTTGAAGAATACAGGAATCAGTCTGCCATTGTATTTAGTGATACCGTCGAGTTCATGGTTCCAGCGACTCTCGCCCAACGTCAACACGAAGTAGTATGTCGAGCCATGTCGCTATTCGATAGCGTCAGCAAGGTTGGCGGAGCTGCTATAACGCAGCCTTTCAAGATTGAGCTTCAAAAACGCATAGATGAAATATTTCGATCTTATGAAAAGAAAAACGAATTCAAAGGTAAGATTCTGGAACAACGTAGATCGGAAGAGCAGAGACGACGTGGAGTTGAGGCAGCTGCTCTGAGAAAGCAAGAGCTTGACCGGAAAATAGCGCGAGACAAACAGAATGGAGATGCAAAGGATCATGCTCTGCATCACGTGAGCTCAAACATGAACTCAGCGTTCCTCAATGCAGGTCCACTGGATTCGTCGGTAGTCAACAACACGCATGTGCAGCTCATGAAAGAAGCTATTGCCATCTTTGACCGCATGTGCGTACCTGGAGGAGGGCCCGAAGTGGAATACTATCGCCATGAATTCGTGGCTCCAGCAAATGCTACACACGCTCATTTCACAATAGTGAACAATCAACGTATCGCTTTGCGCGATCAGCAAGCCAGGGAAGAACAGCTGAGAGTAGAAGCTGTGCAACGCGAGAATGCTTTGGAAGCTCAGAGGCAAGAGCAGCGCAGAATCGCTGAAGAGGAAGCAACACGGCAACGAGTTGCAGCTATAGCGGCTGCAATCAGAGCCCATCACGACTTGACACGACATTTGATGAATATGAACCGTTTCCACAGACCGTTTTAATAAGACAATACCGAGAAACCAATATCAGGCCTGAATTCAAGAAAATCATTAATATTCCAAATCTCGGCTGCCGCTATACACACAGTATATGGTCTCGTTAAAATTCCAATAGAGAAGTCTTATGGTCAGTGGGCTTGAAAGTACTGTGCTAAAACATTTTCAGCTTGTGAACGGGCCAGATCGTTTGAGTAATTTTTCACTACTGTTTGAACTGTTTCGAGTAAAATCTATATACTAATACTCTAAGGTGCACTCACTTAGAGGTCACAATTTTTGACTGATTTGAGTAAATGAGGTCTTAAAATAAAGGTATGCCAAGTACAAGGAGAGTAGCGAAGCAAAATTTACAACTTTCAGTCTAGAACTCGAAATATTCGAATTTTGTACATTTCGAGCTTTAACTTTAACATGGGAGTCTATGGGAGCCTTTTGCAGAGGGTCACGCCAAAAACAAAAAGTCGAGATGGACTATGTTGACAGTGTCATGTTATATATCGTTGGAAAGGTTAAGAATTGAGGCATATGGGAAAACTAACGGCATTGAGATCGGTTGAGTGAGTCGAAAATGAGGGTGGGCCAAAGTTGCCGAAAATTTCCCATAGGCTTTGCTTGGCAATTTTTCTAGCCTAATTTTTGATTGAATCTGCTGGAGCTTTGACACGAAAAAATTATTGAGTACGAACACTAATTTCATGCTTAATTTGAGATCAAAATAAAAAAAAATCGGTCTGGAGAAACAGAAGATATAAAAATTTAAAGTTACGATTAGAGCTCGCGCTTTCGAATTACTTCAAATGCAACGAAGTTCTTGCCGAATTTTTGATTTTTAACATTTTAAAAAGACATATTTCAGACTTCACAGCCTCTTTTACGCCAGTTTCTTTAACGTTAAATCTATTCCACACAAAAATCTTCAAAACGAAACCAGATTTGCAGGTATAGCTCTGAAATTGAGTTGAATATCATTTTTTTTAATTCTCCTCAAAATAGTCTATTTCCAGAGCAAAAAACTAGATCCTCAACTTTACTTTGGATAGATTACGATGCCAGGAGGTAGACCATCGAGGCGCAGAGGTGGTCCCGGTCGCGGATGTTTGATACGCAGCCGACCTGGGTTACCAGCGGATCAACAAGACGAGACCTCTGGCAACAGAAGCGTACCATCAGTCGTAGATCAAGTCACTTTTTGTCAGCCAACTGATAGGGTACTCCGTAGTCACCAACCAAGGGTTCGAGCCAGAACAACGCCGCAAATCTCGCAGCGTCAGGTGCTTTTGGCCAGTACAAGGAATCGTCGATTAGCTCGGTACAGAAGCGAACACGATATTGTACAAGTCCAGCTGGGGCTCCAGAACCAAGTTATCGATTGTCATTATGCTGGCACTATGACAGCAATCTGTCAGTATTGTCAGGCCTTTCACTTTGCAGCAGAACGAACTGGGGACCATTTCACGGCTTGCTGTCACAACGGCAAGGTGGCTTTAGATGCAATTCAGCAGCATCCCTTCATCGACTTACATCTCAAGTCACCTGGATTGAGACAGCCATTCCTCGACAGCATTAGAGAGTACAACAGTGCTTTGGCATTCGGGTCACTGACAACGTCTGGAATCATGCAGAATCATCCTGGACGTGGGCCATTCAGCTTGAAAGTGCATGGTGGAGCTTATAGGCTTATTGGCTCACTAAATGCACGTTCCGACCAGAAACCAGCCTATGCTCAGTTGTTCTACATCGACAACGCTCAGGCACAGAGAGAACGGATGATGAGGCCTGAAAACAAAGCCTCCGATCCTTCTGTCATGGCACAACTGAATGACATATTGACCCAAGTCAACCCGTATGTGCAATCTATCAAGCTAATGAGAGAAGTAGAGGCACAAGAATGCAACACAGTAGACCCATTTCCCGAAATGTCGCTCTATTTTCTCACTGACAAAACACATGATCAGCGGCGATACAACTTGCCAACAATGCTACAAGATGTTGGAGCCGTCTTCGTATCGAGTGATGGTGCCCCACCGTCAACCGATGCGAGAGATGTTGTGTTTCACTCTAAATCCGGTGGAATTCAGTGCATCAACATTATAAGCCCACTGGCAGATCGTTTCCTGTATCCTATGCTGTTTCCGTACGGAGAAAAAGGGTGGTTAACCGGTATTGATCACGTTGGTCCTAATAGAACCTCTACAAGGAACAGAGTAACTTTGTTGGAGTACTATGGATTCCGCTTCGCAGTGAGAGGTGGATTCAGTAGTTTGCATGCGTCTGGGAAACTATTCCAGCAGTACACTATTGGCGCCTATCTGAAAAAAGAAGGTAATGATCTAGCATTCATTAGAGCTAATCAGAAACAGATACGCGCAGAAAGCTACAGTGGGCTTCAAGATTGGATGGTGCAACAAGCCGGTCAAGCTAATCTGAATGTAGGTCGAGTCATTGTTCTACCTTCAAGTTTCATTGGGAGCCCAAGAAACATGCATCAGCATTACCAAGATGCTATGGCAGTAGTGAGACAAGAAGGCAAACCAGACTATTTTATAACCTTCACTTGCAACCCGAAATGGCGTGAAATAACTGAGAGTTTGCAAGAAGGTGAACAGCCTCATTTACGACCTGACCTCATAGTACGTGTTTTCAACATCGACAGTGTCATGTTATGTATCGTTGAGAAGGTTGAGAATTGAGGCATATGGGAAAACTAACGGCATTGATATCGGTCATGTAAGAAGGCCACCAGGGTGGGCCAAAGTTGCTCAAAATTTCCCATAGACTTTGCTGGGGAGGATTCGGCGCGCGCTCTTTGAAATTACATGACCTGTTTCGGTTGAAAAATAGATTTCAATTTTTCACAAATTGATAGACTGTTTGATTTAACGAGCGCTTGCGCGAAGTGAGGGACAAATGAGTGAGTGAGAGGGCCGAAGGCCCGAAACGAACGAATGCGCTAGTCCTCTTCTAAAGCTGATAGCCCTTCTGCTAAAACGCATCGTAACACCAGCGCATGCGCAGTCTTCTCTACGGTCGGGCCGAACACTAATTCGACGGTCCACGGTCGGGTCCATCTGAGGAAAAGCTGCCCGTGACGGTCTAAAACTCAATGCAGCTATGGATTGAGAAACGTCACAGACGCAAATTCCACTGGCGTCTCTGCAAACGCAGTTCTGCAGTTCATCGTGATCATCTAATCTGTCTAGCTTTTGAAGTGATATCAATAAGTATCCCGTGTCTCGACCGATCGCTATGGAAGATACATGAAGGATTCACCAGGTAGTTATGAGATACGTGCACGTTGTCATGCAGGATCGGAGTTATGAGAAAGACAAGGCGAACACGAGGCCTCTGCGTGATATCAGTTTAATCAACAGCGCAACCACTCATAAAATCATGCGCAATTGTTTGATAGACTTGTCAGTTTTCTCTATTAACCTCTCATCCGCAGTGGAAACTGTATTTCCCTATTGTTTCACCAACTATGGCCATGGACCACAGTGGTCGTGCAGTGCGAATTATTCACATCAATGACAGGACGAAAGACTTTGAACTCGACACCGAGGCTATGGAGGAAATCTTGACGGGACCTGAGTGTCGAGACCGACTGGTCAGTGTCGTGTCCATAGCTGGCGCCACTAGAAAGGGCAAATCGTTCATGCTGAACCTGCTGCTGAAGTACTTGCAAACGGGCGAGTCGGGTGATTGGCTGGGCCTTCCTGATAG
This sequence comes from Halotydeus destructor, assembly GCA_022750525.1. Classification (NCBI taxonomy): domain Eukaryota; kingdom Metazoa; phylum Arthropoda; class Arachnida; order Trombidiformes; family Penthaleidae; genus Halotydeus; species Halotydeus destructor. Next base: position 590,048 of record JAIUWE010000106.1, on the reverse strand, counting down.
TCCACTCAAAGGTAGTTCAAGGTTTTTCCGAACAAGTCTTGACATGGGATGTACACTTAGGTTTCTCCTGGCGAGGAGGTGCTCAGCGAGATACGACTGGAATACTGCTCTGGTCCAGGCCTGCTGTGATCAAGATACCAGATGGTCGAGAGGTTGCTGTCCTACTAATGGACACCCAAGGAGCTTTTGACGGATTGCACACTGTTGCCGACACAGCAGCCATCTTCGCCATCTCGACGCTGACGTCGTCAGTTCAGATATACAACCTATTCACTAACATTCAAGAAGACGACCGGCAAAATCTTGAAATGTTCTCAGAATATGGTCAGCTCGCACTCAAAGAGTCGACTGCAAAGTCTTTTCAAAAGCTGCTGTTTTTGGTGCGAGACTGGCAGTACCCCCAAGAATATGATTACGGCCTCAAAGGGGGAAAGCAGTTTCTGGACTCGAAGCTAGAGGTCAGCGTCGGCAGAACTGGAGAACTGGCTCGCGTCAAGAATTACTAGCGACGAGTATTCACGGAGCTGGAGTGTTTTCCAATGCCTCATCCAGGTATGACCGTGGCTAGGACCAAAGAGTTTGATGGTCGTCTACAGGAAATAGATTCCAGCTTTGTAGCGCAACTCAAATCGCTCGTACCGCATCTCGTGCCGCAGCTGACTACGCAGTGAAACAAACACAGTTCACCAATGAAGCGATCACGATGTTCAGCGACCAGAAAACGATGGGCGGAAATAAGTTCAGCAAGGCTTATCTTGAGAAACTGAGGATAGACTTGGCCAATGCAGCGAGAGAATATCAATCTGTCAACCATTTTAAAAAGGAAGTAGAGGACAGTGTCCAGACAAACAAGGAGCTGGAAGACCGAGTAACCGAATTGGGTATTCAGGACAAAAAGTTGGAAGAAGTGAGAAATGAAGAAATCAAACAAAACACAGCTCTAGGTGAAGCGCTGCAATACTACGACCTCAAAAACACAGAGATCTTCGGCAACAACCCTTTCATGGTCGACGCAGTATTTCTTCACCAGAAACATGTCCAGTTTTAAAAGGAGGCGATGGAAGCCGGAGAGCCACCTAGCGGCGTAATGTTTGAACGGCTCAGAAACGAGCTAGAGGGAAGCGATCAGAACAAGAAAGCGCAGAATGATCTTGAGCGTCAACTCAAGCAACAGCAGAAGCGGGAAGACGAACTGCGCAGATATATTGAGAGTTTGATTGCTCAACAAGGGGAGCTAGATGCTCAGCTCAGAGCGACCCTTGAAGAACTGAATCGCAGGCCCAAGAAACGTAAATGGTATGAGCGAATAGTCGACAGTATCCGCATCAGCTTCCGTTGGTCAGGTTGAGAGAAACTACAATATTGTGCTTTACGCATAGCCGCAACAGTTGACTGGAATTCGAGCACTGGACCAAGTGCGAAAATCGATAGTTTCGGGTAAATCAAGAGTATCGAAAGAGTCGCCCGTATGTCGACATCGAGAAGTTTACCGGCTGTTTGGGATCTGCTAGTGAATCAAACAATAGTTCTAGTTCTTTGCAAAGTAAAAAGGTTTAGCATCTGATAATTCACTACATATGAGCACTTCCGGTAGCGCTAGTCACGTCGATGTTTCGTTAGGACGATTATCTGCCAGGCACCGATTAGGCTTGCTACTATGCTCATGCTGCCGTTTCGCAATATGGATGGGTATTTCTCTGGCTCAGCCTGAAAACAGCAAGTCCAAATATCCGTTTTGTTTCATGTGTGCTTATTCTGGCCTGTTGTTTGCAGTTATTTCACGTATTGAGGGAATATTGTCTGTACGAGACAGTGACGCGGGTGACCATTAGTTGGCCATTTAAAACGAGGCCTCTGTTGTCGATCATATTGTTACGGCATATTTCTATTCCTGCCCTGGTTGCCCTTATTTTAACTCGTTTTGCTCCTATTCTTATATTAATCAGCATGCTGGACGCTGTAACAGTCCACATGTCTTGCCCGGGACTGACTAGCACTCCCGAGTAAGCTCTTTTATTACCTTGTTTTTCGGCACCGGATTGGTCAGCTCGCTCTTCCCACGCCTGTGTAATGTCACTCGCTGACAATCCGATAGTGGCGTAGCACTGCTGACCCGGGCCAACTGTTTATGTAAGGCTAAGATTTATAGTCTTGTTTTCGACTTCCCGGCGCCAGTGTCCTTGGCGCCGAGCCTTTATAAGCCGAGGCAAACTCTTGCCTCTTTGAAGTTGTTCAGGGAAAACTGTAGGAGACACCCGCTCTTCCCGCCCGTTCTGTACTCTTATGAGTCCGGGCGTGAATCTAAGTTAACCAGTATCTACCCAATAAACCCGCTTTTATATTAACCGGGCCGTATAAATCAAAGTGCTGCTTAATCAATCTGTGCGATCCGAGGGGCAACTAGGAGTTAGCCCGGATCAAGTTGCCACTCTGGTAGAAGTGCGTAACAATATGTGGGGACCACAGAATATGTCCAAAATCTGTGCTAATATATGTTTCGAATATGTCCTAACGAACAAACTTTTCAGTTGTCAGCTTTTTCATACTTATGATGAGCTATATCAGTCACTGATGAATCACTATAGTCTCAACAAGAAGCAAGATTCGATCACACGTAACCTATGACATGCCCATTTCAGTGCTGCAAGCAAAGGTCAGAGGGAGCTTACCGTAAACATAATTTTTTGAGCATGGAAGTAACTCTTGAGCTAGAGAGACGCGTATCTTTCGAGTTAACAGTTAACTAACCCTTTCCAGGATAAGAGTGTATGTTAAACTGATAGTGAGTCACTTTCAAAGATATAACTTTGAATAGCTGTATTCGGTCGCAAGGATTATGTAACACAGCTAACCTCTCACTGAGTGGTCTTATCGCCGTGAATGTGTCAGCCTTGTTGTGAAGCCAGGTATCGAAGGTATCTTATCTCGCTTCAGCTCAATCGAGTGTCAACTATGGAACTAGCTTTAATTCAGTTCGTCCTTGTTTCTGAAGTGTTTATTTGCATATAATAAAGCCATTAGAGATCCGTTGTAATTCACTTCTCGCCGTGTGTTAAACAGTGCGTTCTTAGCTTTGTGAAAAATGGCCGCCCAAGAAGCAGGAAATGCTGTGAGAGTGATCGACTACAATGACAAAACTAAAGTTTTGGACCTCAACTACGAAGCTTTGGAAGCTATCTTGGTGGTCCCTGAGTGCAGGAACCTCCCAGTGAATGTTGTGTCCGTAGCTGGCGCCACTACAACATTGGCCGAAGAGCAAGACCACAACAGAATCAAAATGGCGGATTCCGTAAGTGACGAGGAGCCAGATATATCAAAAGCTGGTGATAATTCCAAGCCAGTCCAAAAGGAAACTGAAACAAAGCATCAAGATATGGTCGACAATAAAAACAACCAAGAAATCCGAGAAACCATTGTAGAATCAGAAGAAACTGCGGAACAGCATCTAACAATGAACTTCATTGATGAAGCATTGGATTACAGTGATGAAATAACTGAGGATGTTGATGAACCAATCAGCAACAGTGACCACGATTTAGGAGAGAAACCTTCCAAGAACGATGAAGTCCAAGCTACTGCATCCTCGACTGTGGCCGTAGAACATGACACCGAGCATATTGAGATATTCGCCTGTGACAAGCTAATCGTAGACGACAGGTGTCTCAGCGAGAAACACGTCGAGTTTTCAGAAAATGTAGCCGTCATCTCTAATCAAACTGAAGAGCTATGTAGCCGCGCATCAACCGAAAGTCCAGAACATCTGCAAGAAGAAACCCGAAACGACATCACACTGACCTTTAAAGAGCTGCAAGAATATCACCATCGTATCACTGCATCATTGTTCAAAGCACAAGACAGCAACACAACCAAGATAGCGGATTCCGCACGTGACGAGAAGCTAGATATATCAAAGGCTGATAATGATTCCAAGCAAGTGGAAATGGCAACTGAAGCAACACAGCAAGATATGGTCTCCGATGAGATCAGCCATGAAATTCAAGTAACACCTGTTGTAGAATCGGACGAAACTTTGAAACAATCTCAAACAACGGTCTTCATTGATGAAGAACTACATTACAGTGGTGCAATAAGTGAAGATCTTGGTGAACCAATCATCAACAGTGATCATGGTTTAGGAGAGGAGCCTTCCAAGGACGATGAAGTCCAAGCTGCTGCATCCTCGAGTGTGGCCGTAGAATATGAGACCGAGCATATTGAGGTCTTCGCCTGTGACAAGCTAGTCGTAGACGACAGGTGTCTCAGCGAGAAACCCGTCGAGTTTTCAAAAAATGTAGCCGTCATCCCTAATCAAGCTGAAGAGCTATGTAGCGGCGCGTCAACCGAAAGGCCAGAACATCTGCAAGAAGAAGCCCAAACCGACGTCACGCTGCCCCTTGAGAGCTGCAAGAAGATCACGGGTGTATAACTAGCAGCATCGACGGCTTAGATCGTCAGCAGAAGGAGGTTGAATTGAAGCCTGAAGCGCTCACAGAGCAGAGCGAAGTTGTGCCGACTCTCGAAGAACGTGTAGCTGCGCTCGAAGATTTCATGAAGAGCGAACGGCTTCGACGCAAGAAACGCTCAGAGCGTATGATAAAATTGTTTATCAAATTGATTGGTTGATGGGATGGTTGATGAGATCCAAATCGTTTGGACTTTGAAAGTTTAGTAGTTCCAATCAATTTGAAGTTATCTCATGATAAATGTGATCAGTCACGATTAAACTGGGTTGAAACACACAGCGCTAACAATCATTTTGAACAAACGAAAGCTTACGTTTTATCGCCTGGGAAAATACAATCAACTGGATTTGTGGCGGAGCATTCTAACAAGTAATCAGTTTCTCGGTCACTCCCAACCACTTTTGAAAACAGCAGCTGTTCGAGCTGGTAACCAAAGATTGTTGAGCTTAAAGCTGGGAGCGAGCTGCGCGCAGACGAATATATAGTCTCGGGTTGACCTACGTTACACGCGAGGTCCCAATCGGCAGTGTGGGGTCCCTCAAGACATTTGTCGCATTGGGAAGTGTCATGGTTCCCACTAGCCACCCCTTTAACCGGGGAGGTACACCTTTATTCTTGCCACATGATCAGTCACTTGATGGCAGGCCATGTGACCAGCAACGTCAACGTTTGAATATGCTCTGACGTGGCTGGCCACATGGCCTGTTGTCATATGACTGATCATGTGATCCAAGTAAGGGTATACCTCGCGGGTTAAATGTGTGGCTAGTGGGGATCATAGTTTGCTTTGCCGAATGTGGCAATGATAAACGCTGGTATGGCAAAAGTAGGTATCGAAACGTTATCGCACGATAACTTTTGTCAAGTCAAATTTTCATCATGACGATACATCTGGTCAATGTTACATCAGAAAGATTGGTAATATGGAGATAGCTTCGTTCTCCGTTTTGAAAGCAAGTAGTAGCAAAGAAGCAGATCACCTCTCCACACAACTTAGACTGGAAACATGGAAATTCCATGATGGAATCCAAATTCCCGGTCGGGTTTTCTATGCCTACATGTGTCTTACAGCTATTTTCTGCAGTTGGCAACTGTTCCACGTATTGAGTGAGTACAGGCTGTACGACACAGTGACTAGGGTTACCATCAACCGGCCATTTAAAACGAGGTCACCATTGTTGATCATGTGTCTCAAGCTTGACGCTTCCATACCCAGATATGACTCCATAGGTTTCCCTGCGAAACAACAACTCGATTCCGCACCGGAAGCGGACGGTCTCAGAAAAATGCATTGTTCGTCTAGAGAATAGCTTCGACCAGTCCAACTTACGAAACCGTGAAGAATACAGCGAGTTGTTCGAGATACGTAAATATGTCAAGCCAAGATACGTTTTCTACTAATGTTCAATCAAACATGAGTGACTTCAAGGTTAGGGTGGAATAAAGGTACATCACGTGACCAACGGTCTTCACGCACCGAGATTCTACAAGATAAGACTCAATGCAAGCTTCAGTGGCTCTTATTTTTAGTTCTACGTCCATAGCAACAAGCCAGGAGTCTATAGACAAAGTCAAAGCTTCCCAGAGCAGTTCAGGGACGTCAACGAGACCGGATATAGTCAGCACAACTACGTGACCTTGATCTACAAAATATTCCACAGCCACAAGCTACCGTTCTCGTAATGCCGAGACTTCGTTGAAGACGAACGTTTTGAATCTGGCAGTCAGGAAGAAGATAAGTTCAATTTTTCGGCAGCTTCCGTTTTCCATCGCTTTCTACGACAAACCGGAAATGCAGCTGATTGCTGAAAACGACATGTCATGTGTCCAGCTTATTGTCAGTCAACTGATTACACTTCACTTATAATTTCCTCTGCCGGTCAACAAAGACCATTTCTTGACCTATATATCACTAATGAGCTGGATATTAACGCTCATTTCATTGCGAAACAATTGCGACAATTTTCCAATCGAAGATGCGAAGAAAAAAATTCGCGTTCCAAACTAGTCAGCAAAAATATTTAAAAACACACCTTGAGAGATTCGAGGTCGCCTTCGAAACAGAACAAAGTGTTCTAGCTTGAATCGACTAACTGCCAAGTTCTACTTTCCTGTTTTTTTCACTTCGAACGAAAGCATTTTGTCTCACTGAATAGAAACTTAGTGGATCACGACTAAAGTATCAACTGAACCCAGATTAGACACTTCAGTATTTTAGAGTGGTGTCAAGCTGTCAGTCACACACAGACACAACATTCGAGCTACGATCATGAAGCGTGTTCATGTACTAATACAGTCTCTGCTTTTCGTGATGATTTCGTGTTCCGTATGGCAAGTCATCAAGTGGGCCGTTGATGACCGAATACACAATGCCTTGTTATATCGATTGCACAATACCCTGTATTTTTCCCTCGGTGGTATCTTGTCGCTCTTCTTTGCTGTCAAACTATCGTCGATTGAATCGCTGCTTGGCATTTTGAAAAACCAAATCAACGAGCAGTGCACGGTTGAATGTAGAAAGATGACTCTTACCATTTTTATAGCTCTCATCACGGAGCTCATGTTATCGCTGTTACTTCAAATTGCTATACAATGGATCTCAGGTCCGCTGACTTTGAGCGAATTTGGGAAACTTGCCTATTACATGTTCTTCGAATCATGGCCGGAGTACACTGCAGCCGCCTACCAATATTTCCTATGTCACATCTACTTCAGAGACAAAAGCCACTACCAAAGAACAAGTAGACAGCTTTTCTTTAGCCAGTTGAGCGCCAAGACTGTTGACCATGGTTCAGAGATTATGTCCAAGAAGCAACTTGATGACGTCAAAAAGGAGTTCGATGCAAAATTCGGCATAATAATACTGGCTCAGCTCTTCTCCTACTTGACGTTCAATGCAGCCATGGTCATCTTGGTCAGAGACAAAGGGCACTATTTGATGGCTGAACTACCATTCTTTATCAAACACACTGTTCTATATCTCATGTCCTTCTCGACGATTTGCTACGTGCAAAGCAAGATGAAGGCTCACACAGAAATCTTGATTAGACAGATACTAAACGCTGACCACAACATGTCGCCCGGAACTCTGGCCTGGATCCGGGAACTAGAGAAACATGTTCCCTTGACCGGATGTCAACAGGTTACAGTTGAACCATCTCTACTGCTCCACTTCACGGGGTCTCTAATATCGTTCACTGTTCTATTGATTCAATTCATTTACTGATCGTTAGCCTTGACGGCATATAGAAAATCAATTCAAATCGACCGTGATCTCCTTTAAAACCTATATGCACCCAGGAAATATTCTAGCTTTAAACTGTTCACAAAACTTGGCAGCTCTGTCGTGCACGATGATAACAACGACATTCTAGTCTCGTCAACTTGAAATACATATATATATACGTATATATTTGAAATATACGGTAGCCGCTTACTAACAGGGCCTAAACACACTAGTAGAATTACACAGAGGTGATAGGTAATTCACGGAAGTTGATGGATTCTACTTTATTCCATTGGATGTGACCCACTTCCCCGTCGAGCCTCTACGGTGGGCGGGCACGAGTAGAGATTTTGTCGACAACTATAACACTGGCTCTGAAAATGAGGCGAAGCGGTGAGACACTAATGTATGAGTTACCGTATCATCTGAAATACACCATATTCGCGCTGACATGGTTTGGCTTTATCTGCTACGCTCAAGACAAAATGAAATTACGCTAAGAGGCCTAGGTCAGGTACCTAATGTCGATTGACCGACATAAATCTCCTGGCACGCATGCGCTGACGACCGAACCGAGCAATCACGTACCCTTCACTGGCTTGAGGCAATTCACAGTAGAGCCGTCTCTTCTTCTTGCCTTCATCGGTTCTCCCATATCGTTCACGGTATTGCTGCTACAAATCGCAAACTAGACCTAAGCTTGCGAATTAGTGTGCAGCATTTTAGTCGACTAGTCTTTGGTCGCCTAAACCAAGAGTGGGAGACTAAACTGAACGACTGGAATGATTTGGTCGACGTTAGACTGCCCAATCTTCAGGATTTGATGCATCGTGAGAGGACACCATCTGTTTTCTGTGGTAGAAGAAACGGGTTTCAATGACCTTCTCCACTCGGCTCGAAGTAACTCTCTCTACAAAATACCATCCGAGTGCACAATCTGTCGGCTTATACAACGGCGTCACGAAGGTGCCTTGATAGAACTTATCAAGACACTGGCAGGTACCTTCAAGGTGGCCCCAGAACGGACTTTCGGACGTCTTTGTCATGTAAACGTTTCATAGCAATGACGGTTCTTTAGTGAAGTACAACAGGCAACCACATATGCCGATATAAGATTATGTCGCAATGAAAGGAGCCATCAACTGGACTCAAAGACTGGACAAACAAACACGAGCTATTGCGGAACGCTCCGAGCCAGAACTTTGTCTTCGTCGTAGCGACGACTCAACACAAGAGCCGCCTATGCGCTCTGCGCGAAGAAAACGATCTGTCAAACTCGAACAAATGATCATGTCGATTTGCTTACAGCCAAACCGAAGCCTTGTCACATAGCGGGCATCAGACCAAGTAGCCAGAGGAGGCTGGCAACATGGGAACATTGGAATAGCGGATGCCGAGGTTTGAATCAAATCCACTCAGGATGTAGCAACGATGATCATCGAGCTTGACGTTGAAAAAGGTGTGACACTGTTACCACAGCTTCTCAGAAAACTTGAAGTCAACAATTCCGCTCCAGGATGGCGGTGGAAGTGTCAATCATATGCGGTTCCTTTGGAAAAGTCACTTCTCATTGTGACACGTGACATTGAAGCTGAAGCCTATCTGGAAACCCAAATAAGAGAAAAGATGCTGGACCTTTGTGTTATTGGTGAGTCTCCGTACATGATGCCCACAGTTGGCATCGAAGCTCTGGCGGATTATATTTCCAGTACTCCCGACGTTCTAAGTTACTGTCCGAATGACTCTGTCTGCAGCTATAGCGTCGAATCCTACTCGCACAGAGACTGTCAAAGCAAGACCTCGCCCGGAAAGTTGTCGTGTACTGTGTGTCAGCACTCTGATGTCTTGAACAACAACACAACGTCAACTTGTCACTGGTGTCCTGCGAGCGCGTCCCCACAATATCGGGAGGTGTTAGAAAACAACGAGGCTGAAACAGAGTATTGAGCTACGACTTCGAACGCACTCGACGAATGCTCCAGGGCAAGCATGCAAACACCGAATTTGAGCCAGATTTCGTGACGAAATTGAGTCACTTCCACAGATATAAATTTGAAGTCGTATTTGGTCTCAGGGATCATGTAACACAGCTAGCCTCTCACTGAGTGGGTACTCGCAGTGAATACGTCAGCCTTGTTATGGAGCCAGGTGTCGTAACTAACCGAAAACATCTTATCCCACTGCAGCGATCGAATGTCAACTATGAAACTAGCTTTTATTCAGTTCACCCCTGTTTCTGGAGTGTTTATTTGCATATAATGAAGCCTTCAGAGATCCATTGCTACTTTGTTTTTTCCCCTGTGTCAAGCAGTGTTGTGACGGATACGTTGTGTTGGCTAGGTAACCGGCTCTATGGTTTGTCGCAACCCATACCATTGATCATTGACTAGGCTAGGTGCTACTCAGCTGGACTTTAGACCGGAAGGTCCAAGGACAGGTCGGCTAACTATGCCGGCATAACACCTGACCACTAGTAGGAGAAAACTCAGACTAACAGAGCTAGAGTATCATAGTCACTTAAATAGGCACTGACTGGCTTCTCATCGCTTTACTAAGCCTTAAATACTGAAGCGGGTAGAGATGAGTGAGGGTCATAGTATACACGAGTTCAGTGTTCAGAGCTCTGTGAGCAATGACCGTCCAAGTAGCAGACCATGCTGTGCGACCCCTGACACAAGAGGTAGACTACGGCAGGGAGAGGTAAGTTGATCGCAATATGTCAAAATCGGGGGTCACTTTAGCTACGCTCTGCTCGTGCTGAAGGACAGTTTCTAAAGTGCAACCATTCGCAGGAAACTCTCTCTCATTCACTCTAATTTAAATCCACTTTGGAAACAAGCCCTTGAACATTGGCAGTCCAAAGACGGTCCTCCAGCACTAGCAATGGCGCTGTTACAGAGTGGCCCCTGATTTCACATATGGCAGTCCACTTACATCCCCCTGCCGTTGTTCACTCTTTGTGCCAGGGTGTTGATGCTGTGAGAGTGAGCTACTACGATGACCAAACTGAAGTCTTTCAACTTAACTATTTTGAAAGCCATCTTGATACGTCCTGCGTGCAAGCGTCTCCCGGTCAGCGTTGTGTCCATAGATGGCACCGCTACGACAGGAATGGTGATGTTCAACTATTTATTGAAATATTCGGACTTAAATGTGTCAGATCAAAAGCTTGCTGACATTGAAGCAGCATGACAAGGTACGACTTGAGTTTTTTTCATTTCGAGGTACTATAGCATGTAAGTCTAGATTCCTGTTTGAGGAGATTAACGCCCAGAAGCACACTGCCCCTACCGTCAGTGAGAGGCGACGTCTTTCGTGACAAGAACTGCCCAAAGCTGGGCCTTGCACCTGTACAGTAAACTACGTAATTGACTGGGCGCATCAGCCCTGTGTTAGTCTGACTCAGGGTTCCTCAATTTTCTTATTGTGAAGTGTCTTCAATTTTGATTCTGTCGTCTCTCTGAAGTGATCAGTTTTCGTATGAAAATCAAATTAGTGCTAGTTGTGCTCTGCCGAGTGAGGTGATGAAGAGAAAGCCGCACAATGGTAAGTCAGGCGCTCTGGTATGGCGAAAATTAAGTATCGAAAAGTTTTTGATACATCAGCATCGATCAATCAGTCCGAGTGCACTTGTTCACATGTGTAGGGAGCTCCGATTCTTCCGGCACGTACGATAATATTCGTCAAGTCGATTTTTCAACAGAAATATACTTTTCCGATGTTCCATCAGAAAGATTGGTAATATGATAATGGTTTTGTTTTCCGTTTTGGAAGCAAGTAGTCGCAAAGAAGATCACTTCTCCACATAACTTGGACAAGAAACATGGAATCCAGATTCCCGTTCCGTTTCTTCTATGCCTACATGTGTCTCACAGCAATGTTCTGTTGTTGGCAACTGTTCCACGTATTGAGTGAATACTGTCTGTACGACACAGTGACTAGAGTTACCATCAACCGGCCATTTAAAACGAGGCCTCCATTGTTGATCATGTGCCTCAAGCTTGACGCTTTCATACCCGGCTACGACTCCAAGGGTCTCCATGTGAAACAGCTATTCGATTCCACACCGGAAGCGGAAGGTCTCATAGAACAATGCATTGTTCGCCTAGAAAACAGCTACGATCAGTCCGATTTGCTAAGCAGTGAAGAATGCAGCAAGATGTTCGAGATACGCAAATATGTCAAGCAACGATATGTTTGCTACTCATTCAATGTTCAATCAAACATGAGTGACTTCAAGGTACATCACGTGACCAATGGTCTTCACGCACCGAGATTCTACAAGATACGACTCAATGCAAGCTTCACTGGCGGCTCATATTTCTACTTTTACGTGCACAGCAACAAGCTAGGAGTCTATGGACGAAGTCAAAGCTTCACAGAGCAGTTCAGAGACGTCAACCAAACCGGATATGGTCAGCACAACTACGTGACCTTGACGTACAAGATATTCCACAGCCACAAGCTACCTTTCCCGTACAAGACGAAATGCCGAGACTTCGCTAAAGACGAACGTTTTGAATCTGGAAGTCAATGCTTTGAAGATTGCATAAAGAAGAAGATAAGTTCGATTCTTGGGAAACTTCCGTTTTCCATTGCTCTCTACGACAAACCGGAAATGCAGCTGATTGCTGAAAACGATCTCAAGAACGAAACGATTCGTCGTACTCTGGATATTGCAGAGACCAAGTGCGGTGTCGCGTGTCCAGCTAATTGCCACTCAACTGACTACACTCCACTTATAATTTCCTCTGCCGGTCAACAAAAACCATTTCTTGACCTATATATCACAAATGAGCCAGACATTACGGCTCATTTCATTGCAAAACAATCACTGATCGATATTACTGTGTATGTATTGAGCTGCATAGGATTCTGGTTTGGCTTCAGCCCGCTGGCCGCCATGATGGATGTTGAACAACTTGTTCGATCGAAGATTAACAAAAAGAAAATACATGCTGCAAGTTTCGAACTACTCAACAAGAATATTGAAAAATAGACCTTCACATAATTTTATCAACTTCGAAACACATCACATTATGTGTTTCTCTCTTAGGCTCGAACAGCGTATCGCGCATGAGCTCAGCTGCGTCCATTTCAACGAGCGTGTAGAAACTAAAGATGAAAGCCAAGGCTATCGTGTTATTGATGTTAATGAGAAGTTCAACATTATGGAATGTCATATCGCTTAATAAGTTTGCTGCCATCCACTCCCGCTGCTCAATCTAATGAGAAGCTAATCTTGAAAATGAAAAGCTGCATGACACGTTTCCACAATGTATCACTGGAAATAGGAAACGAGATCACTTTTTCATCTCATTCCACAAACTCTGATGTTACTCAAAACGATATTGAAATCAAACCGAGATCTCGTTGTCACGCTTTGTGCGCCGTCTCGCTGCAAGTTATAGTTTTCTTACTTCAACAGCTAATCGTCACTCAACTGGTATTCCTCCGCCGGTCAACAAAGACCATATCTCAACCTATATATATCCCCTACCTATATATATATCCCGAATGACTCATATATTACCGCTCATTCTATTGCGATTTTATTGCGCTGTCTATGATTCGCGCTTGGTTTCAGTCCTCTGGCCGCGATAATGGATGTCGAGAAAGTCAGCCGATCGAAGAGTCGCAAGAAAAAAATTGCTTCAAACAATATTTAAAAATAGACCTCGAGAAACTCGAGGTTGCCGTCTAAACAGAACAAAGCTGTCTAGCTTGAGTCGACTGACTGGCGCGTTCTACTTACCTGTTTTTTTACTTCGACCGAATGCATTGTATTTCAGTGAATAGAAACTTAGTGGGTCACGAGGGCGGCTGGGATTTCAAAAAGACTACAGGTATGGTAATTAATAACCTAATAAGTCGCTGCTAGTTGTCTCAGAAAGTATCAACTGAGCAAATTACTTTTTTTCGCAGTAGCTTCAAGCTGTCAGTCACACAGTGACAACATTTGAACCACCATCATGAAGCGTGTTCATGTACTATTACATTCGCTGCTTCTCTTGCTGAGTTCGTGTTCTATATGGCAAGTCATCAAGTGGTCCTTCGATGATCGAATACACAATAGCTTGTTGTATCGATTGCACAATGCCCTATACTTTTCCCTCAGTGTCATCTTGTCGCTATTCTTTACTATCAAGCTATCGTCGATTGACTCGCTACATGGCATTTTGAAAAACGAAATCAACGAGCAGTGCACGGTTGAATGTAGAAAAATGACTCTCACCATTTTCGTCGCTCTCATCACCGAGCTCATATTATCGCTGTTACTTCAAATTGCTATAACATGGATCTCAGGGCTGCTGACTCTGAACGAATTTGGTAAACTCGCTTATTATATGTTTTTTGAATCATGGCCAGAGTACAGTGTAGTCGGTTACCAATATTTCCTATGTCACATCTACTTCAGAGACAAAAGCCACTACCAAAGAACAAGTCGACAACTTTCCTTGAGCCAGCTGAGTATCAGGACTGTTGACCATAGCTCAGAGATTATGTCCAAGAAGCAACTCGATGACGTCAAAATGGAGTTCGACGCAAGCTTCGGCATAATAATACTGGCTCAGCTGCTCTCCTACTTGACACTCAATGCAGCCATGGTCATCTTGGTCAGAGAAAGAGGGCACTATTTGATGGCTGAAGTACCATTCTTCATCAAACACACCCTTTTATATCTCATGTCTTTCTCAACGATTTGTTACGTGCAAAAAAAGATGAAGGCTCACACAGAAAGTTTGGTCAGACAGATACTCAACGCTGACCACAATATGTCGCCCGGGACTCTGGCCTGGATCCGGGAACTAGAGAAACATGTCCCCTTGACCGGATGTCAACAGGTTACAGTTGAGCCATCTCTACTGCTTCACTTCACGGGGTCTCTAATATCGTTCACTGTTCTATTGATTCAATTCATTTATTGATCGTTAGCCTTGACGAAATATCGAAAATCAATTCAAGTTGACCGTGATCGACTCTAATATTCACCCAAAAAATACTGTAACTTGAAATTGTTCACGAAATTTAGCAGCTGTGGCAAGCACCATCGGGCTTCGGCCCAATGGGACTTGGGCTCGATGATAGCTTTGACATTCACGTAGAGTCTTGTTAACTTGAAATACAGTGCAATGCATCAAGGTTTGCAGTTCTTTCCCCCATTTCAAACTGAGTTGAATGCAAAATTTCGGGGGAAAGCAGCAAGCCTTCATGCATTGCACTGAATAATCGACTGCAACAACGAGTCAGACAAAAATGGGTGGGATTCAAGTCACATGACCTCTGTCTAAAGCGAAGCGAAAGTTGAGAAAAACTGTCATGTGACAAAATTCCCACCTAGTTCTGTCGCGCTGATTGTAGCACTCGATTACAACTAGCTTTGGATTGAGCAGAGTAAAGATGAAAGCAGCACGTTGAGCTCTCAACAGAGACTGTGTTCTGGATATGCTTTTTTCTGTATTTATTGCGTTCTAGTAGAGTTCATATGAAAGTTGAACTTCTATCTTGACCTGACACAGATCTATCCTTGTGATACAATGCTTTACATAAATGTGTGCGAATTCATCCTATATCTTCGGCTCAACTCAATGTAAAATGTCAATCCAAACTGCAAACTTTTATGCAAAGCATTTTATCAACTGCCTTGCATTGGGGTTGCCATAGCAACCGCTACACAAGCTGTAGCTTCCACTATACTAAATGGCGAATGCGCAGTACGGCAAGTGACGTCATCGGGAGGGCGCGGATCACCCGATTGAAAACTTCACGGGTTCGGGCGGGGTTGGCTGACGAGAAAGCCGCCCGTTTCACCCTCTAGTTTGAATATCGGCGCAAGTTTTGGTTCAGAGCAATCAGCTGCTTGCTGGTAGATTCTCATTCATTTCGAATGGGGAGTATGATAGACGGCAATAAACGCCGAGACACTCGGCTACTGCCCACAAACGTCATGTGACTAGATATTTTGAGCGGGCAAGTATGAATCGTTCGAAGTGAAAGATCGCATGACTGGTTGACGACGTTAGACCCACCTTTTCTTCTTGACGTCAATCATATACATGAACGTCTTGATTGGTTGATGCAAATATCTAGCGGCGTGAAGATCAAACTTCACGTCGGCTACTTTCTTCCATTTCAATTCAATATTTCTTCCACGTCTCAAGGGCAGAGCTGTCTTCGTGCATCTAGGCCTGATGAGCTTCTCAATGTCCATCATGGCCAAGAATGGACTGAAACCGAACCAAAAGCCAATACAGCTCAAGATATAGACGGTGACATCAACCATCAGTTGTTTAGGAAGGAAGTCGACAGTGGTTTCTGGTTCGTTTGTTATATAGAGATCTAGGGCAGGCTTTTGTTGACCTGCAGAGGACATTATCACCGGAGTATAATCGGTGGACATACAGTTTGCTGATGGACATTTTCTAGTACAGAATGACTCAGCGCCATCTAGTGTTTTGCGAAGCGTCTCATTGTCCAGTTGTCTTTCCGAGATGATTTGTATTTCCGGTTCGTCATAGATTGCGATGGAAAACGGAAGTACGTCAAGAGCTTCCACGATCAGCTTTCGAACACAATGATCGAAGCAGTCGCTTGAGGACTGAAACTTGGGATCCTTGGAATAGTCTCTGCAATTTGTATCATAAGGAGGTGGTAGCTTGCCGCTGCGAAATGACTTGTACGTCAATGAGACATAATTATGGCCACCGTATCCGGACTCGTTGAGAGCTCTGAACTGTTCAGTGAAGCTATCACTTCGTCCGTGGTCACGAAGTTTATGGTCACTGATGTGCATGAAGTAGTAATCGGCACCCTTGAAGTTTGACTTGAGTTGAATCATATAGAATTTCGGAAATCGGAGGCTATTAGTTATATGATATACCTTGAAGTCCAGGATGCTGCCATTGAGATCAAATGAATAGCAAACATAGTTTTGCTTGATATACTTCCTAAGATCGAACATTTGTTCACATTCTTGGCTACTGTTCGAAAAGGAAAGCCGGAAACCGTTAGCTTCGCGAATCCGACAATAGTCGATGAGACCTTCCATCTTGGGAGTCGAGTCAGCCATTTGTTTGACAGTTAGGTTTCCAGCTTTGTAGCTAGGTACCAAAGATCTCAGAGTGAGACACACAACCAAAGATGGCGGCCGAGTCGTGAATGGGCGCTTGAGGGCAACTCGAGTCACCGTCTCGTAGTGAAAGTATTCGTTCAGGACGTCGAATAGCTGCGATGAGCAACAAAGACCTGATATTAACATGTAAACATAGATTGTTCGAGATCTCAATTTTTTCGCCATCTTGAATTAGTTCAAGGAGCGAGATTCCGAAAGAATAGCCGTATCTGTGTTTCAACTTGAACTTGCTTTGAACTGGCCTTCAACTAGAGTTCCAGGAAATGAAGAATCCTTTTATACCTTGAGATATTATTGATTCGAACAAAGGTTAGCCTTATTGACGTAGCGTTCTGCAAACATGTTGCAAATTTCTCAAGGAATCGGATTACTTCCTGTTCTTCTTTGGTAGCTACACGAACTTCTTGGCTGTCATCAGTAAGTATCGCAACATCAATAAATAGAGTACGATGCATAAACCGTTGCAGTCTTCCTTGAATGTTTCGTACTGAGTGTAATGCAAAAACTATGCGGTAAAACTTTTTCATGTTTCTAGGTATTTGCATTGTATTTCATCGTTTCCAGAGGTACCGGTAAAGTGGGCGGGGTTCAGTACTCTTGTTGAATAATCCAGAATAATGAAAGTGGATCAATGAATCGGTTCACATCGCCATAGATACAACGTTCTCTGTCTGCCAGAGTTGATCGGAGACGACTTCTTGGACAATGTGAAAATTGTCTACAGAAAACCGGATTGCAGAAAATGACGTCAAGAATGAAACAATCCTTTGCACTTTGGATATTTCAGACCTAGTGCGTGTCATGTGTGCAGTTAATGGCCACTCCACTGATAAATCCCTCTACCGGTCAGCCCCGACCATTTCTTGATCTATACAGTAAGACATACATGAACAAGATATTACGGCTCCTTTTATTGCGAAACAGGATTACTTACTCAACTTTTAGAACACAGCACTTGATATTTTTCTTGCTGATGTCAGAAAAGCATATTGCGCACGGGCAGACCTGTTTCCCTTTTACTATGCTTAGTGGAAATGACTTTGTCAAAATCGGACACGAGGTCAATACCATCATAGTATTTACGCTAATGAGAACTTCAACATAATGAGATGAGATTTTGATTTGTTAAGGTTCTTTGTCAGTCAAATACCATGTTCAATCAAGCGAATAGCT
This sequence comes from Halotydeus destructor, assembly GCA_022750525.1. Lineage (NCBI taxonomy): Eukaryota > Metazoa > Arthropoda > Arachnida > Trombidiformes > Penthaleidae > Halotydeus > Halotydeus destructor. Next base: position 572,053 of record JAIUWE010000106.1, on the reverse strand, counting down.
TATGTGCATATCTTGAAAATGAAAAGCTGCATGACACGTGCTTGCAATGTATCACTGAAACTACGCGAGGAGAAAACCTAAACTAGCATGCTATACATAGTGGGCTTTCATATTGCGAATCACTACAATGACCTCATTGAACTGCTATTGTCAGTTTTCTCTAGTTGCGTCAAGTTTTCCGTCAAAAAAACAGTCAACAGTCAGCGAGCTACGATCATGAAGCGTGTCCATATATTAATAGATTCTCTGCTTCTCGTGTTGAGTTTGTGTTCCATCTGGCAAGTCATCAAGTGGGCCACTGATGATCAAATACATCCCAGCTTGTTATATCGATTACACAATATCTTATATTATTCCATTTGTATCATTTTGTCGCTTTATTTTGCCGTCAAGCTATCTTCCATTGAATCGCTTCTTCGTATTTTGAAAAGGGAGATTAACAATGAGTGCTTGACCGAGTGTAAAAAGATGACCCGTACCATCTTTGTCTCTGTCGCTGTCGAACTCATAATATCACTGTCGTTTCAGATTGTGCTGCAATCGATTTCAGACCCGCAGACACTAAGCGAATATGGAGCTCTAGTATATTACATGTTATTCGATTCATGGCCAGAGTACACGGTGGCCGTTTATCAATATTTCCTATGTCACATCTACTTCAGACACAAAAGCCACTACCAAAGGTCTAGTCGACAACTATCTCATGATCACCTGAACGCCAAGAAAATCGACTACAGCTCAGAGATCTTGTCCAAAAAGTATCTGGACGACGTCAAGAAGAGGTTTGAAGCAAGCTTTGGCATAGTTTTACTGGCTCAACTTTTCTCATACTTGACATTGAATGCATCTATGGTAATATTGGCTAGGGAGCGAGGACGATATTTGATGTTAGAACTGCCATTTTATTTCAAGCACACCGTGTTATACCTCGTGTCCTTCTCAACGATTTGCTACGTACAGGACAAGATGAAGGCTCACAAAGAAAGCTTGATCAGACAGATACTAACAACTGACCGCAACATCTCGCCCGGGACTCTGGCCTGGGTCCGGGAACTGGAGAAACATATTCCCTTGACCGGATGTCAACAGGTTACGGTTGAACCATCTCTTTTGCTTCGTTTCGCTGGTTCTCTAATATCGTTCACGGTTCTATTGATTCAATTCATATATTGAGCTCTGGTCTTAAGAGCGTTTCTCAGATCAATCAAAATGTACCCTAATTTCAATTGACATACGCTCAATAAATTCTCTCGCTTCAAACTGCTCGAGACACTTAGCAGCTTAACGACCTTGAAAGAGAAACGAGCGTGCGAACAAATTGTAGCGCTTTGTGCGCCATCTTGTGATAAAGTATCGCTTTCTAACTTAAACAGCTGTTGCTTTAACTGCAGTTCCACTGTCAACAATTCATCAATTTTTAGACTTAAGTTAATTTTGAATTATTCAAGCGGCAACCCTTTTTACTTTTTTAATCATTTTCACAATGGACGGCAAACCGGAGACCATTTTGAATGTGACTCGAAATGGAAACACTGATGAATATAAGTTTGAACCGAATTTAGATATGCTTTACAAGATACTTCATCATGACGATTGTTGGCAAATGCCAGTATGTTTGATATCCATAATTGGTAGTGCAAGAAAAGGCAAGTCAGTGATGATGAACTGGATGCTGCAATACTTATCATCGTCGAAGGGTGACAATTGGATGACAGAAAAGAAGAAGCTAAAGCATGGTATGTAACAGATTGAATCATAATATGGCTGATATTTTGGCTACAGAGTTTCCATGGAACGGTGGAGATGACAGTGTCACCATGGGCATCGTCATGTGGTCCAAGCCGTTCGTCGTTGAGCAAGATGGCCGACAAGTTGCTGTTTTATTAATGGACACTCAGGGTCTCTTTGATGGCCAGATATCTAACCAGCTCACCGAAGATTTATTTGGCATATCTACGTTGGCTTCATCTGTCCAGATATTCAATCTGATGTCTGACATACAAGAAGATACCCTGCAGTATCTCGAAAAGTTCACCACATACGGAAGAAAGCATTTTGCAGCAAATGGCGGCAAAGCGTTTCAGAAACTGCTCTTCCTCATTCGTGACTTTGGTCATCGGAATATCGGCTTCGGTCACGAAGCTGGGAGTCGATTCTTGGACAAGAAGCTCTCTATGGATCGCGGTGGCCAAGATGTCCGCCACGTTAGAAGGCACTTGAGAGACGCCTTCGAAGATCTGGAGTGCTTCACCTTGCCGCACCCTGGAAGAGATTTGGCTGAATGTGAGAACGTACTATGTCCGCTGGAGTCGATCGATAAAGACTTCTTGGACAACGTGAAGGCTTTCATTCGACATACTCTGCAGCCTGGAAACTTGACTTTGAAGACTGTCGGTGGCAGACATATAACTGGGCTTGAACTTTATCAATATTTCAGACAATATGTCGACGTCATCATAGGTATGGTTTAAAGCTCGAGTGTTTTGATTCTAACCACCTGTGTGCAGAAAAGTCACTAAGTGTTGAAACGATATCGGAAGCCAATCAGCTGGGATTCTTTTCCAGCATGGCGGCCAGAGCTTTTACCCAATGGCAAAGTGATATGTCGCGAGCACTTTCAAGTCCACTCGGGGTGACTGATGAAAATTTCCAGGCCATAGTAACTCACGCCACTGAATCAGCTGTCCGAAAGTACAACGATTCAATCGATCTATCCAACTATCGTCACCCAGGATATGGAAACAGCTTGAATGCGCTGCAACACTTTATGGACGACCAAGCGAACGTATACCGTATCCAGAATGATTTCCGAAAGGCCAACTTTGTGCGTGGGCTGAAGGCCTTGGGTCTCTTGGTTGCCGCGGGCTGCGTAGTTGCAGCCGCTGTTTTGATTCCTGTAGGTCTACCGGCGGCCATGTTGGCCGAGATGGGCGGTGTGGCAGGTTTGGCCAAGTTGCTGCTTCAGCGGGGACCCGGCGTGATGGAGTCCATCATGGCATTGCTGGCTACATTGCTTAGACGAAGTGCCAACTTTTGACAGATATGACCGTGAATTCTTGACCATGTGACCAGCACTAAAGTTAAATTAGCAGGACCAGTGTAACAGATTTAATATGGTTTCAAACCTCGTTGTTATAATAGTTCAGTTGAATCCTGAGTTATCTGGACTGCGAGTAGATGAGTCTGATTTGAAGCGAATATTCTATCATGTTGGTGATCTGCAGGCATCAATTGTAAAACAGACAAGATAGTAAAATAGGTAAAAAAGACCACACAAGATGGCGTGCAAGACAATCATGGCCAATTTTTCCTTGTGCTGCAACCTACGTGGAAATGTTAGTTATTCATGAATTGGAGTATCACATGTACTAACCTTTTTGTAAACTTCTTCCTCGCGGAAATATTCTCTTCAGTAACGATTTCGTTCAATTTGTATTTCATGAAAGACTCAACGCAGGCCGTCATGTATGACAAGACTGCCTTCTTATCATTGAAAATTCGGTTGACGTCTTCGATCCGTATATTGAAGGTATCTTGGTCCTTCGAATCTAGTGAGTCTCCAAGCTTCTTGTAGTTGTCGTTCTTGATGTCTAGTGAGTTGAGAAGAAAATATTCCAGTCCATCTCTGACACTTGACAATTTTATGGTGCTTGAAACAGCGTATCTACAGTGAGATGAAGTCAATATTTTTACATTGTCACATCCAACTTACGGCTTCTTGAGCATGAAAAGCCCGAAGAGGTCGACCAAGAAGGCGTAGAAGAACTCTAACACGTACTTCTTGTAGGCATAAAGTAAGACACCAGGTGGCGTCCTCACATCCGGTACGGGTCTCATGCGTTTGTATGACAAACCTGGCTCAAGAGCTAAGTGTATTGTCCGCATGAAACCACCCACGTTCTTCTTGTCATTGCGCAGAGCCATGTTAATGGTCGCCACTTGGCCATGTTTAGATGAGACGACATCTTTGGCAACCAATATGAGCCCACTTGCCACATGGTCTACAGGGATGAGCGAGCAAGACACAGCTGGGTCGTACCTGAATGTCCGTAGAAGCCCCAGGCCCGAGATGTAAACTACAAAGTTGACCGCAGCTATGGTATCTGCGAAACTGGGCTCCGGCTCCGTAATGGGCGGCACGACGACCGGAAGTCGAACAATGGCGGCTGGCAAGTCTTGGCAAGTGTCGAACACGTAGTTCTCGGCCAGAGCCTTCGTGAAGGTATAGCTGTTTGGTCTACCTTCGAAGAAACAGGTCTTTGCGTAGTTGTCCAGCTGGCCGTCACTCATGGTCGCGGACATTGCCATCAGCTGTTCGCCAGTAACTTTAGTCTTGTAAACTTTCTCTTCCACTTCGTCAAGGTGACAATTTGAGTAGCACGTGGAAACGTGGATGAAGGCTTCAAGCTTCTTGACGTGATGACACAAATCAGCCACTGATTTGGTGCCAAGGTAGTTGAACTTGAGAGCATCTTTAACCGAATTGTCGAAGCGAACATTAGCCGCACAGTGGAAGACAATGTTGACCTGGTCGACAATCTGGGATCGGTCAGTGTCACTGAGACCAAGACCAGCCGTTGTGATATCGCCATTGATGGGCAAGACTTTAGCTTTGAGCACATTGTGAGATACCCTTCCAGGCCCAACGAAAATTGGACTTTTGAACAGCTGTTCCAACCGGTCCGTAGCTGAGGTACCTCGTTTTTCTCTGACCAAAACATAGATGCGCTCAACATTGGGTAGCGAGTGTAATATTTTCTCCAGTAAAACCTAAAGCAGGTGGAAACGAATATGCAAATATTAGCGAAATAGTTATCGGATGTAAGAACAAACCTTCCCCACAAAGCCTGTGACTCCGGTGATAAACAAAGTTTTACCAGTATAAAACTCAGCTACAGAGGTGTAAGCGACGGGAGTCATGTTGTGAAGTGGACTGAAAAAGTTCGATCGAGTCAACGCTTTTTTGCATCACGTCCTCATTGAACTAGAACTAGATATTCCGCTTTCACATTTGTGACATCCTTTTTCAACTCGTTTTTATACACACGTGCATGGTATGTATTTTTACATCAGAGTGTATCTTACAGCAGGAATCCGGTTTTCAGATATTGTCTAGTAGCCACAGGGCGACCATTACCACGATGCGAATGACCCTTGATGGTACTAGATGTTCAACCATAGGTGTCCCCGACTCGCAACCACCACTGACCGACAGGGCGGCCCGCTGGGAGGCAAACTGAAATAGTGATACACTGTCGGGCTCATAACACGTTATATTACGTCATCATATGGTCGCTGAACCATATGTTGGACGGATAAAACATTGATTTCCGGCTATGAGCTAAATTCAAACATTTATTGCCATCACAGGTTGTACCTTTCAACCAGAATTGGATTTCCAATCAGTGCACCGGAAGCAGTTTAATCACAGCGAACATTCGCCCGAGGTGAGCAAAGGGTCATATGACATAATCACTACTGATTTCAACTATGCAACCAGTCACAATTTGGTAATAGTTCCCGTGAACAAGTTGATGCCTGTAGCATGGTCACGAATGAAAAACAAAAATGGCCGATTGACTCGATAGACCGGAGGTTCTCTTATGCTGATGTAGGCATTTTTTCGAACCATGACCATGGTCACGGCAGCTGCCTTAGTCCCCTCTTCATCCACCTCAACCACCGCCTTGTGCAGGGCATCGGACACAAAAAGCCCACCGCGGCCATTGACGCCACTCAGGTCGGCTTTCATAGGATTAAACAGATCGTCAACTCCCAGATCTGACAACATCGCTTTCAAGTCATATTTCGTTTCTAGCTTGAACTTGGGCATGTAAACATACGCTTCGTCTCTAGATCTCTCAGTCATCTTCGTGATCATATCTTCAAGTTCTGTCGAACTCGAAGACGATACCAGAGAAGCGAGGCCGTCATTGGCATCGGGCAGAAAGATAACCATAGAAGCGTCGCCAATGTACGGAAGTTCTAGAACGGTGACATTCTTGGATTTGTCTTCTAGAGCTCTAATCCTTAGCTTTTTGTACATGAAGTCGACTTGGTTCTCTTCAATTCCATAGAACGTATCTTTTTTCGTATCCACTACATCAAACTTCTTCTCCCACGTACCCTTGAAGTAGATGGCATTGATTACCACCATCTTGGTCCTGCCGTCGAGCGGCTCATCAAGAACCTTTTTTATCATTCCTCGAGTTTGCTCAGATACCCAAGTGTTAATATCTTGGGCAGCTTTAGCGCCGTCATTAGCAAGGTCCACTAAATCAACACTGGCCTTGTACTTGGTTTCGATGAAGTTCTTGAACTGTTCCAAGACTGTCATGGCGTCCGAAATGACCAGCTTGTTTGCGAGATTGAGTTCGTAGGTGCTATTCGAAGCTTCCTGAGGCTTGAGAATGTCCAGCAGCGCTCCGAACTGTCCGTTGACATCACTGACACAGTCGAGCTTGAAGCTTCTCTTCAGCTGGTCAGCTGTGTCACCCTTGGCTCCGGCCAACAACATGGCGAACGCAGTAGCAATACTGGCACTTGAAAAGAATACATTCTCTTGTGATGTAGCTTGCTTGAGGAAGTCAACACTGAATTCATTTATAGATCTTGCAAGTTCCGTGGACGCCATTGAGCTTGACGCTGAGATAAACAACAAACAGCTGAGCGTGAACAGCTTCATTAAGAGAGAAAACGTGACTTAAATGGCACGGAATTGATTGTGAAATACTCACGCAACGCTATACCATGTAAGGTGACCGTTATGCTGCTCAGCTGGTTACAATTAATTTAGTAAAATGCGCTAATCACCGGCTCACTGGAAACATTCGCTTAGCGTTGTGGAATTTGGTTGCTATGCGCAAGTTTGCGCCGTTGCTAGGGACGAGCAGGCGCCAAATTCAAATCAGACAGACCGCACCCATGTCTGCTTGTTATAGACATGAATTAGTTAATCGATTACTTGGCCGGGTGAACAATGAGAAGTTGTTTGACAACTACAGTCAGCTGTTATCTCGTCTACGTGGCGGGAAGTTTGAAAGGCAAACACTTGACAACTGGAAGTGAAAACATACATTTTTGTGGAAACTAATTTGATTGCTAGAACACGTTTCGCTAATGGCCTTGGAGAGGGAGAGAGACAAGCTTTGGTTCTTTATGACTATTGACTGAAAGGCAGCGTGGGGAGAGGGGAGAGCGAGAGGGAAAGAGGGAGAAGAGAAAGAGGGAGAGGAGAGGGAAAGAGAGCGTGAGTGTTTATGGTCCCGAAGAAGAGCTCCTTGTTTGAATCTGCGCGTGTTCACTTTGGCTTCCTTTTTCAGCTGTGTGCCAATTCGTGACGAGGCGTGACTCGTTTTTGCCCGAAAGTGTGTCAAGCGAATCACGTGACTGCTTCCAGTTTATAATGTGCCGACAATCAGTTAAGTTGGTCTTTCTCTTCGTCGCCCTCAAGTCCATAGTCAGCCATTACGAAGTCTCATGCACTGAAGAAGCTACAAGGTACAAGTTCGACTATTCTAGCAAATGTAACACTGACGCTAATTGCTCTCTTAATTGGAAATTCAGAATTAGGCTAATTAGTTACAATGTACAAGAGAAGGATCCGGACAAGCTGGACGTAGCTGAGCTATTGCAATTGACGGGCAACGCGACGGCCGACATTGTGGCCATAGGCCTACAGGAAGTGGACTCGTGGGCCACCGACTATCTGGTACAGGTGTCATATGACGACTGGTCACGTGTCATATCCAAGACCTTCCGGGAAGCGGGCTACTTTGAAGTGGGCCGCGAGCGAATGGCGGGCATTGTGCTCAACGTTTATGCCAAGATGGCCGCCTTGGGCGAGATGAAGTTCATTGAGACTGAGAGCAAGAAGCGGGGCTTTGGTGGCGTACTGTCCAACAAGGGCGCCGTGGGGGTCAGCTTTTTCTACCGGGGCACCTCGGTGGCCATTTTGAATAGCCACCTGGCGGCCCACCAGGAAAAGTACAAGGACAGGGTCAAGGATTATGACAGTATTTCCAAGAAGCTCAACTTTGTGAAGCGTGATTTAGCTAATCATGATCTGGTTTTCTGGATGGGGGACCTTAATTTTCGAATTGACAACATGGCCGCCAATGAGGTGGCGGACAAGACCCTTGACCTTAACGACGAGGCCATTAGTGACCTGTTAGCGAATGACCAGCTGACGAGGGGAAGAAGTGCTGGAGAGGTCTTCGAAGGCTATAATGAGATGACCCCTCGATTTTGGCCCACTTATAAGTACATTGCTGGCACTGATGAATATGATCTGTGAGTTGAGGCTGAACGTCAGTCACGTGACTAACTGTAAACTCTTGTTTCCAGGAAACGGATACCGGCTTACACCGACAGAATAATGTACCGAGCAAAACAATATGGCGGACTGCAGGTTGACCAGATGAGCTATGAGGCTCATCGTCAGTTCAAGTTGAGTGACCATAAGCCAGTGTCGGCGGAATATTTAGTAAATTTCAGTACCTCATGACTAACCGACAGCGAGCTGCGTGACCTTGAATCACGCAGAGACTCGCTAAGTCAAGTGTTCCTTTTTATTATTTTACCCATATCACTTATAATTTTCGTGATCGCAATCGTCAGTTATCTGGCTTCACTAAGACGTAGATACATGATTGTACTTCAGAATGGTTAGGTTCTGAAGTACTTGAGATCTGATTAAGTTCAACTTAAACTGGATATCACTATCAGTACATTTCATCACAGTATCATTTAGATAACCTACCACCCATGTTCATGGTATATTTCAATCACACTCGATTCGAAAAAATCTTGTCTGTAGGGTTGTCATTTTTCTAATGCCATTAACAAAAATCTAAGAGTAATTGAGTAATTAAACGACTCTAGTTAATTGCTAAACAAATAGCATAGTAAAAGAGATATACGATTCCACACAAGATGGCGTGCGAGACTATGAACATCACGGTTTCTTTCAATTCCAACCTATAAAAACCTGTTAGTTTTGGAGTAATACTGAACATGCTCACCGTTTTGTAAATTTCTTTCTATCAGCTAAATTTTCTTGTGTGACAGTTTCGTTGTACTTGTATTTCATAAACGACTCGACGCAAGCTGTGATGAACGACAAGCTCGCCTCCTTATCATTGAAAATTCGAGTCACGTCTTCAACTCGAGTATTGAAGTTATCTTGATCGCTTGGATCGAGAAAGTTATTCAAGTTCCTATAGTTCTCATTCTTGATCAGCTGTGAATTGAGCAGAAAATATTCGAGCCCGTCTCTGATGACGGACAGCTTTCTGATGCCTGCAACCGCAGACCTGCAACAAGATGGCGCTTAAAGAAGAATTATGCAATAGTATCAAACTTACGGCTTTTTGAACATGACGACGCTCATGACGTCAACCAGGAAAGCGTAGAAAAACTCTAAGATGTACTTTTTGTAAGCATATTCCATGACCCCAGGGGCTGCGGTGACATTGGGAACGGGCCGCAGGCGCTTATATGACAAACCTTGCTCAAGAGCCCGAGGGAATATTCGCATGAAACCACCCAGGTTTTTTCTAGTGCTTCCCAGCGCCATGTTGATGATTTTTACACCGAGGTTTCTGCACGTGCCAAGTTCAAGGCCAACCACTATAAGGCCGTTGACCACGTGGTCCACAGGTATCACTTGAAGAATGCTTGTTGGGTCGTACCTAAATGTCCTTAGGACACCCAGGCCTGTCGTGAAGACGACAAAGTTGACTGAAGCTATGGTGTCCGTGAAGCTAGGCTCTGGCTCGGTCAGGGGTGATACCACCACTGGTAGCCTAACAATGGCCACGGGCAAGTCTTGGCAAGTGTCGGCCACGTAGTTCTCTGCCAGAGCCTTCGTGAAGGTATAGCTGTTGGGTCTACCTTCGAAAAAGTAAGCTTTCGCATACTCGTCCAGCTGGCCGTCACTCATGTTGGCGGACATTGCTATCAGCTGTTCACCGGATACTTTCGTCTTGTAAACTTTCTCTTCCACTTCGTCAAGGTGACAATTTAAATAGCACGTGGAAACGTGGATAAAGGCTTCAAGCTTCTTGATCTGATGACACAAATCAGCCACTGACTTGGTGCCAAGGTAGTTGATCTTGAGCGACTCACTCACCAATATGTCAAAGCGAACATTGGCTGCACAGTGGAAGACAATGTTGACTTGGTCGACTATTAGGGACCTATCGATGTCACTAAGACCAAGGCCCGCCATGGATACATCTCCATGGATGGGAACGACCTTAGCCGCTAAGAGATCATGAGATATTCTTCCAGGTCCAGCAAAGATTGGGCTTTTGAACAGCTGTTCCAATCGGTCTGTGGCTGAGTTGCCTCTTTTTTCTCTGACCAAAACATAGACCCGCTCGACAATGGGTAGAGAGTGTAATATTTTCTCCAGCAAGACCTGAAACGGGTCACAAAAGAATTTTCAATATCAGAGCCAATACTCATACGAGAACTGATACAAGAATTATGATAAGCATTATGATAAGAATCAATATAAGAACAAACCTTCCCCACAAAGCCTGTGACTCCGGTGATGAATATAGTTTTACCAGTATAAAACTCAGCTACAGAGGTGTAAGCGACGGGAGTCATGTTGCGAAAGGACTGAAAAAGGATGAACTACTAAACCTGGAGCAAGTCAATGATCTATTACATCATGTCCTCGATGAGCTACAACTAGATATTCCGCATTTGGAAACTATTACATCACCCTTCCATCCCTTTCTGTATGAAGTGTAGTTTCGCCGTATATTGTATCTTCCAGCAGGAATCCGGTTTTTCGAATATGTCTAGTTGCTGCAAGGCGACAACTATCAGGAATGCATACCTTTATGGTATACATTGCATGCATTTTTATATAAGATTTAGATTGTGCCAGAGTCCGAATAATCCAAGTGTGATGACCCAAAAAGGCGGAACAAAATTTTTTTTTATCACTTCAGAATATCAAATCATGGTGTTTATGATTTTCATAAGTGACTGCCTTTTTTGTCGCAGCTTTAATTCACCTTGAATTCATTTAATATACGTTCCATATTGAAACCCTGCACTGCATATGATATGTTGTGTGATGTTAGGTCAGACCGTTTAAAACAGGGGTTTGTACGCAATGGAACGTACTTGGGTCAACACCTTGACCAAGTTGTAGCACCGTCACCTAGAGAGAGGTACTAGTAGGACGCTTCACTAGCACGGGGTCAGCTACCGGCTAACTGGTTAGCCGTATACTCACAGAGACCATAGACTAGGTAAGATGACTAATCTTTACTTCTAGTTATATGAGTGGACGCCTGTGAACAGGCTTACACAGGTTTTCATACCCTGGCTTGCTTGAGGCAGAGCCGAGGGGGGGGGGGGTTGCCTCAGGTCACTCGGGGACACGAGTGCGTTATGTCATGTCTGGCCGATATTATTTGGCCATCACATGTTGCAATAATTATCTTCAACTTATATTCAATTATTTGGTCTCAGTTCGTCAATCCCTAAGTATTGCTATTTTATCATGAACTCGTTGAGTTGAAACTAGATATTGAGAGACATAGATAGAGGGTGAATCGGGTCGGGCAGACCTCGGGCCCGGTCCGCCCGCCCGATCAACCCGCGGGTGGACAAGCTGTAGCTTTCACTGTACCAAATGGCGCATGCGCAGTGTGTCAGGTGAAATCATCGGCGGGCACGGGTCACCGAATTGAAAATCCCCGGGAGCGGCGGAGCCGGATGGCGAAAAGCGGCCCGTTTCACCTTCTAATACACTGGCGAACCATCGAAAAGGGATATCCTGCTTGAAGCCATATTTCAACTCGCTCTTACTCAATACATGTAGATTGCATCGTCCTGATGGAAACCGGTTTTTAACGAAATCTACGAGATGAAAATTTCTGGGATGTAAATAAATACGAACGTCGTTTCACAAATTTACTATAAATAATAAGACAGAGGTCGTCCAAACGTATTTCCATGCAAAACGGGACCGTACTGAATCATGCTCTGTCGAGGCGTAACCAGCCTCTGTGTAGAAAATCCTTCAAAACACCCAGATGAAGGTGGAGATGTGATAAACTATGCTGAGTGGTAACAGCAGCTCATCTTTTTATTCTGCAAAAGGAATAATCAGAAAAAAACATTTTCAGAATAGATAAATGGAGAAAATGAAACCGAAAGCAAACGTTGCTCAATATGAAAATAGCAACGAGAATTCTGGAGCCTGACCGCAAAGACATGCTGTCAGTTGTCTTGGTCGTTAATCTCATCGAATTGTATGAGTCGAACAGAAACGCATAAAGTGTTTGATGTAAGGCCCCGAACCCGGCATGGAGCTCCGGTAAACGCACGACGCGACACAAATGACTCGGCAGCAATGTCTCCGGTTTTCAAAAAGCTAGTTTAACAGAACCAGCCTAGAACTCCATGCCAGCATGTTTTCGTGCAGTTTTTATTCTGAATGCAGAGAAAATGGTCTCAGCAACGTTCGAAGTTTTCTACGGCTGGTTTGTTATCGGCCTCGGGGCTTCAATCTTATTTTTAATCCCCAGCGATGTAGTAATGAACCTCACCACTGCCTGGTGTCTCGTTGACGCGGAGATGTTTCTAGATATAACACTTACGATGATCCGTCAAGAGGTGTCCGGAATGCAGAAAAGGAAATTCAAATAAAATGTCAATACTGTTTTGCTTGCGACTGAATAAATTGGATTGCTTCATGAGGATAAATGTTCTACATGTGTTTGTTGTACTGTTGTTGCTCGGTCAGCGAGTTTTCAGGTTTTTAAGAATCTGGAGCTGAGACGACTTTCGACGGTTGTTTAGCTCTTGGCTCTATCTCGATGGGTTGCAAATACGCTGACGAGACAGTTGAAGCTCGTGAGTTTTAGTTCTCATACCATTTGTTTGCTTTTGAAAATGACGGGCGATTCTTGGTGACGACTGACACTGGTGTTGGGCCTGTCCCACTGAATATCCGCAACGGAACTCCGGTGTTGAAGCAGTAAAATGGCATCCACCGAATACATGTGGATGAACCATTTCTCTCCATTTCTCTCCCCCTCTATCACTCTCTCTGTCATTCCATCTCTATGTAATATTCAGCGGCGTGTCTCAATGCGATAGTTGTAAGAACAAGAGAGAATCAAGAAATTGAAGTTTGTATTAACTGGAGTATCTTGTCTACTGGAAAAGGAAGGGAGAGAGCGAGACTTAGACGATAGAGAGAGAGACAGAGAGAGAGAGAGAGAGAGAGAGAGAGAGAGAGAGAGAGAGAGAGAGAGAGAGAGAGAGAGAGAGAGAGAGAGAGAGAGTGGAAAGGGAAGTAGAGATGTTTCTAAAGCGGCCTCCGAAAGTTCATCATTGTAAGCCTCCATCTTTGATTTCACTTTTCTCCCTCTTCACCCATCCTTTCTCTGTCTCCTCTTCCTCTCTAACGTTTCCTGAGGCTTTTGATCTCAGTTCTCTAGAATCATAGTTGGTTTGTCACAGAGAGATACTCAGTAGTTGCAACTTACTCTTTAGCCAATTACCAACAGATTTACTGAGAGAGAGAGAGAGAGAGGGAGGGTGAGGCGGTCAGAGATTGTCATGTAAGCTGTAGAAGTCGCCAAGCTCTTAATGGATAATAGTGGAAGGCACAGAGAAGTCGAGAAGCGGAGAGAAATAGTAAAAACGTACTTGAACATCTATCTCTCTGTCGGCTGCAGAAAACCCAGATTCTCCGGCTAGAAACAAGATTGGGTGCAGGACAGCAGCTGCAGTGGTTGGGACTTGAAGAAGGAGATACCCACAGCACCAGTGGAGGCTGGAATATACGTCTGGTGCCGAAAATGTTGAGGTGGACCGCTCGCGCATACTGCTGCTCTACGGGATTCGGTATTCAAGTCTAGAGCATTCTTTCTCTGCAGCAAAGACTGTCGTCCAAGGTGGGATCACATAAAAGGACGTCATATCAAGCTGCCGACAAATCATCATGCGCCGCCGACAAGAGAGGGCTAGACTATGCAATTCAAGACCGACCGAGAACTTCAGGCCTTTGGTAGCCGACGACAAATCACCCAACGCAGAAATTTGCCGCCAGAATACCCCATCGATTTGGCGAAACTCGGTCCCTACATCAAGCTTACTGAAGAAATACAATGTATCCACGACGACTATTCGAAAATCGAAAAACAGGAAAACAATAGGAAGAGAGAGAGAGAGAGAGAGAGAAAAGGAAGATGGAAAAAGGGGGCAGAACTTAAATTTGTCGCCCCTCCTTCAAATTCCCGGCGTAATTGTTGGATGCCCCCTTGTTTTAATCTTGGATATAAACTTTTAATATTTCTTTTATAGTGAAATTACCGGGACCCGAGGGTTTGCTGAAAACATCACCTGTAAGTTGCACAACAACGAACATATGGGCACTTGAAGATCAATCACTCTTATAATCGATTGCAACAATAAGCTAGACGAAAATGGGCGGGATTTAAGTCACATGACCGTTGTCCAAAGCAAAGCGAAAGTTGAGAAAAACTGTCATGTGACGAAACTTCCCACCCATTTTTGTCTCACTTATTGTTGCAGTCGATTATAATCTACTATTCAATATCTATGAAATGTGATGTTCAATTACTTTCTCACTGCGAACGAGATAGCACGATAAGCAAGATAGATAAGTCCACCCAAGCTGGCGTGCACAGTTATCATCATGATCGTTTCTTGATACTGCAACCTATTGAAAACAGAGTCATGTATCTGAGCAAAAAAGAACATCTCTACCTCTTCGTGAACTTTCTTCTATCATCGATATCTTCAGCAGTGGTTGTTTCTCTGAGCTTGTATTTCATGAAAGATTCAATGCAAGCACTGACGTACGCGAAGCTGGCTTCTTTATCATCGAAGATCTTATTGACGTCAGCGATCCGAATATTGAAGGTATTTTGGTCATTCGAGTCTAACAGGTGACCCAACTCCTCATAATGCTCATTCTTGATCAGCTGTGAATTGAGTAAGAAGTATTCAAGCTCGTCTCTCACACTGGACAACCTTTTGATGCCAGAAAAGGCGTATCTGAGGCAATATAGAGATTGAGTGAAAAGGTTTCGTCGCATGAAACTCACGGCTTTTTCAACATGGCAAGACCAAAGATATCAACCATGATGGCATAGAAATACTCCAGGACGTACTTCTTGTAGGCATGTTCTATAAGCCAAGGTGCTCTAGTGACATCTGGTAGGGGTCGTATCCGTTTAAATGACAAACCATGTTCAAGAGCCGCGGGCAGCGCTCGCATGAAGCCACCCACATTTTTCTTGTCGTTGCGCAGTGCCATGTTGATGGTCCGAACTTGACGCCTTCCAGTGGAGCCAACATCTAGGCCGACTACAAGCAGGCCGCTGACCACGTGGTCTACAGGGATCACTTGAAGAATGGTCGCTGGGTCGTACCGGTAGGAACGTAGGCTACCCATGCCCAGCGTGAATACCAGATAGTTGATGGCAGCTATGGTGTCCGTGAACCCGGGCTCGGGCTCGGCTATGGGTGATACCACGACAGGTAGACGAACGATGGCCACCGGCAGGTCTTGGCAAGTGTCGGCCACGTAGTTCTCGGCCAGAGCCTTTGTGAAGGTATAGCTGTTGGGTCTACCTTCGAAAAAGTGAGCTCTGGCATACCTATCCAGCTGGTCTGCAGGCATGCTAGTGGACAGAGCCATCAGCTGTTCGCCAGTTATTTTCGTCTTGTAAATTTTTTCTTCCACTTCATCAAGGTGACAATTTGAGAAGCACGTAGAAATGTAGACAAACGCGTCAAGCCTTTTAATTTGCTGACATAAATCGGCCACTGATTTGGTGCCAACGTAGTTGAACTTGAGCGCCTCACTGACCGAGTTGTCGAAACGAACGCTGGCCGCGGAGTGGAAGACAATGTTGACTTGGTCGACAATTAACAACCGGTCGGTGTCTGAAAGACCGAGACTAGCCAGTGTGATATCACCGTGGATGGGAAAGACTTTAGCTTTCAGTACATCACGAGATATTCTGCCAGGTCCAGCAAAGATAGGGCTTTGAAACAGCTGTTCCAGTCTGTCAGCCGCTGACCTGCCTTGTTTTTCTCTCACCAAGACATAGATCCGCTCGACATCAGGTAGAGAGTGCAAGATTTTTTCAAGTAACACCTATTCAAGTGGGAATTTGCAAAAAAGAGCTAAATACTAAGTATAAGAACAAACCTTTCCCACGAAACCAGTGCCTCCGGTGATGAATAAAGTTTTACCAGCATAAAACTGAGCTACGGGCTTGTATGATGCTGAACTCATGTTTTTAAAAATGGACTGAAACAGTTTTGAAACACAGAACGTTAATCAAGCCAGAGCAATTCCATCGCGTTCCAACGATTACTTCCAGTATGTATCATCAACGTAGGAACGTGGTAGATGTATCAGCTACACGCGCAATATATAAACTGTTTGCATGCGCATACAATGTAGTGCCTATGTGCAGTTAAGGAGGAGGATACCGGTAGATGGCGCCCCTGTGGGCATCACGACACCGGTAACTCCTCCCCCTCAATAAATTACCATGTGAAACGTGCTCTGCAACTTCCTATATAACGAAGGATTAACCTCGAGCAGTTTCGAATATTTATGCATTGTCGTTTCGGATCACCGAACTAATGTTGCCTGCATATATCCGGTTTTTAGATATGTCGAATTGCCAACATGTGACAATTGTTAGGATGCCAGCGATTTTTTCAGCTCAATACAGTCAGCCTTGATATTGGAAGGAAATTTCTGACAGACCTTGGTTGCTAATCGCACTTTCCAATATAACTGTCCGGTTTTACACTTTATGGATTTCCATTGCTTTAGTAGAAGCTCTCATATATACGGAAAGCAAAACATATCATCAAGATAAATTGAATCTTTCTAGCCAATTTTGTGTATATAATATCGTCACTAAGAGGACGTAGCTCGATGAATTATCCTGATGACCTTGGGTGTGATGTATTTCCCGATAGACTTCGCCAGAGAGTAGTCCGTGTGGGTCCACTTTTCGTACGGAATGATATATTTCTCAAAGATGGGATTCACTTGTATTAACGAAATTTATATAGTCACCTACATGCAGTTGGAATACGGAACATACCTCCGAAAAGTGTGAGCTGGTAGATGCTATGTTCATAGGTAGTCATCTGGTCCTGACGTCCAATGAATGCTCCAATTAGAGGCTGAATCGGGTCGGGCTGACTACGGGCCCCGATCGGCCCACCCGTTCAGCCCGCGGGCGGGCGGGCTCGGGCCGTCTGTTGTAAAGAATCTGCAGCTTCCACTGTACTAAATCGCGCTTGCGTAGTAGCCTCAATGACGTCATCGGGCGGTCTCGGGCGGCCCGATGACAATGCTCTCGGACCCGGGCGGGCTCGGGCCAAGAAAAAGCGGCCCGATTTATCCTCTAGCTCCAATATACCTATTTCTGATGCGGGCCAAGTCATAACAGGGGGCGTCTTTTTGACCATACTTTTTCAAATTGGCATCTTGACCATAGTCGAACATGGACAGACAGCTGGCCCGCTGGCTTTGTTGTTGCAAGTGGGCCAGTGTCCACGTACTGGACCCGGCGGGCATTTGGCTCATGTAGACAGGTAGGCGGGTCTTGTTCAGGTTTTCGGGGTCACTTCCAGCTGCTATTCCCATTATATAGACACAGAGTTCCAGTAAGGGTGGGGAACAGAAAGCTGTCAAGATGGCGCTGGTCAGCTTGAACTTAGGGGCAAACGGGCCCGGGAAGGCCCGTAATACTTCTCCGGCGGCCTTGATGATGGCGTTGTTGTCGTATCGCTCCCGGGACACCGTGCCGAAGCCCAGTATGATGGCTGGCTTGAGGATGTCGTTGTACTTATCGTGGTATGCCATAGTACAGATAAGTGACATGGCAGCCAAGGAGTAGCCCACGAAACCAACGTGTTCTGAAAGAATGCGATCTGTGAATCGATTCTCATATCACGCAATATTACCTTGCTTGGTTCTCGCCATAACGTAGTCAATGACGGCCGGAAAGTCTCGCTGGGCAATTTCGTCGAAGGAATACTAATGGATTCAAACTAGGTTTAGTGTGGAATCCTGATGTCTAAGTGAGTTTGCTGGCTAGCAAACTAGATTCTCGCTCTTGAACTTCCAAATCGTCCCGTGAACTCCGATGGAGCACGAGTTCGGCCCGCGAACTCTGAACTCGGTCGGTGATTGGGTTAATTCGATTGCTGAGAGGTCGATACACTTGATTAAATATGTTTTACTTGGTGATTAACTGTAATTAAATACTTGGCAATTGAGTATAGAAAGAAACTCAAGTACACGGGTGAGTATAAATAAGTACTGAACTAATAAACTTGAGCAAACTGACGCAGTGATCTCTACGGTCCTAACTGTCGACTGAAAGGCCTCGACTGAAGTGCGGAGCTTCCTTATATAAGCGGCAGACCACGCCCGCATTCCATAGCGGGCGACCAATGAGAGAGCGTCAGGTGCGTGCGTCGGAGAACGAGACAGACCATATTTGGTCTGTCTGGAGTACGACCTTGAGTGTCGCGACCAGTTATTCGTGGCCAGGTGGTAGAGTATTTGAACTTTCAGGCATTTAAAGAATGTCCAGGTGCAAAATTACGCAAGTGAGTGCAATACTTAAAAATGCACACATCATTTCCCCCCGCCACTGGTAGACGGTCTCCGTCGTTTGAAATTATTGTGAGTTCATGAAGATAAATAAATAAGAAAAGTGTAATAATGTGGGTAAATAAAAGTCAAGATGTGTCGCTGTTGTATCAACAGAGAAGCTGCTCAGGCTCAAGGTCGAACTGCAAAGTTCAGCTATGCGTGTCGAGTACATTCGCGAGCAGAGTACATTCTTCAGAGTTCATTCTGAACTTTGACTGAAAAGTACAAGTACTCAATCGCTGTTGAAACGATAAACAGACTGTGTTGGAATGTGTTTGATTAAGATAAGTGATTGAACTGGGAAGTAATATGCAATCCAGGATCCCTAAGTGATTGCCGGTAGCAGTAATATGTGAGTATATGTTAAAGAAAGGAGGATAAACTATCAAGTAGAAACTTATTAGAGGGCCCGAATTGGTCCTCTCAAGGAGAGTACAAACATGGGGCTCCCGTTATATTTTGACTGAATTTCGTCGTGGTTTTCTGGTGCAGTCTATGCAACTCAAGTCTAAACTCGAGCTAGAAGGACTGAATGCCCATCTCTAGTGTGGAGACGGTTCTTGCACGCCCCCTGTCGCAAATGTCGCTGCTGTCGCTATACTTACGGCGCATGTCACTTGACACTCGGTCACTTCCTTTTCCCGCTGACCACGTTGCGCTCACTTGTTGCTTGTCCTCTGTCAAACAAAGTTCTTTTTTTTCATTGTAAATGGATATGTTCATTCGCGATCCTGTCGTTCGTGCATTGCATGCCAATGTCTCCATGCTTGAAGAGGACAATGAACTGCTACATAAGGTGAGTCTCATGTTGTTTTCGTCCCTTGTAAAATTCTTCTTTTTAACTTAGGAGCGCGACGAACTGATTCACCAACTCGAAGATGTCACCAATCAACTCGAGAAGAGGAAGAAGAAGGCCAAGAAGTACAAAGCGCTCTACAACGACTCGCTGTCGGTCGTTGCTGGCTTAGCGGAGCAGCGAGAAGCCACTAAGACTCGGGCGAATGTGACCCGTCGTCTATTGAAGATGGCAATTGGTACCATCGATCGCAGCTTGGGTGTTGTGCCTGATAACCAATTCGCCGATCTGGTGCAGGCTATGTTCGGCCCAGATGGCGAATGGCGTGAAAGTGGAGCAGCCGACGAGCCGGCGGACGAGCCGGCGGACGAGCCGGCGGACGAGCCGGCGGACGAGCCGGCGGACGAGCCGGCGATAAATTTCTCTCGTCCAGGAAAAGGGACTGTTCGCGTGCCACGTAGGCGTTTGGAACAGTGGTATACTGTCGATGGTAAGGCAGTGTGCTACTACAACTGCCCGCTGTGCGTAAAAAGGTACGCGAAACGCTCTGGGAGCGTGCTCCATGGTGGTCTACTCGCGCACACCAAGATCCACCACCCGTGGCTGGAGTTCACCACGGAGGGCGAAGAGATGAAGAAGAAAAAGAAGAAAAAGAAGAATAGGAAGCGCAAAGCCGATTCGCCGCTCTGTAGCGATTAAAATGGTTCGAATCACTGGTTGCGTCCAATAAAAGTTGAATCGAATCACTTTAAGTGTCGAGTAGAATTTGCTTCTTCAAGGGTATGGCGGCAGACAGTTCGCTGATGTCTCCATTCACAAGAGCGAACTTATCTCTGAATCCAAAGGTCACTTTACTGGCTTCTAATTGCTTTTCCAGCTTGTCAACTTGATTTGTTAACTGTCTAATCTTCTCTTCCTTCAGGTTCAGTTCAGCAAGCAGTTTGTTACTTGATTCTAATTGCTGAGTTAAATTTGCCACTTTCAGTTCAAGTTCAGCAATTGTTTCTTGTGGCCGTGATAATTGCAGTTCTGACAATCGAACCTTTTCGAGTTGCGTCTCAAGTTCGTCGACCTTCACCTTGTATGCTTGAATCTGTTGTTCTTTCATGTCCAGCTCTATTTGAGAACTGGCCATTGATTCGTTCACCGACTCAGTCAATGAGTCGATCAAGTTCTTGCTTCAGTTCTTCTACCTGATTCTGCAGAACTGCATTCAACTTTTCGGAAGAGGTCTGAAAGTTTTCGGCGTCAATTTCTTTCATCTTTAAATCCGTGATTTTCTCTTCTAACTGGAATTTGTCTTCTTTGTAATCATCTCCCGTCTTCGCCAATAAGTTTTCGGTGTCCTTGAACTTTTCTTGAATCTCTTCGAGCTCTTTCAGTGTCTTGTCATGTTTCTCAGCTAGCCGAGTGATTTCATCAGCTTTGACCATTGCATCCTCTTGTAGGCGACTGAGCTGCTCTGGAGCGGATTTATGGACAATCTCCAGTTCACCCAGTTTAGCACTAGTTAGCAGAGACTGCTCTGCCGCTCGCCAGAGAGTATCTCTGGCAACCAAGTCGTAAGTCTCCTTTCCTTCGTGCATCTTAATCATCTCATTGCGCAACAGGGTAATTAGTTCTTCTTCCTGCTTGTTACCTGCGCTGAGTATGACAGACTCGAGCTTACTTTGCAGCGATTCAACGCGAGCTAGAAGGCGATCTTCTTCGACTAGAGATTTCCAGCTGCTCTGAGCCTTTACCTGTGCTTGTGCCAGAGTGTCCTTCAGTAAGTTGAACTTTGCCCGCAGGTTGGCCTCTCGGTCAAGGGAATCCTTCAGACATTGAGCAAGTTGATAGAGGTTCAGAGTTGATATATTTCCTAATTGATGGCTTGAGACGGATCCATTGACACCTTGTGGACTCGAAGTACAGTGGTCCTCAACCTGGGGCTGGGCTTCACTGCCGTCGGGACAGAACAAGCGCAAAGAGGCAACTATGCAGCCATGAGTCACCTTTCGTGAATTTCCCAACACATCAACACCAAATCGGACGATGTCGACAGAGAATACTTCCTGTGACTTTGACTCTTCATTTGCTACACTTAGACGCTGACTGTTTACAAATGTTCCATTTGAACTTCGAGTATCTTGTAGATAGAACTTTCCATCTTCATACCAAAGCGTGGCGTGATTACGTGACAATACTTTACAATCAAAGATGGCGTTGTCTAGAGTAGGTTTCCCTTTGGCCACAGCTCGGCCAATCTTTGCTGGATGAAACAATGAACATCTCCTCTCGTTGAATGGATGAGAATTAGGTCGACTAGTTAGTACTGCTATGGGGACATTTTGTCCCTTATCGAACTGCATATACGGGTCGTCAGTGTGACCGTTCGTGACTGGAATTTCTTGGTCCTCGTCACCGTTGAACTGCACCGTTTCGAGGCCACATGACTCCATTCGCATGGTTTTAGACGTCTATCAGTTTGCGGATCTATTGTGTCCCATGTGTCGACCAGGTAAAAGCTGGACTTGGTATTAATTGCCGTTTACAAGCCACTCTGTACGATGGAAATCGAATATGTCCGTAATTCTGATTCGCCATATAAGCTGATAAGGCGTCGGATTCATGCTCAATCTGAGGCGTCGAATCCACTAGTTATGAAATTGAGCCCAATCGACTTTGACTTGGATGTGCTCTTTACGAAAGTTCACAACCACTTCTTCAATTTTCTAAACACTGGCGACTGTAGTTAACTTAAGTTGTCAACAATGACGAATACTGATTACGCCGAGAGAATAACAAGTTCTCGCCAAGATGTGGTCACTACATCACTTGAAACTAATTATAAAAGCGTGTTGCTTCACAATGTCATTAGGAAGGCGTTACATTTACATTCACGAAGTACGCTGTCCTCGCACTCGAGTTCACATGAACTCAAGTTCACAGTTTGGCCCCTCGAGACCGCTTCCTAAACTTGATTTCCTTTCGTTTTTTGATGGTCCTGTGCTCTATGTGGCCCTGAACCACGAGTCATTTCTAAGACTTCCATCGCCATCTCTTTTATCGAGGAGGCCAGATTTGTTCTGTACTCTTCTCCAACGAGTTCATCGACCTCCGAGTACATCATTGACAGATCAAACCTATGAACGAGAGTCAAGACTTCTTTCATTGTTTCGGGATGACGTCGCTTCATTGCCCGCAGTAATAGTTTGAGCAGATTTATGATAAGTTGTGCGAGTCTTTCGCTGCGCGTAGGAGTGCATCTAACTCGTTGCTGGTTACCATTTCCAGAGTTCAGGTACTCAAATGTGAGCTCTTGAACTTTATCTGTTTGTTCGCATATTGTTTCCCGCAAGGCAATCATATTGGCTGACGCTTTGAAGTATTCGGTTAGCACTTTCATGACATCTGCGTAAGCTGCTATGTTTTCTGTCGCGTAGACTTCCCTGTGCGTTGTCAGAGGAATACCCGAAAGATTTGTTAGTTTTCCGAATTTTTCTTCGTTGCTAAGTCCTTCCGATGCTATTCTGAACTTTTCGACCCATAAAATTTCGTTTTCTTCGCTGAGTCTGCGAGTTATATCCGGCAGTGATTTCGCTCGGTTCTTCATTATGTTAGGGCTTGCTCTACTTGGACGTTGTCGCATGTACTAGAGCTTGCTCGAACTTGTAGTTCACGAACTTGAACTTCTTTTTACCTGGAACTATTATGAAATTGCTTGAACTAGACTGATCACTAGCTGTATTGAATGTTGTGTTCAACCTCGACTGCAAACCGGGCAGTACTGGGCTAACGCTTGTTGATTTGATGAATTTGCTACGAGCTTTTGGAAAATTCGCCTAAGCTTGTCTTCTCCGCACTCAAGCGTTCTCGAGTTTCGAGTTCACGACTTGAACTCTTTTATTGTGAACTATTTCGCCAGTTCCTTGGAATGGCGATGATGTCCTTGTGTTTACTCAAACTTGACTGGAAAGATGAATTCAATCCCGACTGAAATCTTGGCGGTTCTTGGGCTGAATATATAAAAATAAACTTGAATCTACTATCTCCGAGCTATTGGAAGGGTCGCCGAAGCTCTTATCTCCCGCACTCGAAATTCTATATAAACTGAGAGTTCCTGACTTTGAACTCGATGATTGTGAACTTGGAGAAACTGTCGAGTTCAACCGCGACTGAGAACCGGGCAGTTCTCGGGCTGAACGCTTGTTGACTTGATGAATTTGCTACGAGCTTTTGGAGAATTCGCCTCAGCTCGTCTTCTCCGCACTCTGTACGAGCTTACTTCTTGTTTTGCTAAGAGCTGTTGGCGAATTCACTTTAGTTCGTCTTCACCGTACTCTTGCTTATCTTTCAACGTAAAGTTCACGAACTTGAACTCACGAGGTATGATCTTGAAAAATTGTCGAGTTCAACCGCGACTGAAAACCGGGCAGTACTTGGGCTGAACGCTTGTTGATGCTATGAGCTTGCTTCGAGCTATTGAAAAATTCGCCGAAGCTCGTCTTTTTCGCACTCGAGCGCTCTGTATCGGGAGTGCACTGATGGCCGGCCGGACCACATACAAATGCGTCTCCTACTTGTTGAGAGCTCTTGAAGCTTCGCGGTGAGCAAGAACTTCGCACTCCAACTTTCTGAACTTGAACTCAGAGTTCCGGAACTCTGTACTCTATGAGCAGCTTCAGTGGCCCGGGTGAAGCGTCCCTCACCCCTACACTGGCTTTGCTTCTAAACTGATCTGTCACTGCTCACAATGAACTCTGCGGCGCAGGTGACGATTAGCTGTCTCGTTGTTTTACAAAATTTACTTCTTCAATGAAACGGCTCACCTCAGTGATATATTTCCCTGATGACGCCAACTCGCATAAACTTGCTGTTGGTGTCTTGAACTTTGTACTTGTCTTGATACTTCAATTCCGCCGAAGAGCAGCGGATCCCGGTCAGGCCCCCAAATAATGGATTCAAACTAGGTTTAGTGTGGAATCCTGATGTCTAAGTGAGTTTGCTGGCTAGCAAACTAGATTCTCGCTCTTGAACTTCCAAATCGTCCCGTGAACTCCGATGGAGCACGAGTTCGGCCCGCGAACTCTGAACTCGGTCGGTGATTGGGTTAATTCGATTGCTGAGAGGTCGATACACTTGATTAAATATGTTTTACTTGGTGATTAACTGTAATTAAATACTTGGCAATTGAGTATAGAAAGAAACTCAAGTACACGGGTGAGTATAAATAAGTACTGAACTAATAAACTTGAGCAAACTGACGCAGTGATCTCTACGGTCCTAACTGTCGACTGAAAGGCCTCGACTGAAGTGCGGAGCTTCCTTATATAAGCGGCAGACCACGCCCGCATTCCATAGCGGGCGACCAATGAGAGAGCGTCAGGTGCGTGCGTCGGAGAACGAGACAGACCATATTTGGTCTGTCTGGAGTACGACCTTGAGTGTCGCGACCAGTTATTCGTGGCCAGGTGGTGGAGTATTTGAACTTTCAGGCATTTAAAGAATGTCCAGGTGCAAAATTACGCAAGTGAGTGCAATACTTAAAAATGCACACATCAATACTTCCAATACTCTATGCTCAGCGGACTCAGATAGGTGTGGTTCAGTTCATCGCCTACGCCACGAAAGTTGAACAGCCACACATCGTAGCCATGATTAGACAGGGCATAGGGAACATTGCTGTTCAAGATGGCGCCCTCCTTGACGGAAGCGGGATTTTTAGGGGGCACCGCGTTGCCGCCGTAGCTCCAGATATTTTGATTGACGTCGATCTGTATAGCGGCGGTGAATAGTACGGGATACTTTTTCTTCCTCTTGTTGTACGGGTTGACGATGCGATGCACGGGCAATATGTAGCCATCACTGGTAGTCACGTAATACTTTTCGCACTTGAAGTGTCGCGACAGTATATACTCTTCGGTGGTGCGGCCAACGTCGGGGTCATTGGCCCAGGTATCATAGTACTCATTGTCTCTCCAAGATGGCCGACTATAGAATACACTCCGACCGACGTCCATGGGCATCGGGCTCAGTGACACACTGTCCTGCGAGTATTTCAGGTCGTAGCTGGCAGCGAGTGGAAGTATCCAGAGAAACAAGACATGATAGTCCATCGTGATCGCATGTCCATGCATATATAATCTCCAGTAGTATCACAGAGGTTTCAAACTGCACGTAAAACCGAATCTCTGGTTAACACTGTTTTTAACTTATAAATATATGCGTACGTGGCTGTGACAGAGGTATGCTCAGCGTCCGCCAGCTGCTACCGCGCTCGGCATAAAGTTGACTTTTTCAAGACGTGGTGCTTGAAAATATCATCATTTAATATAAAATTTACAACCAAACGCCTTGAGGGAGTGTCATAACTCCGATGGCCAAGTTACTAATCATACATAGTTTAGTTCCACTATTTACTTGTACATCTTGAACAGTCAGCATAGTTTCGTGTCTTCTACAATTTGCTGATGGTACCAGCAAACAAATTGATACCGGACACGTGGTCCCGGATGAAAAACAAAAATGGCCGATCAATGCGGTAAACCGGGGTACGGTCAAAGCCAATGGAAATGGTCCGAGCGGCAATGATGGTCACAGCGGCGGCCTTAGTCCCCTCTTCGTCCACTTCAACGACAGCCTTGTGCAGTGCTAGGTTCACATAGAGACCCCGTTGACCACTGACGCCACTCAAGTCAGCTGTTGTAGGACTGAAGACCTGCTCGACGCCCAGCTTGGTCAAGACTGGTTTTAGGTCATACTTGGTTTCCACTTTGAACTTGGGCAAGTAGACGAACGCTTCCTCTTTGTAGCTTTGCATTACCTTGTCGACCATGCTCTCAAGGTCTTCGGAGCTTGACGATGAAAGCAGACCCTCAAGGCCGTTCATGGAGTTTGGCATGATGACGATCATGGAGGCGTTTCCAATATATGGCAGTTCTAGGACAGTGATGTCTTTCGACCAATCTTTAAACCCTCGAACTTGGGCTTTCTTGTACATGAAGTCTATTTGGGTCTGGTTGACGCCATAGAAAGTATCCTTGCTGGTGTCCTTGGCGTCGAACTTGCCTTCCCAAGCTCCCTTGAAATATATGGCATTGATGATGACAAACTTGGTCATGGCGTCGAGCGGGCCATCAAGGGCTTTCCTTATCATGCCTCGGGTTTGCTCGGATATCCAGGTGTTTATACCATCACTGATTTCAGCCCCCCTGGCAAAGTTGACAGCGTCGACACTGGCCTTGTACTTGGTTTCAATGATAGTTCTGAACTGTTCCAGTACATTCATCTCACTCGAAATAACCAGCTTGTTGGCCATATTCAGTTCGTACGTACTATTGGACTGTTCGCGAGGCTTCAGAATGGTCATCAGTGATCCGAACTGTTCGTGAACTTCAATGAGATGGTCAAGCTTGAAGCTTCTCTTCAGCTGGTGAGCTGTGTCCCCATTGGCTCCGGCCAACAACATGGCGAAGGCCGTGGAAATACTTGCACTGGAGTAGAAGACATTGTCCGTACTTGAGGCCACTTGTTTCAAAAAGTCGATTCCAAAGTCATTGATGGAACGTCCAAGTTCGGTAGCCGCCATAGCTGTTGACAATGAAACAAATAACAAACAGGCTGACTGTTGACGGTTTCATATTTACTGGCAATGTCTGGATTACACAATACGTTTAGCTGATACTGAAACTAATCTTTTCAAAATGATATTTTCGGCTTATATATGATCCACAGAAATACAGTCTCTCGTTTTCTAGACTCATTTCAAAATCAGTTTCCCTATTCCAGAGAAATACTTAGCATAAACGAAAGCAACTTCAAGGTCTCTAGTCAGTGTTGCTAAGCGCTTGTTTGCGTCGTTGCCATGACGATTGGCGCCAAGTTCAGGTTTGAATCACAGTTGAACCAATAATAGAGAGAAGGCAAAGATGAAGTTTTTTCACGTATTCCAGTTTCCTCGCGAGAAGCAAGACTTTTTACTAAAAGCGTCACGTAAGAGTAGCAAGTTTTTCAAAGCTCTGACATAATCGAATAACAACTGACGCCACTGGAAGTTGAGTGTACGTGCAATAAACGTGTTTTTCAGGGTTGGACCTTGAGTATCACGTTCTATGCCTTCATAGTTAACATAATCGAATTCATAAACCGGAGTCAGTAAAGCAGTTGAATACTTAATCTATATTCTCTTTTTTGTGTAACGTTCATGTTGCGATTCTTTTTTGGTATGGCTGATGACCAGAAAGAAGTTCGTGTCACTGTAAACTAGAAACACGAAGCATTCCTTTGTGTTGAGAATTTCGCAATATGTTCCAAAAACGCGATTTCACATTAAACCAAAACGTTCGCTTGAATCAATAAAATTTCAAGGTATAAAGAGTTCTTCACGTCATTTCCTGGAATGTTAGTTGAAAAACAGTTTGTTCGACGAAAGGTCATTTCGAAATACAGAAACTTATTCTTTTTGAAATCTTGGTCCTTCCATTGAATTCAAAATGGCGATAAAACTGAAATCTCGAACAATCTATGTTTATATTTTGATAGCAGGTCTCTGTTGCTCGTCACAGCTGTTCGACGTCCTGAACGAATACTTCCACTACGAGACGGTGACTCGAGTTGCCCTCAAGCGCCCATTCACGACTCGGCCACCATCTTTGGTCATGTGTCTCACTCTGGTGTCTTTGATACCGAACTATAGAGCTGGAAACCTCACTGTCAAAGAAATGGTTGACTCAACACCCAAAATGGAAGGTATCATCGACTATTGTATCATTCGTGAACCGAACAGTTATCAGCTTTCGTTTCTGAACAGTAGCCAAGAATGTGAGAAGTTGTTCGAACTTTCAAAGTACATCAAGCAAAGGTATGTTTGCTATTCGTTTGATCTTGAAGGCAGCATTTTGGACTTCAAGGTAAATCATGTAACTAATGGCCTTCAATCACCGAGATTCTATATGATTAAACTGAAGTCAACCTTCAAGGGCGCTGATTACTTTTTCATGCACATCAGTGACCACAAGCTTCGTGACCATGGACCGAGTGAAAGCTTCACTGAACAGTTCAGAGATCTCAACGACTCGGGATACGGTGACCACAACTATGTCTCATTAACGTACAAGTCATTTCACAGTCACAAGCTACCTCCGCCTTATGACACGAACTGCAGAGACTATTCCAGGGATCCCAACTTCGAGTCTTCGAGTGACTGCTTCGAACATTGTGTTCGCACTCTAATTGTTGAAGCTCTTGAAGTACTTCCGTTTTCAATCGCAATCTACGACGAGCCGGAAATCCAGATGATTACAGCAAAACTACTGAAAAATGAGACGATTAGCCAGACGCTAGATGGCGCTGAAACACTCTGTGTCAGAAAATGTCCATCCGCAAACTGTATTTCCATCGACTATACGCCAGTGATATTATCTTCGGCAGGCCAGCAAGATCCTATTCTGGATCTCTATATAACAAATGAACCGGAAACCACTGTTGACTATCTTCCTAAACAGCTAATGGTTGATGTCACCGTCTATGTCTTGAGCTGCATCGGGTTTTGGTTCGGTTTCAGCCCATTCTTGGCCATGATGGACATTGAGAAGCACTTCCAGGCTAGAAGGAAGAAGATATCTCTGCCCTTTCGACGTATAAACAATACTGAATTGGAATGGAAGAAAGTACCGAACGTACAGTTCAATCTTCACGCCACTAAATATTTTCACCAACCAACGAGGACGTAATGTAACGCTTTCTGATTCAATTTTGTTAGCTGAAAAACAGCAATACGCTAGACCAACCCAAAGATGGAGGCACAGAATAGAGTGTTGTAGCAAACTACTCAGTCTCCAACTTGAACTCGCCAGGTGGCGCTCTTTTTAAGCATCTAAAATTAGATGCGCTTCGGAAAAGTAGTTGTCGGCGTGAGATCGAGGGCACTGCTAGATAGAAAATTTGAAAAGAGCGGAGAAAAATTTATGTCTTTAATAAAATTCGAAGGTGTAGTGTGAAAGTAAAATATTTCTCAGAGGTGTGAATTCATATTCTACTGATGGCTCCAGAGAACAGGTTGATGCCGGTATTGTGGTCTCTGATGAAAAACACAAATGGCCGATTGATGCGATAAACTATTGGCAACAGCTTGGGCTTGGACTCGTCTTCGGTAACGTCGCCAGTGACCACAGCTGCCTCAGTGCCATCTTCGTCAACGTCCACTACAGCCTTGTGCATTGCCATGTTGACATACAGGTCACGCTTGTCATTGATACCGCTCAAGTCAGACTTCGTGGGATCGAAGAGGTCCTTGACGCCCAAGCTAGACAAGATGGGTATTAGATCATATTCATGTTGAATCTTGAACTTGGGCATGTAGACAAAGGCTTCGACCGGAGGTGCACTCAAGGCGGTTTTGACCATGTATTCAAAGTCTTCACAGCTTGACGAAGCTATAAGGGAGTCAAGACCACTCTTGTCATTTGTGACTACGTATACCATGGATGCATTGCCGACATAGGGAACCTTCACGACGGTGATATTTTTAGCGTCGTCGCGATATGCTCGAACAAGGCACTCGCAAAACATGAAGTCTACCTTGGTATCGACGACCCCATAGAAGACGTCCTGCCTGGTTGACCTGGAATCAAATCTATTTTGCCAGACTGCCTTGAAGTAGATGATGTTGACGATAACCAACTTGGTCTCGGGACCTAAAGCTTCATCGAGTGCTCTGTTGAACTTGCATTTAGTTTGCCAATATACCCATTTGTTGATGAGATCGGTGCCCTTGACCGAGTCTGTCGCGAAGTCGAACGTTTCCACCTTTGCACTGTAATTGGCCTCGATGGTGTTCTTGAACTGTTCAGAAATAGGCAAGTGGCTGGATACGAACATCTTGCTCGCCACGTTCAGCATGTAAATTCCTTCGGACAGCTCGTGCGGCCTCAAGGTGGTCGTCAGAGCTTGAAAATGGGCGTCGATATCGACAATACCGTCAACCCTCAAGCACCTCTTCAGCTGGACAGCTGTTTCACCCCGAGCTCCGGACAAGAGCATGGCGAAGACTGTTGCAATACTGATACCTGAGAAGCACACATTATCGTCGGTTAAAGTGACTTTCTTCAGGAAGACAGTTCCAAATTCATTCATCAAGCTCCCAAGTTCGTTCGTTGCTAGAGTTCTGAAAAGATAGATATACAACTGACAGCACTGACGGTTTCATAGAAACAGAAATACATCGTGATATAAGAGAAAATAGAACTACTCACGAGAAACCCATGGCCTTCGCTTGGAAGGCAGCTGGTCTCTTCTTCATCTATGCAAAGGTATTTGAAGAAAATTTAATCCTACTCTAGGCTAAACTAAAAGCAAGTGTTGGCGTTTCTCTCCTTCGACAACAACGTTGTAAACCTTGATTCTCTGCGACGACAGCGCCGGAAGTAAGTTCATATTGCCCATCACGTGACCCAGCTGGAGTAAGTTGAGAAGGGTTGAAAGCGTTTTGCCCTCCAGCTATTGCTGGTGGAACCACAGCCTTACAGTTCAGCTGTTACTCTTAAGCCAATGCATGGGCTACCACTAGATGTCGCAAGTTGTATTGCTTTCATTTTTTTGAATTTCGTGCAGGTTTCCATGACATTTAGGATTTTTTTCATTATTATAACTAAGACGAACTGCAAAGAAATTTTGCTCTTAACTATAATAAGCTCGTGCAGGCAACTATTCCGCTAGATGGCAGCTCATCTTTGAAGTTATATTCTCCTCAGCTATGCACGCTGAAGGCGATTTCTAGGGTCACCAATAAGTTGACCAGTATAGATGTATGTATGGTATATGTATGGTATATTTGCCAGTTCGAACAGTTCTGTCGTGAGTTCACACAGCTGACTTCAAAATTATTTATTGGCACAGTGTTGACCAAAGCAACAAAGATGGCGCTTCGGGTTAGATTAGTCGCTAAATTGAACCGATAGAAAAGATTGGAGAAAAATGGCGACTTTAAAAAAGCTGAATCATGATGAAATTAAAATATCTCTTAGGGTTGTTGTCCTTCACAGTTTAGTAATAGATCCAGCAAACAGGTTGATGCCGGAAACGTGGTCTCGAATGAAGAACAAAAATGGCCGGTTGACGCGGTAAACCCTTGCATCCGGCGTGAAGATGGGCTCCTCTTGGGACACCTCGATGGTGACAGCTGCAGCCTCGGTACCTTCTTCATCCACCACCACTGCCGCCTTGTGCATGGCCATGTTGACGTACAGATCACTGCCGCCATTGACACCGCTCAAGTCCGACGTCAAGGAGTCAAAGAGGTCCTCAACGCCCATCTTGGTCAAGATGGGCTTCAGGTCGTACTCCGCTTCAATGCTGAACTTTGGAATGTAGATGAAAGCTTCCTGCACAGGTGTGTTCATAACCGTTTGACTCACGTGTACATAGTCTTCAGGGCTTGATGTAGCTATTAGATGGGCAAGACCAGCCGTTTGATTGGGCATGATGACGATCATGGACGCATTGCCAACGTAGGGCAGCTCCATGGCGGTGATGTCCTTCTTCTTGTCGCGATATGCTCGAAAATAGCATTCGCGATACATGTAGTTTATGAGACGCTCCCCCTGGCTGTAGAATGCAGCCTTCACGGTAAGTCTGGGATCGAATTCCAGTTCCCAGAGTCCCTTGAAGTAGATGACGTTGATGATGATGAAGCGAGTGTCGGGACGCACCTCATAGACTTGTTTCTTGACATGGCCTCGGGTTTTCATAGAAATCCAATCATTAATATCACTGGTGGCCGTGGCCGAGTCTTTCAAGAAGTCCACATAGTCGATAGCTGTGTTGTACTGCAAGTCCAAGATCTTTCTGAACTTTTCCGTCACTGGCATGCGTTTTGATATCATCAGCACGTTGTTCATAACTAGCTCGTAATGGCTATAGGATAGTTCCCGCGGCTCCAAGATTTTCATGAGAGACTTAAAATGGCCGTGTATATCGCTCACATGATCAATCTTCAAGCCCTTCATCAGCTGGTCAGCTGTGTTCCCTTCAGCACCGGCCAATAGCATGGCAAATGCCGTCGTGATACTGGCACTTGAAAAGCAAACGTTCGCCGTATCTGAAGCCACTTCCTTCAAGAAATCGTTTCCGAATTCGTTAATCCAACGCGCAAGTTCGTTCGATTCCAAAGTTCTGAAAGCAAGATACGCAAGTGACAGCGTTAAAGCTACCTTGCAGCTAGGGATGGAGAAGTTTTCCCAGCCGATATTTGTTCGGGAAGAATTCCCTATTTATTCCCGGAGTTCCCGGGAAAGAATTTCCAAAAAAGGATAAGTTCACTGCAATTCATTCTAAACTTAAATCTTCCCTGGGAAGAATCGAATAGGATGAATTTCATTGGAAATATTTCCCCATCCCTATTTGCAGCATGAATATCGTGATCTAGATTGATAAAACAAACTTACGCCTTGGGATCCTTCTCCATCTCTTAGATACAAGCAGTCAGAGTCGAAGAAATTGAAACACATGAAGCTTAACTCTGGCGGAGAAATCAAGCTAGAGCTGGTTTTGTTTCTAATACTGACAGGCTGTGATTCAATTTCAGCTACGACAGCGCCGGAATGACGACGCGGAGAAATTATTCCACTTCTTAAATCACGTGACTACTGTATAGTTGACAAAGCTGAACAAAGTTGAAAGAGTTATGCACACCAGATAATGATCTGAAGTTCACAGCTAAGAGAGCCGCTAGATGGCAGCTGAGTTTAACTATGTATATCTCATTCCAGCGATGTGCAATGCACGTTTCAGTTTGACCCTATAGGTGGCGCTTACAGCTCACGCATACTTGGTGGTTCTTTTAGGCAAATATTAGGCAAATATTACAGTAGAGATTTCGTCAGAGAGTAAAAGCTGAATCTGCAAGTTGCAGTTTTTAATAAAAGTATTTCAAAGTTCTCGCATATACATCTTCATCGTATTATTCCTGCACGAAGCTTTCACAGCTTGCTTATTGTTCCAGCAAAAAGATTGACACTGAAAACAGTGTCTCGAATAAAAAACAAAAATGGCCGATTGATGCGATACGTTTCAGGCTCGGGCTCGAAGGTGGCCATGTCAACCATCTCAATGACACTGACAACATCGGCCTCTGTGCCTTCTTCGTCCACGTCAAGTATGGCCTTGTGTAGCACTCGGTTGACGAAGAGGAAAGATTCACCTATGATGCCACTCAGGTTAGCTTGTATCTCGTCGAAAACGCGATTGACGCCCATTTTAGACAAGATGGGTTTGAGCTCGTAAGACGTTTCAAGCTTGAACTTTGGCATGCTCAGGTAGACGTCTTCCTTAGATGCCTGCATCACGTTCTCTACCAAGCTCTCAAGATCTTCAAAGCTTGACGACGACAATAGAGAGTCAAGGCCAGTATTCTCGTCGGGCAGAAATATGATCATGGACACGTTGTAAACGTAAGGAATCTCGAGTACAGTGACCTGTTTCGCAGCATCAGAGTAAATTCGAAGCTCAGTTCTTTGAAACATGAAGTCAACGTCGTTCTCTTCGACACCAAAGAATGGCTCCTCCAAGGTGTCGTCGACGTCGAACTCACTAGCCCAAGCTCCTTTGAAGTAAATGGCGTTCAGGAGAATTATACTGGCTTCATCATCAATCGGTTCATCAAGCATCTTCTCGATCCTACCTTGAGTTTGGTTCGACACCCAAGTATTGATGGCGGCCGTGGCTTTGACATCATCGCCACAAAAAACTTCAGAATCGACATTTGCCTTGTACTTGTTCTCAATGACGTCTCGAAACTGTTCCAGAATGGGCATATCGTCAGTGACAGCCATTTTGGTTGCCATTTGCAATTCGTTAGTACTGCCCGCCTCCAATTCGCTAGGCTTCAAGAAGTTGACTAGTGAGCCAAAGTCTTCGTGAATATCACTGAGGTGTCCGATCTTGAAGCACTGCTTCAGCTCCTCAGCTGTGCGACCACCGGCTCCGGCTAGCAAAATGGCGAAGGCTGTCGACAGGCTTGGGCTTGAAAAGAACACATTTTCCGTCGATGATGCGACTTGCTTCAGGAAGTCGATTCCGAATTCATTGATTGAACGTCTCAGTTCAGGAGAAGCCATGACACTTGATGGCTGGAGGATGAACGACTTGCTGCTAGGAGTCTTCTTTGTAGACGATATTAAAGTAATTCAGTTCCACTATTACCAAGATCCAGTGCATGCACTTTCGAGAAATTTGGCGCATGCGTCGTTCACATTATATCTCTCTTAAGCTCAAACCAAGGGTCATGTTAAAAAAATACAATTGCTCAGAGTTCAAAGGCGGATGAGAGGCTGACCGACATAAACATCCTTGCGAGAACCGGGGACCGTTACTATGGTGCGATTTGCGCCTTCAAATATTGACAAACTTCCCCGCTTCAACATCTGATACGTGGCCTTCTAAACTTACTTATAGCTCCGGAAAATAGGAGAGAAATAAAGCTGAAAACAATTAGTTCTTGAATGAACATAGCTATATAATATGAACTTTTTATTCGGCTGGAGTCGAAGAACTTCAAATGTCAGCAACGTGCAATACATTTTTACCGATTCCGTCGGCTTCGTGGCTTTCACAGCTTACTTATAGTTCCGGCAAACAGATTGATGCCGGAAACGTTGTCTCGAATGAAGAATAAAAATGGCCGATTAACGCGATAAGTTGGAATCGGTGGTGGCTGTCGAACTGAAGTAAGACGAACTCCGATGACGGTCACAGCTGCTGCCTTGGTGCCCTCTTCGTCCACGTCAACCACGGCTTTGTGCAGTGCCAAGCCAACGAAGAGACCACGTCGACCACTGACGCCACTCAAGTCAGCTGTCATAGGATTGAACACGTGCTGAACACCCATTTTGGACAAGATCGGTATCAAGTTATATTCAGTTTCAACCTTGAACTTTGGCAGATACACGAACGCTTCGTGTTTGTAGCTTTGCTTCACATTTTTTATCAGGTTCTCAATATCTTCCGAGCTCGAAGAAGATACCACAGATTCAAGGCCATTATTCTCATTGGGCAGAATTATAATCATGGAAGCGTTGCCAACGTAGGGAAGCTCGACGACAGTGACGTCTTTCGCAGAGTCAGCGTAAGCTCGAAGTTGGGTCTTTTGATGCATGAAGTCTATTTGGTTCTCTTCAACACCATAGAACGCTTCTTTTTTGGTGTCCTTGACTTCGAACTTACTTTCCCAGGCTCCTTTGAAATATATGGCATTGATGAGCACAAACTTGGTCATAGCGTTGAGTGGGTCATCGAGGGCTTTCTTAATCATGCCTCGGGTTTGCTCGGAAACCCAAGCATTGATATCGTTCGTTGCCTTGGCTCCGTCTCGTGCAAAGTTGACAGAATCGACGCTCGCCTTGTACTTGTTCTCGATGATATTTCTGAACTGTTCAAGGACGGGCATGTCGTCAGACACAACAAACTTGTTGGCCATGTTTAGTTCATAAGTACTATTGGACTGTTCGCGAGGCTTCAAGGCGTTCATCAGCGAACCAAAGTGTTCGTGAACATCACTGAGCTGGTCAAGCTTGAAGCTTTGCTTCAGCTGATCAGCAGTGTGACCATTGGCTCCTGCGATCAACATGCCAAAGGCTGTAGAGAGACTTGCGCTTGAGTAGAAGACGTTGCCAGTGGATGAGGAAACTTGCTTGAGAAAGTCGATGCCGAAGTCATTGATGGAACGCCCAAGCTCCGTAGACGCCATGGCACTGGAAACTGCAAGAAACAATATACAGCTAGCTCTTAACAGTTTCATGTTGGCAGAAAGTGTCGCTGAAGTAGGCAATACTGAAACTGAATTTTTCCCACAGAAACTGTTACCTTTTATCAACGGTTACTTGTTTTTCGATCATTTTCAGTAGAAGTAGTAAACAATTATAATTGTTGCGCTTTGTTGAGAAATACGCGAGCGCACGAATGAAACGCTCAGCTGTTGCTATGCGCTGGTTTGTTTTGTTACTAAGATTCCAATGGCGCCGATTTCGGTGTCTTTACTTTCATTGCATCGGACGACGAAGGGAAAAGCTTAAGTTTGCTTTGCGCATATTATCTGATGAGAGGAATATGGTTTCTAAGAAATGGAGCATACCAGTGATAACCTTGAAAAGTTCGCTGTCATTGTGAACTTTAATCTGAAAAATGCCTCTGCCTCATCAATCTAGATATTGAGAGTCAAAGTCCACTGAAAGAGTATGTTGACCCAGAAATACCAAGGTCTTTTGAAAACGCCATTCGAGAGCCAGTCTTGTTCTTCTTAAACCTAATGCAGAGTACAAGACACTCAGATGGTTCAAGAGATTTCATATCAGCCAAGCTAAGACTGAAGACGATAGGTGCAAATATAGTTTTATTGGATTCGAAGCGAAGAAAATTTTCCCTCTGACCTGCGATGCACTTTTTTTGTTTGATTCGATTGGTAGCGTTTACAGCTTCCTTACAGTCCCGGCAAACAAATTGATGCCGGAAACGTGGTCTCGGATGAAGAACAAAAATGGCCGATTTACGCGATACGTTGGCGCAATGGAATCATCGTCAATTGACTCAGTAACTACGATGACAGTCACCGCAGCAGCCTTGGTACCTTCTTCGTCCACGTCAATCACAGCCTTGTGCAGTGCCAAGCTAACGTAGGGACCACGATGACCACTTACGCCACTCAGATCCGCTGCCGCAGGATCGAAGACGTCCTGAACACCCATTTCAGACAAGACAGGTATCAAGTCATACTTGGTTTCAACTTTGAACTTGGGCAAGTACAAATATGCTTCGTGCTTACAGCGTTGCATCACGTTCTTGACTATGTTCTCAAGGTCTTCCGAGCTGGAAGAAGATATTACAGAATCAAGGTCAGTGGTTTCATTGGGCAAAACGATAATCATGGATGCGTTGCCAACGTAAGGGAGCTCTATCACAGTGATGTCTTTCGAAGCGTCAGCATAAGCACGAAGCTCAGTTTCTTGATACATGAAGTCTATTTGGTTCTTGATAACTCCATAGAACGTTTCTTTTTTTGTGTTCTTGACTTCGAACTTACTTTCCCAGGCTCCTTTGAAATATATGGCATTGATGAGCACAAACTTGGTCCCGGCGTCGAGTGGCTCAGCGAGGGTCTTCTTAATCATGCCGCGTGTTTGCTCAGATATCCAAGCATTGATATCGTTCGTAGCTTTTACGGCATCTCTGATGAAGTTGACTGAGTCGACACTTGACTTGTACTTGTTTTCAATAATGTGCCTGAACTGTTCGAGAACAGGCATTTCTTCAGAGACAACGAACTTGTTGACCATATTCAGTTCATACGTGCTATTGGACTGTTGACGAGGCTTCAGTGCGCTCATCAGAGAACCAAAGTGTTCATGGACGTCACTGGTCTGGTCGAGCTTGAAGGTTTGCTTCAACTGGTCAGCTGTGCGACCTTTGGCTCCTGCAATCAACATGGCGAATGCTGTGGACAGACTTGCACTTGAGTAGAACACATTTTCCGTCGATGAGGAAACTTGCTTCAGAAAATCAATTCCGAAGTCATTGATGGAACGCCCAAGTTCAGTCGACGGCATGGCACTTGATATTGAAAGAAATTTGAAACCGCCGACGGCTGTCTCATGCTGGCCTGCAGCGCCTTCTAGTGGGGGATATTGAAACTAATGAAATCTTACAGAAACCTTCCCCTCTTTATGGTTTCGCAAGCTTGGTGAGTGCGACGCGCCGAAAAAGCGCAAGTAACTCGCACATAGCGCCCTCTCTCGTTTTGATCTGTTCGGGCCCCGCCTTCTTTGACACCACTATATAAGACACAGACACGCGATAAACGGACACATTAGAAATGAGAGCAAAGAAGGGATGAGCTTTTCGACTCTTCCTTAAATAAATCTCTCTCAGCTCCCTCTCTTATCAATTTGATCTTTACTATCTCTCTCCAATTAATTAGGTTTACAAGTTTCTTATGCAATTGCTCACCCTGTATCGCCATTGCGCTCTTTCTACCCCTAACAGAGAGCTTTCAACTCAAAAAGTACATTAGATATAGCAAGACAGTTGTTGAAGCAGTAAACGTAACTCGTGAATGTAAAAAGCTGAATCTACAGCCGCATCTTTTAATAAAAGTGATTTGAAATGCTTCCAATACATTTTGTTCATTTCATCATTTCGCTCATGCTAAAGTCTTCACTCATAGCCTACTTATAGTTCCAGTAAACAAATTAACGTCGGTAATTTGGTCTCGAATGAAGAACAAAAACGGCCGATTAATGCGATAAGTTTCAGGCTGAATCACGACGTCGGAATTGCTGGAGACAGTCGCTTCACCGCTATAGAAAACGACACTAGATTCCTTGGGACCCTCTTCGTCCACGTCAAACGTCGCCTTGTGCAGCGCGAGGCTGACGAACAGGCCACGTGAGCCAGTGATGCCACTCAAGTCAGCTTCTAGTTCATCGAATACACGATGAACACCCATCTTGGACAGAATGGGTATCAGGTCATAGGAGGATTCAACTCTGAACTTCGGCATGTACAGAGAAACTTCGTTCTTGTACTGTTGCTTCATGTAGACGACGTACCTCTCGAGATCTCCCCGGCTCAACGACGATACTAGAGACTCCAGACCAGTATTCTCATTGGGCAGAGCTATGAACAGAGACGTGTTGCCGATGTAAGGAAGCTCGATGACCGTGACGTCTTTCGAAACGTCAAAGAACGCTCGAAGGCAGGCTTTTTGAAACATGAAGTCGACTTGGCTCTCTGGGACTCCATAGAACGTTTCCTTCTTGGTATCTTGGGCTTGGAACTTACTGATCCAAGTTCCATTGAAATATATACCACTCAAGAGAACCAACTTGCTCTGGCTAGTGAGTGGGTCATCAAGAATCTCCTTGATCATATATATAGTTCGCTTCGACACCCAAGCATTGATGGAGTCCCTAGCTATTGCTCCGTCTCTCGCAAAGTTGACGGAGTCAACACCTGTCTTGTACGTTTTTGCAATGAACGTTTTGAACTGTTCCAAAATAGGCATGTCGTCACTGACGACCATCTTGTTTCCCATGCTCAAGTTGTAAGAGCCAATGGCATCTGGATGTATCAAGAAGTTCATCAGAGGGCCATAATGCTGGTCAACATCGCTGATATGGTTGATCTTGAAGGCTTGCTTCAGCTCGTCAGCTGTGGGACCACGGGCTCCGGCAATCAACATGGCGAAGGCTGTGGATAGACTTGCACTCGAGAAGAACACATTGTCTGTAGAAGAGTAAACTAGCTTCAGATAGTCAATACTGAAAGCATTGACGGAAAGTGCAAGTTCCGTAAGCATGGTTCTTGATGAAGTCTTGAGAAAAGAACTTGAGAGGAAAAACAGCTGACTGTCAACAGTGCTTGCGTAGTACTTAAAAGTAAATGAGTCCTCGCTGCAGTCGGGTACAGGGGATTTTGACGATAAGACTGCCACCAGAGGGTGCTAGTGGCTGAAGTCGTGGTTGTCAATAGCAACGTGGTGACAGTTTCATCGTCAAATTCCTGGTTTCACACCAAACTGCGTCTCAAGTTTGAACGGGTCACGTGACAAGTCAAACTACTCTTGGTTGACAAGATGATCACGTGACTTCAAGTCTAGAAAATTCCTCTTCTTGATCCATCCCAAGATGCTCAGCTTCGGTCAAATCATCACAAGAAAGTTGATGTGAGTGCTCTCAACTGATCCATGATTGCTGACGTTACCAATGTTGCGTCTCTCGGCGACTTGGCACTCAAATATGAGCTAGTTAATCGATAATACGGACTGAGAAACATGTTTGCGAAAGCCTCATTTTTGTTTCCAGCTATAATTATCACCGTTTGAGTATGTCATTAGTTTAGAAGCGTTTTTCACGCAATGCGACAAACTCTTGCTTCTATCATGTTGAAAAACAACTCGAATTAAGGAAAAGTATGGAGCAATTTTGTTTCCGAGGCAAAATCGAAAATTATGATCAATACGAGGTGAAGTTAGTGAAAAATAAGGATCTCACCTTGTGGTTCACAAAATGGCGGAAATATCAAAGTTTCGCTCAATTTATGCTTATATGCTGCTGACAGCTCTTTGCTGCTCATCTCAGCTGTTCGATGTTCTGAATGAATATTTCAATTATGAAACCGTGACCCGAGTAGCTCTAAGGCGTCCATACACAATTCGGCCGCCATCTTTGGTGATGTGTCTCACTCTGGTGTCTCTCATACCTAAGTATGAGAAGCGAGATCTCACTGTGAAAGATATGTTTGATGCTACACCGAAAACGGCAGGGCTGATCTATAACTGTACGTATTTGGAGCACAACAGCTACGAGCTTTCAGCTTTAGAAGGTGAAATAGAATGCGCGAAATATTTCGATACAACAAAATACATCAAGCAAAGATATGTCTGCTATTCGTTTGATCTCAAGGACAGTATCGATGACTTTCAAGTTCACCACGTGACCAATGGCCTCCACGCACCAAGGTTCTACAAGATAAAGCTCAGGTCTGAATTCATTGGAGCGCCATATTTCTATCTTCATGTTACAAATCATCGGCTTCGAGACCATGGAAAAAGCCAAAGCTTCACTGAACAGTTCAGGTCTCTGAATGAATCGGGATACGGAGACGACAACTACGTCACCTTGACGTATAAGTCATTTCACAGTAACAAACTACCTTCTCCTTATGATACTAATTGCAAAGACTATTCGAAGGATCCAAAGTTTGAGTCCGCCAATGACTGCTTCGAATATTGCGTTCGTAATAGTATTGTCCAAGCTATTGGTAAACTTCCGTTTTCAGTTGCAATCTATGACGAAGCGGAATTACCCTTGATAACGAAGCAACAGCTGAAAAATGGAACTATCCGACAGACGCTAGATGGCGCTGAGAAACTTTGTACCAAGAAATGCGCATCCGCAAGCTGCACTTCTATC
The DNA here is from genome assembly GCA_022750525.1 of Halotydeus destructor. NCBI lineage: Eukaryota > Metazoa > Arthropoda > Arachnida > Trombidiformes > Penthaleidae > Halotydeus > Halotydeus destructor. The sequence continues at coordinate 530,613 of JAIUWE010000106.1, read as the reverse complement.
GATTACACACCCGTAGTTATATCGTCAGCAGGTCAAGACCGTCCTTTCCTAGATCTCTATATCACAAATGAACCGGAAACCATCGTCGATTACCTTGCTAAGCAATCGATGATCGATGTTACAGTCTATGTATTGAGCTGTATCGGATTTTGGTTCGGCTTCAGCCCCTTCTTAGCCATGATCGGAGTTGAGAAGCACATCAGGTTGAAGTTTAACAGAGCGAAACAGCCGCTATTCCATGGAAATATTATTTCAAAAGAGGATCAAAGGTGGTCCAAGGGGACAAAGGTCAACGCTCGCTCGCTTTTTCAAACTCAACATTTGCGACGAACGGTCGAATTCAGCAAGTATTCGTCAAAATACATTTGAATATCAACACTGAGATAGCAGTCATAGATGTATTACAAAAGCACGAGGTATTCAGTCGCATGGATTAGATAACGGGCATCTGCGGCATCTTGCTTGCCTTCCGCCGCATGTACTCGCGCATGCGCTCTACTGGAAGTGACGTCATCCACCAGGACGTCTATAGCTGAGAAGACTGAAATAGCGAAACGAAAAGAAGAAAGGTAAGTTTACCGGGGAGATGCAATGGCGACAAGAAAAACTCAAATTTTAACCGATATTTTTCTATTACACTTCATGTAACTTTTCGGCCAATCCGGGCAAACCTCGCTTTGAACGCAATATTTCACTTTTGTTGGCAATTAACCGAATTTTCCCATGTTTCACCTGGAATATGTTATTAATTCTGTACGTCAGCGCCGTTCGAATTAGTCGAAAAATTGCTTCGACCCATGTAGTCAAGGAAAATGTATTAAGGCAGTAGTTCTCGCCTCGCGAGTCGATAACAATGGCCGGCAAATGTCCGACAACTTTCATCTTCATATTGATAGCAGCTCTGTTCTGCTCATCGCAGCTCTACGATGTCTTGAGCGAATACATCCGCTACGCAACTGTCACTCGAGTATCTCTCAGGCGCCCAATCACAACTCGACCGCCATCTTTGGTAGTTTGCCTGACTCTGGTCTCCTTCATACCTGATTACGAGACCAAGGCTATCACCGTGAAAGCAATGTATGAAGCAACACCCAAGACTGATGGCCTTATCGACAGCTGTTCTGTTCGGGAACAGCACAGCTATAAAGTCAAGGGCTTGGAGACGAAAGAATGTGAGCAGTTTTTCGACGTCATTAAGTACATCAAGCAGCGATACGTTTGCTACTCGTTCGACCTCAAGGACAATGTGCTCGATTTCATGGTTCACCATGTCACCAACAGCCTCTACTCACCTAGATTCTATAGGGTAAAACTAACTGCCAAGTTCAGTGGCGCCGCCTACTTCTTTTTGCATGTCAGCTATCACAAACTCAGAGACCATGGAAAAAGTCAAAGCTTTACCGAACAGTTTCGATCTCTCAACCAATCAGGATACGGCGACCACAACTACGTCACTTTGACGTACAAGTCGTTTCGTAGTCGCAAGCTATCAGCTCCTTACGATACGAAATGCAGAGACTATTCCCAAGACCCCGACTTCGAGTCTTCGAGCGATTGCTTTGAACAGTGCGTTCGCTTCAAGATGGTGGAAGCTCTTGACGAGCTGCCATTTTCAATTGCAATCTACGACGAAGCGGAGCTGCAGTTGATCACGAGACAGCAACTGAAGAATGAAACTATCAGCAAGACTCTAGACAGCGCTGAGGAGTTGTGTATCGCAAAATGCGCATCAGCGAGCTGTCTTTCAACCGAGTACACGCCAGTGATCATATCTTCGGCAGGTCATGACCGTCCTTACCTTGATCTTTATATCACTAATGAGCCTGAAACGGCTGTAGCTTATCTCGCTAAACATACTTTGGTTGACGTCACCGTTTACGTCTTGAGCAGCCTGGGATTCTGGTTTGGCTTCAGTCCTTTTCTTTCTATGTTGAACATTGATAGACGCATAAGGTCGAAATATCACAGGAAACAGTCGCAGTCTCAGCTTACGAGAAAGATATTTCAAACGACGACCCCAGATAGGCTAAGGTAGCAAATCACTGTGCTTTTTTACTCTACTCTACAGAGCGCCCAAAAGGCTCACCAGTAAATATGAAAATTTGTTGACTTGAATTCAATCAATTCATCGTTTTATATTTTGTTAATTTACTCCAAATCAACTAACTTTCATACTTTACTGGTGGGAAGCTTACAGCTTGTAGACTAGCCATACGCGCCACTTAGCGGTAACTCCAAGTACTAAGATAACAAAATCAGCTGAACTGTCGACGTTTGGTTATCTCAACTACTGTCAGTTAACTCGCTTCATGAATCAAATTCGAAAAGTATGGAAAACAAGCCACCCGAGGGTCTCATCAACAACCGGTCTCTAATCTACGTCAGACAGAATATTGCGCACGAGTTTTGACTTGACTTAACGGCCAAGGCGATAATTCTAGCCGATGTGTCCTAATTTAGCCTAGTTTTATTATCGCCGCACATTTGCTGATACTTGCTCATGGTTACAGTGAAATAATTGATGACCGAAACGGGGTGACGCATGAAAAACAAAAAATGATTTATGCACCCGATCAACAGGACTGGAAAACTAGCGGCAAGCCGACGAGACTGCTGCGCCACCTGCAGAGGTGAGCCTTGCAGCGTTGGTACCTGTTGCGCCATAACATTCGTCAGCTGGCCTTGTCCTGGACGAAACCCGGTAGAGGCGCATGCGCTGGTGGGAAGAAGAACAGTAAAGCTATGCCGCAAATTTTAGCTGTGCCAGAAAAGCAACAGGCAACATCACTTCAAGCGGAGTCTAACCGACTAACGGAGAGATAATCGAAATGCATTTTTCAAACCGATTACTAATCTATAAACGTTTACTTTGATGGAGATTTTTAACAGGAACCCCTGTCGTGCTTCTGTTTTGCTTGAGAAACACAGTGTGTCACGCTACTCGTTTGCGTGAGACACATGGCGTCAAGTCACGCTACTCTGTTGCTATGCATCTTTTTGAGCGTTACTTCACAGTGTAGTGGTAAAAATCGCCAATCTTGATTGCTACTTAAGTTTTAATCGCTCCAAAACAGCACGAAAGTTTAAGTAGATCTCGATAGATTTTCAATAAGACAAAAATGATTATACAGTCTGTATTTGTCACGGAAGTCACATTCTGTCACACGCGGACAACGTTGACAAGCGGAGTGGCGAGCTGTTCAAGCCAGTTCGATATTGCTGGAGTTACAAACTACTTCGACAGTTAGAAGAAAATCTAAGATAAAATCAGCCTACCTTGAATTGCAAAATATTCTCAATGAGAACAACTACTGTTTTCATCTTCATAGCAACTTTGTGTTGTTTATCGCAGCTAGTCGACGTCCTCAGCGAATATTTCCGTTATGCGACCGTGAACCGAGTTGCTCTCAAGCGTCCATTCACAGCAAGGCCGCCATCTTTAGTGATGTGTCTCACTCTGGCGTCCTTGATATCTGATTACAAGACACGAGCGCTCACTGTCAAAGATATATACGACGCAACACCGGAAGTGGAAAGCTTCATACACGAATGTACAGTTCGGCGACACAATAGCTACGAATTTCTGCCTTCGCAAAATGGCAGCGGATGTGAGCGACTATTCGATATTACGAAGTACGTTAAGCAAAGATATGTTTGCTACTCGTTTGATCTTAAAGTGACCAAACTGGACTTCGTGGTACACCATGTGACCAATGGTCTTCACGCACCAAGGTTCTATAAGATAAAACTCAAGTCAAACTTTGATGGTGCAGCCTACTTTTTTCTGCACGTGACTAATAACCAGCTTCGTGACCACGGACGCAGAGAAAGTTTCACTGAACAGTTCCGATCGCTCAACGAGTCGGGATACGGCGACCACAACTATGTTTGCTTGACATACAAGTCATTTCACATTCACAAGTTGCCGCCTCCCTATAGGACGAACTGTCGAGACTATTCACGAGACCCGAACTTCGAGTCTTCAGATCAATGCTATGAGCAGTGTCTTCGTGCTCATGTAGTGAGACAACTTGGACGGCTGCCGTTTTCAATTGCAATATACGACGAACCAGAACTGCAACTCATTACAGACGAAAATCTCAACAATCAAACTATTTCCAAGACAATAGATGGCGCTGAAAAATTTTGCACTAGGAAATGTGCATCAGCAAGTTGTGATGCCTTTGAATACACTCCAGTGATAATATCTTCGGAAGGTCAAGATCGTCCTTTTCTAGATTTCTATATAACTAATGAGCCCGAAACCATTGTCGAGTCTGTTGCTCAACAATCGACCATAGATGTCACTGTCTACGTCCTCAGCTCTGTGGGATTCTGGTTCGGCTTCAGCCCATTCGTGGCCATGATGGACGTCAAGAAGCGCATTAAGTCGAAGTGGCTCACGAGAAAATCAAAGAATTATAAAACAGAATCCGAGCACAACTGGACTAGATTTTACAAGATGGAAATCTACATCCACTCAACTCAACGCGGCGTCTCACTGAGCTGAGTCGACAGCTGGGTTGACTACAGATACGACACAGCTTCTTATTCCTCCATCGGTTCCGTTATGAATATGTCTCTCAGGACTCCAGCATATCTGAAACATATTCTCAAGCATCTATGAAAAATATCTAAAATAACTTTGAGATACATTGTTGAATTTCGATCTAGATCTTCGATTTGCAAAATCTGACCTCTCCCGCTTGTGCTTCAGTTTCCAACCATGTTCGATGAAATCCTAGTTAGTTTTTCTATAGCTCAACTTGATCGCCTATCCATGAGCTTCAAGCTTTAAAGTCATTTAGTTTTTTAGATTTTTCGTCGCTGCAGCTGATTTGTATCTCGTGTATGCGTGGTAATTAAAGTGACTTCGAGTAGTGGGTTCGGAACAATGTTCAATGCCGAGAAGGACCGAATTTTGGAGAAAGCAATCATGTTAAATATAGAATATTTTCCAAAAAAACAAAGCACTTGCATTGTAAGCCGCAAACATATCGTACAATATCGATCACAGTAAACTTTGAAAGGGCGTCACGAGCCTTGGTTACAGCCTGATACCGTTATTCTGTGAATCACTTATTCATAATACTGAACTGACAACATCGTCAACAGAGAGAAAACCTTTCTCACTAGATTGTAGAAGTTTCTGAGTATAGTCTCTCATCCACAGTTTCCAGTATCTTCAAGCGCTGACATGCCGAAAATAAGAGAGCGGTTTGGTGACATGAACAAGATCGACAGGGGTTGTCGAGTTGCCTCAGCTCAGGTAATTGTTTCCGTGACAAATCGCAATTTGTGACATACATTCGATAGGATGGGTTGGGACTGACGTCCTTTGACATTCTCACCACCAAGCTCATTCAATCAGTTTTAACAGGGTAAATAATTATTTCTATCTATATACTAATACTCTAAGGTGCACTCACTTAGAGGTCGCAATTCTTGACTGATTTGAGTGAATGAGGTCTTAAAAGAAAGCTATGCCGAATATGCGTCGAGTAGCGAAGCAAAATTTACAACTTTTAATCTAGAACTCGAAATATTCGAATTTTGGACATTTCGAGCTTTTACTTTAACATGGGAGTCTATGGGAGCCTTTTGCAGAGGGTCACGCCAAAAACAAAAAGTCGAGATGGACAATGTTGACAGTGTCATGTTATATATCGCTGGAAAGGTTAAGAATTGGGGCATATGGGAAAACTAACGGCATTGCAATCGGTTATGAAAGAAAGCCACCAAGGTGGGCCAAAGTTGTCAAAAATTTCCCATAGACTTTGCTGGGGAGGATTTGGCGCGCGCTCTTTGAAATTACATGACCTGTTCGGTTGAAAAATAGATTTCAATTTTTCACAGATTTATAGACTGTTTGATTTAACGAGCGCTTGCGCGAAGTGAGGGACAAATGAGTGAGTGAGAGGGCCGAAGGCCCGAAACGAACGAATGCGCTAGTATCACCTAACATCACAAGTGTGAACTGATTATTAGATGCAACATAACTGCCGGACGAGCGTTCAGCAGCGGTTATAGAGTAAATGGCTCGTACGACGGTATGCTGGGATATCTGGAGCGAAATGTGAGTAACTGTCCCAGCACTTTGTCATTTTCGCAAGATATTTTCATATTTTCACCAGGAAGCCGACATCGCCTATCAAGTATTCAGGCCTGCTCAACTGGAAGATGATATCGTCATAGTTGGACCAACTGTCTTTCCGACTGGTTTGAAGATTATCAGCGCAAGAGGAGAAGCCAGCACCAAGAAAAATGACATGCTGAATGTCACGTCAAAGCTGGCCACGGTAACCTATGTGTACCTTTTCATTTGCTTCATCTTCGCATCAGCCACACTGGCATACTTGCTCTCACGACAAGGTCGCCAAGCTAAGCGAAAACCTTTGAGGATCAAACGGTATTATCGAGCTATGCTCAGATCAGCATGGGAGTTGCTGATCACTCTGGTTGACCAAGAAAACCTGAATGCCATTTCTTGGCCAAGCCGCGTAGTATGGACGTCTTTCTGTTGGGCTATTTTCATGCTGATATTTGCTGTTTTGCTGAACCTCATGTCGGTGGACGGTATCGTAGGTCAGCCTCCGCAAAGAATCGATCGAGTCATCGATCTGTTTCAAGGCCCTTACAGCGAGGCTCGAGTTGGCATGATGAAGAGTTTCTATTACTATGCTACTGCACGTTCTGCGCGTAGCGACTCGAAACTCGGCATCTTGTATCAGCGCATGCTAAGGAATGACGATTGCTCGGATTTCAGGACGTGCAATCTAGTGGATATAGATCCGACTAAGCTTGAAACGAGTATGAAAGGATTGAAGATGGTTGAGATAACAGTATCGGAACTCGGCTTCGCTTTCTTAGCTGATCATAGTATCTACGAGCTCCTGGGAAAGCCACTAATATGTCTTACCAGACCTGATCTGGGACCCAAGACTCATCTGTCCAGCGACGAAATGCTGACGGACTATGCTTCGGTTTACTTCAGCAAGCAGACTAACCGTCAGCTGATAAAATGGATGTCATATAGACTCACCTCTTTCCTCTTGGAGAGCTACTCCTTGAAGATCACTGCTGAGAAGATGCTCATATCATTCTGCGAAAACGGACCTATTTTGTACCAAGAGGCTGCTTTCAGAAAGTGTCTTGACGGTGTGCGGCCAGAAAATGGCGACCCAGCTGGTGGATTAACGTTTGCATTGTTCAGAAAGACGCATATTGCTTCAATCTTTGGCATATCATTGGCTTTCTCGGCACTCATAGTCGAATGCAGAGCAATTATCGCTAGGTTCGCTTATGTTTATCTGTGAAGGTCAGCTTGGTTGTTCTTCGGCACGTGCTTGAGTTCAAGAAATTTCTCTCTTCAATCCATCATTGGATTCTCGCAGTTTGTTAGACAAAGCCCAGTATGATGTTTTCTTTTTCTCCTCTTAGGTGGCAAGGTTTGATCTGCCGAATAAATGTCACGCGCTGTTCTTGTTTTGTGTTCGCTGGTCTCTCGAGTTCAATTTTTCCAATTGTTCTGAAGGAGTTTTCGAAACATGAGATGGAAATAAGTGGCCTGAGAATCAATGGGTACCGGCAAAGTGGGCGGGGTTTAAGACTCATGACCGAGAAGCATGGTACTTATATGTGTTTCCGACTGGCAGTCAAGACAAGTTGAAAGCAGAGGCAATATGAGAGAACTGTCCAGTCTCTCAGTATTGTAAGAACGACTAGCCATCGCACCCCTCGGCTGGATTAATTCAGCTCAGCTTCGTCGTCAGACCGGAAGACTCATACAATGCGACGCATGAAGGTGTGGATCCTTTCTCTTTATTTCCGGTTTAACTCAGCGCAAATGTCAACCCCAAATGGCACATCTTTCTGCATTGCACTGTTCCTACATCTTGAGCTCGAATCCACTACTAGCATTGCTTATTTTTCACTTTTTCGAAAATTAATTCATAAATTAAATGGATTAAATAAATTAAAATTGTGCACAGAGCTGGCTGTGCGACGAACGAGAAATCCACGTGCTGACCAGATTCCCATTGTGCTGACCGTTAAGGCTGCACAATGGTTCTTTCCTCACCTAGATTTGTTCTAATTAGTAGGTTTCTCACTTTTTAACCGTTGTGCAAGATCGTCATCGTGCAGTCGACCAGTGCACAACTCATTTCTGCCCAAATTTATCTTTAATTTTTCGATAAATTAATTCATAAATTAAATAAATTAAAATTAATTTTGGTCCATAAATTGAAAATAAGCTACCCTATCCCCTACCACTCAAATGTGCTACTCCTTAACAGCAAGCCATCATTAGCATAGACACAAAATGAAGCCCTTGGAATCTCTGTTTGTGTCAGCGAGAAAAACTGGTACGACTATACCAGTGACTGCCGTGGTTGCCATGGCGATCCAAAGCATACTGTCAGTTGTACTGGGAACCCGTTCACTCAGAAAAGAATAAATTTGTCATATGTGTGTGTAGCTAACTAATTCATGAACGATGAGACTGTTAAGAGAGTTTGTGTCGCTCGCTGACATTCATAGCTCGTGCCTCAGAAGTTTCTATATACACGACGTACTAGCTCAATATTTATTGCCACCCACCATGCCGAAGGTACAAGAACGGTTCGGAGATATGGATATGGTAAAGCTCGGATGTCGGGTAGCTTCTCCTCAGGTAAGTTCTCTGATATTGATCACTTGGTGCTGGAGCCTATTTCGATGCACAGGACGGCTTGGGAACGTCGCCTTATGACATTTTTCAAACCAGTCTCGCAAAGTCGGTGTTTCCAGGGTAAAAATTATGTTCCTTAAACTTTCGCATAGTAATCGTCTAGTGTGTAGATGCAATATCACCTACGTCACAGAATTCAGTAGCGGCATGAAGGTGAACGGCTCGTACAGTGGTTTACTTGGCTATCTGGAGCGAAATGTAAGTTGTGATGAACCAACTTCTAGGTCTTCAAGCATCTATTCAATCAGGACGTCAGCACGGTTCACCAAGCATTCAGACCCGCACAGCTGGCCGATGATGTTGTCATCGTCGGGCCGACCATTTGCCCTACAGGTCTCCAGATAGTCAGTGCTAAGGGAGAAGTCACCAACAAAGCGAATGACATGCTGAACGTCACGCCACAGATTGGGGCTGTGGCTTATTTTTACCTGAGTATTTGCTGCTTTCTAGTCTTGGCTATCGCCGGGTTTTTGTTGGTAGGTCGAAAAAACAGACCAGCTTGGAGCCCATGTTCATATAAGAAGTTTGTTCGGGCTACGATCAGATCCTGTTGGAACCTTCTTATCACACTGGTTCAGCAAGACAATTTGAATCCAGTTGCTTGGGCTACTCGACTAGTCTGGATTTGTTTCTGTTGCGCCATATTCTTCATGATATTTGCAGTTCTTTTGAACCTCATGTCGGTAGATGGCATCGTCGGGAAAGCGCCAGAAAGGATCGATAGAGTAATCGATCTGTTCCAAGGCACATATAGCACAGCCCGAGTGGGCATGCTGAAGAACTTCTACTACTTCACGTCAGTGAAACTGGCACCACCAAGATCTAATCTGGGAATCTTGTATCAACGCATCATTGAAGCCAACGATTGCTCAGATTTCAACACGTGCACTCTGTTCGCTGTAGATCCGGCTCAAATGGCAAGTTCTATAGAAGCCATGCGAATCTTCAACAAGACAGTGTCCGAGCTTGGGAACGCCTTTTTGGTTGACGATAGCGTTTTTGATCAAAATTTAAAACCATTTGTATGTTTGGCTATTCCAAGCGTCGGACCCAAAATTCATGTCTCACGCGACAGAATGCTATCGGATTATGCTTCGATCTACTTCAGCAAAGGCACGAATCCAAGAGTGATCAAGTTCTTGTCCTACAAGCTGGCGACGTTTCTGCTCGAAAGTGGAAGCGCTCGCATTACCATTGAGAAGGCGTACATCTTGCTATCTGAAAGCGGACCCATGCCCTTCGAGGAGCAAATATTCCGACGATGCCTAGATGGCGCCAGTGACGACGAAGACGATGAGTCACGTTCTGCAGCCCTGTCACTATCACTATTCAGAAAAACTCTCTGGCTATGTGGCTTCGGTTTTTTGTTGAGTCCTGTCGCACTAGTGGCTGAATTCTCTATGCGACGGAATACCAGGCTGAAACTTTCAAGCAGCCATACTGGATCTATGCAGCCCGAGGTGCGCTTGACTACACCTTGATCAGTCTGTCTCTCAATGTTGTTGTTTCTAAACCAATTTTGTGGCGCTATGTTCAGATTTGGATTCCGTGACTTTTTTTATTTACTACCACCTTACAAAGCAGCATCGACCTTAACTACTCTGTCCAAAATGGCCACCGACAGTCTTCGAAAACAGCATTCATCTGAGGAGAGAAAAGAAGTAATTTAGACATTGTTCCTCTGGTATTCGAGTCGCGTTCGAGTTCAATGGTACATGATGATTCCCAACAGTGAGTGGCTAAGACCTCCAAAAAAGTAATATCAAGTGGCGATGCCCTCAGTGAGCCACAGATCTGTCACCAGGCAATGGTCCCGCTGAAGTTCTGAAAAAAAATCGAAATTCCCGCTGTTAACGAATCTTGGGGCGCTAGTAAGAATCTTCAAAACCTAATCGGTGTGGATCTCGAGTTCGATTTCAATTTTTTAGTGTCGGTGATTCAAGAACAACTGAAAAATCTCCTTCAGCGCCGGAGAAAAGATCTGGAGTATTTGGCTCGACACCTGATATACCAATCGGTCGCTCAGATGATGAGGACGACGTCTTGTTGCCTTCACCAAATCGAAACCATATTGTGCTGTGCATATTTGCGCCGCCATATTCTCCCCTCCCTTTGTCGTTTTACCCACTTGAAAGCTTTCTTTAGTTTAATCTTTAGTTTAGCCAGTCTTCTGTCACACCTTCAAAAAGCCTTCGCCTCATCCTATATCCAAGATTATTCTTACATTTGATGACGATGTGTTGCCGGTAAAATGCTTCCACGGCTATCCCATTGGCCACGGTGTCGTCACCCTCCGTCCTCAAGGCCCATAACCACACCGCTTCTGGCTATGAGTCGAGCCAACACCGAAGCTATAGAAGAGCTAGGACTTTCTCCACTCGGAGGCTTGGCCAAGCATTTTAGAGTTGTGTGCCCATCACCTTGGGCTCCGCTCTAACCCTTTCTTTCCAGTAGGTTCAGCTATTGAATCGAATTGAATTATTAAAGTTCTTATATCGAAATCACCGAATTGGCTAAATTTCCGTGAAACACAGTATCCATCGCCTACACCGTCACACTTCTCTAAGGAGTCGCTCTGCACGCTTCGGGCTTCGCCATGGAACACCGCCGCTGTTGCTCACTGCCGTCTATGGAAGAAACCGTCATCTACACCCGGATTGTGAACCGCACTTGAGACGGGAGCTCTTGCACAAAGTTTCTTGAGGCTATCAACTACACCCTCCAATATCAAGACAGCATTAGTCGGACCTGTCATTGATAGTTGTAAACAATTTGAATTGTGGTCCAACGGGTGGTTAAAGTGCATCGCGAAAATAGACCTCTTGCCGAATCGCCATTTTTGTTGCACAACTGGGAGAGGACTCTGACCCCATGGCAGTGGTGGACGCTAATTTGTCGGCCGACAAAATGGCCCCTGTTTATGCGATTGCTGAAAACGGCACTGATTTGATTGTCCGAAAACATGATTTGAAAGAAGACAAGTGAAGCGTGTGGAATTTTCATTAAAAGAACAATGCGGCGGTGAATGAGAATTATTTCTAGTTGTTCTATGCATCGAAGCAAATGCAATCGTAGCGGCGTATTGAAGCTTTTGTTTTCAATCCACTGAAATTAATATGACCAGCTTTCATCTATACTACACGCGATCAGAGGTTTACTGACACGAGAAATGAAGGCGCGATTGTTTGCAACAATCAAAACGTGGACAGGTTTTCTCAATTCAATCGACTTGGTCTTCAGTAGTCGAGCTCATTAGTAGAGTCTCGGGCCATTAAGGTTTAATCAAGCTGTAGCTCATCATGGAGAACGAAGCAAGTGTTGCGAAATCACATTCTTTGTTCAATAGTAGCAATTGAGTGTGTTAGATCAACACTTCATCATGACCGGTGATACTTTCTACATAGCATTCGAGAAGCCACCATTACAGATAAAGCCATGAAGACATACACAAGCCTCCGTATTGCCTTCACTGAGGTAGTGTGTAGTACATCGAAGTGATACCTGACACCTTGCCACTTGCAGCTAGGTCAGGTTCTGAGGCCGAACTTAGAGTCGGACAGTTTCATTGGAATAGGATCCGACGATTTCAAGGAGTTGATGACTTTCTGGAATGGTTTCAAGTATTTCGACAGCCAATATTTTATATATTTATATACATTTTGGAATTTTTTCTACTAACTTTTCCACCTAGCACAACCGTGGTATGGGTCACCGATGGCGCTTTGGTTGACGATATGGTGAAGAATGCTACTGGTCACTATGATGGCGCCTATGGCTTGTTACAAAGAGACGAAGCGGATATCAGCTTTCTGCCATTTCCGCTGTCCAGTGAGGCCGATGTCGCCATCCTTGGCCCAGTGGTGTTGGAGGACAAGATTAGGTTCGCTAGTCGCGCCATCTTGAGTACTGCACAGGTCAACATGGTCAAGCAGCTCTTCAACTTTAGTCGACAGTGTACGTTGGCCTTTCTATTGACGTATTTGGTTCTTATGCTCTCGATGAGAGCGACGAGTCACGTGAAGATGTCGCTCCAAGAGATAACATGGCGCATCTATGAAGCGGTGCTGCAAGGTATGTCATGCTACTCGAAACACCTGTCGTCCAGAATTTTGTCCCTCTGGGTGACAATTGGAATTATGTTTCTTGTATTCATATGGAGCAACACCATCACAACGGATATGGTCACTGCAAACACCGACAGAGTGGTCTACAAAATGGCGGACATTGTCCGTCTACGCAAGTCTGTCTTTGCTTTGGCCCGCGATCCGATGATGAACAAATTCAAACGGAGCAAAACCAAGATGGCTGAACTGTACAGGAAGCTAAGAGTTGTCAACATCAACCGCGAAGATATTGTGAACCCAAAGAAATTATTTGCCGAGTACGAAAAAAATGGAGTTATGTTCAGCGGTGAAGTCTTACTTGAACTGTTGTCCCACTCAATTTGTGCTATGACAGGGTACAGATTCCATGACAACTATTCCCCGGTAACAGATTACGGTTCTTGGCCTTGGGCTCACTTGATAAGGCGATCAGCTGACTACAGTGTGTTGAAGCTCACGAGGCGTCGAATTTTGTTGCTGATGGAAAGCCACTTGTTCATGAAATGGCACTCAAATATGGTCACAATGGTACAGAGATTGCTGCCATCTATTGGTAAGACAGAACAATGTTTAATAGACAACCTTGAACAGTATATCAGTGATACCATGACACAAGATTCGACCAATCGTCTTGAGCTGCAGTCTCAAGAAAGCGTATTCCTGTTATGCGTCACAATGCTTGCCTTGGCTATTATTGCGCTCGTATCTGAGTTTTTTACGCTGTTTCTCGCCAAGAAAAAATACCGAAGAAAGCTAAGACGGCTATTGCGAACATTAATCTGATACACCAAAAAAAAGACAGCGTGGTGGTCAGCCAAGAATGACATCTCGCTGCGAAATTATATTATTATATTACAGCCCCCCCTTTCACACGTATACTTATTGTATACTTATTTGAGTCCTACTCGATGAGGTCTTTCGATCAACATATAGCCCGGCCATCAAACCAAAAAACGTTTACTTTGGGTCCCGGTCCGCCCGATCTAGCTACTGGGCTTACGGGCAATGGCGGTTCACTTTTGACTGCAATAAATGGCGCATGCGTAGAAGTGGGAAAAGCTGATGACATCGGGCGAGTAGTAGCCTGTCACATTTCCATCAGCACCTAGCACAGCTATGTGTGGATTGAGAGTAGAGGCCGGTCCGGGCCGGACAGTCTCGGGCAGGATGAGCGACACGAGCGTCGGCCGGTGGGTCGAAATTCAGCTTTGTCAATAGGTCACGTCACACTTGCGCATGCGCAGTTTCCTTTACCGTTCTTTACGGTTGAATTTGACATCACAGAGAGAACTAGTTTTGAAACGTAGCTAATTATGGTTGTTTGAAACCCTGTACTTTCCGACTAATCGCTATCGACAACTAGTGTAGTGTATCCAACAATTTGTGAAACTGACAAAAATGTTCAACACCTGTGAAAACTCCATGCTCCACTCTTTCTCTACTAATTACAGTGATTTCATTAGATGCTTTCATATTATTGATTTGTCAATTCATAGCTCGTACCTTGTATTCGAGAGTTCTGAAAATATTCGACATTTAACGCAAGAAATAGAACACATGTAATGCGTTTCCCACATCGTAGCTCATCCATCATGCTTAAAAAAATCCGATTTCGTTCCATATATGTCTACATGTTGATATCAGCTCTTTTCTGTACATCGCAGCTCTTTGATGTCTTGAACGAATACTTTCATTATGCAACTGTCACCAGGGTTTCGCTCAGGCGCCCATTCGCAACTCGGCCGCCATCTTTGGTGATGTGCCTGACCCTGGTTTCTTTGGTACCTGACTACGAAACCAAATCTTTCACCGTCAAGTACATGTATGACGCAACACCCAGTACAGATAGTCTCATCGATCAATGCATCATTCTAGAGAAAAATAGCTACGAGCTTTCGGATTGGCTGAGTACTCGCGAATGTGCGCAATTGTTCGTCACAACGAAATACATCAAGCAAAGATATGTTTGCTATTCGTTTGACCTCAAAAACTTCATAATCGACTTCAAGGTACATCACGTGACCAATGGCCTTCACGCGCCCAGATTTTACAAGATCAAACTTTTATCCCCTTTCAAAGGCGCCGCCTATTACTTTCTTCACGTGACCAATCACGAACTTCGCGACCATGGACGAAGCGAGAGCTTCACTGAACAGTTCAGATCGCTCAACCAGTCGGGCTATGGTGACCACAACTATGTCTCCTTGACGTACAAGGCATTCCGCAGTCGCAAGCTACCTGCGCCTTATAAGACTAATTGCAGAAACTATTCCGAAGATGTCGACTTCGAGTCATCGAGTGACTGCTTTCGAACAGTTGTCTTCGTGCGAAGATACTTCAGTCTCTCGGCAAGCTTCCGTTTTCAATTGCAATCTACGACCAACCGGAAATAGAATTGATCACGAACCGAGACTTGAAAAATGAAACTGTCCGCAGAGCGCTTGAAACAGCTGAAGCATCATGTAGGGTGAGATGCATATCGACAAGCTGCATATCTCACGAATATACGCCAGTCATCATGTCGTCGGCAGGCGCTCCCAGACCATTGCTAGATCTCTATATTACAAATGAACCTGAGACAAGCGTCGCCTACCTTGCTAAAATAACGATGATCGACGTGACTGTCTACGTTTTGAGCTGCTTGGGATTCTGGTTTGGCTTCAGCCCGTTCCTGGCCATGT
Source organism: Halotydeus destructor (assembly GCA_022750525.1). Classification (NCBI taxonomy): domain Eukaryota; kingdom Metazoa; phylum Arthropoda; class Arachnida; order Trombidiformes; family Penthaleidae; genus Halotydeus; species Halotydeus destructor. The sequence goes on along the minus strand of JAIUWE010000106.1, from coordinate 515,098 downwards.
TGGACCTTGAGAAGCACGTCAAGTCGAGATACATGAAAGCGAAGCTTGGAAGGCAAGGGAAAGTGTTCAAGCCGCGGTGGGCTAAGGTGGCGAAGATGGACTTCTCGATTCAAGCAGCTCATCACGTACCTGGCCGAGTGAGAGACAGTAAATACGGTTTGAAACAAACGAGATACGGATGCGTGTCCAACAACATGTGGAACTGGTGAACGTGTATTATTTCTCGTAATCTAAAAAGTTTGCCAATCCATTCAACATAACGTAATTAGATAACTTAACGACCCCTAGCTATCCCAGCGGTGGTTGCATAGCAACCTCCAGCTGTTGGCGAACAGCTGGCGTTTCTTGCTGCATGACTTTCTCTAGCAACTGGTTTTGTTCAGTAATATCTGTCTGCCATTTCTTTATTTGTGTATTCTATTGATATCGCCAGAGTATTTCCTGGAGATAATGTAGAGCTGATAAGTGAGAAGACTTAGTAGAGGAGGACATGTGTTGCGATTCCGGTAACCATGGCTACTAATTGTCAACGTTATTCGTGTGTGTACACGCGTTTCAAACTGTAATATTGGCACAGTATTGCTCGCACAACATTTTCAGAAATGAACATCCAACCGGTGACCATCTTGTCCATGGTGGTAGACGAAGCAACAAGTATTTCAAGACTGGTTCCGAGCTACGAGAAACTGAACAAAATCTTACGCCATGAGAATTGCAGAGAAAGGCCTGTCTGTGTGATATCGATCATTGGTTCGGCAAGAAAAGGAAAATCTGTCATGTTGAACTGGATGCTGCAATACTTGTCGTCGTCCAAGTCCCAAGACTGGCTGCTGGAAGAGACCGGGCTTAATGGAGGTCAGTTTACTTGCCAGCACGTATCTCATGACGAAGTTGTCCCATAGGTTTTCCTTGGAGGGGTGGCTCGAAGAGTGCTACTACGGGTATCATCATGTGGCCAGAGCCCTTTGTGGTGGTCAAAGATGGCCGCGAGGTGGCGGTTCTCTTGGTGGACACCCAGGGCTTGTACGACCGTCAGCTGCCGGCCGACATGATGGCTCAGCTGTTCGCTATTTCAACGTTGGTGTCATCAGTGCAAATACTTAACCTGGCTGCAGATATTCAAGATGACAACCTGCAGTATCTCAAGACATTCACCGACTATGCTGCCCTCTACTGCCCGACCACGAGTGGGCATCCGTTTCAAAAGCTGCTCTTTCTGGTTCGTGACTTTGAATATCCGGACTACGACTTTGGTCTTGAAGAAGGTCAGCGACTACTTGACGACAGGCTTGCCTTGGACAGTGACAGAGACGACGTCGAAGCCGCCAAGGCTCGTGGCGACCATCTTAGAAGCTACCTGAGCGATGCTTTCGAAAAGCTGGAGTGTTTCCTATTACCTCATCCGGGCAACCAGGTTGGCCCGCTGCAGAGACCATCTGTGTCCTCTTGACGAAATTGACGACCATTTTGTGAAACACATGAAGGCCTTTGTGGAACATACCCTGAGCCCAGAGAACATAGTGATCAAGATGGCCGAGGGTGAAGTTGTTACTGGTCCAGAACTGTCGATCTATTTCCGCAAGCACGTGGAAAAAGTTACAGGTATGAAGTGCTGATATCATCATCAACTTAGATTTGTTTATATAATTCGAATATTGCAGATATGTTGCTAAGAGGAGAATCCATCGCCGATGCCATGAAACGGGCCTTATCTTCAGATGCAGCCCGCAAGGCTTGTGACTACTGGGAAGACCAAATGTTGCTTCGATTCGGCGAAACTCACACGTACTTCAAGGAGCCCGAATTTGCATCCATATCAGAGCAAATCAAGCGAGCAGCTGTTGGCTTGTATCACAATCGAGTGCCTCATTACGATCATAGAAGTTTCTCGAGCTACTTGCAAGCGACCAACGAACGAATCGATGCTCGGACGCTGATGTTCAGACACCTCAACGACGCCAAGCAGTTCAAGCTGGACGACTACGGGACCGCCATTACGTCCAACACTGGCATAGCTGTAGGAGCCGCCAATTGGTTGCCCAAGCAAGTTGCTGTTGCCATGGTGGTCGTTACCACTGTGATTGGCTTCATATTAGCTAGACGTAAACACTTGCGACGTATGTCCGAATTGTTAGACTCAATTAGGCAGACCCGAAAATTGCCCGACATTTTTTGAACCAATAAAGTGGACTTGACACTTTAGGTAAGCAATAAATGCTTCAAAATCATATACAGAATTCATCCCGTTGACGACCAGCTGGCTGCGTATGTTGTTGTTGACGGTTGCCATGGAGACGAAATGTAACACGGCTTCTAAGCGTGTTTTCCACTGAGTACCACATGTTGCTCACAGTTAGTTGAATAGTCGATTTTTCTAGAACTTGTACACAAATGAACGGCAGGCCTGTCGCCATTTTGAATGTGGTGCCTGACGACTGAACCGGAGCGTTCACTCTCGTCCGCGATTATGAAAAGCTGGACGCAATATTACACCATGAGAACTGCAACGACAAGCCGGTCTGTGTCGTATCCATCGTCGGCCCAGCACGAAAGGGGAAGTCAGTGATGCTCAACTGGATGCTGAAATACTTGCTGTCATCCGAATCTGAGCATTGGCTTTCGGAGGAGAACGAAGTTCAACAAGGTTAGTTCAATGTCGAACTTTATGTGCTACTAAATTTTTCTATAGAATTTCCTTGGGCTGGTGGCTCTGAAAGTCAAACGAGGGGCATGATTATGTGGTCAGAGCCTATCGTGGTCACGAAAGATGGCCTTGAGATAGCTGTGCTCTTGCTGGATACCCAAGGACAATTCGATGGCCGACTTAATCCCAGTCTCCGAGCACAGCTGTTCACAATGTCCACCATGATGTCGTCGGTTCAGATATACAATGTGTCAGAGGATATTCAGGACGATACCTTCCAGAATCTAAAGACACTCACCGACTATGCGACTTCATATTGCGATATCAGCGATGAAAGACCGTTTCAGAAGTTGCTTTTCTTGGTACGTGACTTCAACTATTCCAAATATGAGTACGGTTTTAGAGGAGGACGTGCGTTCTTTGAGAAAAGACTAAAGATGGGCAAAGGACAGCCTGATATCGAAGGTGTTCGACAGAGCCTGCGCAACACTTTCCAAAAACTTGATTGCTGCCTCTTGCCTTATCCGGGCAATCAGCTGGCACGTGCCAATGAAGAGCTTTGTCCTCTGCGCGATATCGATAAGGAGTTCGTGAAGCACATGGAAGACTTCATCGAGCAAGCCTTGAGTTCCGAACTTTTGGCAATCAAGAAAATGGACGAATTGAATATCACTGGTTCAGAGCTTTCGATTCATTTTCACGCTCGCTTTGACGAGATTTCCGGTAGGTTCCGTCAAGACATATACGGAATAAGTTTGAATTCAACTCTTATCTAGACAGATCCCTGGATGGAACGTCGATCAGCGAACGCAACAAGACTGCAAAATCTCGCATCGTAGCTCGGCGTACATATAAGAACTGGGAAACCGCCATGTTGCTTCATTTCACAGAGTCGAGTCCCTACCTTGAAGACAAGGCATTCGACGCGATCGTGGCTGAGTTCACGAGATGCGAGATCAACTATTTCAAGCACAAGGTGCACCATCAAGACCATCACAGCTATGCATTTTACTTGGAACGTGTCCGTGAACTAATTGAAGCTCGAACGAAACTGTACAGAGAGCTCAACAATGCCAAGAATCTGCAATACGAAGACTATCAAGCTCCGGTCAAGACTGCCGCCGGTTTGGCTATGGGTGCTGTTAAATTTTTGCCTCAGAAAGTAGCTGGAGGCTTAATGTTAGCCACGTCTGCCATCGGCATAGGCGTGTCCTTCTACAATCGTAAGCAACGCATAAATGACATACTTCGGTCGATCAAGGCTACCAAAGACGTTGTGTTGAACAACTTATAGAACGCTTCGGTATTTCAGGCTCTATGGTTGCATTCCCGTCAATGAATGGTTTACTGGCATTTCACTAATGGGAGTGACGCATGTTATAGCATTTATACTGTTTTCCAAAGCTGATCATTTGACGCTCAAGACAGGAACTTGTCTCCCACAGCCTTCCAAAGTCGAATGTCACACGTAATTGCTGACTCAGTTTCGTGAAGTCAGAGCGAATGAATGGAAGCAAATCGAAGTCTTGCCTAAACATCAGCTGAGACAAAATGGAGGCGGCCTTTACTTCGACAACCGTTTGCATTTATGCTTTCACCGTAGCAATTTTTTGAGCCACGTATTATATGACGTCATGAATAAAGATTTCGTGATGTTATTCAATTTCACAGCCTCAAGTACTCACAATGAATACTTCAAGCTCATGTCAGCGTTTGCGCCACTCGAGATCAGCTACTTACAACCCCAACGTGCGCTATCATAACCATCAGAGCTATATACACTGCACAGATCGCATCCGAGAACGAATGGAGGCCAGTAAGGAAAAGTATCGAACGCTGAATGATGCCAAGAAACTGCGACACGAAGACCATCAAGCTTTCCCTAACCTAGTCACCTGTGAAAAAGCTTGGGACGGTATAAAAATTATCTAGCAAAGCTCAAAATTCAACCTAGCACAGTCAACTCTACTGAACTCAGAAGTCATCTCTACTTTAAATTGTATTTTAATGATTAAGTGGTGCCGAGCTTTTTCACAGCTGTCCAGGCTGGAGAGCCTTGATAAAATGTTTCACTCCAGGAGCATTAGGCCCATTGTTGGCCACGATGACCAATTTTACCATTGGCGCCATGGGAATCTATGTGTGGAATCGCAGCCCCCGCTTACAGGATACTTCGGTCGATTGCGGCACCCAAGGCACTGCCGACTGATTTTCAGAATTTCACCTTTCGTGTTGCCATACAGCTACGAGCCGAGATCGTCCTCTTGCATGTTATCCTCTCGTGCCGACGCTGGGTGTCAACTACGTTGACGTATGTTAAAGCATTTAATTTGTTTACCAAAGCTGTTTATGTGCCCGTCAAGGCAGAACTTTGTCTTCTACAGCCTTTCGTGTTCAAATGCCACACTCATAAAACTGTTTTTCAGTTCTGTCTACTCGGAAGTATTGTGAGCTCGACAGAACGAGTGATCAGTATTTTCGAAACTTTGTCACCTGAGACAAAATGGCGACGGATCTTCCTGTTAGAACTGTTCGCATGTATACCTTTATCGCAGCACTCTGTTGCTCCTCGCAATTATATGACGTCTTGGATGAGTATTTCGATTATGAAACTGTTACCCGAGTAGCTCTTAAGCGCCCGCACTCGAATCGGCCGCCATCTTTGGTCATGTGTCTCTCGCTCGTGTCTTTCGTGCCTGACTACGAAGCGAAGGGCTTTACTGTGAAACAACTGGCCGAAGCAACACCGGAAGCGGAAGATCTTATCGACGAGTGCGTCATACGAAAAGAAAACAGTTATCAGCTATCTGATAAGTTGAGCCACGAACAGTGCAAAACATTTTTCGATGTTACGAAATACATCAAGCAAAGATACGTTTGCTATTCCTTCGACCTGAAAGACAATATAACCAGCTTTCAGGTGCATCATATTACTAATGGACTCCGCTCACCAAAATTTTATGGTATCGGACTGAAGTCTAACTTCAACGACGCGCAATATTTCTATTTGCATGTCTCTCACCACCTGCTCAGAGATTATGGGATAAGTTCTAGTTTCACTGAACAGTTCCGAAGCTTGAATGAATCCGGATATGGTCAACATAATTCTGTCACACTGACTTACAAGTCATTTTATCTTTTCAAGCTACCTTCGCCATATGACACCAAATGCAAAGACTACAAAGCTGGCCTTGGCTTCGAATCGTCAAGTCACTGCTTCGAGAGCTGCTTGCGTTCATTGATCGGTGAGAATCTTGGGAAACTGCCATTTTCAATGGCATTCTATGACAGACCAGAGCTACCTATGATTACAACACAAGATCTGCAGAATGAAACTGTCGGAAAAATCATAAATGGCGCTGAGAGAAGTTGCGTGACTAAATGTTCATCAAGGAGCTGCCGATCGATCGATTATACGCCAGAGATTATATCATCGGCGGGCCGAGATCGTCCCTATTTTGATTTGTTCATCTCCATTCACCCGGACACCATGGTCTACTTCAAACCCAAGCAATTACTGATCGACGTTACCGTGTACGTATTGAGCACCATTGGATTCTGGTTCGGCTTCAGTCCGCTGGTAGCCGTGATGGCCATCGAAAGGTACATCAAGTCAAAATGGCGGAATAGAAAGCCGCGAGATACGTTTAGGAAGAGCATGGGCGAACCGGAAGCTGAATGGACAAATGTGACAAGGTCAACCTTCGTTCTCGGTTCGAAGAAATATGTACAGAAAACTTCACGGCGCAGTGTAATTTAGCAAGCTTTGCAGAGTTCAGATATTTTCACGACCTACACTACCGGAAGTCTCAATCTAGCAAGTTCCGGTTTGAGAAGCGGAACTTCGGTTTCGAATAATACGGAAGTGAAAGTTGATGACTCAGTACATTTGCTCATGCTAACCATGGAAACTCCTCATTAGCAGTTTTTCCCCTTTCTTAATTGTCCACGAACGGTCCAAAACGTCTTAGTAAGAGATCGTGATACATTCTTGCTTCTCAACTATTTTGAATGTCAAATATGATCGGTTATCCTCTTCGTATTTTGTCGGTCGTTAAAGACAAGACAAGCAACGCCGTGACACGGGAGCAACTAAGCAGCTATGAGAACATTTAAAAAGTCTTACATCATGAAGCTTGTAAAGATAGAGATGTTTGTGTAATATCAGTACCTGGACCACATGGTAGCGGAAAATCAATGATGCTCAATTAGATGATTCAATGCTTATGTGACATGTCAGTTTGACACATGTCACTATTGTTATAGTTGACGGCATTCAGCTAGTTTACAGGTTGGCGAAAGTGTGTTCGGCGGCGAACAAAAAAATCAGCGCCAGGTTAATGTGCGCACAATCATGCACTTGGTGGAAATATTGATATTTTTGCATAGAGTTAATCGTTAAATTTTTCGAAGTGCATGATTATGCGCACACCAAGCTGGAGCTAATTTTTTTGTTCGCCGCCGAACACACTTTCGCCAACCTGTAAACTAGCTGAATGCCGTCAACTATAGTTGTCGACTATCGACTAGAGCCGTCTATGTCGATCTCGCGTTTACAGATTTTATTCTCGGCTATTCCTCCAAATCAATTGGACTTCGGAATGAATGTCGTTCTTATTTATAAGAATAAAGACTATCTTGTTTCGTGGAATCAACAAAATAAAGCAGTCACTCCAATAAAGTAGATGTTGCTATCAACGCCAAATGTTTATAGTAACCATGGTAACTAATTATAAACAAACTGCTCAATGCTACTTGATGTGTACGCAAGCAAACTGAGTAATTAATATTCGTTGTTGTGGGAACGCTTTGGTTTTATTCGTTAACATGAATGGTCATCCAAAGACTATTCTAGCTTTAGCCACCGACGAGACAAATAGGCAAACACTGGAGCCGAATTACGAAGTACTGAACAGCATTCTACATCATGAGAAATGCAAAGACAAGCGAGTCTGTGTCATATCAATTATTGGTGCAGCTAGAAAAGGAAAGTCCGCCATGATGAATTGGATGTTACAGTATTTACAGTCGGCAAGGTCCGATGATTGGCTTCAAGATGTAGTCGAATCCAATGGCGGTTAGTTATATTTACTTACGTATGATTATTATAGCTGTGATAGTGTCTTTCGTAGGTTTCCCTTGGCGTGGTGGCTCAGAGAGTGTTACTTCAGGCATACTCATGTGGTCGGAACCCTTCGTGGTAGTAAAGATGGCCGTGAAGTAGCTATTCTCTTGATGGACACACAAGGCCTATTCGACGGTCAGCTGTCTAACGACATGAGGGCTCGCTTGTTTGTGATTTCAACGCTGATGTCATCTGTTCAGATATTCAATGCTAAGTCAGATATACAAGATGACACCTTGCAGTATCTGAAAACGTTTACTGACTACGGTGCTGTCCGTGGATCAGAGGCTGGACACCAGTTTCAAAAGCTAGTATTTCTCATACGTGACACGGAATTCGGAGACTACGACCTGGGTCAGGAAGGAGGACTTGAATTCTTGAAGTGGAAACTCGGGCAAGATGGCGGCGGAGATGATGTTGTCCACGTGAGACGGAATCTCATCAAGACCTTCAAAGACGTTGAGTGCTTCCTCTTGCCTCACCCTGGACGTAACTTGGCGCTCTCTAGAGATCAGCTGTGTCCACTACATCAGATTGATCCGACCGTTCAAGCAGCACATGAAGGCATTTGTTGAGCAAACACTGGCCACTGACAATCTTGCCATCAAGCGGGTCGAGGGCCACAACATGACCGCCGTGGAATTGAGTGACTACGTCCGAAAATACGTCGATAAAATCACAGGTAACTTGTATTCGCTTTTCGTAAGATATAATGACTTCGAATATTTCATCCAGCGAATATTAGCTTTTCGGAGTCAATACTGCATGCCAATCAAATGGCATCATCCTTGACTGCCCTTGACAGAGCGTACGAACGTTTCAATGACGAGATGCTTGCAATATTCGGAGACAACGAACCTGGTGTCAGTGACGAACAGTTTGACAAGTATGTGAGCCAATGTACTAACTTAGCATATGCGGTCTACAATGAAACTGCACTCAACCATCGCCATGAAAGCTACGAGACGACAAGGGAAAATTTGGCGGGAAAAATAAGGTCTCGTACCAGAAAATTCAAGTTACTGAACGATGCCAAGAACAACAAGTTCAAGGCTGCTTATGAAATACTCCTGACGATACTGAAGCTGATCAAGCTGTACGCCTTTCGGCTCAGAGGTGTCGCTGCTTTCGCAGTGGGCTTGGCGGCTTTTGTGATACCCCTAGTGATGGCGAGCATGGCCACTGGGACCACTTTGGCTTCCATTGCTGCCTTCCTTGCTCCTCTGGTCAGCTCAGTTTCACTGAGACCTTTTATATGGCCGCAACTGGTGGCGCTGTTTGTGGCTCTAATGCGCATGTACGACGAGTAGGCGTACTCCAACTTTCGTCTCGAAATCTCGTAGAGAAGCCAACAGTCACTTTCATACGAATCCAATCTATTGACAACGAAGTGGAGTATGGGTTCACGCTTGTCAGCCATTTAACTGCTCAGGACTGATGATAATAAGAAACTAATAAACCGCTTAAACTGGAAACTCTCTCAGGCGAATGCCCATCTCTACTCCGGCTTAAGTGTTTCAATGTGAAAAGTCCCAATTAATTTAACACAGTCTCGGTCTTGGCGGCCTTGGGATGCAATTGACCTTCAACCATGAGAGAATTAACGTCAGAGCAAGTGACGACAATCACTCCATTGTCGAAAACAATTGAAAGACTTGCTAAAGAGTAAGATTAGCGAAATATACTGTTATATTCAAAGGTGTGAAGTTGCTAGAAGTGCTATAAATCTCAGACAATTCCTCGACTTGAATCATTTGACTAAAGTGTAGTTGAGATTAGCGATGATATTCACGGTGTTTTTTAGCTCTCTGCTTGAATTCAACCTCACATACTATCTGATATTCTCTATTACTGCATTACTATTTTACTATGTTCTAAACCGCGAAACCCGAAATGTACCTCCAGGTCCCAGTGGACTTCCCATTGTTGGCTACATACCATTTTTAGACAACCTGACTGCGCATGAACAACTGTGGAAGCTGGGTCGCAAATATGGGTCATTATTCAGGTAAGACATGTCCCTTGGAACTTATCAAATTCAAGGCATTTTCTTGCATAGCATCAAGCTGGGTCCGAATAATTGTATAATGTAAGTATTAAGAACAGGCTTTCAAAATGCTTCCCAAAATTATGATAAACCTCTCCAGAGTCAATGACGCCAAGGTCGCCGTCGAGCTGCTCAGCCAAGATGCCACACACGCAAGACCAGTTCCCAATATGGTGGCTCTTACGTTCGGAAATGACGATCATCTCATTTCTTGGAGAGGACCTATATGGAAGGAGCACCGGAAGTTTACGCTGAAAGCCTTGCGAACAGTTGGCGTTGGAAAACCGGAAATGGAGAGCTTGATTGTGAGCGAGATATCTTACATGCTTGACCAAATGGACAAAGACGGCTTGGGCAGCCGTGTCCTAAACATAGACGACTACTTGACCCCATCGACGTCTAATGTGGTCAATGCAGTTATCACCGGAAAGCGCTACGACTATGACCACCCTATTCGTGTGAAACAAGATGTCGCCTTCAGAGCTAGCCCTAAACGCACTGAGACACCATTGTTCTGGACCGGATATGTGGCCAACTTTGTTGCATTTTTCAAACTGATGCAATATTTTCCATCCCAAATGAGCCGAATGTTTGACGAAGCTCACCATGTAACCATGCAATATTTGATTGACGAGACGCAACATCAAGTTAAACAGACCGAAATATCGGCAGATGCTAATATCATATCGGCCTACATATCCGAGATGAGGCACAAAGTAGCCAACGACGAAGATACGTATCTCGATGGTAAGTTGCTTGATTTTGAAGATATTATTTCTATGATAATGTTTTTTAGCTGAACGGATTCCTGGAGTCGGAGCTTCCTTACTATCGGCCGGAAGTGAAACTGTTCGATTGAGCTTGGAATGGGCTTTTCTGTACTGTGCTTACTTTTCGAAGATTCAAGATAAGCTCATAAAAGAACTCGAGCAAGTTATCGGATACGACAGAAAGCCTAGTTACGCTGATAGAACTAAAATGCCATACACACAGGCTTTCATATGGGAAACCATGAGACATGCTACAACTATTCCACTGAACCTTCCGCATGTGTAAGTATAGTATTTAGATTGCATACCTTTCTTAACGTATCAACTCACTTTCTTCCAGTGCTTTGTCTGACATTCAAATCAACGGCTATGTGATTCCCAAGGACTACCATATTTTCGTCAACACTTGGGCCATCCATAACGACCCGAAATATTGGGACAAACCGGAAGAGTTCAAAGTTGAACGCTTCTTGACACCAGAGGGCGACAAAGTGGTCAAGAGCGAAGCTTTGATGCCCTTCAGCTCTGGTCGTCGCTCATGTCCAGGTGAACCCTTGGCTCAAGTTGAGCTGTTCATCTACTTGACCATGACATTGCAAAGATACAAAATCGAATCACCACCTGGAGTCGAACTGAATTTCGAGAGTGATCCCATTGAGTTTTCGTTAGTTCCTAAACATTTGCGTCTCAAGTTTACAAACCGTAAATAATCATTTCTCAAACTGCTTACACAGTAGTCAATAAAAACCTGGATGCTGTCAGGGTTTTTTAATCATTCTGCATCAAGTGATGAACGTTGTCATGCAACGCCATCTAGCGGAATATCTGAAAACTTCGGCGGAGCGCTCAGCTGTTGCTCTGTCGGCTAATTGTTCTTGCTGGTGAGTATAAATACGTAAGCACTCGGTTAACGACGCATGATAGTGAAAGAATTTTTCCAGTTTGTTCCTTAATACTACTGTAATATTACCACGTTGATGTGGATATGAATGCTCAGCCTAAAACGGTTTTATCGCTAGTTCCCGATGCAGAACACGGCTGGAAACTGGAACCCGATTACGATGAGCTGGATAGCATTTTGTGTCATGAGAGCTGCAGAGACAAGGAAGTGTGCGTCGTATCAATCGTGGGCTCGGCAAGAAAGGGAAAATCTGTCATGATGAACTGGATGTTACAGCATCTGCAAGCGTCGAGCTCGAGCGATTGGCTTCAAGATCTGGCTGATTCCAACAAAGGTATGTCTAATATTCGGTGTAGCACTTATCGATTGACGTCAACTTAACGCTATTCCCAGGCTTTCCTTGGCAGGGTGGCTCGGAAAGTACTACCATGGGCATACTAATGTGGTCTCAGCCATTTATTGTTCAACAAGATGGCCGTGAAGTAGCCGTATTCTTGATGGACACTCAAGGCTTGTTCGATGGCAAGCTGTCAACTGAGATGACAGCGCGCTTGTTTGTGATATCAACAGTTATGTCATCAGTTCAGATATTTAATCTTAAATCTGACATACAAGATGACACCTTGCAATATCTGAAAACTTTTACGGATTACGCAGTTCAACCTGGCGTCACTAGTGGGCCGTCCTTCCAGAAACTAGTCTTCCTTATTCGTGACATGGAATATCCAAATTACAAATACGGTTTCAACGAAGGTCAGAGATTACTGGACACGAACCTAGCAATAAATGGCGGTGGTCCTGACATAGTCCATGTGAGACAGAATATCAGAGATACTTTCGAAGAGCTGGAATGTTTCCTCTTGCCTCACCCTGGTAACGCTTTAGTGCGATCGGTAGACCAGCTATGTCCACTTTCTCGAATCGAACCGAGCTTCTTGGCAGCCATGATGCATTTCGTAGAACGAACACTGGACCCTGATAATCTTGTCGTGAAAAGCATTGAAAGCCACAACCTAACCGGGTTTGAATTATTCAACTACGTTCGAAGCAGTATTGATCTAATCTCAGGTAAACAAATGCCTTTTCAAGATGTTGAATTGAAATAATTTTTTATTTCTCAAATCAGAAAACAATCCGTTGGAAGAAGCAATATCTCGAGCGAATCAAATTGCATCATGCGCGAAAGCTCTCAGACTGGCGCATAGTCGCTTCGAGGAAGAAATGCTACTGATATTCGGCAGCTCAGAGCCCGGCTTCAGCGATGACGAATTCGAGCAAATTGCGACCCGTATCACTCGGCTAGCCCTTGATGTCTTCAACGACAATGTTCTCAGTCATCGCCACGAAACCTATGAGAATAGTCGGCAAGAGCTGATGGACAAAGTAGCTTCGAGCAAAGCCATGTACAAAAGCTTGAACGATGCCAAGAATTACAGATTTGACAGAGCTTTTCAGATTCTGAAGGATTTGATAGCACTATTTAAGAAATACTTCTTTGGTAGCGGATCTGGATTCTTTGGTACAGCTGCTCTAGTGGCCATCTTGACGCCAGTGGTGACGGCAGGCATGGCAAGTGGCGCCACTTTGGCCGCAATGGCTGCAGCTCTTGTGCCTTTGATCACATTGACACCTTTGAGCTCGACTCTCTGGTCCCAGCTGATTGCGCTGTTTGTTTCACTGATGTATAGAAGAAACGGCACTGTTGTTCCCATGTAAATATTACTCTAAAACCGAGAAAATATTTTACTCGGCTTCAGTATTTGCAGTTTTATCACAACGAACTTTTCATGATTGTGTCTGAAGGTTAAACTGAACAGTACATACCCTCAGTGTCAAAGGACTTTAAGCGATAATCTTCATTGTCTATTATGGAAGTATCACAATTTGAGTTATAAACAATCTACTGCATGATCTTAAGCAATTGTAATGGAAGAAAATGGCATTAAGCATTTGATGCTCATTCAATATTGTGGGAATCAATATGGTTACCAAAGAAATATTGAGCCCTCTTCTGAACTTGGATATATACTTGTGCATTGTGTTTAGTAGCACTGTAATACTGTTCTACTATGTTCTCAATCGAGAAACGCGCAATGTGCCTCCAGGTCCTACTGGACTTCCAATCGTTGGCTACATACCTTTTCTTGAAAATCACACTGCTCATGAACAACTCTGGGAGATGAGTCGGAAATATGGACCAATTATCAGGTAGGTAACTTTTCGTTTCACTTCCTCTTCTAAGCTTCAATTTTTTCAGTGTTAAACTTGGTCCGAATAACTGCATAGTGTAAGTTGTAAAATACCTTTCGTCAACTCAGTGTCAGCCTTCTACTGACAGCCATACCTTCACAGGGTCAATGACGCCAAGCTAGCCATTGAACTGCTTGAGCTTGAGGCTACTCATGGAAGACCAGTGACCAATCAAGTGGCCCTTTCGTTCGGCCATGACGACCATCTTGTTTCTTGGAAGGGACCTATATGGAAAGAGCACAGAAAGTTCACCATGAAAGCTCTACGAGCCATAGGTGTGGGTAAACCCGAGATGGAGCAGCTGATCGTCAGTGAAATTTCTTACATGCTTGACCAAATGGGCAAAGATGGCGAAAGTAGTCGCGTTGTTGACATTGATAAGTTCTTGACGCCATCGACTTCCAATGTAGTCAACGCTGTCATCACTGGAAAGCGATTCGACTACGATCACCCTATTCGTGTCAAGCAAGATGCCGTTTTCAGCAATAGTCCAGAGAATGTCGACATACCGTTATTCTGGACTGGATATATTTCAAATTTCGTTCCGTTATTCAGACTGCTCAAGAAAATACCATCACAAATGAGTAGATTGTTTGACGATGCCAACGAAGTGATGATGCAATACTTGGTTCGGGAAACGAAAGCGCAATTCGAAGAGAGTGAAAACTCACCCGACGCCAACCTTATCTCTGCATATATCTCGGCCACGAAGCTCAAGACTGCAAAGTCCGAAGATACTTTTTTACATGGTATGTCTGAGTCTGAAAGCGCTATATCACTAATATTTCTTTAAGTTGACCGGATGCCAGGCTTGGGTGCTTCTCTACTTGCTGCCGGAAGTGGAGCAGTAAGAGACGCCTTAGAGTGGGCTTTCCTCTACTGTGCTTATTATCCAAAGATTCAAGAAAAACTCATCAATGAGCTCGAGCGAGTAATTGGATACGACAGAAAACCTGCGTACGCTGATAGGACGAAAATGCCATATACTCAAGCTTTCATTTGGGAAACTATGAGACATGCGACTGGAATACCGTTAAACCTTCCTCATATGTAAGTGAAGCAATTCTGAGATACATGTGTGATATCTACCTATGATTCAATATAGTGCCCTGAGTGACATCGAATTCAACGGCTACACAATTCCTAAAGGTTATCATATCTTTGTAAACACATGGGCAGCTCACAATGACCCAAAGTATTGGGAAAAACCGAAAGAGTTTCGAGTGGAGCGCTTCTTGACACCAGAGGGCGACAAGGTTGTCAAACATGACGCTTTGATGCCGTTCAGCACTGGACGTCGGTACTGCCCGGGCGAGCCTCTGGCCCAGGTTGAACTGTTCGTCTACTTGACCATGACGTTGCAGCGGTACAAGATCGAAGCGCCACCTGGTGTCGAGTTGACGTTGGAGAGTGTTGCAGCTGGCTTTTCTTTGATTGCTAAGCATATGCACTTGAAGTTTACCAATCGTACATGAAGATCTCACGCACGAAATGAAAGGAAACGTAGTTGTTCGGCATCTTTGAATATACATCTATTTTAGATTTAAGCACCAGAGCATAAACGGTTTTCTCACCATGTAGACCAAGCTTGTCGTCGATGAGCAAATTCTTCCCCCTTAAAGTAAATGCCAGCAATTTTTCTGATTGTCATTAACAATTGCCAGAACTTTTGAGGGGAAGAGATAAGGGTGACCCAAGTTCCGCATTCAGATAGGTACAGAATTGAAAACATCAGATCACAGTTGGGTTCATCGACTTTCAGTTACATGGCTAACTGTGATCTCAACCATTTTGAAATGTTAATAGAAGGAAGTTTCAATACTCTGCTCCAGCTGGACTTGACCTGCTACCTGATGATCACCATGACTAGCCTTCTATTCTATTATGTCTTCAATCGCGAAACCCGAAATGTACCTCCAGGTCCCATGGGACTACCGATTCTAGGTTACATACCATTCTTAAACGGTCGTACTGACCATGAGCAACTGTGGGAGATGCGACACAAATATGGTTCGATATTCAGGTAAATAATATTTTCCTACTATCGCCTCATTTCATTCTACTAACTAGCATTCGACTGGGTTTCAATAATTGCATCATGTAAGTAATCGGATGTTCATGTTCAAGTATTGACATCAAACCAATTCAGAGTGAACGACTACAAAATGGCCACTGAACTGCTCAGCCTGGAGTCTACTCACGCAAGACCGGTTCCCAATATGATTGGTCTTTCGTTCGGCACTGACGATCATTTGATATCTTGGATGGGACCGCTATGGAAGGAACATAGGAAATTCACGTCGAAAGCGCTGCGAACAGTTGGCGTTGGCAAACCGGAAATGGAAAATTTGATCGTAAACGAAATATCTTACATGCTGGATCAAATGGGAAATGATGGCCAAGAAAGCCGAGTCTTGAACATTGACCACTATTTGACGTCCTCGACATCTAACGTCGTCAATGCTGTCATCACTGGAAAGCGCTTCGACTACGACCACCCTGTCCGTGTGAAGCAAGATGGCGTTTTCCGAAATAGTCCACAGAATACCGAGTCTCCACTGTTCTGGACTGGCTATGTTGCCAATTTCGTGTGGTTTTTCAAACTCAAGAGCTACTTCCCTTCAAAGCTGAGTCAAATATTAGGAGGAGAGAACGACGTCATGATGCAATATATGGTGGACGAAACGGAAGCGCAATGCCAAGGAGTCGAGCAGGCTTCTGATGCGAATATCATCGCTGCCTATATTTCGGAAACAAAACAGAAAGTCGCCAAATGTGAAGACACTCATCTAGATAGTGAGTTGATAGATCTTGACGTCAATTACTTCAAGACTTACTTCCAGCTAAACGACTACCTGGCGTAGCATCGGCTCTTTTTGCTGCCGGAAGTAGTACAGTGAGAGACATCTTGGACTGGGCTTTTCTACACTGTGCCTACTTTACAAAGATACAAGACAAACTTATCGAAGAACTCGAGCGAGTTATCGGGTACGACAGGAAACCAGGGTATAAAGACCGAACGCAGATGCCATACACGCAAGCCTTCATATGGGAAACGATGAGACATTCAACAAACTTTCCACTGAACCCTGCGCATATGTGAGTACAGTGTATAATCGAGTGCAACAATAAGTGAGACAAAAATGGGTGAGAATTTTGATCACATGACAATTTTTCTCAACTTTCGCTTTGCTTTAGACAAAGGTCATGTGACTTAAATCTCACCCATTTTTGTCTCACTTATTGTTGCACTGGATTATAGATTAGAGCCGGGAGCGGATAGATTCGATTCGGATATCCGTCCGATCCGATTTGCAGATAACAGATATGTGCAGACACGGATAGTGTTTGACAAATTTGAAATCCGAATTTGACAGATATTCGCAGATATCTGCAGATTTTAATTTTCTGGCTTCCATAGAAATCTTATATTTTGGTTGCCTTGATTGAAATCGCCGCTCGTTGTTCCTGTAATACTGTCACTAGAGATACACTTGCCTGTGGAACCTTTTTTCTACGTTTAGAGCTGAAAACTGTAAAAATTCTTTACAGATATCTGCAAACGGATACCGAGCAGATATCTGCAAACGGATAGGACGAAGATTCAAACTTAACGGACGGATACAGATATGGCATTTACTATCCGCGCCCGCCTCTAGTGTAGATGTCATCTGAACACGTCTAGCATGTTTATTTTGATTTTCAGTGCTCTAGCTGACATCCAGATCAACGGGTATACCATTCCCAAAGGCTTTCATATCTTGGTCAACACTTGGGCCATCCACAATGATCCGGAATATTGGGACGAGCCGGGCGAGTTCAAGGTTGAGCGCTTCTTGACACCAGAGGGCGACAAACTGGTCAAGCATGAAGCTTTTATGCCTTTCAGCACTGGACGTCGTGCTTGTCCTGGTGAGCCTTTGGCTCAGGTTGAGCTGTTCATATACTTGACCATGACGTTGCAAAGGTACAAAATTGAATCCCCTCCTGGCATTGAACTGAATTTCAAGAGCAATGCAGCTGGTTTCGTTTTGGTTCCTCAACATATGCAACTCAAATTTATCAATCGTAAATAAGCTCGCATGTACTTGTTGGTAGGGACCACAGAATAAGTTCAAAATATGTGCTGAAATATGCTCAAAAAACGTCTAGAATATGTCCTAAAATATGTCGTTGAAAATTGAACAAACTTTTCAGTTTTCAGCTTGTTCATACTTATTATGAGCTATATCAGTCAATGATGAATCACTATGCCGGCTTATACTGCGGAAAAAGGCATTCAAAAAGTTCGTCACTCGGAATCGAACCCGTGCTCCCTTGATGATGGTCTAAGACCTTAACCACTCCGCCATGTTTCATAATGCTAATTTGGCTGGAACTCGAATTTTCGCGCTGTGGACGAATGCAAATTAGTATTCAATTATTTTTCTGGCTTTTTAGATGGAGGTAACATAGAATATAAGCTTTACCCAATGAATTGACGACACATGTCTAAATATCCTTCGAATAAGTCACGATATGTCCAATTAAGTCCAAATAAGTGATTTTGTAAAAAAGGTCAAAAATATGTCTTTTATGTCCTCACAACCTATGACATATCGTACTTTTTCTTGACCCTCTCGATGCCCACGTGAACCCTATGATTGATATGTCAACTTTAAGAGATATGTTTTTTTCTCATTTCTGTGGTCCCTATTTGTTGGCTCTCAGAAATTAAAAGCAAGTAACATTCAACCCTTGAAATGTTTCATTTGCTACCATAATCATAATAACTCATAGACGGCCTTGAAGGAATTTTCAATGTGCAATCGGTCCCTAGCATTTTAATATTTTCTGACTGCATTGCGAACTGAAACTTGAAAGTGACTATAACTATCAACTAGCTCTGATTGTTAAAAACAATAGTCATTTTGTTGACGTGCAAAAAGACGAGCAGGAAAGGATTTTCGAACAAGGTGCTGAATTGTGAGAAGTAGATTATTTATCGAATTGGAACTCAATACTCACTAAGGTCTTTGCTATTCAACAATGGTGTTCAGAGACATTTCTCACGCTCTTCTTGAAGTGAATATGAGCTACTGCCTGATATTTACAGGTACCGCTGCAGTATTCTACTATATCCTGAATCGTGAAACCCGAAACGTACCTTCGGGTCCTATTGGGCTGCCAGTTGTTGGCTACATACCTTTTTTGAACAAATTAACTGCCCATGAGCAACTTTGGAAACTTAGCCACAAGTATGGAACCATCTTTAGGTGAGAAATACGATGTTTTCATTGAACTTATCCTGCTTGCATTATAGCATCAAACTTGGTCCGAATAACTGCATAATGTAAGTTGTCAATTCTTCATGTTTGAACTGTGCTTTGACTGTGTATTTCAGCGTTAACGACCCCAAGCTGGCCATTGAACTGCTCAGTCAGGACGCGACTCACGCCAGGCCGGTTCCAAATATGGTTGCCCTTTCATTCGGACATGACGATCATCTCATATCTTGGATGGGTCCCTTGTGGAAGGAACATAGAAAATTCACATTGAAGGCTCTGCGAACAGTGGGAGTCGGTAAACCGGAAATGGAAAGCTTGATTGCAAGTGAAATATCTTACATGCTTGACCAAATGGGCAAAGACGGCTTGAGCACTCGTGTCTTGAATATGGACGACTACTTGACGCCATCAACGTCGAACGTGGTTCACGCTGTCATCACTGGAAAGCGCTTCGACTATGATCATCCCATTCGTGTAAAACAAGATGTCGTCTTTCGGAATAGCCCAGACAATACGGAAATGCCGCTGTTCTGGACCGGATATGTGGCGAACTTTGTTTGGTTCTTCAAGTTGATGAGATACTTCCCTTCAAAGATGAGCCGAATGTTTGACGAAGCTAACGAAGTCATGATGCAATATCTTGTCGAAGAAACCGAAGCCCAAGTCAAAGGGGCTAAAAATGCTTCTAACGCCAGTATCATTGCCGCATATATTTCTGAAACCAAGCATAAAGCTGCCATCGGTGAAGAAACTTATCTAAATGGTGAGTCTCTGAGATATTGATGTCTTCATTACAATCTTCATCTCACAGTTGATCGAATGCCTGGTGTTGGATCGTCGCTTCTTGCAGCTGGAAGTGGTACAGTAAGGGACAGCTTGGAATGGGCGTTTTTACACTGCGCCTACTTCACCAAGATTCAAGATAAGCTTCTCAAGGAACTCGAGCAAGTTATTGGATACGACAGGAAACCTGCTTACACTGATAGGAAAAATATGCCATACACGCAAGCTTTCATTTGGGAAACTATGAGACATGCTACAACTATTCCGCTAAACCTGCCGCATATGTGAGTTAAGTGCAGATGTAATACTTTGCTGATACATCATCTTCATTTCCAGTGCTCTGGCGGACATTCAGATAAACGGCTTTGTGATTCCCAAAGGCTACCATATCTTTGTCAATACTTGGGGCATTCATAATGACCCGAAATACTGGGACAACCCGGAAGAATTCAAGGTTGAGCGCTTTTTGACACCAGAGGGCGACAAATTGCTCAAGCATGAAGCTCTGATGCCCTTCAGCTCTGGACGTCGCTCGTGTCCAGGGGAACCCTTGGCTCAGGTTGAACTATTCATCTACTTGACCATGACTTTGCAAAGATACAAAATCGAGTCACCTCCCGGCGTCGAATTAAATTTCAACAGCAACGCTGCCGGGTTTTCTTTGGTTCCACAACACTTGACGCTAAAGTTCACTAATCGTAAATGAATGTTGTGATTTTGAGCTATTCATTGCGTTATGGAAATCAATAAAAGACGTCTTTTCAAGTATGCAAGCGGGCCACAAAAAGATTTGCTGTGGTCAAGAATAGCTGGCCAGATCCACTCTTCAACAGGTTCTAACACAAATATGTGTGTGTTCATGTACTGCAGTGCTTGACATGTGATCACGAAAAAATTCCTGATAAAAAACAACAATTAGTTTCCTGAATTTTGATTGTTTAGTGTTCGACGTCAATCGGTTTCAGAGCGATAAGATATATCTCGAGCGACAGAACGAAAACAGCACTGGTCTTTGCACAGTATTGTCACTTGTTTTACATGGTTGACGGAACGCGAAAGATCACCAGGTCTGGGTATGCAAGCCGTTGTTTAGTGTTAGCTGAACTGAACAATGTTGGCTTGTCGGCGTTGTCATGGCAACGCCAGCGACTACTGCGAAGCTAATGGAATGTTGGCGATATCGGTAAAGAGTCAGCGCTTAAAAGCAGAGACGCAACCTCGTCGACCATCATCCAACATGAAAGGACTACTGGTGTTCGTTGTGGTGTCATCCGCCATTTTGTTGGCAGAGGTCAGTTGTAGCTATGTTTTGCGTTCGATAAAATAGTAGCAAATTTTCTGGCCAGGTGCAAAGTAATCCTGTAGAAGTCGTCAGCTATGACCAAGGAGCCCAAACATTCCGTCTTGACGCAGCTTCCGTGGACGCCATATTTCAAGGACCGCAATGCAAAGACAAGCCAATCAGTCTTATCTCAATAGCTGGCGCCACTAGGAAGGGCAAGTCGTTCCTGTTGAACTTCTTCATCAAGTACTTGAACGCCCAAGGCGCTGCCAATTGGCTTGGAAATCCCAACGATCCACTTACTGGTGAGTAACACGTGATTGTCTTGATTTTGTTATCATGACCGATACTCGAAATATAGGCTTTTCATGGCGAGGCGGTTCGGAACGAGAAACTACTGGAATAGTATTATGGTCTCAGCCTTTCGTGGTCCAGAGCAAAGGTCAAGCGGTTTGTGTTGTACTCATGGACACCCAAGGGGCTTTCGACGGTCAACAAGCTGTGGCTGAAACAGCGGCCATTTTCGCTCTGTCCGCCATGACTTCATCGGTGCAAATATTCAACGTCGCTCACAACCTGCAAGAGAATGACTTGCAGAATCTTGAAATGTTCACCGAATATGGCAGACTAGTGTTGGACAAAACCAAGGCTACTCCATTCCAGAAAATTCTATTCCTGATCCGTGATTGGCCGTTCGCTGAAGAGTATGCATACGGTCTTGAAGGTGGTCGAAGGTTCTTGGAGACAAAGCTTGCTGTTCAGCCTGGACAGGCTCCAGAGATTGGACGAGTCCGCCAAAATTTGAAAACGTGCTACACTCACACGGACTGCTTCTTGATGGCTCATCCAGGACTCAAGGCATCGACGTCCAAGGCATTCGACGGTAGACTCAGCGACATAGATCCCGAATTCGTCAACGAGCTCCAAGCGCTAGCTCCTTCTCTCCTACACGGTGATAATCTGATGCTGAAAACGATCGCTGGTCAACAAGTTAACGGCGCTCAGCTGGCGGACTACTTCAAAGAGTATGTTAAGGTCTTCATAGGAAACACGCTTCCCCAAGCCAACCTCTCTGTTTGAAGCTACTGCGCATGTCAGCAACCGAGCTGCGCTGGCACGAGCTGTCCAGGAATACCTCAACCATGCAGCAGCTTCCTTTGGCGATCACGTGGGATATATCGACTGGGGAATATTTGCTGCCCGTCAGAATGAACTCGTTGCTCACTCTGTTGCAGTTTTCAACAGTATCAGCAAAGTTGGCGACGCACCTATAGTGCAGTCATATCAAGCCGAGCTTCAGAGACAAATCGGCGCACATTTTGCTTTCTATCAGAACAAGAACAGCCTCAAGGGTCAGATCTTGGAACAACGTAGGTTGGAAGAGCAGAGAAGAATAGAAGCTGAGGCAGCTGCTCAGAGGCAGCGAGAACTGGAACTCAAGATGGCGCAGGATAGACAGAATGAACATGCCATGAATTTGGGCTTACATCACGTCAATGTACACATGGACGCAAGCTTTGCCAACGCTGGGCCTGTTGAGCCCCATGTGGTCAACGACAGGTATAACCAACTCATCAACGAGGCCAATGGTATATTCAACGGCGCATGCGCTCCCAATGGCGAACACCACAACTATTGGGCGCGGCTCGTGGCCCATGCCAATGGACAACTGGCTCACTTCACGAACGTCAACAACCATAGGATTGCCTTGCGCAATGAACAGGCAAGGCAAGAACAGCTGAGGCAGGAAGAAGCCCGTCAAGCCCAAGAAGTGGAACGTCAACGCCAAGAGCTGGCCAGGCTGGAAGCTGAGAGACAGGCAGCGGAAGCTCGTAGACGTAAGAAAAAAGGAGGAGGACTCGGTCGCCGAATAAAGAAAATTTTCGGCTAAAATACTTGACGTCATCCATTGCACTTCTACGTGAAACCGTCAAGTGCCTAATGTTGCCACGTTTGAGCAAATTATGCCATCTGCGGTATTATTTCTTTTTGCTTCGTGTTCAGTTTCACTGTAGCGACGAATTAAAAATGAAATGTCAAACTGTTAAAGTGTATTTTCCTTTGATAGAATTGCGATACCGCCTAACTGGTAACACGGCTATAACCATTGACAAGGGTAATATTGCCCAAAGGATATTCAAGGCTGTTCGCCACTTCAAGAGTGACTCAATATCGCTGACCTCACTGTCAGACAGTCATGCGACAGGAAAATGTACGACATATTCCGCTGACACTGGCTTGTGGTCGCTGAACCTGAACTTCTCGTGAGCGTCGTAGCTGCGTTGATCAACCTGTAGAGCGCCATATTGTTTTGATCTGAAAAGAATTCGGTCTGTCCAGGCTGGTACTCGATATCTGTTCACGAAATACTTTTAGTCACGCCCTCTATATCAGGTTCAACTTACTGATCATACTGATCGGTGCCAGCGTAAAACTTGTATGTTGGCCTGAATCGAGGGGTCATCTCCGTGTAGCCGTTGAATATTTCGCCGGAATTTCGTCCCTTCGTCAGCTGGTCATTAGCCAACAGCTCAGATATGGCTGCCTCATTGAAGTTGAGTGTCCTGTCCACTACCTCATTGGCGGCCATGTTATCGATTCGGAAGTTCAGGTCTCCCATCCAGAAAACTAGATCATGATCAGCTAAATCACGTTTCACGAAATTGAGCTTGTTTGAAATACTGTCATAATCCTTGACCCTTTCTTTGTACTTCTCCAGGTGCGGTGTGAGATGACAATTCACAATGGTTACTGAGGTACCCCGGTAGTAGAAGCTGACACCTACTGCTCCCTTATTGGACAGAAAGCCACCAAAGCCACGCCTCCTAGAAGCAGTCTCTGTGAACTGCAGGGCTGTTGAAGTGTCTATCTTGGCGTAAACGTTGAGCACGATGCCTGCGATGCGATGGCGACCGACTTCGTGATAGTCGGCTTCTCGAAATGCCCGAGATATGGCACGTGACCAGTCGTCATATGAAACTTGTACCAAATAGTCAGTTTTAAGTGAAGGAACTTCCTGTAGACCAATGGCCACAATGTCGGCCGTCGCGTTGCCCTTCAGTTGCAACAGGTCAGAAACGTCCACGTTGTCCGGGTCCTTATCTTGCACATTGTACGTAATGAGGCGTATCCTGTTATCGTAAAATAACAGCGTAATCAGTTTGATAGCTTAGTGATTAGATCAAAAACGTTGTTGTTCTTTTACATACGTTTTAGTGGTTTGGTCGCTGCCAGTTACTTTATACTGACTGAAAATTAAGCATAATGAAACTAAACTCAACGTAAACCTCCGGAAACTTCGAGTCATCATATCTTAGACGTGACGTAACACAACCTCTCGAATACAGGTTAGGTGCTGAAGAGAAAGAGAACCGAAACTAAAAGTTGAACTTCTCACTAACGCGACAACCTCTGCGCTGACACAGAATGGTTAGTGCGCTCGCTAAAGCTCTCTGTCTTCTTGCACAGAATATTGCCGTGCTGAGTGACACAAGCTCAAATTGCGCTTGCGCAGAACCAGCCGGTCTGTCGGCTTCTCCGCCAAGGGGAAAGTCCTGACAATAGGCGCAACCACTGCGTCATTGTGTTAACAAGATATCAAGTCCGGGTGTTACTTTTATAGCCCCGCAAGATGACGTCGCCGTCAAAGTTCCAAACACTCGCATATTGCAAAACACATTTGTCGTAGAATTAGAGAGGATAAAAATCAGATTGTATATTGTATTGTGTAAGACTTTGCTTGATTTCTCAGACTTTTCCAGAGCGCTTGCTGCTGAACAGATTCTTGAACTTCCTTCTTTTCTTGGCCTTCTTCTCCAGGTTTTGCAACGTAGCTTGAAGCTCTTCAATGGCCTTCTTGTCCTCCATTCTTTCTGACCTCAGGCTAGCAAATTTCGACTCACTTTCCTCTAGCTGTAGTTTGAGATTATTCAATTCATCCTGAAGTATTTGGATTGGTTTCTTGACAGATGTCTCTGCATCCAGAATCTCATCCGTTTGACGTTGGGTTTCTATCCCTGCTTGCTCGTGTCCTGAAATTCAGTCAGTTGGTTAATCATGAGGAAGCCTCTGATCTGTTCGTCTCAATAAACCTACCTGTCAGGGCAATGAAATACGTTTTGAAATATTCCAGTAGCGTTCGTCCAGTAACCTCAAGATTCCCTTATTCGCTTCGGTTGCAGATTACTACTTCCTAAAATGTGTGGAACAAACTCTTCGAGTTGTTTTTCAAACTCAAGATTTATGTTATCGACTTGGTCTTGGAACGCCGATCCGATTTTTCCGAGTTTACCAGGATTAGGCAGCAACGAACAATCTACGTCGTGCAGCATCGTGCCCAAGAAATGGTGATAATGTGACAACTCGCTGGCCTGCTTTTCTCTTAGATTGAGCAAGTCATCCAAAATGGCGTTTCCTCCCTCAATACCGTAGCTTTGTTGCTCAGAATGTTGCCAGTTGCGAATCAGAAATACCAGTTTCTGAAAAGTTATATCGTTGGTTGTCTTCAGTGCCCTCAAGCTATGAGCAGAGAGGAGTGCCACATTTTCCAGATCATCGTCCGAGATACCAACTGACAGATTATACACTTGAACCGACGATAAAAGAGACGATAGGGCGAAGGTTACGGCGGTGTCAGTCTTTGTATGCTTGCCGTTATAGAAGCCTTGGGTGTCTAAAAGCAATACTGCCACCTCACGTCCATCCGCCATCTTTTTGATCAAGGGTTTCGACCACATCGATATTCCAGCAATATCTCGAGACGACCCACTCTTCCATTCGGAGCCTACGTTTATTTGAGCTAGAAAGAGTATTTCTATTCTTATTTGACATCTTACCTTTCAACAAGCCCGCTATGTTTTCAAGCCATGAAGAAGAACAATCACTTGACAAGTATGTCAAAAAGCAGTTCAACATGAAGGACTTGAACCGCCTACCTGCCCCAGCTACTGATATTACAGATACTAGGCGATTACGGCAATCTGCACTCAACAAGATGTTTTCCAGCGCTTCAAGGTTCAGCTGAAAATCGTTTGATTCGTCATCATATCGAAAAACTTGCACCTGTGAACCCAAATCTTTGGACATTTCAGTATCGAGAGGTTCCATACTTGATATTTTCATGGTTGGTCTCTCTATTATGAAACTGACTAAGTTAGGCAGGCTTCGTATCACTGCCATAGCTTCTTCAAGTGTAGACGCAGCCAAGTCATGTTTTCCAGCTCTGATAATCTTATCACCGACCATCAAGCGGTCGTCTTGTCCAGCTTCGCTATCTTCAACCACTCGACTAACAATGAGACCGCTGACGCCATTGTCAACTCCACCGACGACGGCTAAGCCTAAGTCTTCGCCGAATCGACGATATAATGTGACACGCAGAACTTCCATGGAATCAGCCATGACAGGTTCTGGTCTGGAACACAAACGCGTCGCAGATACAAACAAACTGGTAAGAGCAACTCTGTTCCTGATTTTCTATTTCAAGGTTCTCGCACAGAAATAACTGAGCAGTAATAAAAAGGGTAATTTTGTATCTACGTTTATCTTATCAACTGCGCGCCGAGTGGCTCTCATGTAGGTTAATTTTTTAGCTAGCGCCATCTGTAGTACAGCCTAAAACGGGTGACTTTTTGATAAACCGGCATTGCCCGCATCCCCGAGAATATACATTGGGTGACTTCAACAAGCCCAGTGACGTCACTTGCGCTGCTGCGCTTGCGCCATTTAGTGCACTACATGGTATGGCATAGCTGATAAGTAGGAACCACAGAAATGATCAGAAAGCATATGCGCTGAAGATGACATTAATGGCTGGGGTTATTACAGGCACTAAGAGTGTCAAGAAAAAGTATGACTTCATAGGTTGTGAAGGCATAAAAGACATATTTTAAGCCCTTCCAGAAAATGACATATGCTCTAAAATTTTGGCTATCGAGCAAAACAATGGACAATTTTTTAAAAATCGCTGATTCAATAAAAGGCTCGAGCTTAGCTTTTGTGGCCCTAGTTGAATAAAATAGCTAATTACCGTCAGCTACACTCAAAAAAATCTTCATTCTCTGTAACTACTGTAATTTCTGCTCGTGATCGTCTAGTGGTTAGTGTCGGCTAGAGGGTGAAACGGGCGGCTTTTTCGCCACCCGACCCGCCCGCACCCGTGAGAATTTCAATCGGGCGGCCCGACCCCGCCCGATGACGTCATTTCTGCTACTGCGCATGCGCAAGTTACTACAGTGGAAGGTACGAGATCTCCACCCGTGCCCGCCTGCCCGTGGGTGGATAGGGCGGGCGGAACGGGGGAAGTGTGCCCCACCCGATTCACCCTCTAGTGTCGGCGACTTTTGTGAAAGGGTCCTGGGTTCGAGCCCTGGTACTGGCATATTAAATAGTTATTTTCTTCGCAACTGAACTACTTATTCAACTAAAGTACACTTATGACAACTGTCGGGCTCAGGATTCAAACGAAATTCAACTACTTTTTTGAGAAAACTAGATGTAAAAATGGCATATTTCATACCATATTTCAGCTCTTTTCAAGACATTCTGGACAGTATTTTTGACACATGTTGTGGTCCCTACTGATTACACTCATAGCCGCGAGAAACACGGCGAATGCCGCGTGATGCTCAGCTAGACGGTCTCAAGTATTCTTTTGTGATCTCCAACCAAATGTCACCTTGATGGTCATCAAGCACGTATGCATGAGTCGCTTGGGTTCAAATTAAATTTGCATCCATGTATACTGGAGAAGAATGATAAGATCCGAGTTTCAGATAAAGACTTTTTTCAGTGGGTGGTTTCATCCATTTCCATGGTCTTTGTATCGTCGGTTCTAAAACAATGGGATGTCTCAACAAACAACCGTTTCGAAAGATAACAGTATAAAATAGAATTTCAGAGAACAGTTTGTCACGTTGTTTCGCTAACTCAATTGTTCTGATAGCATTAAGCCACCTCATCTATTAGACGAAAAATTTCATGTAAAAGTTCGCGTTCAGCGCCACTTTGAAGGTTTCATGCTTATCTAGTTTTTACCATATTTATTGTCTTGGCAAATTCAAGCCCCAACTATGGCCACCTCTTACTTCGCCATATTTTTACTGACCGGATTATTGTGGTCAGTTTCAGGTCGTGCCTTGAGCACCTTCGAGGGAATCCAACATGTGGAACAAGGTGAAGTCTCGTACGACGTAAGGCTGACAAACCTTAAGCTTGTACGACGTCAATTTGTGAGTAGTATCGACACCCATCGCGAGTCTCGCGCACTAACAACGCTACGTGCGTAGGATCCTATGACGAACCTTCGCATCACCGGCAATATAACGCTCAAGTTCAACTCAGCAGGCTCGACATTTGAGCGCATTCTCAGCAGCGGGTAATATACTGAAACCTTCAAGAGCTACGACTCATAATATACCATTGTTGTCTCTCAGCGCCTTGGAAGCTCATCGTCTAGGCAGCGGACCCCTGACTGTAACTTTGCCCTTGGAGATGCACATGTTGCAAACTGTGGAAGCTACATATGCTACAACTGACCAGCGAATACTGGATGTCGATCGAATAGTACTAGTTCCACACGTGAACAGTCCTCTTGACTCTGACTACGACTTTGATGAACCAACGCCCGCTATGTGCGCTCACGTTTTCGGTTATATTTCCGGTGTGATTCGAACTCACAAATTTGAACCCTGTACAGTTTGATTGTCAATTCAGTGGATGAAATACTACAGCTGTACACGCCAAGTAAATACTTCAAAGTGTCAGCTCATTCGAAAACTCCATGAGAGATTATTCGGATAGTCGCAAAATAAGTCTTCAGTTCTTAAATTTTCTCAGCTGTGCGTAATATTCGTTAGTCCCGAAAAAAAAACACAATTCATGATTTTGAGACCCGTGTTTATCAAACCCTATCTTAGTTGAAAGGATTTTCACTCTGAGCAAGTTCATCCATTTGAATAATTGGTGCATCCTTTCGGAACCTAGACAGCTGGTGTGAAACAAAGCCACTAACTTGTCGTCGATAAATGAACCCAGATATCAGGGCAGTTGTAACGAACAACATACACATAATCCATAAAATCCTGTGAGCTGGGTGCACCTCTGTATCAGCTGGGATATGAGATGTTCCTGGGATTACATGTTCAGTAGGGCGTGTTGTCTTATCAGTGTCATCTTTAGGCTTGACTGTAGGTTCCGGTGTGACCGGAACTGGAACTGTAGTTGATTTTTCAGAAGCTGGGCGGCAATCTCTGCCCCAAACAAAGTCATCTATGGCGACATAGCTGCTTCGACCATTTACGATCGCTTCGATCGTCAAAGTGTCCTGGCTCTGAAGGCCTTCTACGTAATGGTACATCCAGTTTCCGGGCTGCCCATGCGTAATAGTGATGGGCTTTCCATTAACTGTCAGCTGGGAGTCACCAAGAACCTTGATCACAAAGTGTGCACAATCAGACAATATATTGCGAGTGAACAAGCTAGCTGTCTTTTTCGTTCCAAGTGCACTTATCATCGCAAATCTTCCTTTCGCCGAATTGATTGTATGGTCCCTAGTTGGTCCGAAAAGTATGTTGTGAAATCCGCGATAAATTGTGAAGCCATTAGCTTGCTTGGAAGGATATACGTTCAGAAAGTCGCAGAAATCGTCAAACGTACAAGTACGGTTAGCTATGTCAGGACATTCTTCGGCGCTTTCGTCACTTCCGTCGTCGCATTCCTTGATTCCATTGCATACCGCAGTCTGGCCGATGCACTGACCGCTCTTGCACTTGAAATATCTGGCTTTGCAGGTGGCGCTAGCGTCGTAGTCTTGGTACTGGCACTGGTCTTCAAATTTAATACTGCTAATCTGGGCATCTATCTCGCCCAGTTTATCAGCTGTGGCCACGATGAAAACTTGCAAGTGTGACTCAACTTTGCCGAATGTCACTCGAACAGAGTCTTCAGCCGAAGTTTGACCACGTGTTCGAACCTGAGTTTTACTGTTGTACACTTCGATACGCTCCTGGCCGTTGTATGCCACCTGAACGCTGAGGTCACCTTTCATGGGATTCAATGTGTACCTCATCGTCATGGCGCACGCGTATCTCATTCTTTTCATCTCTGGACTTTCGTATATCGCGTATTCTCTGTCTTTCAGCTGAACGTACATTTCTCTCGACCTACAGTCAGAAAAGGCAAGGAAAGATTAGCAGATATGTCAAGTTTTACTCGTGCTCACCCAGTATATGACCATGACTGACCAGTAACACCACGTTTCCAGTGGGCAAGGTGGTTCCCACTGAGGTCAATATCATAGCCACAGTTGACCTCATCGTCTCCCCAAGGGCAATCTTTGTGGAAGTCACACAGCTTATCTTGACTGATCTGTGTCTTTGTACCTTGACAGTCGTAGATAAGTGGCAAAGACGGACAAGCTTCGAAGGATAAGGAAATATCATCTATAGCGATAACACTGCCTCCAATACTACTATCTTGATATGAGTGCAACACTAGCCAGAAACCTCTCGGATCGTTCTCTTTAAGGTCGACTTGAACTTGACGTTCTCTCCATTTGCAAGACTTCGACTCGATCCTGTCATTGAAACTTCCGATCATATCTGCATTTTTCTGCAGATCGGTTGTCTTGAATACTCGAATTGTTTGTGAAGCATGTGTAGTACATGTGAAAAAGGATAGACATGCTTGCTTGGTTTTCTTCGGCATAGATATTTTTGGAGACAAGTACAAACTATTGCCCCACTCCGATATGAGATATGCGCCATTTAAGTCGGACTCGGAATCGGCATTTGGATATCCCTCCATCTTGAACTCACAAGAGTGATGTTCGAATTCACCATTTGCTTTGATGTGTTTAACTATAGTTGCTGACTCTTTGGCTTCAAGGACTAGAATATTCTGCCACAAGCAGTTATCAAGAGCGAAGTCGCAGCTATGCAATGGCGGACACAGTCCAAGGGTGACCCTAAGGTCATCGATGGCCACGTTGTTGGTTATGGACCCGTCATACCGTTTTCTAGCCGCTGCAAATGCCAGGCGCCACTGTCCCAAGTAATTCACTTGATGTAGAATAGGATGCCAAATATCAGCTTTGGCACCATATTCGACTAACACCACTTCTCCATCTTGCTCGTCATCCTCCACCTCTTGACCTTTCTCAACCGTAACTTTCAAATTCAACGCCGGGTCTGTGCCAGTGATCTTATACCAGAAAGCGACACAAGATGGCTGACCAGGGGTCAGCATGGGTGTCCAGAAACGACTGGTGGCCGCCTTGACCACATTGACTGTCATGGCGCTATCTTTGTGGCGCTCGTGGGTGGCATGTGTTTGCATCTTTGTTCGGTGCCACACTGCAAACCGTTATATATTAGTAATTAATATTATACTGCGTATGTCTATGTTTCATCTTACTCTGATCTCTGTCTTGACCATCGATAGCCAGTGCGCAGTTTTTATCATTTTCCGAAAATGTGCATCCATAGAGCTGGCTATCGCTGTTGAAATTCACACATGGCACTTTCTTGAGCTCAACGTCATCCACCGCCACAAGCGACCCCTGGCGGCTCGGGCCGTCAATGGTGAAGGTGACATGTTGCTTGTGTTCTACCTTGAATTCAAGCAGTGTTTGTGACCATTTTGTTGTCGATATTGAATTAGCAGCTGTTTCGGCTTGATTATAGCTTATCTGAAAATGTAATATTAGTAAGAATACAAAATCTAGTAATAACTTACGAAAAGTTCACTTTCGGGCCCATTGCCGATTGACCATAAACTCAAGCAGTATGTCCCAGCTTCAAGTGAGGCCGTGTCATGTCTCAAGGAATATAAGCTATGTGAAGCGTCGAATTCTTGCTTCAAATATATGTACTTTCCTCCAATGGCTTGTATGGTATGATCAGACCTGGGCAAGCTTTTTTCAGCCTTAATGGCCTCTAGACTCGAAATTTTCCAGTATGATGCAACTTTTCCAGGCTCCTCTTCGATGTCTTGGCGCCACTTGCACATACCACCTTGGAAGTCACATGACAAGTCATCTTTGAGCAAAGTTTCTGGTACTTCTATCTTTGCAGCTCTGCAAGCACCTGGCGCCACCTGGATGCTGTCAATGGCGAAAAAGTTTGCATGGTCAAGTCCAGGCATGATGACAAGATGGAAAGGTTCTGCCGACTTGAAGTCAGCTTGGCTTGTCACCCAATCCTTACTGGGGGCTGTCTTCTCAGATCCAAATATTGTCAGCGTTTCTCTCTCCTTTATAAGCCTCACTGAAAGCTGACCTTGGTTTGGGTTGTTGAAGAAATAGGTGAATGTGGCGCAAAAGTCAGTTGGTTCAGTGACGTGATACGTATCACTTGTAATATAGCTCAGCGTATTCTCAACAGGTCCTGTCATGTCCAGGTAGGCGTATCTTGAGTTGTCGACCGGAAACATAGACGGATCAGCAATCTTGGATAGGTTTTGAAGGCGACCGGATCCGATTCTCCAAGCGCTGGACGTAGTCGTGAAACCGCAGAAATTCTGGTCAAAGAAACAGGAAATAGGTGACGGACAACTTCCGGGTACGAGAAGAAGACTATCCAGGGCGATAGGACCTGTCGACGTATCTAGCTTGGTCAAGACCAAGGAGTATTTGACTTCTTCTTCGGTGTCCCAAGACAAGTCGAATTGCTGACGTTCGAAGGCGCTCAGCTTTAGAGCTTCCGATGACCAGATGACCTCTTCGGTGGTGGCGCCACCTTTCGCCATAACAGTGCGAATGAAAGATGTTTTCAGAGCGTTGTACTGAAATATCCAAAACGAGAAGCAAAATTTCGAGCCCTTGGTCAATGGCTTGATGGTCAAAGACAACGTTGAGTTCACTTGAGCTTCGTTGTATCGCTTAGAGCTAAGGAAGCCGCCATGACTAGACCTGGACGAGTGGTCTTGTAGAACGACCCCATCGTGGGCAGCCCAGTCTGAGAACCAATACCACTGCTTGTCGCTAGATGTCTCCTCTACCCAGGGGCAGTCAAGTTGCTTGCCATTTGCAAAATCAAAGTCACAGTAATATCGCTCACTGTCACACTGACCAGCTGTTGCTTCGATATTATCGATGGCAACCTGCGACATACTACTTTTTCTTGCCAACTCAAAACTGTATCCGAAACCATCGTTGTTATCGTGAATCGTGGCCAAGAAATGGTGCCACTTGTCAATGTCACCACTTTTCTCATCACGGTGAAATATTACGTTCGAATCATCCGTAATATCGGTTGAGTATGCTCTTCGCATCTGTACCTTGGATCCACCATTTCCAAAGATATAGTAGTAAAACGATAAACAAAAATCACCCTTGAAATGAATTTCATTCGACAACAGTGACCCTTCGTCGCCTTCAAGCTTAACGAAATATCCACTGTCACTTGAGCCTTGCAAGGGACCGTTGCTTGATTTCGTGGCGTAGAAGGGCTCTGAGCTCTTGAAGACAAGACTGCCCTTGTTTCCAGGTGTCAGATTGCAAAATGTCTTCGAGCTGAAATCACAATTAATGGGCTCAAAAACCGAATCAACATGACGTATAAATACATTTAATATCGCAAAGATGACAATTTGCGCAAACTTCATCATGACCTACGACATAAACTGAAAGTAGCACAAATTCAGCTGAAGGCGTATCATCATAGCAGAAAACACGTGCTTTGTTTATCTGAGGTGATGAAGCGATAGAAGATAGGAAGAAGAATGAAATACACTTTGTGTACCTCGTTCAGTATGAGCTCAATGCATTGTTTCCGTTTAGGTTATGTGTGATAAAAAAACTTGTGAAGATCAAGTTGCCTGATGCGATATAATGTGAGCATGCGCAGTCATAAATCTGAACTTGGTGCTCACATTTTCTAAGCTCACCCATGGTAGCGACGATGTGGTCGTGATTGCATTGTTGCTCTATCACCAATCCCATCATGTGACATATCTCTGATCAGCTGTTCTTTAGTTATTCGTTCGCAATACCTGTTGCAATACTATTGCGAAGAAAATGGCTACTTGGTACCTTGTCACTATTTGGTGCTTGACGTTACTCTCTGTAAGTTTCACATAATTAAGAATGTTCAGATTGGTATCTATTTATATTATAGACTGCATCGGTCGCCCAAGAGCCTACCGGTCAAGCTATCCAAATTGTCAATATTGGAAAATCACAGGGCTTAGAACTGGACATTGATGGGTTGTCGACTGTTCTATTGCATCCAAAGTGCCGTGATAATGCAATCAGTATCGTGTCTATAGCTGGAGCCACTCGGAAGGGAAAGTCTTTCCTACTCAACTTTCTTCTCAGATACCTTAAAGCTAATGGCGACGACAACTGGATGGGAGATAAAAATTCGCCATTGCAAGGTATGTCTTGTATAGATGAGTTGCATGATGTAATATTGGAAATAGGTTTTTCATGGCGCGGCGGGTCTCAGCGGGACACGACGGGCATCCTTCTCTGGTCAGAGCCCTTCCTGGTCAAGCTCAACACTGGTCAACAGGTTTGCATGCTCCTCATGGACACCCAGGGTGCCTTCGATGGCCTGCACACAGTGGCCAACACGGCGGCCATCTTTGCCCTGTCCACCATGACGTCGTCAGTTCAAGTGTTCAACTTGTTCCACAACATCCAAGAGGACGACCTGCAGCACCTTGAACTGTTCACAGAGTACGGTCGACTTGCGCTCGATCAAACGGGCGAGACGCCATTTCAAAAGCTGCTCTTCCTGGTCCGTGATTGGCCCTTTGCGGCCGACTACGATTATGGCCTCCAAGGTGGCCAAAGGTTCTTGAGGACCAAGCTGGCCATTACCAAGCAGCAAACGGGCGAGCTCGAAAGGGTTCGCAAAAATATCAGGGCATGTTTCCGAAGTGTGGACTGCTTCCTCATGCCACACCCAGGTATGGAGGTCGCCAGATCGATGCGGTTCGATGGTCGATTGGCTGACATCGATGCTGAGTTCTTGGACTACCTGTCCGACCTTGTGCCATATTTGATGGACAAGAAAACTATTCAGACCAAGAAAATCGGTGGTCAAGAGGTGACTGGCATGCAATTAGTCGAATATTTCAAGTCATACATACGTATTTTCGCCGGTAGGTGTCAACATGTTGCACACTGTTTTTGAAACATTCACGCTTCTTTACATTTCCGCCAGATGGCTCTCTTCCGGAACCCACGTCCATCTTGGAAGCAACTGCTCAGGCCAACAACCAGGCAGCGCTGGCGTCGGCACGTGACCATTATATTGGCAAGATGGAGGCCGCCTTCGGAGGCGCGAGTGTAGCTGTGACCAATCAGCAATTTCAGCAAACCCATCAAACATTCTTCGACGAGTCGGTGGCCATCTTTCATCGGGTCCGAAAAATGGGCGGTGAACAGTTCAGCAAGACATACCTTAACCAGTTCCAACAAGAGGTCAACACATTGTACAAACACTACAATTCCATGAATCATTTCAAAATTGAAATGGAACAGCAAAAGGTGTCGAACAACGAGTTGCGCAATCAGGTTGACAATCTAAATAACGATTACAAAAAGCTTCAAGAACAGCGAGATAAGGATTTGCGAGAAAATACTGCTCTTGGAAAATCCAAAGATTATTACATGTCCAAGATGGACGCCGAGTTTGGGTCTGTCAGCACATATTTAGAGCCTCAAGCTATTCAGCAAAGGCACGAACAGCTGTTCCAAGAGGCAGTCAACGTTCTCGTGCAAAATGGCGGCTCGAATACGGGAACCCAGGTGCTCAATCTGCGGCAAGACTTGAACAAAGTACTTTACTACCACATGTCGCAAAATGACATGAGAAAGGCCAAAATTGATCAAGCAAACAGCGAGAAGCAGTTGCGCAATGAGTTGGACAAGTTGACCGAACAAAATAAGCAACTGGAAACCCAAATGAAGGATGCTATGAGAAATCGAGGTGGAAAAGGCGGTTCCGGTTCCGGCTTCTTGGAATTCGTTGGTGTGGCTGCTACGTTGTTCAAGCTGTTCGGCTAATCCTGTTCTAATTGTTCGTTTCGAGATTATCGCTTTCTGTACGACTAGCTTGTCACTGAGTTCAACAGTTTTTCGCAATTCAACCTTTAATTGAACCAAATTTACATAGATCGTGTTCTGAGCGCCTTTCTTACTGAGCTTCATCTTGCATTTCATGAATGTCCAAATTCTCTTCGACGTCGGCCAGCACATTGGCGTCCAAGGCATCTAACAGTGAATGTCTATCATTGACATCATCAATGGCGCACTCGTCATAATCACAGACAGTCCTTCGAGTGTGGCGAACGTATTGCTGTTGTCTCAGGTATATTCTCATGAAGCCCTTGACAGCAATGAATGTCAGGCCTCCAATGATGGTCCTTTGAAAGTTGGAAGCAATATTACTGAAAAAGTATTTGCCAATCAGCAGCGAGGCTGTCGGCAAGACAAGGGCTCCACAGAACATTCTCGTTGCCGCCAATGGGTCTGAGAAGGTGTCGCGACCGAGTAGTATCTTGTCCGCCGATTCTCTGGGACTATCCGGCGGCTTGCCGATCATGTGTCCAAGCAGTGGTATTCTGTTGTAATGGCGACGCCAAAACCTGAGAATCGAGTCTTCCCACTTGACCAGTTTGCCCAGAATGAGCATCAAGGGTATCGAAGGTAAACCAATGACCAGCATGAAGGGGTCCGTTGCTTCGATGAACATCTTGCCATCGTCTTGACCCAGAACTTGCAAGATGGTGACAGCACCATAAACACAGGCCGAACAGTAAACAGAGCCAAACAAGAATGTAGCAGCGGCAAAGGGTGACACGGCATAGAGCAGCTTGTCGTATATTTCAAGGACGTAGACGAAGGCGCCACTCTGTGGAAACATCAGGACATATTCCGTCTTGCACTGGGCACAGGACACTTTGGCCGACCCGTTGGCCCGTTGCTTCTCGTCAATCCATCGCTGTAAGCACAGCTGGTGAACCCATTTAGCTGACCCTTTGCACTTGCAGGGTTTAACCCAGTCCAGTACTTCCTCGTTTACCGACAATTCAACTTGATTGGCGTCACCGGCAATAGCCGTCACATCTTCGTCCTCTGTCAGAAAGCAAACCCAGCAGTGTTTCTTATCTGGAATGATTAGAATTAGATTTGGGCGTTAGGTTGTATCGCATTTACAAACTGTAAACAACACCCTTACCTGGAGATTCGTCGACTTGAAGCTGTGCCTCCTCCATAGGCTCGACACTCATCACTGACAGGTTTACAAAATCCGATTTACGTGGAACGGTGTCTGCAGGTGACGAAGGTGACAGTTGAATTGAGTGCAATTTAAGGTGAATTTGAGTTATGACGCAAAACAAGATGTATTTACAGAGGAAATATGGAACGGCTGTCGACTTTGTAACTGTTTTGAAAGACAAAGACAACTGGGTCTTGTCTTTCCATTCAATGCGGGCTCGCTGCAGACAATGTTTGTTTTTGCAAATCTTTCGTCTTTGATCGACGCAGCATGTTGACTTCTAGGCGAGACTGCGCTTGCGCGAGTTTGAAACGGTTTATTATTACCGTAATAAGATG
This sequence comes from Halotydeus destructor, assembly GCA_022750525.1. Taxonomy (NCBI): domain Eukaryota; kingdom Metazoa; phylum Arthropoda; class Arachnida; order Trombidiformes; family Penthaleidae; genus Halotydeus; species Halotydeus destructor. The sequence goes on along the minus strand of JAIUWE010000106.1, from coordinate 477,462 downwards.
ACGAAAAGAAGATTCAGCGATTTCAGAACTGTGTTGCAAAACAACTAACAAGAGATTAACTTATAACTTTAACAAATTATATAACACGTGATACAAGGAAATCGAGGTCTGTTCACGGGAAAAGAACTATTCTTCAGTTTGGTGGCAGTTCAAGATGGCCGAGCTCGAGTCTGAGTGGATCAAAGCTTCAAAGAATCCATCCACAAACCTGCCGTCGAGATAAGGAATTTCACATGTTGCAGTTTCAAAGATGGACATCTCATCGTCAAGCAGTGAATAGATCTCAGAACATTCCTGGTCTTCACCGGTGATGGGCACAGTCTTTGATGAGTCGTCGCCACTGAAGCACTCGAGAATGCTGTCCAGTTCGGCTGAATGTTCTAAATCTACGTTTGAGATGACACTTGTGTCGAAAGTGCGTGTTTCACTAAAGTCGTCATCTGTGTCCGAGAGGGATAAGCGTTCTGAGCAGATAAGATCGATGGCTTGCTTCGTCTCCTTGACACCTGAAGAGTTGATCGAGTAGTCATGGTCGTCAAAACTGAGCGCCTTTCGAACCGGATCTACGTCACTCAACACTGACTCATTGCATGACTTGACTCCAGCGGGAAGATGCTGTTCACAAAGCTTGGCAAGCGCTGGTGGCATTGAGGTTCTAGTTTGCTTGAGTTGTGGACAAGACCTGACAGAGTCATCTTTGATTGCTGGATGCTTCGAGTAACTGTCCTCTGAGAGCGTTCTCTTCCTTTTCCGGTGAAGAGAGTCTGGCATGAAGGTATCTGAAGACTCGTTGTATTCGGTGACAAGTGGAAAATCGACATCCGCTGGAGAAGTAGTGATGGCAGAGACCCTGAGGTCGCCGAGAGCAACATGTGACTCGTCCATGTCGATGTAGTCTTGAAGCTTGCTCTGATACCTGCGAATGTGGTCTGTCCAAATTTTGGTCCTAATGATATCGAACACCGGCTTCTTTCTCAGCGTCTTGTCCCGAATGTGCTGCAACTTGTTCTGGTGTATTCGAAGGCTCGAGTCAACCAGCTGGTCAAGAACTGGATTCTGTCGCCTTCCGGTCAAACTTGAGAAACTGACGAAACGTAAATTAGTCGATCCTAAAGGTGACACGTCTACAGGTTCTTTGCTGATGTGATGAACCATGAGATGCTTCAGGACATTTCGATTGTCGGCGTATCGTTCTAGGCAAGGCTTTACTTTGCTTGGAAGTGGAACAATTTGGTGGATTGTGTTGACAGTTGCTTTCTTGACCTGTGTGACGATTAACAAATTGTCGTCCACCAGAGAACGTTCTTTGAAACAAATTGCGCAATAGTAAACGGCATAACACAGATGAAACCGGATGTGTCTCTGGAAGTCCTTGATTCTAAATCTACTGATCGGCTTCAACAAGGAGTACTTTTCCGTAATTTTCTGACAAACAACACAATCAACGTAGCCGTGATTCCTCAGCTTGTACTTCGACTTGCCTACGGACTCTTGAAAGTTGAGGAATGAGTTAATCCAGTTCACTTCGCACGGACCAACTTTGAACTGGCTATCCGGGACTGATCGCAAATGTTCTAAATAGTGCTCTTGAACCTCAGCTTGAGTCAACTTGAGCTTGTCACAGAAAAGACAGAAATAGGTAAACGTGGACGGAACGTACTTAATTGCTGACGAGCGAGTGCTGATTCTCGGGCTCGTCTCTTCGGCCGCCAAAGGCACGAAAGGCGCCGTCGACAGTGGCGCCCCCGACGGCCGGCCGGCCAGTGACACAGAGGCCGTGTCGCACTGTTTCCGGCTTGAGGATGCATTAGCGGAGTCCATAGAAGTTACTTTTTAGCAAAAAATATTTCGCAAGAAAACGGAGTCGCTACACAAAAAGAAGCCACTGTTCCCAGGCTTCAACTTTGTAGTGTTGCCAAGGCTTCCGCTCACTGACCAATGGGAAGCCTCGCCGGTCGCTCCCAGGGGAGAGGAGGGGAAAGCAAAGGGAAAAGCAAAGAGGAAAGGCTTGGATTATTTCCCCCTTTTAGTCGCTACTTTCTGTAACCACTTGTGCTTTTTGATGCCTCTTAAGGAAGTTAAGATGGTGGCCTTATCTCAATTGTTTATGTGTAACCTCATCACACTGATTGTTGAATGTTTTAATTTTGCCGCGAAACACTGTTCGTGCCGACTTCAGGAAGTGAACGGAAACAACTCACTGAATCAAAGATGGAATGTCGGTAAGGTCCGGATGAATTGATTTAACACAATTGAGCAGTCATAACATCCACAGCAAGAACTGCTACTAGTCCAGCTACCTGAGTTGTGTCTTACTTTGGCTAAAGTTGTGGATCGGCGTGTAAGTGTGCCATCCGTTTCCGGTAAGAGCATTATTTAAGCCAGACTCTAGAGTGATTCGCATGTAGTTTACTGATTCAGTTCGAAAATGTTGATTGCAGTGAAGACCGTTTTCTTTCTGACGTGTTCGTTGATCGCCGGGAATGCAGTTGACTTGGAAGTGGACTGGACATTGATTCCTGGTAAAGCCGGACGAGATGTAGTTTCCGGTGTTCTCCTCAAGATGGCACACCTACATTCGGACAGCATGAGGATCTTACGCCGACTGGCTTTCGTTGAGACCAATGACGGGTTGAAGAAATATGGCCAGCTGGGAAACATTTGGAACATTGACGAAGCAATGCTCGATCGAACGAAGAACGACTCGCTGGTCAACTTTCACTCCCTTATCGAGTCCAGCTTTGGCATCAAATGGACCTCAACTACCTATGATGACATGAAAATACCTATGCTGTCAGGTCTAGCAGCGCATTTGAATGTAGAAGCTATCAGTCAGGCTAAACCGCCGGATGTAGCTAGTCAAGCTGAATATTGGGCTACTCACTACAACGCTGCCACAGCTGATCAGTTCGTATTCAAAGTTCATCAAATGAAATGTCACGATCCAGAGCGCAATCGTCACTTGGACATAGTTTTTGTACTGGACGGCTTCAGTGGTGTAAGCGATAAACAGTTCGAGCAAGCACGCCGATTCATCTACAACTTCACAAGCGAATTCAACCTTGATGTCACAAGGTTCGGCCTTGTGCTCTCCAGCTCTGTCCGAACTGTCACATTTCCAGTCAATGGTAGTCGTACTCGAGAGCATCTCAACAGTCTCATCACGAACATGCAGCCCATTCATGGAGGACCATCTACAGGTGGAGCAATGCTAGAAGGTCTCAAGCTGCTCACAGAAGCACGCAAGAGATACGCAACTCAAATCATGCTCGTAGTCGTTGACGACATTTCAATCGATGGTCTTGTAGCTACAGCCTCGGAACAATTGGTCAAGTCGAACATCCTAACCTACGCTATTGGAGCTAGATTTTACTATTTCTCGAATCCACCCATCGCGTACTACTATCCCTGTAAGTGTAGCATACAGGCATGAAAGTTCAACTTTTGAACTGATCGAACGCCCAAAGAAACGCCTTCTTAGCAATTAATTACTGATATATAACGCATCCCTCACCTCAGTGGGTCAACTAACTGGAGAAACCTTTCAAGAATACGGGCACAATAGCACACTCACCGTATTGCCAGAGCTACTGATAATTGCCAATAACGATCGAGAACACGTCTTCCTTTTTCAATCGTTTCATCTAATGTTGGATTCAGTGAGCGAATTTGCATTGGCTCTCTGTCAGCAACCTATTGTCTTGCCGGATAAAGGGAATGTCACGGACACCTTGACTCGCGATGAGAAGAGATACTACAAGATCAAAGTACCGGCCAAAGGCATCATTGTCACTATCAAGCCAATCTATGTGAGTTAGCTTTGTTCGCATCTTAGCATCTCAAGTAACACTAGACTTTCAGGGAGACGTGAAAGCGTACTATTCTAGAAAGTGGAAACGACCATCGAGAGCATTGAACAGCGGCAACTTTACGGGATCAAAGATATTCAGTGGGGACACTCAGTATTCCTACAAGATCACAGTGACTGTTGAAGGTGTTCACGAGCAGAACGACTACCAGCTGACAATTGAAGAGGTTGGCGAAGAACCTTTGCCCACCACTACAGAAGCGCCAAGCAGTGTCGCTGAGACCGTGGTTGAAAGTATCTACGAGCAAAACGAATACCAGTTGGCTACCGAAGAGGTTAGCGAGGAACCGTTGCCCACCACTACAGCAGCCCCAAATGACACTCCACCTTGGACACCTAGTCCAGCTCTGGTAAGCTGGCTTCAGAATTATATTTCAACCTTCAAGTTTGCCGAAAAGTCCGATATGGATAAAGCCGCAATCGATATCAGCGTTCGTGCCAATCCCTTCCGTCGGCTCGCATTCTCGCTCGGTATCCAGAATTAGTTTACGTCAATTATAATGTTGATATCTTGAAGGAGTCATTGATTCAGCAGTGTTGTCTCAATGAACTGACCTTATCACGACAACCACGCTAACCAACCAACTGAAAAGTTTCCAACAGTGGCGCCATCTAGCTACACTTCACTCAATCAGCTATTCTATGGATGGTTGTCTTGAGTTTCTTCATAGCAGATTTTCAAACTAAATGCTCTGGTCTCCTTGTCAGCCGGTGATACGATCGCATTTGTACGATTATTCTTTTCTTAAGCCAATACACTATCATAATACTTAAACAAGTTTGGTTCGAAACACCTTTGTTGAGACACTTAGACTCAGAGTGAGCTGCTTATTACTCTTCAAACCAGCGTTACATAACAGTTTAGTCAACAACAATCAGTCCTGAGGTTAGGTCAAGCTGTCTCAACAAATTGCCTATTGCTCATTAAATTGACATGATGACGTCAAGCATAATGAGTGTTACCTGAATCACAGTCAAGTGAAAGTGTGTGACGCCAGCTGTCAAAAATGTTTGACAAAAAAAACAGAATCAGAAAGTCGCTATATAAAATATAGTCACTATTCTCCGGTTTCAACTTTCTCTACACTGTAAAAAATTTTTTCTTGACAGCAAGAAATTCACAGGCGCATGCTAGCTGTGAAACACTAAATTTGAATGTTGCGCGCAGAAAGAGAATAAATATTTTTGCTGACTCACCAGCAGCGTCAGTTGCTAACGCGCGACCACAGAGACGCGAAAGGTTGCTCACTGTTGGCTCAAGAGCGCGGTAAAAAAAATAAACAAATGCTCCCGCCGGTGCAGCAGGACAAGACTGAACGCGTTACAGGAGGGGGAACATGTCTCACACAAGGCACTACTTTGACCGCCATTGTGCTACGCGACAAGACTTGTTGATTGCAAAAGATTACGATAAGGCGATTAGCGTGCATCGAAACAACCATCTCGGTGGCATAATTTCGACTTTTTTGAGAAATTCGTGTTTTGTGACAATCGACAAAGTCAAGCAAGCTACAATAAACAAACATGGACTTACGTATGATCGTGACGGAAGAGGACGTCAAGCAACTGCTTCTTGATGACATCGCTGATAGGGCTAAACGACTGCAAGTGGATCAGCCCAACATAACTGGGTTGTACTGTCCGGATGGATTCGACGAGCGATTTAGCTTGTTTCGCTCAAACATGGACAGAACTGTTGCAAGAATCGAAGCTTCAAAGATGATACAGAGCGAGAAGAACGCTATCGTCCGTGAACTATTCAGCGCTTGCATTTGCGTTTTCAACGGCCTATTCACGATGGACAGAAATGAAGTAAGAACAGCAATACGTTCGATTGATCAGTTTGTTGTAGACGCCGAACATCATGTATCGCGACTCAAGCGAATCGAAAGCGAAGATCACGCTCTCATTGATCCGCAACTTGCGTTATACGGGATTGTCTACCACCGACGCTGGGAAAGAACCGCTGCTGAGTTAATTGTCGGCCCACCGATCGCACTGCCATTACATTATCCCAGAATATTGATTGTGATAAGCTATTTAGAGGCCAAAGACTTCTACGATTGCCGAAAAGCTGCGGTAGTAGATCAAAAATCTGGAGACCGAATCCTCAAATGCATCAATTTGCTGTCACCTCTATCAGGACCACAGAAACTGAAAGGTTTTGAGCTGGTTGCGCTCAGTCCTAGTAGCCTTTCGATCATCAAACTCATGGAGGCATTCAACCAGGTCAAGAACAGATATCCTACTGTGAGTATCAAATCTAAGTCGACAAAACTAATCTCTCTCATAGCTCAATAAGGTTAGCGCTAATCCTTGTTTTGTGTGCTTTGAACCAAAGTGCGATGGTGGGCGCGAGAACTGCAAAAAATGCCATTGCTGTGCCTCAACTGATCACACACTCGAAAACTGTGATCAAAAAGAACAAGTCGAAAAGCACTACAAAAACTTAATCCTCTTGAGTTTGAAAACAGACATTGCGAGCTAAGCAAACGACCCCTGTATGTGACGCCATTTGTTGCCTTTCTGAGTTACCGGCTATCGCTTAGAGTCATTTGAAATAAAAGTTCTTTTGAAAGATTAAGTTCACGATTTTTGCAATGGAGTCGTTCTACGCTTTAGTGTTTACTGGTCAAGAAGATGAGTTATTCAAAACTAGTGTTCGGGCTAGGGAAATAAGATTCAAAAATCGCTATAACGTGTCAGTCATTGAATCTACGGTCACTGGTTTCCTAGAAATCGTATCAGTGAATGGCTTGCAAGGACTCGTGAACGCCTATTTGGAAACTGTTTTAGCAAAGACAAAACCCAAGATCACATTCGTAGACGCGCAGATCCCTAAGTCCGGCTACTATTGCAGCAGCGAGAATGTTTTATCATCGGAGCGAAACGTAGATTGCCAAAGACTGGAAATGCCGAAGCATTATCTATTCTGGATGGTCTGCCGAATCAGATTCATAAAAGAGAAATACGGGTGCGATCTTGTGATGGAAGCTCATCCGAAAAGCAAATTCATGGCGTGGATCTTATTTGAACCTGAGAACCGTAGTGAAATGTTGATGGCTTTGGAATATCTGAAGAAAGAATTACCGATGGTTAGTGGCATCTTTAAATTGTCGTTCATAACATTAATCTGATAAACAGTGCTCGGTCATCGAAGATGAATTCATCTGTACAGCTTGTTTAGTGCCGGGTCACAAGCGGGAGGATTGTCGTAGCTGTACATTCTGCAGCGAAATCGGACACATCAAACCGAATTGCAACGAGGCTACGATTGAGGTATTGGTTCGAGAAAGAGCCATCCAAGAGTACATGTAAGTGCACATGAACTAACAAATTTTAACCGATTGAACCAAGCAGATCTTTCATGGACATTGAAATTCCCGAAGTTGAAAACTACGTGGCTGCACGTGCACACATCGAGTGCTGTGATGGCCTCAGTGGGCAGAACTTTTTCGAAGGATTTCCCTGTACCGGCGATGCTGTCTACGGTTTGGACTGTGAAATGGCCAGAGCAGGGGTCGAGAGCTCGACTATGAAAGCAATTGCTGTCGCAGTGGTACGTTACAATGAGAAGGGCAAGCTCGCAACAGTCTTCCGCGCCACGATTTTCCAAGAAGAGGCGTTTGATACTGTGAGTTGGGTCAGTGGGATACACGTTCATGAACTGTTCTACGGGTTGCGAAGTACAGCCGCCAGCTGGCGCGTAAGTGAGCTTCTGAGTGAGTAATCAGTTAGTGAGAGTGACGTAATAATTCTCAACTCTTTTCAGGAGATAAAACTGTTTTTGTTGCTGGAAATCAAGATATGAATTCCCTGGGAATAGATGCAACAAGTTTGAACATCACTGTGGTAGATCTACTGATGCTCCACGAACATAAGCCAAGGAAAGGTCCAGTTCTGCGACCCAGTCTTGCAGCGTTAACGTTTGCATATACAGGACGGCTCATACACTACTACAGCAGGAAACTAATTCACAGCTGCGTCGAAGATGCTGAACATGCTCTCTCAGTTGGGCTTCAAATTCATAATAATCCTCTGACCTACGAACAGGTTGTGCAGGGTAAGCATCAAATTGGCCATTATGTTCCATGTGTGATCATCTTCATTTTATTTTGCACGTAGCTGTAGATAAACCGGAAATGCAAGAGCTGAAAAACATAAACAAGCAACTCAACAGAATAATGGCAGGCAAGATGGCAGCACACACGCCTTAAGAGAGACGAAATTCGAATCGTCAAGATACCTGATTCTCTTCCTGCGAGACATTTTTCTCCGTATGCGGCATTACTCATCTCAATCAGTTTTAATTATGCGCCGGGTGCCGTTAACACGTGGTCATGAATTTCCTATCAGTGATTCGTCTTCTAATCATCGTGACCATAATCGGTGGTCCTAACGAGGAGGAGAACATTCCAAAGATTACTTATGACTATGACTATCTGATTGCGTTATCGTCTCATCCAGCAAATTTTTCCCGAACCATGGCTGCTTCATACTATGTTGGACGCTTGACTGGTAGGTGACGTATATGTTCGAATAGTTACTGATTTCTTTCTCTTTCTAGATTTCAATGTCCCAGATGTATGCCCGCACTTTCTCGTGTTCGATGACCATCAAGAATGTTACTACCTCTGCTCTGATCATTGCCGCCTACCTAATACCATTTGCATACCGTACTGTGCCGGGAAGTACCACAACGTTTGCTCCTGTATACTGTATGGTATACCTGCTGAAGACCAGTCACGAGCCAGGGAAAGAAAGTCTTTACCAACAATACCAAAAAGAAACAACGGCAACAATTTACTCGAAACTTAGGAATTTAGTTATCATCAACTTATCTTGCCTAAAGAAAGTATGATATTTTGTAATACAGCTGAAACTCGCAAAAGCAACCATCTTTTGTCCGGAAGAAACTTCGTACGCATAGTATGCTTCATTAAATTTTGTAACTTTGATCTCTTGTCCAAAGAATTTGATGTTCTGTTCCTCATTGATGACAATTAATTTGATTAGGCCAAAAACCGGATTATCAGCTTCGTATCGAAGAACAACAATGTCATCTTTTCGCAGGTCCATCGAAGCCGTACGACAAAACTCGACAGCAAGCCAGCATTCGCCATCTGCCAGAGTCGCATCAACTATCTGTCTTTCGGGCTGACCTAACGGACGTGGCTTAGCATGTGTGGTGGCGCCTACATCTGTTACATCACAAACAGCCATGTGTTGCTGATGGTATGTGCTCAAGCTTTTAGGCGGGTTTTTCGTGTTTCGTATTTTCTGCATCCGCCGTTTGAAAAATTGGATTTTACGCTCGAAAGCAAAGTTGGAAAACTGGTAGAGAGGCCCATTCGTAAGTATTAAATCGGGTAAATGTGAAAGGTAGTGCATTTTAGGCGTGATAACGTCCTGTGTGTCACCGTAGATAGCTTTGAAGCGGCGAAGGAAACTTGTTATGTCTTCTCGGAAATGGTCAATTTTTGTGGCATCGATTCGAAGTGCAAACGCAGTCGAAACTATCCGCTTCAACAAAATGACACATTCGTGGCTCTGCAACAGTTCATTGGGTTCCACCAGCTCGAAAATATATCGCAAAAGTTCTAGCTTCTGAGAGACGGATCAGTACTATGTTTTCATCGGTCAACTCACCTGTCGCGCTGTCCCGTGTAATTTAACTGGCTTTTTAAAGTTGACCACATGCCCATCGGCCCAGAACTTGAAACTGTACATGGCGCGATTCAATGTGATGACAAACTGCGGCTTTCGGTTCGACAACTCACTTAATAGTTTTACCACTACTTTTTCAATGACGCCTTCAGCGATATCATGCATTATGTCACAGGGGAACATAGAACTAGTTAGCGATACGTTTTGAAGACCACGGAAGGCGTGGAAAGCTTTGATTGTTGGTCTGGCTGAAGCTCGTTCTGGAGGTAAACAATCTTCAAATTGGCGCCGATCCAATGCGCAAAAGCGACACGCCTGCCCTCTGGCGAACGACAGTGGTATACCTAGAAGCTCATGTGCGGCCTTGTTGTCCGTGCAAAAAGCACGAAGCAGGACTTCTAAGTGTGTCCTATCATCGCCATAACCAATGTCTATACCAGAACTCGTTAGAACGTTCAAGTCTTCAACCAGAGGTTTCAGAGCCGCTACTCTCTGACTTGGTGTTTTGAAGGCTCGTTTATCTCCAATGGCGACTAGTAAACAGTGATCTGAATGTGTCGTGAGCTGATGTGGTACATTGTTGACAGTCAGCAAAATGATGGACATATTGACGGCATTCTTGCCCATACTAGAAGTTGCTTCGAAGTCATCGACAAACAAGTTGAGTTCAAGACAGGGCTTCTCCCGTTTGAGGTGAGTTTCCTTACTTATCCACTTAGTGTTTGTCACTGCAATGTTAATGAACATTATTTTGAGAGGTTCATGAGCATTCTGTTTTACCTTTAGATAGCAGTTGATCCCGTAAGCATCGACTCGATACAAAGTGCTGTAACGACTTGATGATGGGAATATAGTAGAAAGAGTAGCCACTTATTTTTCTCCCAAGCGGTGCGATGTAACCTCTAGTTGCTAAGTAACGGTCTTGCATGTGTGTTGATCTCAAGAATTTTTCAGATTCGAGCCAGATATTGTCACTTATCTGCCTTGCAGAGTTTAGGCAGCGCAAAACTTCAGTAAACGCAGAGCACACTTCTAAGAATGACAGCTGTGACACATTACTCTTGATTCTTGATTTGCTGATGCATTCTTTCAGGTATTCGATTATTTGCGAATCAGAAAACTTTTGCGTGTTCACTGTCTGTATTTGAAACCGCGTAGTTGATGCAGGTGATGTAACTAGTGCTGTTTCTATTTGATGTGTACAATGATGCAATCCAGGATGGAAATTCTCTTTATTCCGTCTGTTAGTCTTACTTGGTTGTTTCTGTAAATCGTGAAATTTTACCAGGTGTCTTCTCAATTCTTTTATGTCGGTGTATTTTTTATCACAAGAAGGACAATCAATAAGGGAATTTCTCATCCGAATATGAGCTCTGAGATGAATGATGAAGCTTTTAATATCGCCGAAAGATGCGTGACAGAGCGAGCATCTCAACATTTTCAAATGTTGTTGTCCTTTAACTACAACAGCGCCATCTATTGGAATGAGAAATTTGGCGGCTTCAGAAGACGCTTAACCTTCTGTTTTTTCTTGTTCGATTTTGATTGTAATTATGGACTTCGCATTTAAGAGCAAATTGGATAAGCTTTTGAGATCGAAAGGTCTTTTGCAATCATCAAGCCATGCGTGTCCTAGTCGCCAGGAAATTGCCGAAGATGATTTCGCAAACAGCGATTTCCTCAAGAGCTACGGTGATGATCTGCGGCCAGCGGTTTTGAAGTACGTTAGGTTATTCGCCGAAAATTACGTTGAGAATGAAGAAGAAGATGATGATTCGCCGGCAGTGATAAGGAAGCCCACAGATGCTGAGATAGCAACATTTGTTCAGAAATGGGAATCTTTCGGGCAATACCGGACCATTCAAAACGTCGATTTCACTACTTACGATTTCCGGAACGTTCCTTCAGGTTTTGGCAACGATCTGGATCTGCCTCGAATGTCTCACACGGTGATCAAGTATATAGCAACTAATGCCGTGGATCAAATCAAGCAATATTTCTTGTAAGTGACGCTTCGCTTCGTGCGTAAATTAACCTTTCTGCCAATCGATAGAATCAAAGTTCCGCCTTGGATAGTTCACCATATAAGCGCAATGACCATCAGAGCACATCCGAACGCAAGAGATGTGTCCTCCAGAGACGACGGGACTGGTCATGTATGTATTCGTTTCCTTGAACGATCATCTAACTGTTGTCCTAGTATTACATCGCGCAAGCTATCTATGCTGAATACAAGCGACAAAAAGCTCTAGCAACTTGGCCTGTGGCAAAATGGCTCGACGAGGTTCGTCCTAATGCTCGCATCACTGAGGATTCCACTGATTTTGAAGACCAAACTGTGAAAAATGCTCCGACAAGACGCCACCGAGACCATTCAGCTCTGTTCATCAATCTACTCCAAACTCTTTCTTTCGAAGACTCTGTCAAGCTTATGCTGCAAACCACCGCCAAAACAGATCAAGTATTTGTAAGTGGTGTAGCATCCATGTCATTCCGTTGCTCTGATATGCTTTTCGCAGTTTGTTAATCAAGTCAATCGTACACTTCATCAGAAAGGTTTTCGAACTACTATAAAGATTCAGGATAAGGCTTTATTCATCAAAAACATGGCACAGTTTCTGGACAATAAGCTTATGAAGTTGCCACGCACAGCGAAGTATGCTCGCAATCTAGGTTACGAAGGCAAAGCAACTTGTGAGCTCGTTTTTTGTTGCAAAGACACCTCTATATCTGATGTTTTATTTCAGCTCCGGACAGTTATAGGACTCTAATTTGTGTTCAAGTTCTACATAGAGCGTTCAACTGTGGAGACATCTATAGTTCCTCCTATCAAGACAAAGAACACTTGGTCAGTCTCAAGTTTGAATCGAGTAACAACAATCCGAATCAATACTTGCTGGACCGGAAAGGACGCATTTTCATCCAGCACTTCCAGACAAACTGCAAGGCTTTAGTCAGCGAGTTTCCGCTTTTCGCTATGTTTCTGTACGTGACATTAGACGTTGAATACGATCACCCTCTCCTCACTCTTATCGACAACGAGATTATGGAGTATCACATACGCCCCATCGAAAAACCCGTCGAGATTTTCCTCAATGAAATCAAAACTGCGCTGCATAAAGAAGAACAGATCATAGATGACGATTCAAGTTCTATAACAGCCACTGCCTCAGAATGCGCAACTAGTGAAACAGTTTCGCCAAATGAGCCACCTGTGGATGTGGATCTAGGATCGATTGTCGCCACAGCGATCAAATACTACGTGCCCGAAGATCCAGTAAGTGACATTCTTTATTTCAGCACATGACACTCTTTCTGGCTTTTCCAGCTTGCTAGCCACAGTGGCAACCTCTATGAACTAGCATCCTACTTGCCAACATGGATTGATGACAAAGTGGTCGCATACATAACTCGAGACAAAGAAGATGTAACTTTGATTCGTTACGGAGACCAAATGCCTGAGTGTGAACCGATATTCCAAGAGGATTGCATCGATGCCATCGTTAATTATGCAATCAATACTGGTATCAAGTTGAATTTTTTCAAACTGGATCTGCAGCAAACGCTTCATAAGAAATTCATAGCGATAGAAGCAGGGAAGTCTTTGATTTTGCCTCCGACAGACGTGGTATGTATAGGTTGGCATGTTACTCCTTAATAACAGTTTTTTCTGCTGAAAGGAATTCAAACACATGCATCAGACATATATGCGTACACTTCTGAGTCCCAATCAACCAACCGCAGCTTACGGAACGTTGTACTCACCAGTCCTCGATTCGAGCAGTTTGGAAGCTTCGCCAACTGTGACGGAGTCACCCGTAGCTTTACACTGAGAGTGAAGAACCTGTTAAAACTATTCAACGCAGAAAACGTGCAGTCGTAGCATCGAGAACAAGAGCACCGAAAGTCAGTAAACTTCAGATTGAACCGGATGAACAGGTATCTATGGCAACAGTCGAGAAACCAGCTCCTCCACGCAAATCAATCTTAAGAACCGCCACTTCAACGCGGTCAGCTAAGTTCGTCACTATCGCGCCAAAACCTGAAAAATCGAAGAGTGCCCTCACTGCCACATCAAGGAACACAGCTCGGAAAAGGGCGCCTCCTCAGAAAAAGCGCTAACCCAGCGTATTAAAAATTTTGATTTACTTTCGTCAATTAAATTCCTCGTACATTTGTTGCGCAACTCGCACATAGTGAAAATTGTGTTGATCTTCTGCCTGCCAGGCGTGCGCGATATTACATGCAGCTTGGGGATGCTTTTTGTCCAGGTGCGCAAGTCATACCTACGGCATGCTCCGTTCTGCGCGCGCGGTATGTGTTCTTCCCAGCCAGCACTGACACTTGTTTTCTCGTGGTACCAGCTGATAGCGTGACCCGACCGGCCCTTGCCTCACAGTAAGGAGAATTTTTTTACAGTGTAGTGTTGCCAAGGCTTCCGCTCACTGACCAATGGGAAGCAGTCCCGGTCGCTCCGAAGGGAGAAAGGGAAAAGCAGAGGGGAAAGGCTTGAATTTTCCCCCTTTTTCATTTCACAACCACCTCTGCTCACTTTTTTTCTACTCCTGAGGAAGTTAAGATTATGTTCGCGAGATCTTGTCTCAAATGTTTATGTAACCTCATCCTACTGATTGTTGAATGTTTAACTCATTCTTCACTCGAACACTTTTCGTTCTGACCTAAGTAAGTGAACGGGAACAGCTCATTGAATCAAGTAGGATCTGGACGAACTGATTCAGCAACAAACGAGTAGACATAACATTCATCGTCACTCATCGGTAGGCACACAGCTACCTGAGTTGTTCTACTCTGACTAGTGTTATGGATAAAAGCTTAACGACATCCGTTTCCGGCAAGAGCAGTGCTTAAGCCAGGCGTAAGTGATTTGAATCCAGTTCACTCGTTCAGTTTGAGAATGTTGATTGCAGTGAATACCGTTCTTTTCCTTACGTGTTCCTTCATTGCAGGGAACGTCGTCGACTTAGAAGTGGACTGGACATTGGAACCGGGTCAAGCCGGGCGCGATGTCGTTTCCGCGGTTCTTCACAAGATGGAAGCCGCTCAGCTGTTCTCGGACGACAAGAGGTTCCTACGCCGACTGGCCTTCGTTGAAACCCGTGACGGATACAAGAAACATGGCCAGCGAGGCAACATTTGGAACATTGACGAAGCTATGCTCGAGAGAACGAAGAATGACTCTCTGGCCAACATCCACACTCATATCGAGACCAAGTTTGGCATCAACTGGACATCGACTGCTTACGAAGACATGACGACACCTATGCTATCAGGTCTAGCAGCGTATCTGAATACAGAAACTATCGATGAGGAGATACCGCCGGAAGTAGATAGTCAAGCTGTATATTGGGCTACTCACTACAGCTCTGCCACCGTTGAAGAGTTCAGATCTGAAGTACGGAAATTGAGATGTCATGAGCCAGGCCTGCAATCGTCACGCAGATATTGTCTTCATCTTGGATGGCTCTGGAAGCATTACTGATGACCAGTTTGAACAGGAACGCCAGTTCGTCTTTAACTTCACCAACGAGTTCAACCTTGACTTCACAAGATTCGGTCTAGTGCTCTATAGTACTGATCCTACTGTCATATTTCCCGTCAATGGAAGTCGCACTCGAGAAGAGCTCAACAGTCTCATCACGAACATGCAGCGTATTAATGGTGCAACAGCTACAGGTGAGGCAATGATAGAGGGTCTCAAGCTGCTCACAGAGGCAGACAAGAGAGACGCAACTCAAATCATGGTCGTGCTTACTGACGGCGTTTCCACCGATCATCTCGTAGTCACAGCCTCGGAACAGGTAGCAAAGTCGAACATCTCAGTGTACGCTGTCAAAGTTGGAAACTCTTGGACTTGGAACCCACTGCCTCCTTATCTACTTCTCCTCACTGGAGGTCCACACGTTCTGCGTAAGTAACATTTAGACAGCTTATTCCAACAAACCAAATGCACTGATAAGGTGGTGAGAGCCGTCGATTAGGTAATTTGTAAAACCATTGCATATTATTTGCAGTTGGCGCCGAATTCGAAGGCAGCTATTTTGCTGCATGTTGCAAAGTTGCCGATCCCGTAGAAATACAAACCCCAGAGAAGGAACTACGTACCATCACCAGCAACCATCAAGAACGTGTATTCTATCTATCAAGCTTTCAACAGCTGTCTGACTCAGTCAGCGGACTAAGTTGGGCTATCTGTCACCAACCGATTGCCTTGGATCTCACCCGCAGTGTCTCTGACACCTTGGCTCGCGATGAGAAGAGGTACTACAGGATCCACGTATCTGACAAAGGCGTCACTGTCAGCGTAGAGCAAAGCTACGTAAGTCCGTTATACTGGGTTGCAAATTCAGCTTCTTAAGTCATTCGAATCACAGGGTGAAGTTCGAGCGTACTATTCTGAAACTTGGGAACGGCCTTCGAGAGCAATGAACGACGGCAGCATCAACGGATCCAAGACATTCAATCAGCTCAACAGGGATAGAAGGCACGGACTTTCTAGCGCTCATGACATCCAATATGTCATCACAGTAGTAGTTGAAGGTATCCACGAGCGGAGCGAATACCAGTTGACAACCGACGAGGGTAGCGAGGAACCTTTGCCCACCACTACAGCGCTGCCAAGTAGCCTCTCTGAGAAGCAGTCTACAGACAGCACTTTGACTTCAAAACCTAGTCCTGCGTTCGTCAGCTGGCTTCCGAATTACGTAGTAAGTGGAGCAACTATGAACATCAGCGTGAGTGCCAATCACTTCCGTCGACTCGTTTTCTCGCTTGGTGTCCAAAACTAGTTCACCAATGATTTAAATTTCGAGATCTTAACGGCGATACATTGATGTTCTTCCCTCAAATGTTTCACTCACAGCGATAACATACGGTAGACCACTGACAACTTTTGAACAGTGGCGCCATCTGGCAACTTTTTACCCAAGCGGCCGTTACTGCCAATGGGTCTTCCGTCTTCTTGTCCCAGCCTTGATCAACTTCACATGCAAAGAACGTCTCCTTGCTTTTCCTTATCAGCTGTTTACTCAGCGAATCCGTGTAGCGACGTAATGGTATCATTTGACGCACTCAGTACAATTAAATGTCGTAACAATTGAGAAAATAGCGCCTATTTCGGAGTCTAGTTTCAGCTGTGGCAGCAAAATGTTTATTGCTCATTAAAGATTGACGTGATGACGTTGAAGATGGAAATAGTTAAGTTGGGACGAAACGTACTAAATTGCTCTCCAGCGCGTGCTGATTCTCGGACTCGTCTCATTGGCCGCCAACTGCATGGAAGTCGCCGACAGTGGTGCCCTCTGCGGCTGTCTAGTCAGAGGCTCGAAGACCGGACGACATTGCTTCCGGAGGATGATTTAGTGGAGTCCATGGAGGATCATTTTCAGCAAAAACAATATTTCACAAGAAAACGGAGTCGCTACATAACGAGAAGCCACTGTTCCCAGACTTCAGCTTTGTCTAGTGTTGCCAGGGCTTCCGCTCACTGACCAATGGGAAGCCTTCCCTGTCGCTTCCAGGGGAGGGAAGGGAAAAGCACAGAGTAAAGGCTGGTTCTTTCCCCCTCTTTTATTCGCTGGTTTCTGTAATCACTTTTTCTCACTTTTTGATGCCTCTTAATTTAATCAAGGTGATGTCGGCGAGACCTTATCTGAAATGTTTTTGTGAGCACCTCGTCGATTGCTGAATGCTAAACTAATGTTGCAGTCAAAGACTCTTTGTTCCAACTTCAGGAAGTGAACGGAAACAAATCACTGAATCAAAGATGGAATGGCGGCAAGGCTCGGATGAACTGATTCAACAAAGGAGTAGACATAACAATCACCGCCGCTAATTGAAGTCCAGCGACTGAGTTGTATCTCACTTTGTCTGAATTTTGCGTCGGCAGCACTGTGGGTGTATCATCCGTTTCCGGCAAGAGCATGATTTAAGCCAGGCTCTGGTGTGCTTTGCATCCAGTTTACTAACTCAGTTAGAGAATGTTGATCGCAGTGAATACCGTTCTTCTCCTTACCTGTTCCTTCATTGCAGGGAATGTCGTCGACTTAGAAGTGGACTGGACGTTAGAAACAGGTCAAGCTGGCCGCGATGTCGTTTCCGGTGTTCTTCTCAGGATGGAAGCCGCTCAGCTGTTCTCGGACGACAAGAGGTTCTTCCGTCGATTGGCGTTTGTTGAGACAAATGATGGATTCAAGAAACATGGCCAACGAGGCAACATTTGGAACATTGACGAAGCTATGCTCGAGAGAACGAAGAATGACTCTCTGGCCAACATCCACAACCGTATCGAGTCCATATTCGGAATCAATTGGACATCAACTACTTTTGACAACATGACAACACCCATGCTATCAGGTCTAGCAGCGTATCTGAATACAGAAACTATCGATGAGAAGATACCGCCGGAAGTAGATAGTCAAGCCGTGTATTGGGCTTCTCACTACAACTCTGCCACAGCTGACAAGTTCACATCTAAAGTACGTCAACTGAGATGTCATGAACCGGAGTGCAATCGTCACACAGATATCGTCTTCATCTTTGACAGCTCTGGTAGCGTTGAACGTGATCAGTTTGAACAGGCACGTCAATTCATTTACAACTTCACTAACGAGTTCAACCTTGACTTCACAAGATTCGGTCTAGTGCTCTACAGTACTTATCCAGTTGTCATATTTCCCGTCAACGGAAGTCGTACTCGAGAGCAGCTCAACAGTCTCATCAAGAACATGCAGCGCATCGACGGTAGCACTTCCACCGGCGTAGCAATGAAAGAGGGTCTCAAACTGCTCACAGAGGCAGACAAGAGAGATTCAAGTCAAATCATGATCGTACTCACTGACGGCGAATCCGCCGATGGTCTCGTAGCCACAGCCTCGGAAGACGTCGCGAAGTCGAACATCTCAGCTTACGCTATCGGACTTGGAATATCTCGGTTTTCGCGCCACCGGCATTATTACTATAACCATCAGAGCCCGTTCGGTCAAGGTAGGTATGGCATTCAGACATATACTTCGAAAAGACCAATTAAGCAATCAGTAACACTATCCACATCGTTGCTGTCGGTCTTGCAGAATTACGGGAACCGCTCGAACGTATCAGCCTTAATTACTCACACACGGCAACAGGACTCAAAGAACTACTGACTATCGCCAACAACCACCAGGAGCGCGTCTTCCAGCTTTCAAACTTTCAACAGCTGTTGGACTCCATTGGAGAACTAACTTTGACTATCTGTCATCAACCAATTGTCTTGGACGGTAACCGAAATGTCACCGACACCTTGGCTCGTGATGAGAAGAGATACTACAAGATTGGAGTATCTGACAAAGGCATCACTGTCAGTGTCAAACCAATCTACGTAAGTTAGCTATTATAATTTGCGAATTCATCACCTAGATTAACTGTGGAATTTTAGGGTGAAGTTAAAGCGTACTATGCTGAAACTTGGGAACGACCTTCGAGGGCAATGAACGACGGCAGCATCAACGGATCCGAGACATTCAGTCGACTCAACAGGAATAGAAGGCACGGACTTTCTAGCTCACAAGACATCCAATATGCCATCACAGTAGTAGTTGAAGGTATTCACGAGCAGAGCGAATACCAGTTGATAACCGAGGAAGGTGGCGAAGAACCTTTGCCCACCACTACAGCGCTGCCAAGTAGCCTCTCTGAGAAGCAGTCTACAGACAGCACTTTGCCTTCGAAACCTAGTCCCGCTTTGGTCAGCTGGCTTCCGGATTACATGTCAAGCTCCGCAGTTACTAAAAGGTCTGCCGATGTAAGTGGAGCAACTATGAACATCAGCGTGAGTGCCAATCACTTCCGTCGATTCTTTTTCTCGCTCGGTGTCCAAAACTAATCTACCAATGATTCAAATTTCGAGATCTTAACGGCGATACAGTGATGTTCTTCCCTCTAATAATTCAGTAGTCACACGGTAGACGGCTAACAACTTTTAAACAGTGGCGCCATCTGGCAACGCTTCACCCAAGCGGCCGCTACTGCCAATATGTCATGGGTCTTGTGACAGCCTTGATGAAATCTACATGCAAAGAACGTCTCCTTGCTCTTCTTATCAGTTGTATACTCAGCGAATCCGTGTAGCGACGTAATGGTATCATATGACGCACTCAGTGCAATTAAATGTCGTAATAATTGAGTGAATAGCACCTATTTCGGAGTCTAGTTCCAGCTGTCGAAACGAATCGCTTATTGCGCATTAAATTGATGACGTTGAAGACGAAAATAGGTAAACGGGGCGGAAGGTACTAAATTGCTGACGAGCGAGTGCTGCTTATCGGACTCGTCTCATCGGCCGCGAACTGCATGGAAGGCGCCGCCGACAGTGGCGCCCTCTGAGGTTGTCTAGTCAGAGACTCACGAGGGAACTACTCGAATTAGAAGTGACCAAAATAAATGAAATTACATTTTTGTGAAGAACAAGCTTTCATGAATACCCTGGTATGAAAATTAGTCGCTAATTTTGAGTGAGACAAAAGCTGTAGCACTTTTCTCATTCTGAGATATTTCAAACAGATCTGACCGATACGTCATTCGGAATCTATTCAAAAACACTGTAGAAGATACTTAACTACTCGAGATCGACGCCTAATTCATCGAGAGTCAGAAATTCCTTCCCCCCTCAGTACTTTGAAGAATTCGTGTTCTGAAATTTAAAAAATGGCCCAAATCAATCCTATGAATGTTTTAAACCTGATAAACGAATACATCAGTGAATGGCAAGCAAAATACCACTTCACTAATGTATCTACCATCACTTTGCGGGAACAATCTCTAGCTAATTCACTTGTTCGACAAATTTTGACAGCTTTTGAAGACGACGATTGTGATGCTTTGAGGTATTTTGATAGTCAGAGTACTACTGACGAATCCGATGAAGAAGTTGGAGTGAGGACACGCTCTACGTCAACTACGAACTCACAAGTAATCGTACACTAGCCACCGTAGGGCAACGAGAAATCAAACGTAAAGTGCAACGGGTGAACGCAACGAAGCATTCTTACACAGTTATGCCACTAGTGAATATGGCAGGCAAACTCCACACCAAGCTGTTCGTTACATTGCAAGAACCTCTTGGGAAGTTCGGTCCACTTGTGAAAAAGAATATGCTTCAGGCGCCGAACTTGGTTATAACAGCTTCAAAGAGCGGCATAATGGATAAAGCGAGTTTAATAGTATTTGTCAAGGAAATTCTTGGGCCGGCTGTGTCACATAACCAGCCTTCACTACTGCTAGTTGACCAATGGTCTTTGTTCAAGAACCATGCCTTGTTTTTCGAGAATTTGCCGGAAGCAATTGATCTAAAGATCGAGAACATCCCTGCTAACTGCACCCGACTGTGCCAACCATTGGATTGTTTTGGATTCGGACCATTTAAGAAATACCTTCGTAGGCTCTCCGATCTCATCCGAATGCATATGTCAAGTTTCACACTGGCAGAGCGTAATAATATAATCAAAGTTATGTCAATTGTGTACAACCAAGTATCAGCACCGATGTTCAAAGGATTATGGCAGTATTCCTACATCAAAGCAGGAATTTCTGAAGGGATTCACTCACCTTTTATTACTCCAGCTCATTACGCTTTTACCATTGATTACGATACTTGCGAAGAACAGTGTCATGGTATAGCACATCTCCGATGTACTGTTTGCGCAAAGTATCTATGCTTGAACCACTTTCTCAAAGAGAGCACAATACACCCTTTGAAATACCATTACCACATGTTAGAATGAATTACAATTACCCGTGTTAAGTTCCGTTCCCACCGATGGAATTGTTGATGTTCGTTTTGATTTGCTTGTTCTTTCATTATTGTTATTAAAGTTTTGTTGCCTATTCAGTGAGTCATTGGAATTCGCTGCTCATGCTATTTGCAGTCACGTTCTCGACGTCAAGTGCTGTAGTTCATTTTCTTGCGTGAAATGCCTCCAAAAAAGAACATCGACTTCTCGAAGTCTGTGTACTACAATAAACCGAACCCTGTGTCTCCGCTTCACCGCCCAGAAGTTTCAACCACAGGTGACTCAGTTCGTAAAGTTATGGCGGACTTCCCAGGTCCCTGGCCATATGAGCGCCCTAAAGCTTCTAACAGCTTCCTGCGGCCAGTCAGAAACCCAACGGAAGACGTGAAGGAATTCCGAGCATCGAGTTCATTCCGTCCTTCAGTTAAAGTTCCTGAACATATCGACACCTTCTACGGGCGAGCGAAAGTCCTCAAACTTCCGCCAGCGGCGTCGAAGAAACGTGACGAAGATAAGTACAAACCTGGCAAAAGGACAGTGCTGGATAATGCAGTTGAGATGTCGAGACTCAAGGCCGAGTTCGAGAAGAAACAAGAGGAGAAAGAGAGGAAGCTAAAACGCATAGAAACCATTCGGAGTTTGTTGAAAAAACCTAGTCCGGTGAATGTTCCGAAATAACGATATATTTTCCGGAACATATGAAGGTTATTAATGACACCGTGGTTAGTAAAGGTTGATGCGGATAACCGATGACCGAAATAAATTCGTATATCCATAAACATTTAAAAGCTGCATAACTTCCGCCAGAGACAAAATTAGCGACTAATTTTGGTATGGGTGATTCGAGATTGTTGTCCTCTTCTCACAAATATAAATTTTGTCGAATTCGATAACTTCTAATTCGAGTAGTTCCCTCGTCAGAGGCCGGATAATACTGTTTCCGGCCTGAGGATGCATGAGTGGAGTCCATGGAAGTTACTTTTAGCAAAAAAAAATCGCAAGAAAACGGAATCAGAAACTTGCACACGAGTTAGCCACTTCAACTTCGTTTAGTGCTGCCAGGCCTTCCGCCGCCGACCAATGGGAAGCCTTCCCAGACTGTCCCAGGGGAGAAAAGGGAAGAGCAGAGAGTAAACGCTGGATCTTTCCCCTCTTTTATTCTCTGGCTTCTGTAACCACTTTTGCTCGCTTTTTGGTGCCTCTTAAGGTAGTGTGACTCCCATGGAAAGTCCGGTCGCCGATTGTAATATTTAGACGATCCCTCTCATCTTTTACAGACACGCCTACACATCTTCATAAAGTTAATCCTCAGTGATTAGAACGGCTTCCGACTCCAAGAGGATCGGTTGATTTGAGTCGTGCTATGAGCAGATTTATCTTTACATAATAAAGTGACATTATAGATTTATTTCTCTCTTATCTTCTCTACAAATCTAAGTGCTAAGTAATTAGACTAAATTGTTCTAATTAACGCGCGAAGCTCCCGCTTGGCTCTCGCCCCCTTACTAGCACGCGGCCCAAATTCCGCGAGTCACAGGTAGTCAAGGTGATGTAGGCAAGACCTTATCTGAAATTGTTCTATGAAAACCTCGTCATACTGATTGTTGAATGCTTAATTGATGTATCGGTCAAACACTCTTTGTGCCAACGTCAGGAAGTGAGAAACAAATCACTGAATCAAAGATGGAATGGCGGCAAGGCCGGATGAACTGATTCAACAAAGGAGTAGACATAACAATCACCGCCAGTAATTGAAGTCCAGCGAATAAGTTGTATCTCACTTTGTCTAAAATTATGAGTCGGCAGCTGAGCACTTTGAGTGTAGCATCCGTTTCCGGCAAGAGCATGATTTAAGCCAGGCTCTGGAGTGCTTTGCATCCAGTTTACTAACTCAGTTAGAGAATGTTGATCGCAGTGAATACCGTTCTTCTCCTTACCTGTTCCTTCATTGCAGGGAATGTCGTCGACTTAGAAGTGGACTGGACGTTAGAAACAGGTCAAGCTGGCCGCGATGTAGTTTCTGGTGTTCTTTTCAAAATGGAAGCCGCTCAGCTGTTCACGGATGACAACAGGTTTTTGCGTCGATTGGCTTTTGTTGAGACGAATGATGGATTCAAGAAACATGGCCAACGAGGCAACATATGGAACATTGACGAAGCTATGCTCGAGAGAACGAAGAATGACTCTCTGGCCAACATCCACAAGCGTATCGAGTCCATATTCGGAATCAATTGGACATCAACTACTTTTGACAACATGACAACACCCATGCTATCAGGTCTAGCAGCGTATCTGAATACACAAACGATCGATGAGAATATACCACCGGAAGTGGATAGTCAAGCTGTCTATTGGGCTACTCACTACAACTCTGCCACCGCTGACACGTTCATGTCTAAAGTTCGTCAGTTGAATTGTCACGAACCGGAGTGTAATCGTCACGCAGATATCGTCTTCATCTTGGACAGCTCTAGTAGCGTTGAACGTCATCAGTTTGAACAGGCACGTCAATTCATCTACAACTTCACTAACGAGTTCAACCTTGACTTCACAAGATTCGGTCTCGTACTCTACAGCTTTAATCCATTTGTCATATTTCCCGTCAATGGAAGTCGTACTCGAGAGCAGCTGAACAGTCTCATCACGAACATGCAGCGTATTAAAGGTGCAACAGCGACCGGCGAGGCAATGATAGAGGGTCTCAAGCTGCTCACAGAGGCAGACAAGAGAGATTCAAGTCAAATCATGATCGTACTTACTGACGGCGTTTCCACCGAT
This sequence comes from Halotydeus destructor, assembly GCA_022750525.1. NCBI lineage: Eukaryota > Metazoa > Arthropoda > Arachnida > Trombidiformes > Penthaleidae > Halotydeus > Halotydeus destructor. Next base: position 453,363 of record JAIUWE010000106.1, on the reverse strand, counting down.
GGTCTCGTAGCCACAGCCTCCGAAGACGTCGCGAAGTCGAACGTCTCAGCTTACGCTATCGGACTTGGAATGCCTCGGTTTTGGCGCCGCTGGCATTCCTATAATGACCATGAGAGTCTGCTCGGTCGAGGTAAGCGTAGCATTCAGACAGATACTTTGAAAAGACCAATTAAGTAATCAGTAATACTATCCACATCGATACTGCCGGTCTTGCAGAATCACAGAAACTCCTCGAAAGTCTCGGTATGACCACGCCCGCGGAAAAAGAAACCCCAGAACTACTGACTATCGCCAACAACAACCAGGAACGCGTCTTCCAGCTGGCAAACTTTCAACAGCTGTTGGACTCCATTGGAGAATTAACTTTGGCTATCTGTCATCAACCAATTGTCTTGGACGGTAACGAAATGTCACCGACACCCTGGCTCGTGATGAGAAGAGATACTACACAGTCGGAGTATCTGACAAAGGCATCACCGTCAGTGTCAAACCAATCTACGTAAGTTAGCTATTCTTTTTTACGAATTCAGCATCTTGAGTAACTGGAATTTTAGGGTGAAGTCAAAGCGTACTATGCGGAAACTTGGGAACGACCTTCGAGGGCAATGAACGACGGCAGCATCAACGGATCCAAGACATTCAGGCAGCTCAACAGGGATCGACGTCAAGCACCTGTTGACGCTCAAGACAGCCATTACGTTATCACAGTAGTAGTTGAAGGTATTTACGAGCAGAACGAATACCAGTTGACTACTGAAGAGGTTAGCGAGGAACCGTTGCCCACCACTACAGCAGCCCCGAATGACACTTCACCTTGGACACCTAGTCCAGCTTTGGTCAGCTGGCTTCAGAATTATATCTCGAGCTCCAAGCTTTCTGAAAGGTCCTCCAACGTAGATGGAGCAGCTATCAATATCAGCGTTAGTGCCAACAACTTCCGTCGACTAGCTTTCTCGCTCGGTATCCAAAACTGATTTGCGTCAACTGATATTGACATATCATTGGCCATGTCATCATGTTATAGATGGTAGTTATTTTAGACCGAACGCAGTCGATTTAACAGATTTGTTTCAAGCCGTTGACTTAAGCACAAGGATTTCCCGGCCAGACCACACTGCCAACTTTTCAAACAGTGGCGCCATCTTTCTTCACTTTCCATTCCAATCGGTCTTCACTGTTCATGGCTCTCTTCAGTGTTCTCACCTTAGCTTTCATAGTATACACTTTATTTGCCAAGAACGTCTTCCTTCCGCTTCCTTATCAGCGGCTACTTACAGTACCTGAGACGTAATGATATTACATGACGCACTCAGTATAATTAAATGATGTAACACTTTAGTGAATAGCACTCAATCTTCAGGCTTGTTCCAGCTGTCCCAACAAATTGCCTATTGCTCATTAAATTGACATGAATTACAGGTTAATGAACTGAACCTGAAGCAGAGTCACCTGAAAGTTTGTGAAGCCAGCTGTCTCTTCCTCTTTATCTTTTCCTCCTCCTCCCCTCTCCCCTCCTCTCCGTTGCAAGTACGACATGCAATAGTTTCAACGTGACTCAGCTTCACTTACGCAGTTAACCAACTAATCAGTCACAGTAAAGGTTTCGCAGTTAGTGTTGACAGTGGAAACAGTCTATTGTTTTACCGTTATCTCTTAATTACCAAATTGATTAAGTCCGACTGGAGGTAGACTTTGTCAAAGTGCTTAATTGTCACAATTTGCTTGACGACAATTCAGTCAGTGCAGTGCCTTGCAAGCGGAAGCCTAACCAGTATTAACTAAATCTAGTCTTGATTCACTCTAAATCGTGTCAAAATGAAGAGTTGCAGCGGATCCCTGTTGAAGTTAATTGTCTTCGGCACCAATTTGGCTTTCATGGTGAGCTAAATCCAATTACCTGTTAAGCCAATCAGCTAATTGCCACTCCCTCCAGCTCTTCAGTGTGCTGCTAATTGTGTACTCGGCGTGTTCCATTGGTCAGCTCAATGCCTACCACAGGGTCATCGACGACTCGTACGCCCCCTATGTGTCCCTCATTGTGGTCGGGTCGCTGTTGCTATTGGTTACCTTCTTTGCCTGTTGCGGAGCCTTCATGGAGAACACCTGTTTGCTGAACGGGGTAAGTTTGACCTTGACCACGTGACCGCTCGAATACTAACGCCACTGCCCACCTGGCCCACAGTTTGCCTACATTGTGGCCGCTCTCGTGCTGGTCGAAGTGGGCTCCTTTGTGGTCGTCTACCGCAACCGGGCCAACATCAAGGACGCCATTGTGGACGCTGGCCAAGAGCTGGTGGCCAAGGACTACGCCACTGACCCAGCTGTCCAGGACTTCATTGACAACAAGGTGCAGCAAGCTTTCCAGTGCTGTGGCATCCAGTCAGCTGATGACTGGGACTCATTTGTCAACAAGACTGGTCAGTATCCGCTGTCCTGTTGCCAAGCCAACAAGAAGACCTGTAAAAAGCCGGACTTCAAGAAAGCCTGCGGCCCACTGCTGACCAGCGAGGTGGGCGCCATTGTGGGCACCCTGCTGACCGTCCTGGGTGCCTTTGTCTTCCTGCAGGTCGTGTCCCTGTCCATGGCCTGTGCCCTGGCGTCCGCCATTCGCCACGACTATTTCCGCATTGTATAATTCTGTAATATTGTCGCCATATATGAAATATTGGCGTCACGTATCTCGAGACTGAATCTATTTTCATTATGATTAACAATTTCAACCTCTCTCCCTCTGTGTGTGTCTCGGTTTGTTTCTCTTTTTTCCCTTATCGTAAATCAATGCCTTCAGCACACACATCGATACTTGGCTGGCTGTTTTGTTTCATGGACATGCGCACTAGCGTCCCCTGGAAGCTTTCTCCACGCACTCGACACTTTGTCCAAGATCGAAAAGAGAACCAGTTCTGAGTCGAACAGCGAACTAGTCCTCTCTCCTTTACTGCCGTTTCCTCTCTTTCCACTGTCTCTCTTCCCCTCTTGCTCTCACCCCTTCTCTCTCTCCCTCTCCCTCTTTATTCATTTCCTAGCTGAACATAGCCAATGAGCCGCTTAGAACTGTCCGTGAGCTCGAAATAGAACCAGCAAGGTATTTGCTGTGTCCTATATCTCATTGCCTGAGAGAGCAATCAATTTGATTAAGCGAATGAGTCTCATCAGGAACACCTTGAAACCGAGTCGCGTCTCAGCGCTAGAAGCTTCCTCTCCCCCTCTCGCTCTCTCCCTCTCTGTCTCCTTTCTTCGTCTTTATCGCCTTCCCTTTCATCTCTGTTCACATTCCAACATGTTCGACTCGCCAGCCCTGTGAACCATTGTGAACAGTTCGTCATCTCCGCTGTATTACTTTTTCCGGTGCCTTCGATCGGCTCTCTCCCTCTCCTCTCCCCCTCCCTCTCTCTCCCTCTCTCGCCCATATCAGTGGGCACAGAGAGCAATTTGCTTACACAGACCCCGTTGCCAGGGAACTGCTTTTTCGGCGACCCGCATACCAAAGGGAGGCCATTCATAAAAAGACACCCCTGAAGCTGGGGCCGCCATTGTTGGCCATTTAGAACCTTTGTCCACTGGACTATAGAACCGCGAACTCATGGCCAGTGCGTGAACAGTTCAACGAGCCGTGCACGTGGTCTTCAAAGTGAATCTCGCCCTCTAGTGTCTCTAGAACAGTTCTAGAGCTCGAATCTACATAATAATATATATATAATATATATCAGCGAAATGTTTCCCAATGGTCGTCCGAAGTCCATTAGGACATTGCTAGTTCGAAAGTTCTTTCTCGTTCTCATCGTTGTCCTTTTCTCACTGGTTAACATCTACTTTCGAAGTAAGTACATTCTCACACTGGTGAAATTATTATACATTCGCACCCATTATCGGATTACAAGTCTCAGCTGTGTGTCGGCAAAGGTTCACAGAAAACTAGAACGATCGAACTTTCTCAGAGCGCCATTTAGAACCTGGGCTGTCTGGTTCGAAGTTGAACATTTCGTGATTCAAGGTACTAAGTCAGAAAGTACATTAGTGTACACTGAGGCTTAGTACATGCAGTTAAGTATTCAGGGACGTTGCATTGGTACGTTCAAAGGCAAAAATTAGCTACACTTTGCGACGCAACTTCAATATCATATAAGTGAACCTGAGAAACAGAAATATCGTAATATTAGGGACCGTCGACTGAGCGAATTGCGTCACGAAGCTAATCTCGCTAGATTGCTCTGAGATAAGCCAAGGAAAACACATGTCAGTCACGAAGCTGCCCTGGATTTTGTAGCGGTATAAATATTTTGCCACGATACACAATAATACTGTAATACTAGATGTGTACCTTTGAAGTAGGCGAAAAAAGTAGATCTAGTTTTTGCAAAGTAGTTTTTTCTCGCCGACACATAAACAACACAGAAAAGCCGCTCCAAGTATTGCACAACATGTACGTTGGCTTTGAAAAGGCGGGAGAGGAAAAAATGTTGAGAGGCTGCTCTGCCATTGCCGAGACTACGAGAGCGGAAGAGGAAGAGAGGGAGAGGGGAAGGGAGAGAGAGAGAAAGCCTGGTATCTGTGATGGATGTGGCTCTCTCCCCCTCTCCCTCTCCCCCTCTCGCTCTACACTAGTACGATCGATACTCTTTCCACTCGCCATACTTTGCTTTGATGAGAAGCAATGTCCTGTTCTATCTCTCTCTCTCTCCCCTCTCCCTTTCTGTCTCTCCGTCTCTTCCCTCTCAATGTTCTTAAGAGCTCTTCTCTTGTTCTTTACAGAGCTTTAAATGTACATTAACATTTACTTGCACAATTCAAATTTACACTGAGTGTATGTGAGAGTACCTTTAGGACATTTAGAACCTTTCGAACTTTTCGAAACTGAGAAGGCAGTAAGTTCTAATAAATCCCTTCTCGGTCACAGATAAGCAGGAAATTGATTTCCGGCGACCTTTGGTTCTAGTTCGTAAACTCGAACGTTCAAATGTTCACGCAGTACAAAAAAGTTCACACTCGAAGGTTCTGTCATTAGATGTGAAAATATTTCTATGACGAAGATTGACAATGAACACGAAAACCCTTGATTCAGTTCATTTTCGACTTTTTGTCATATTGCAAAAAAGAGTAGAACTGTTCTATTACATTTATCATTCTGACGGAACGTCGCTCAGTGGGTAACGCTCACATGTCGAACTTGAACTGTTCAGCGGCACACATGGACGCCTTCGAGCGTGGCATCCTTTTTAGGCTATGTTCTAAAAACGGCAGTTCTTTTATTGCCACCCAAACTCGAAATGTTCAACTTCCGTGCCAGTTCGAGTCGTGTTTTATTATGTTCAGAGCGAACGTGGTCATGTCACCGCCAGCTCAGCGCCGTCTCTCTCCCTCTCCCTCTCCCTCTCCGCTCTCCCCTCAGCTCTGTAACTGTATCAATGATTAACCCAAACTTTCTATTTCCTCTGTATCTACTTTTCATGTCATAGAAGAGAAGTCGAGTGTCAGTTGGCGAGACTCGAGCGACTTGGACAGTTCAATTGTCCACAAGGCCACTTTGGACAATGAGGACAACTCGTTTCCGGTCGCTGACGTTGACCAGGACCCTGGGCTGGGTCAAGATGGGCTCAAGGGTCTGGTCAGCCCATCTCTGGCCCACCAAGTCGATTCCAGCGAAACCGAGACACAAAGGAAACGACGTCAACTGGAGTCGACTTTTGAACCTTTGCCGACTCCGCTCGCACGCAAGAGACGGTCCCTCGGCCACATCATTTCAAATGTCAACAGCCCTGACAAGGTCAACACTGACCATGGCCATCATGTGTCCCATGTGTCCGCCATTAATGGCCACCGACATCGCCGACAGAGCAAGGGCCAGAAAGAGCGCGTGGTGGCACTCGACGAAAACCCTGGACTGCACAATGACACTGACTCAACTGACAAAGTTCAAGAGTGAGTGGAGTGAACAATCGATTTTTGTCAGCTCCCTCTCCCCTCTCTCCTCTCCTCTCTCCCTCTCTGCTCTCGGTTTGAATTCTATCAACTGCAGTGCTGTTGCATAACAACCAATTTATTTTTTGACGTTTTTGGTTACGAGTGCATAATGCATAATTCAGCGCGCATTGAATTTCTCTCTGTCAACGCGAAGCAGTTTTTCCCCTTTTGCGACTTCGTGACAAGGTCACGTGACTAAATCACAGTCTCAAGGCTGCCGTGATTTGTGCCATTATCGCGACTAATGATGTAATGACGGCAAGCTAAGCCTTCGCATTACGAGCTTGTTTTGCTGCAATAATTTTAATCCGCTTTCCCACTGTCAGGGTTTTTGCTCGCGGGAATTTTGGGGGATTTTTTCTCTGCTCTCCTGCAATCTCAGCACAAACTGGTTCCTTTATACGCAGCCTGGTTAGCTCAGTCGGTAGAGCATGAGACTCTTAATCTCAGGGTCGTGGGTTCGAGCCCCACATCGGGCGCTTTCTTTTGCCCAGTTGGCCCATTTTTGCCCAAAATCACAGTTACCACCCTTACCTGTACTCATATTCACCTGATGGACACAAAATTTTTGTAATATTCCAGCAGGACAACTACAAAACCAGCATTGGTGGCAGTGTCGACAATGAAGCCTCTGATTAACTTGGTACCTGCGAAGGAAAACATGTCAGAGTGCGAGATGCCGGCTTACCTGCAATTTCCGCCCGACCTGTTCGGCAATTACCTGCGGACCCGAGGATTCATCATTGTGCACTTCGCCATTGTGTGCTACATGTTCTATTGCTTGGCCGTTGTTTGCGATAATTACTTTCTACCTGCTCTCGAGGCCTGTGCTGAGGTGAGTTGTCTCTGAACCTTTGTGCACTTTTGTACATTGCGTCGTACTTTGCTGCATGACACCAATTGTGCGGTTTGTCCAATTAGGAAAGGCAGCAAGGCTGTGACAAGTTTTTGCCAATTAGTCTTGCTTTCATTTGCGAGTTCATTAGCGGTATTACAGTTTGTGACATGATATATCGAGAATGGCCATCTAATTATGATACTACTGACCTTTACGTAGCGCCTCCACTTGTCGGAAGATGTCGCTGGCGCCACCTTCATGGCGGCCGGCTCGTCGGCCCCTGAGCTGTTCACTGCCCTGCTAGGTACGTTGCGTGAGCTGTCACGATATGATGCAATTGCCGAAGCTTGTCTCAATCAGTGATCTAATCAACACCTCATATTCTATCACTCCCTTATCACTTTGAAAGGTGTCTTCATTGCCAAAGGCGACGTCGGAACCGGAACCATAGTGGGCTCGGCCGTCTTCAACATTCTCTTCGTGATCGGCTTGTGTGGCATATTCACGGGTACGTGACTGGAATGCTTCTTTCCTGGCTTGCTCATTATCATAATAATGCCCTCTGTTCGGCTTCTCTCAAGAGGCATTAGTGCTCGAAAGAGGGAGAGGGGAAGGAAGAGAGGGAAAGAGACAACTTTTCCCGTGGTTCTGGAATGAATCGAGTTTGACATGAACTGTTCATTCCTTCGTGCTTAAAGAACTCGAATCAGAACTGTTCGAACTGTGTTCGAGTCATACAAGTGAGCCTAATAGAAAGAGATAGCTGGAAGAAATATTTAGCTGCTGACTCCGACTTTGCTCTGAAAGGCGAGAGAGGCAAAGAGAGGGAGAGGGAGAGAGACGATAAAATCAATAGCTCTGGCCTCAGGGAGAGAGGGAGGGAGAGGAAGAGAGGGCGAGAGGGAAAGTGGAGCAAATCCATTCGCTTCTATTGCTGACACGTGTTCATATGAAGTCCCCTTCTAGCGGAAACAGCAAGTTCGAGTCAGAGTGAGAACATATGGAGCTTGCAGTCATTTTCAAATATCCATCCGTACCTGAAAAGCAAACGAATGAATAATTCATATTACTTGAAATATTACATGACCTTAGCGTAACCTCTAATGTGAAAATGAAAGGGAAAAAGAAATATGATCTTTACTCTACGCTCTGTTATGCAAATACGAGTCATATTTTAATATGCAATCTGATTAATGGTATTCCAGCTTCGACACAATTGAACTGGTGGCCCGTGGCCCGGGACTGCGCATATTACGCCCTGACCGTGCTCATACTGATTGCCGTCATCTATGACGGTCGCGTGTCCACCTTTGAGTCAAGTGTCATGCTCATCTTCTATCTGATCTACATACTCATCATGAGCTTCAACGAGCCAATCAGGGACCTCGTCGTGTCCCGGTTGCCCCTTGACAAGCTGGGACTTCCGCATCCGTCGGAAATCGACGCCCTCAAGGCCCAGCAAAAGGGTTATGGGACAACCGAGGGCCCGGTCAACGTGTGGTCAAAGCCGCCCCGGCTGGAGGCGTACCTGGCGCCCTCTTACGACCTGTACCAGAGTTCCCTGTTTGAGGCCGCTTGTCGCATCATCATTGGCCACCGGTGGCTATTCAGGCCCACCAGGCGGTTCCAAATGGCCGGCAACCTGGTCATCGAGAGGCTGGACAAGCAGAAAATATACACCAAGCAGGCCAACATGGCGGCCAGGGGTCCTTCCAAGGCCGAGCTGAAGAGGGCCCTGACGGCCATCCGGCAGGACACCACCGCTTCGACCGGACGCAAGGCCTCGGTGGCGGACATGTTCGAGCCGGCCAAGGTGTGGCAACTGGTGCCCAACCCTACTGTCGAAGGCTGGCTTCCGGTCATCAAGTGGTGTCTCATTTATCCGTTGCACGCTGCCCTGCACTACACCATACCGGACTGCCGGAAGAAGCCCATGCTGTTCATGGTCACCTTTTTGGCCTCTGTCCTCTGGACGGCCATCTTTAGCTACGTCATGGTCTGGATGGTGGTGCTCATCGGGTTCACCTTTGGCATCCCGGACAGCATCATGGGCATCACCTTTCTGGCCGCCGGGACATCCATACCGGACGCGTATGCCAGCATCCATGTGGCCAAGGCGGTAAGTGGCGCCATCTGTCGACCCAAAGGGCAACCATTCTAACCGAGTGCCACTTTCAGGGCCAGGGGGACATGGCGGTGTCCAACTCCATAGGCAGCAACGTGTTCGACATACTCATCGGCCTGGCCTTGCCCTGGTTCATAGAGACCTGCCTGGTATACCCGGGCACCGTGGCCGAGGTCAAGTCCCTGGGACTGGCGTACGCCGTGGTATTGCTCTTTGTCACCCTGTTGATCACCATATTTCTGTTCCACTTCTTCAACTGGACACTCAATCCCAAGCTGGGATACTCCTTGATTGCCACCTATGTTGGCTTCCTCATCATCACCATTGCCCTTGAGTTCAACTTAATTGGTCCCGTGAATGCCCCGATGTGTGATGTGTAATTAGTGGCAATTTAGCTTGATTGCATCGCTAGACGATGAGGTTTGCATCGTTATATCAGTTCTAGATAGCTGCTTATCACCGGTGTATCTCTCTATCTTGATTCCGTTGCTTTGAACATATGTTTGAAAAGGTTGACAACATATATTGAATGTGATATACATTTTTTTCGTAATCGCCATCTTGGAAGTCTTGGTTCTCAAAACTAGGATTGATATCTCAATCCTACTTGACTGTGTTAGTTGAAACAACAATTTTTACACACTCGGCGTGATATTTGACCATTGCTCTCCAAGACAATTAACTGAATGGACAATTAACTCAGATAGCAGTTGCAGTCATGGGACAAAAATAGTTTTAGCGATCAGTAATCAGAGACTGATATTCAATATCTTTCAAGACTTGCTTCCGAGTAAAACACGTTTCTTTCTGTCTGAAAAATTGAGAAATTTAACTAATTAAACGTATGCTTGATCAGCAATTTGATGATATGTCAAAATTCATATTACATATTCATATCACATCAGTCTACATCTTCATCAGCATCACAGTCACAGCAACAACAGCAAACTAACTTATATAGTGCCCGAAAAAAGCCATCACAGCTCTTCAGATCCTTCAATCGCAATCGACGACAACGATAGAGAAGGAATAACAATATTATGATTCCAAGTGGAGACAATAGGTCCACGTAAATATAAGGCTCCACTTTCGTAGTATTACGGTGATTACCAGACTTGGTGGTCAAGGTGTAAGTGCTGGTTGCCGTTTGACCCTCGATGGTCACAAATAGGTTGATTACGCCATTTTCTTTAAGCCGGTTAGATAATGCAGCCATATAAGTTACGCCATTGATCATACCATCATTGATTACTGCAGAGGGTTGAGGAATGGTATATGAATAGTAGGCTCTCACATTACCAGTGGATATGCTGAGATTAACTGTCATGCCAAACTGGTTGTACTTGTATTCATAGAAACGTCTCTCTGACTCCAATACTTTACCAGTGGTGACAGTGCTGTCAAGCACGCCACCCATGTCTGTGATACCTTCCAGCTTGGGCTCAGCTATTTCCAGCTGGTAAACTTCGACCAAGAACCGATCAGCTGGACCTTGGCCATTGTGGGCAGCCCAGTACTTTGCTTGACCCAACAAGTCAGCGGGTATGGTCACTTGAAGGACGGCTATGCTCAGCTGTGCTGCCAAAGCTGAGATAAGCGGCTCGTTCAAGTCGGCCATCTTGATGTTCGGCCAGATGATTTGAAATTGGCGCCGTATTTCATCATGGTAAATTTTGATGTCTGGCCTTGATGTGTCTTGCGTGCTCAACAGCCTGGATTCGTCAATCCGCCATATTCCACCTTGATCACTATACGTACTTAAGCTAGCGCCATCTTGAGTGGCGACATACGCCAGTCTTCTCAGATATCTCTTATCATCAGGGAAAATTTTGGATCGCTCAATCTTGGACAGCGTTGCCTGAACTACGTCACGACCGCTAGAGTGTGCTACAGTAGTCAAGTCTATGGCAGCACTGAATTGACAAGCAATGGCGACGAATGGCAAGACTTGGGTCAGCTTACATTTGAAAATCATCACGAAACAGATTACTGGCGAACACCATCGGTTCAAATAAATGTCAGTGTTTAATTACTTTTCGACCGATCGATGAAAGCAGATTCGACAACTGTTAACACAATTGTATTATTGCCCAGAGACGTTTCAAGGTTGTCTTATCTCTCATGTAGGCAATCTTCGATTGTCAGTTCTCGGTTGCTGTCAGTTACTGGGCTGCTTATTTTTCATTTTTTCGAAAATTAATTAGTAAATTAAATAAATTAAGATGAATTGACAGAACAAATATTAATAGTACGCAACCCTAAAGTTGCGTTTTTCATTCATTAATTAGTAAATTAAATAAATTAAAATTAATTACTACTCATAGATTGAAAATAAGCAACCCTAGCAGTTACTGTTCTATATTGCAAGGTCACGGTTCTCTCTGACGGTGATGATCATTGGTAATAGGGGCCGGCTCGGGCCAGGCTGTCTCGGTCGGGCTGAGCTGCCCGCCCGTCGGCCCGCGGGTCGGGCGGTTACGGGCCGTCCAATTGTGTCTCCGCAATGGATGACGTCACACCTACGTCATATTGCGCACGCGCAGTCTTCGTCACGGTCGGGCCGAACACAATTCTCGCGGGCCACGGTTGGGTCGGGCCGAGAAAAAGCGGCCCGTGCCACGGCAACTTCGAAACACTACTATAAGCAATATTATAAATTCCCAGACATCGATGGTTTGGAAAAGAGCCATCGATATATCGATCCTTGATCTGGTTCTAGAGCTGCAACAGTGCCATCAAATAAAGATACTGCTATCAAAGTTAAGCAAAATAAATCCACTTTTTTCATGAAGAGTAGAGAAATATATTTTTTCGGAATATCATGAATATTATTTGCCTTGTTTTCAGTCACACATGGTGAAAATACAGCAACAACAAGAATAGTAGACGATCTGGCAACAGCAACATACCTTGTTAAGGGTATCTTCAGGATGCTCAAGGCATCGACGCATGGCCACATATATCACAATGTATAAGACTATGCTGACACCAATGGCGGACCCCAGGGTGGCTTCTATGCGACCAGAGGGCACCACAGGTTGTGGCACAGCTTCAGCGCCTGCCGCAGTGGTCAAGGTGTATCTACTGGAGTTCGAAACACCTTCAATGACCGACGTATAGGTCAGTTCGGTCATTTTTGAGCCTCACAAGAAAAGATGGCGGAGTGATGAACGTCTTGCCCTTGATGGCCCCGTCATGGCTGGCTGATGAGGGCTTCGGGTCGGAAAAGGAGTAGTAAGTGGTGACGTTACCTAACGAGAGATGGACACCGATGGTGACACCTCGTGGTGAAACTTTGAAAGTATAGAAGCGTTTTTCTTTCGCTGAGACATGACCACTGCTGATCGAACTGTCGAGAACTCCCCCAGTATCTCGACTCGGCTCTGGTTTCGGATCCGACATCTCGAGTTGGTACACGTCAGCCAGAAAACGTTCAGCTGGACCTCGGCCATTGTGGTTTGTCCAGTACTTGGCTTGACCAAGCAAGTCCTCTGGAACGTCAACTGCGATGACAGCGATGCGCAGCTTGGCGGCTAAAGCTGAAATCAGAGGTTTGTCCAAGTCGGCCATCTTTAAAGTTGACCAAAGAATTCCGAAATGATCTAATATTGCATCCTGATAGCTCTTGACCAATGAACTGGAAGAGTCCTTAATGGTCAAAAGCCAGACCTCGTCCACGCGCCAGATACCACCTCGGTAGCCGTCATATGTACTTGGACTTTCGCCATCTTGAGTCTCAACGAAGGCAAGTCGTCTTAGATATCGCTTGTCATCGGTGAAAATGGCCGATTGCTGAATCTTGGCCAAGGTTGCCTCGACTACGCCACGCCCACTAGACTTCGCGACAAGGCTCAAATCGGTGCTCGCCCGGACTGGACACATAATAGCAAAAATGTGGGCAAAGCACACAAGCCTACATCTCGAATTCATCTCGAGTACCATCAACTATATTCGAAACTATTGTGCTCTGAAAGTTACTGACGACTGACGTCATGTCTTTAGTGCAGATAAGATTGAATTATACGAAACATAACTATGGTTTCGTATAGCTGATTGTGTCAGCTGCGAGACTTTACTGGATTGCGTCACGTGACTGTCCTAATGACGCCTACTTTTATTTGACTCGAACTGTTCAATCAAACGTAACTCCTTGACCATCGCAATCGACAGCAATATAAAATGAATAGTGCGACAAGAACTGCTACTGCAACCGATAAAACTGATAGAAACGTCGTCACGTGAATAACCTGCAACATAACTTGTTCTCCAGCATGAGCGGTCAAGGAGTAGGCGTTGACCACTGATGTACCTTCGATGGTCAAGAAGAGTTCTAGCGATCCGTTTTGCTTGATGTACGTTTTTCCGTTAATTTTACCATCATGAATGGCCGAAGATGGCTTCGGTTCTGAAAAGGAGTAGTAACCGTGTACTGAACCTGCAGTGACGCTCAAATCGAAGGTGGCGCCACCTTCGGGAATTTCGTATTCATAAAATTGTTTTCCTCTGGCTGGGATCGTAGCCAAGACAGAACTGCCAAGAGCTGGTCTTGCTGCCACTGAGCATACCACCCCTGAAAAATACGTGTGGGCTTCCAGCAGCGCTTGGTAAGATTCAACTTCATAGACACGCCCACTGTCTTGACCAGCTATGTGTAAAAGCTCGTCACGAGACGTGGAGCTGCCAATGCCCACCGCTATGTTCGTGATATCGTAATCAACAGCTAGCCGGGAGGTCGTAGCTACGTCAGCTCCAACATTGGCGACACCGTCGGTGAATACCATCATGATCTTTGAGACGCCATTACGACTTGGAGTACTGAGTAGTTGCTGGTATGCTTCGTTCATACCTGCCGAAGTGTCCGTATTTTGAGCAGGGTAGCTGGCGTTCAGAATTTTACCATACATATCACTTGCATCGGTGACTTCACCCAAACCGAATATTTTGTACGCAAAGCTACCATACACAATGAAGGCCACTCGGGCTGACCGGAGGTCAAGGCTGCCCGGTCAGCTTGGCTATGAACTCAAGGGACTTCTTGAAGTCACTTTTACCAACGCTGTATGAACCGTCCAAGACCAGAGCGACGTCCATTTTCTTTCACAGCTGGGCTCCGATCTCTCCAGCTGGTCAATGGCAGCTAGAAATCGGTCAACCGGACCTCGGCCATTGTGTTCTTTCCAATACTGAGCTTGACCATTGAGTTCACTGGGAATATTTGCCTGGATTTCCGCCAGTCTCAGGCGGGCTGCTAAAGCCGAGATCAGGGGTGTGTCCAAGTCCGCCATCTTGACGGTTGACCAGTCAATTCCGAAAGAGCTTAGGATTTTTTCGTGATAGCCCATCATTGTTGACCTTGAAGTGTCTCTAGTGGTCAAGAGCCGATCTTCGTCGATGCACCAAATTCCACCATTGTGACCACTGTAAGTACTGGGACTGTCGCCATCTTGGGTCTCCACGAAGGCAAGTCGTCTCAAGTATCTCTTATCATCACTGAAAATATTTGCTCGCTGAATCTTGGCCAAGGTTGCCTCTACCACATCTCGCCCACTTGAGCCGGCGACCAGGGTCAAGTCTGTGACAGCCCAGATAGGGCTGATAAGGCCAACAAGGCCTACAATTTGTGCGATATTAACAATCAATACCATCACTGAAGTGGAAACTTTGCTGACAAATGTGAAATCGCAAAACATGTTACGTTTGCGATTTCACATGACAAGGCAACTTTAGGAAAGTTAATGCTACAGATAAGATTGCATTCATTCCCAATATTACAGTATTATCATATCAAACATAAAGGAAAAGATCGACCACCTTAGCACTTTGTCTTTTTCAGGTTGATTACCAGGCTGATGTCTAGACCAGCAAGAGGCCCTGGTAACAGTGCAGCATCGATTATTTAGTATCGATAAATCGATATTGGACAAATTTCATTGTATTTCTTTGAACTTGAGCAAGGTCGTTGCAAAATAAGATAGGTTTAACTTGATGTTCAAGCGAAAAAAAGTAGCAGATATTTTTATTTAGATTTCTGAGGTTTCGGAATTCGCTACTAGGCGTACACAGCTGACCGGGATCGATAACGGCGATAAGAAATGATAAGCAAGACAAGAACTAAAAGTCCAGCCACAGGGGAATATTTCCAATAGATCGATGTCAACACTGTCTGATTAGTGACATGATTTCCAACCGACGTGGTGATGGTATAGTTGCTGACCACTGATATTCCTTCAATGGACACGAAAAGGTCAGTGGTAGTATTTTCAAGCTTCACTGATTCAGCTGGAGCTTGAATGTACGTTTTGCCATTGATGGGTCCGTCATGGATGGCTGAAGAAGGTTTCGGTTCGGAGAACGAGTAGTAGCCCTTGGCTTCGCCCTCTTTGACCTTGAAGTCAACAGTGACGCCCTCTTGCGGAACCTTATATTCAAAGAAGTGTTTCTCTCTAACGGACACTTTGTCTTGGATGACTTCATCGATAGTAGGTTTTTCCGGCACTGAGCAGATCACCCCTGCAAAGTATTTAAACGCTTCAAGCAGAGCTTGATATGAAGACATGTCGAAGACACGTCCACTGTCTTGGCCAGCTATGTCCAGAAGTTGACTACGTTTGATATCACTGCCAATACCAACGGCGATAGTGGTGATGTCGTAGCTCACGGCCAGCCTAGAAGTAGTTGCTACATCATCACCCTTGTTGGCATTACCGTCAGTAAAGACCATCATCACCTTGGAAGCGCCATCTCGGGGTGTTGCTGAATTGAGGTGCCTGTAGCCCAAGGTCATGCCCGCTGCCGTGTTGGTCCAGCTGCCGGGGTAACTCGTACCCAAGATAAGTCGGTTCATATGCTCAATGCCGCTGTATCCGCCGAAACCAAAAATGGAAGACGCCTCAAGCGAGTACACCACGAACGCGATTCTGGCCGACTCGAGGTCAAGGGTGTTGGTCAGCTTGACGATGAAGTCACGAGCCTTTTGAAAGTCACTCGAACCAATGCTCTGGGATCCGTCTAGTACGAGAGCAATGTCCATCTTCCTTTCACAATTGGGCTCTGATTGCTCCAGCTGGTCAGCTTCAGCCAGGAACCGGTCAGCTGGCCCTCGGCCATTGTGGTTCTTCCAGTACTGTGCTTGACCATACAGTTCACCTGGTATGTTTGCTTGAAGAGCGGTTATTCGGAGTTTTGCTGCCAAAGCCGATATCAGCGGAACATTCAAGTCCGCAATCTGGACAGTTGACCAATCAATTTCAAAATGGCGCAGAATGGCGTCTTGATAGCTTTTGAGTGCAGGCTTGGAAGTGTCTTTAGTGGTCAAGAACCAAGCTTCGTCCACGCGCCAGATACCACCTTGGTCACTGATGTAAGTACTGGGGCTGTCGCCATCTTGGGTCTCAACGTAGGCAAGTCTTCTCAGGTAGCGCTTATCGTCCGGGAAAATATTCGACCTCTGAATCTTGGCCAGAGTGGCCTCGACCACGTCGCGCCCACTTGACTTGGCGACAAGGGTCAGGTCAGTGGCGGTCCAGATTGGCCCGATGAGGGCAACAAGGGACACCAGTTGAACGGCATTAAGCGCGAAAATCATCACGAGGCTGCAAGCTGATTTTTGTAGCGAAAGGGTTGTTCAGCGCTTGAGACCAACTGAAGCAATGCCGATAGTACAGATAGGACAGAAATACTGTTTTGTGAAAACCATCTTATCTGATCAGATGGAGTGAAAACAGCAGCCCAGACCCCCAAGGTCGCCCGGGATGGCCACGTGAGAAGCCGGTGATCAGTGCATCAAGCTTTGCAACCCACCCTAAATATAACTAGCTAGTGTGGTTTCAAGATGGCAGATATGTTACACAATGAGTATTTAGCTAGTATCACGGAAAAATAGCATGTAATCTTGAAAGTGTATTACATCGGAGTTCCGTGAGCATTGTTCTGGCTCGTGAAGCTGATCAACAACTGATTTACATGTACTTTCCAGTTTGAACTGACTGGTTGAGATATCTTCACTATATTTTTGCTGCCGCTGCTTGAAATCTCTGCGTCCAACTGTACTTGAAAATAGAGGGTGAATCGGGTCGGGCAGACTTCGGGCCCCGTTCCGCCCGCCCAATCCACCCGCGGGCGGGCGCGGGCGAAGATCTCGTACCTTCCACTGCACTAACTCGCGCATGCGCAATAGTGAAAGTGACGTCATCGGGCGGGGTCGGGTGGCCCGATTGAAATTTCCACGGGTGCGGGCGGGTCGGTGGCGAAAAGGCCGCCCGATTCAGCCTCTACTTGAAAACCATTAATATAGCAGCTGCCAATGAAATAGTAGTTGTTAAACTCGCAGCGTCACCTTATGAGTAGCAAACAAGGCAGAGTATAGCAAGATACGGTATAAAGTGACAAAGCTCGCTACAAGAGCTTCAATTCGATAATTAATTCAGATGAAAGGTATGTAAAATTGAAGCGCAAATTTTCTGACATCTGAAGATCAAGGGGTGGCTATCAGGTGTAGTTGCCACGCCCCTTTTTCAAGTCGGAATCCTGTTACGAGCCAAGGATCAAGAATGATTTTATAACATAATTACGAGGATATCCCTCGCATTTCTGCCTAAGTGACCCTGGCCTGCTCAAGATACAACGACACCAAATTACGCAAAATTGGCCATATTTTTTCTATGAAATTAGCTGATGAAGAAAATCGAGCAAATTACTGAATTCTACATATTGTAAACATCAAGAGGTTAGCTAATTGTGAAATTATTCTCATCCGAATCCTCTGCTTTTTCGACTCAAATATGTGCAGTTTAAGAAATGACAATTTCACTGCCCGCTACTGCCATGCAAATTGCAAATTTTCCGCACATTAATCAACAAAGTAGATCAATTTAGAGTACTGAAAAATCATAGATAGATATCGAGTTCTAGTTCAAAAGGTTTTACTCGTCTCTGACATAGCTTTCTTTCAAGGCCTTAACCGCTCAGATCATAAAAAATGCAACAGTTAAGTGACAGCACTCCATACGAAGAAACTGACCAGCGGGAAGCAAAACGGATAAACCGGCTCTTTATTCGATTTTACAATGCGTAGATTCATGCAGTTTGCATTGGTACAGTAAGTATGCTAAGATCAGTGTAGTTGAAACGAGTCCAGCAAATATGAAAATCTTGAGCCAGCCGGTAGATGGTGCCATGATGCTCTTGATTAGGGTTGCTTATTTTCATAGGTGGGCATGAGGGGATCGGAGTGTGAAGTTGGCTTCACCGTAAATCGCAACTTTTTGTTTTGAGCCGGACTAAAAAATAGGTTCGGGTATCTAACTAGATTCGAAGGAGTGATCTTTTTTACTTTTTTGCATAAAAGTAAAAAAGCAAGAGTTGACTCGAGGAGAATTAGATACCCGTTCAATTTTTGAGTCTGGCTCAAAATTTTAGATTTGGCTTCACAGGGTAGCCAACTTCACACTCCGATCCTCTCAAGCCCACGTATGCTTATTTTTGATCTATGAATTTTATTTAATTTTAATTTATTTAATTTACTAATTAATAGATGCGAAATTGAAAAATAAGCAACTATGGGGTTGTCGAATATTAATTCATCTTCGGTTAATGTATCTTAATCTATTTAATTTACGAATTAATTTTCGAAAAAATGAAAATTAAGCAACCCTACTCTTGATTGCACGAATGCAGCGACACAGTAGGTATGCTAAAGTTAGTATACCTAAAGCTACTCCAACCATGAAAGAACTATGGAGCCAGTTACTTGATATTAGAGGATGCATCGGGCCGCTTTTTCTTGGTCCGAGCCCGCCCGGGTCCGAGAGAATTTTCATCGGGCCGCCCAAGACCGCCCGATGACGTCATTGAGGCTACTGCGCAAGCGCGAGTTAGTACAGTGGAAGCTGCGGACTCTTTACAATAGACCGCCCGAGCCCGCTCGCCCGCGGGCTGAACGGGCGGGCCGATCAGGGCCCGTAGTAGGCCCGACCCGATTCAGCCTCTACTTGATAGAACCAACATATGATCGATGAGGTGAAGGTAGCGATACAGGAAGTATCCAAAGATCAGCAATGCGGAGAAGGCTCCAACAAATACGGAAATATGGAACCATTTGTTGGATGACGCCACGACGTTATCGATGGCGTTGATGTAGCGATACAGCAAGTAGACCAACATCAGTACTGCTGAACAGGATCCGACAAACAGTGAAATAGACAGCCACCTA
This sequence comes from Halotydeus destructor, assembly GCA_022750525.1. Lineage (NCBI taxonomy): Eukaryota > Metazoa > Arthropoda > Arachnida > Trombidiformes > Penthaleidae > Halotydeus > Halotydeus destructor. Next base: position 434,229 of record JAIUWE010000106.1, on the reverse strand, counting down.
GCAGATGGTGCCGCGTTACCATCGATGACTTGAATGTAGATATACATTGAGTATATCAGCATTGATATCGCTGAAAACGCTCCAGCTAGAAGCAGAACATAGAGCCAACTCTTGTATGGAGTCCTGGTGCGACCGACGAGGTGGATATAGCGATACATCTCGTGCACGAACCTCAAAATGGTTAAAAAAGCTCCACCATGGGAACCGATGTACTGCCAGCTGAGATCTGGCGCCAGAATTTGTTCGATGACCTGGTTTCCTACCAACGTAGTCAAAGTGTAAGCGCTGTTCAGAGCGAGTCCTTCGATGGCCAAGAACAGTTCAAGAGTCGCATTCGCAAGCCTCAAGAGGTCAGTTGGCGGCTTAATATACGTTTTACCGTTGATGATACCATCATGAATAGCGGACGATGGCTTGGGTTCCGAGAAGGAATAGTAGCCTTTGACATCACCTTGGGAAATGCTGATGTCAACTGTCACACCTTCGTCACGGACCGTGTATTCATAGAAGCGTTTTTCCCTCGCTGACACTTTGTCTTGAACGACCTCTTCGACAGCTGGCTTCGCCGGCACTGAACATACCACCCCTGCAAAGTATTTGAAAGCCTCAAGCAGAGCTTGATAAGAAGTCATGTCAAAGACACGCCCACTATCTCGACCGGTTATGTCGAGAAGTTGATCATGTGCTATTTCAGGGCCGATTCCAACTGCGATAGTGGTGATGTTGTAGCCCGCGGCAAGCCTTGAAGTAGTAGCGACGTCAGATCCAGCGTTGGCGTTACCGTCAGTGAAGACCATCATCACCTTCGAAGCACCAGCTCGAGCTGTGGCTGAATTGAGGTGACCATAGCCTGCGGTCATACCCGCTGACGTGTCGGTCCAGCTGCTTGGGTATTTCGTGTCCAAGATGAGTCGGTTCATGTGCTCAAGATCGGTGTATCCTTCGAAAGCAAAGACGGAATGCGCTGCCCTTGAGTATACCACGAAAGCCACTCTGGCCGACTCTAGGTCAAGGGTGCTGGTGAGCTTGACGATGAACTCACGTGCCTTTTGAAAGTCGCTCTGGCCAATGCTATGGGATCCGTCCAGCACAAGAGCAATGTCCATGCGGCGCTGGCAGCCGGGCTCTAACTTGTCCAGCTGGTCAGCCTCGGCCAAGAACCGGTCAGCTGGACCTCGGCCATTGTGGTCTTGCCAGTATTTGGCTTGACCATACAGTTCACCAGGTATGTTCACTTGAAGAACGGCTATTCTGAGCCTCGCTGCCAGAGCTGAGAACAAGGGCGTGTCCAGATCTGGCATTTCGACACTTGACCACTTGATTTCAAAATGGCGCAAGATGGCATCGTGATAATTTTTCATATATGGCCTCGAACTGTCTCTAGTGGCCAAGAACCAAGCTTCATCGACCCGCCAAATACCACCCAGTGAGCCAGTAAACGTAACTGGGCTGTTGCCATCTTGAGTCTCCACGTAGGCAAGCCGTCTCAAGTACCGCTTGTCATCCGGGAAAATATTCGACCGCTGAATCTTGGCCAAGGTGGCCTCGACCACGTCTCGCCCACTTGATTTGGCTACGAGGGTCAAGTCAGTGGCGGCCCGGATTGGCCCGATGAGGGCAACAAGCAACACAAATTTGATCGCATTAAGCCTGGAAGACATCGCAAAGTGATTCCTGTACCGAAAGAGTTGTTTGTTAATATCAAGTTGAAAGAATGGCGCTGACACTTCACTATCGCACATTCTTCTATAGTATTGTCTTGATATGCTGTATCATTATTGCTATCGCAACTGAGTCTGAAAAGAAGCCAGCTGTGGTGATAAGAAAGTGACTTCAGCATGCATTCTTTGCACTAAATTAACTGGAATAGGATTCATGAAGCTAGGTATGTAAATTCCAGTCACATAGAGATAAGTTATGTATTTTGAAGGGAGATTTCCATTGTTCATTCTACCATGAGGTAGATCAGCACTGCCAAAACTAGCGAGTCTAATTGAGATCGAAATTTTTCCAAATACTATCTTGAAACAGATTTAACTTTTTTCTTCAGTCGTGACCACAGGTAGGCGCGAGAGACGCGAGGCTTTAGTTGGCTCAACTGCAAAGCGCAATATTTTGTTATGAGCCGGACTCAAAGTTAGGCTCGAGTTATCTAACTCAACTCTTTCGAATAATTTTTTTACTTTTATTCAAAAAAGTAAAAAAGCGAGAATCGACTCGAGTTGAGTTTGTTACCCGTTCCATATTTTGAGCTGGCTCAAAATTATATATTGTGTTTTACAGTCGAGCCAACACAGGCCTCGCGTCCCCTCATGCCCACCTATAATCAGCATTAAGTTTTGTTATTCCTCTTGTCGAGACCTTCTTATCAGTATATCTTTTGGTTTAACTATGGTATGAAATCCACAAGGTGGCGCTTTTCTTCATTAAATTCTCTAAAATTAATCCAGTCGGATAGCTGGAAAACATCAAGTACAAGGACACTATTATTTTGTAACATGAATGAAGAATTGGCTACTGTTAATGTAGTTGTAGTATGGAAGTCAGGAGGCTGGCAGCCAGTAGGACCGCAGGACCGTCAGCCATCTTGAAACAGCTTGAAGAGCCTGATTTGTCATTAAACTCTTCGCTGGTCAGCGTTGTCACTTTCTGGCCTTCGGTAACTTCTTCAGACCCAGCTTCTTCGTCGTCTTCGGTTACGTTGTCTTCGGTCACGTCGTCTTCGGTCCCGTCAGTCACGGCAACTGTAGTTGTTGGGACAGTGGTATCGTTTTCAGTCACAAGCGTTTCCACTAATGTAGTTGTTAAAGACATCAGAGTTATCTTCAGTAGTATTATACTTGACAGTTGAGGAAGAGATTTCAACATAGTCAGCTGTGTTGTTGGTGACGGCGACACTGAAATCGTTCCGCTCTTCCAAGCCTTCGACTCCGATATAGATGACGTCATCGTCCTCCATGTTGGTTTCGCCGATGGGTTCCACGTTTCGCTTTTCGCGCCCTCTCTCAGCCTTCGGCTTGTACTTGATCAAGGTCCGGCCAACGATTTCACCATCGTGGACAGCACTGCTGGGCTTCGGGTTGCTTCTTGACCAAAAAGCTGAGATATGACCTGTCAAGTTCTTGACTTCAATGACGACGTCCGACGTTGCTTGAAATTTCAAATAACGCTTCTCACCCTTGGACACAACATCGTAATCCACATCGTCGAACGGAAGAGGCTTCTTCACATCGCACACTGCTTTCGTGAGATACTTGATCGATTCGAGCAGATCTCGGTAGTTGTCAAGACGAAATACTCGGTCTGCCTCGTTGCCGGCGAGTAGGAGGAGCTCTGCTTGGTTGATGCTTTCTGTGCCTTCTATTCCCACTGCGAATGCCTGGACTCCGCTGCGTCGTACTCGTTCGGCAACATCGTCCACCTTGCCGTGTGACTTGCCGTCAGTGAAGACACTGACGATCCTGACAGCTCCACTCCGAGTCCCAGCTGAGTCGAACATGTCCATCGCTTCGGCCAAGGCAAGGTCAGTGCGTGTTACTCTCCATAGTACTGAACGTTCAGCACCGATTGTTTGAGTACATGAGGCTCAAGTTTGTTATTCAGACCGAAGATGGGGTAGACTGAGTCGTCATATACAATCAATCCGATGCGTGACGTGTTCAAATTGAGATTGTCTATGAGGTCAGCTACAAACTGCTTCGCATGAACGAAATTCGGTGCGCCAATACTACCGGAAGCGTCGAGCACGATGATCAAGTCCATCTTGCGCTCGCAAGATGGCTCTCCTTGTTCCAGTCGATTGACAGCTTCGACGAATTTCCGGGCGTTTCCCTTCAAGTGCCTTTCAAAGTAGGTCCCTTGAGCAGCGATGCCGCTAGGGATACTGTCTTCAACAAGTTCCATGTTTAGCTTCGTGGCAAGAGCTGAGAACAAAGGCATGGTCAAATGTTCCCAGGTTACTGTTGACCACTTGATCTTGAAGGTATGTTCGATTTTGTCGAAAAACAGCTGAAGCCGGTGGCTCTCAGCTTGAGTCCTTCAAAAATTGATCTTCGTCAACTTGCCAGATACCACCAAAATATCCTGGGCGATATGTTTTGTCCTCGTTGCCATCGGTGGTATGGACAAAGGCCAATCGTCTCAGCAGCTGCTTGTCGTCCTTGAAGATACGTGATGTTGATATCTTGTCCACCGTGGCTTCGACCACATTTCGTCCTGAGGTCCGAGGCTCAACGGTGTGGTCAACAGCGGCCAAGGCCCACAATGGTGAAGTACTGACGACAAGTATCACAAGCAGATACATAACTGAGATGTATTTCAGAAACATTCAACATGAAAAGATGCCAACTGTCTGAAGCAGGCTGGCTTAAATATGGTTTCATGACGTACATCCGAAGATGTTGCACATTTGCAACACAGAGGTAAGAGACGCACATTCTTATCGCAGTGAAACAGCCTCCCATTAGTTGATTGTTTTCTTACTTTCGGTAGTTCCGTTTGTTTCCGTGTACTTCGTCCCGTATTTCAAAGGAAATACTGACTCACACTCCAGAGCTGTGAATATTAGATGTTTATATTTGGCAAAAAACGGAAGGAAAACAAACGAAAATGGTTGACTTCATTGCGTCAACAAACATGAGGTTAAATTAGACTGTGGCTAAAGTTGCACTTCTCAGTTATGCGAGCACATCTCAGAGGTACTTAAATGTCATGAAAATTGCAGACTTGCTTCAATACCAGGATGACGTCATATCACATACCTAGATATAGGCTCACTTTCACGATTGGCTATGAGTGATGGACATATATTAGCTCGAAATATCTTCGAGCAAGTGGCCCATTAGCTCAGCTGGTTAGAGCGTCGTGCTAATAACGCGAAGGTCGTGGGTTCGATCCCCCCATGGGCCAGATTTTTTATCAATCGCGATCACATGACTAGTTAACAACCAGTCACTCATTTTTTTCTGTGACGTAATTGCAACCTCTAAACAAAGCTTTGATTCCAAAACTCAGGAATAAACGAAGACGGAGCCTCTAGCCGAGTGAATAACGACTCGACAAAAAGAGGTGGCATCGGTATGAAGTGTAAATTGATAGGTTAAAAAACTTGGTTTATTAATTATAAGCATTTTTAGACCCTAGAAATATAGAGGGCATTACAGATAACTCCAAAATTACGACCAACACTTTATCAGACTTGGTCTCGCAAAACCAGTAGATAGGACTGAAAATATTTCTATAGTGAAATCTTCAGCGTCTACGCTAGGCGATTAATAATCGCGTCTGAGTATTTGTAATACTGAGAGACTCGTCACAAGCAAGCAAGTGAAACCAATAGTCATCTGGAAGCCACTGGAAGTGGGCAGCAGGTTGACCGGCTCGTCACGTGGTGGAGTCTGCGCAGTGACATGAGCCTCAGCCTCTGACCAGTCGGTCGTGAAGCCTGTCGAAATCATAGAATCGTCAGCTGGTTCTGATTCACGTGGAGGATTCTGCGCAGTGACGTCAGCTTGAGACTCTGACCGGTTGGTGGCGAAGCCTTTCGTAATCACAGAATTGTCAGCTGACTCCGTGACGCTTGGGGGATTCTGCGCAGTGACAGGAGCTTGAGACTCTGACCGGTTGGTCTTGAAGCCTGTCGAAATCATAGAATCGTCAGCTGGTTTTGATTCACGTGGAGGATCCTGCGCAGTGACATTAGCTTGAGACTCTGATCGGTTGGTGGCGAAGCCTGTCGTAATCAAAGAATTGTCAGCTAACTCTGTGCCGCTTTGGTGAGTCTGCGCAGTGACATTAGCTTGAGACTCTGTCCAGTTGGTCTTGAAGCCTGTCGAAATCATAGAATCTTCAGCTGGTTCTGATTCACGTGGAGGATTCTGCGCAGTGACAGAAGCTTGAGACTCTGACCGGTTGGTCGCGAAGTCTATCGCAATCACAGAATCTTCAGCAGACTCTGTGTCAGAGGCGACGGTCATGTTGTTATCCAGACTTACCGTAGAAGTCAGATTTGCTGTCTTGATGAGACCATCTTCAAATGACGAGTTCGCGACAGGGTTAACTTCATGCTGTCTTGGCTCCTGAAGCTCACAGACAATCCCCATCAGCTCTAACATGTAGTCAAATAAGCTATCGTATAATTCTTCAATATCGTCGGTCTCAATCTTGTGGCCATTGATGTTAATTAGTGTGCTGTTGTGGGAAAGGTTCACAGCAAAGTCTGTGATGTTACGCAAGAGACCATGTGCCGTAGCATTGTCCCATTGGTCGGCCAAGACAAAACCTGAGATGACGCCATTTGCAGCTTCCGCTCTGTTGAACTGAACCATTGCTTCAGACAAGTTTCTTGCCGTACCACAAATCTGGGTGAAGTTTGTCTTATTCACCACATCATAATCTTCATTTCCAACGATGATTCGATAGCTCCCAGATAAGTAGTGTGCAAAAACAACTCTTGAAGTGGCTAAATGGAACTTTTCGCTCAGACATTCAGCAAATTCAAGCGACCGATTGAGATTAGTCTCGATCCCAGAGGAGACCAGCACGGCGTCCATCTTGCTTTTACAGATCGGTACCACTTGGGCGACAGGCTCCGTCAAGTTGATGTAGCTTCCATTCACGGGGCTTCCGGAGTAGGAGGTGTTGTGAACTGTAGCCACATAGGTAATCGGAGACAAAATGGCGACAAGAACAACAATGAACTTCATACTTGATATAATTCACTCTGACTTTCAACTCACAGTGACAGATGTTCGTTGAACACAGTCGTCTTTATACGAAGGATCTGTGACGCATATCAAGACACTTAGCACACGCGCATCTACGATCAAGATATGGGTATTGCATCGGATAGAGATCAGCGACTCATCGGATGATTGCACTCCGGTAGTGCGTGTTGGAATGAGCTCAGTATTTCCAGGAAGTGCTGAACACGAACAAAATGGCCGTCTCGGAATGGTGACCCATGTTGAGTGGCGTGAATATTTTAGATCCGTGTGACTCAAGTTATACTTAGTGACTCATATTATGCGGTTCAGTTGGTTTTCTACTTGATTTGATTTTGCATCTATTAATTAGTAAATTCAATAAATGAAAATCAATTAAAATTCATAGATTAAGAATAAGCAACTCTAGTCGAGAGCATGAGATGTTAAACATTCCAATCGCAGCAAATCAGTCTCCGACTAGACTTGTCTTATTCGTCGTGTTGAATACTGAGTCTGGACAAGTCAACGACAACAGAACCATCACTTTTTATGCATGATATTTCGAAATTTGCTGAAATGAGCGAGTTAGAAATATTTGTTGATAACGATCTGCCTGAAGAATAATCGACAAAGTCGCCATTTAGTATATTTATTCCTCGAACGGTTTCAATGTTGTTATATTCGTTACTGAACAGAGAACCAATGGGTCACTCTGTCAGTGTATCTATCATTCATAATGGCCTTTGGCAAGAGACAGAAAAGTATCATACTGGATTAGATCGGTCCCGTCTTCGGAGCAAGAGTATCAAGCAGACAGCTGAGCCGGTTGACGCAAATACCAACAACGATGACAGGATGACAACAGGTAGTGTCCAGTTGGAATCATCATTCTTTTCACAGTACCTGTCGTCAGCTTTAATCCTGAGAGAAAGTCTACTTTGACTATAGTTGTCAGATTTGTAGCCTGATGATGTCACTGACATGTCCACCGTCATTTCCGCCCCGGGTTCAGTTATCGCCCTCAGCAGCACTAAACGGCTCCCTTTTCTGTATATGTTGTCATCCGCTTGGATGACGAAAGAGAAGGGAGAGGAAGGAAAAGAGGAGAGATTACGTGAGTTTTCTGGCAAAGACTAATGCCGTAAGGGGATAGCGACGCTCCGGACTTACATTTGAGTATGTCAAAGGTCAATGAATCACCTTCGGCTCGCAAATTGTATATGACAGTTTCAGCCTGGTTGCAGACATCAACAGGAACCACAAAGTAAGGGAATTCGAGTTCCCTGTACCCTTCGGCGGCCAATATTTCACTCAAGAAGCAAAACAAGAGAGTGAAGAGCTTCAAACGCGAGGTGACATCGACATATGTTCCACCGCGAACACTTGAAAGTCTTCCAGCGTCGACACTTTTCCGGGTCACTTGAGAAACTGCCAAACTATCGGAACACGTATTTCCCGAAAAAGCAGCAAATCCGCTAGTCATTGTCGATTTGGTCGAATATATTCCGCAGTCACAATCTCTCGCTGAGCTAACTTGGTCTTCCTTTTTCACTTTACCAAATGTCTAGAGAGGAGTTTATTGCCAACCCTGAGTAGTACGCAGTGTTGATATCGCAAGATTATTTTTACAGTCACTGTGAGGTTTTGAAATTGGTTTAACTTTAAAGATAGATTCCAAGATACTTCTCTCAATGAAATGCTCCATTTGAAGCTTATCTATTTTGAAAACGAAGGTTTATGGAAAAACAATTAAGAGACCTTGATGAAAAAACGCGAATTACGTTTAGGCAGTTTTTTAATGCAAAGAGAAGTCCAGCTAGTTGAAGTTATATTGTCGTTTTCATGTTGCGAGGTTAATCACAAATATTTAGTAGAGCACACTTCGGTCCAGCGACACAGGTCAGCGGAAGCGGAAGAAGTGATTTATCAAGAAAGGGCCGTTACAAAAGTGCGCCAGTTACGCCAGCGCCATCTACTGACCAAACATAAGTAATTGCTTAGAATGAATTATACCGATATAAGATAAATGTGGTGGGCTAATTATTCTCACACATGTACTGAAGGAAGTTTTACTTCCCCTTGACTACAGGTCCGTAAGTGGCAACTGTCAGCCATCCTTTATCAACTCCACTGGAACCAAGTGCAACATCTGGAAACTCTCGCTGTAGCCTAGCTTTCCAATACATGGCCTCCCATCGCAATTTGGACATTGTCAGCTGGTGCTCACTTGCTCGCATCTCGTGTTCACGTAGTCGGATAGACATGACTGTAGTCACTGTGTCATCTTCAGTGACGAGGCCTTCAACAGTCGCAGCTGTAGATGTCTCAAAATAGTCGTCCGTGTTATTGGTGACCACTACAGTGAAGTTGTTCCGCTCTTCCAAGCCTTCGACGCCTATGTAGATGACGTCAATGTCGTCCATGTCTATCTCGTCGACAGGAGCTACGTTTCGCCTTTTGCGTCCTCTCTCAGCCTTGGGCTTGTACTTGATCAAGGTTCGGCCAATGATTTCCCCGTCGTGGACAGCACTGGTGGGCTTCGGGTTGGTCCTCGACCAAAACGTTCGCGTACGACCTGTCAAGTTCTTGGCTTCAATGACGACGTCTTCCCTTATTTTAAGTTTCATGTAACGTTTTTCACCCTTGGAGACAACGTCGATATCAACATTGTCGAAAGGAAGAGGTTCTTGGACATCGCAAACTGCTTTCGTGAGATATTTGATCGATTCAAGAAGAACCTGATAGTTGTCTAGACGAAATACTCGGTCCGTCTCGTTGCCAGCCAGTATGAAGAGCTCCGTATCGTTGATACTACTTCCTTCTCCTATTCCCACTCCAAATGCCTTGACGTCACTACGTCGTACTCGTTCCGCAGCATCGTCAACCGGATTGTTGGATTGGCCATCAGTGAAGACACTGACTATCTTGACAGTACCAGCCCGAGTTTCCGTCGTGGCGAACATATTCAAAGCTGCAGCCAAGGCTAAATCCGTGCTCGTACCACCATTGTAGTAAGGAACGTCCAGCACTGATTGTCTCAAGTGATGGCGCTGGAGCTTGTTGGCGAGACCAAAGATGGTGTAGACGGAACTGTCATACACGAGCAGTGCGACACGTGACGTGTCCAAGTTGATATTGTCCGTGAGGTCGGCCACAAATTTCTTGGCAAGGACGAAATTCGATGCTCCAATACTACCGGAGGCGTCGAGCACGAGAACGATGTCCATTTTGCGCTCGCAAGATGGCTCCGATTCTTCCAGCTGATTGACCGCTTCAACAAAGTACTGGGCGTTACCTTTCAAGTGCCTTTCAAAGAAGGCCGCTTGACCAGCAATGTCACCAGGGATCCGGTCTGGACAAGTTCCATGCTCAGTTGAGTCGCCAGTGCGGAGTACAATGGTATGGTTAAGTGTTGCCAGGTTACTGTTGACCACGTGATCTTGAAGGTGTCTTCAATTTTGTCGAAGAGCGCTTGAAGTCGCCAGCTTGCAGCTTGAGTGGTCAGTAATTGGTCTTGGTCAACCTGCCATATACCACCATAATACCCTGGGCGATACGTCTTGTCCATGTCGTTGCCATCGATAGTGTGGACATAGGCTAGTCGTCCTAAGCAGCTGCTTATCGTCCTTGAAGATACGAGATTCGGTGATCTTGTTCACCGTGGCTTCGACTACATTGCGTCCAAAGGTCCGAGGCTCGAGGGTCAGGTCTATGGCGGTCAATGTGCAAAACTGCAGAGTGATGGCGACAAGAGTCACAAGCAAATACATAGTTGAGGTGTATCTCACGAACTCAGTCTCGAAAGATGTCAAATATCTGACAAAGGCTTCCTTATATAACGACGAGCAGAGAGCGGCGTATTTCTTATCGCAGCAAAACAGCACTCAATTTTTGAGTGTTTCTCTTCGATTGGTGGTCGATCTTGTTTTTGTGTACTTCTTTAGCTCAGTGTTTCAAAGCCAGCACTGACTCACACATTTAGGGGTGGTTCAGCTGATCGATACATAGTTAGCTCATATCCCGCCAAAGCGGAAGGAAGGTGCAAACAAACTTGTCTACTGTTGTACTTTCATTGCGCAACCAAACAGGGGCGTAATATTGAGGAGGATATAGTTGCATTGTTTAGCTATAGAACAATTTGAAGGCAACTCTATTGCACACAATTTGAAGCAATGTTTTGCGAGCCAATCAAGTCTGAAGCCGAATACTACATTAAGAAACGTGAAGGGCCTACTACGGGCCCCGATCGGCCCGCCCGTGCAGCCCGCGGGCGGGCGGGCTCGGGCCGTCTATTGTAAAGAGTCCTCAGCTTCCACTGTACTAACTCGCGCTTGTGCAGTAGCCTCAATGACGTCATCGGGCGGTCTTGGGCGGCCCGATGAAAATTCTCTCGGGCCCGGGCGGGCTCGGGCCAAGAAAAAGCGGCCCGATTCATCCTCTACCGAATACTACATTAAGAAACATAGCACTTTGTTGTGAATGAATAATCTTCACTGTCAAAATTTAGTATTGATTCGTTTCTTCCGGGAAAAATTATGCAAAACTAATCTTTCCAAAATCAGTGACAACTGCAGTCATGAAATTATTTTTTAACCAGGTTTTGGTAAATCATTTGTAGAATATAGCACTCAGTAGTAATTGAATTCAAGTTGAATAGAGGTTTCATTTGCTGCTAAAAAATATGTTGATCACTGAAGAAGATCCCGATTTCCAACGAATGAAGCTATACAATGCGAATACTAAAATTATCACGACAACAAAGCCACCAACAAACAGAGATATTGAAACCCAATTCCTAGATGGCGCCACAATGTGCTCAATTACATGGTTTCCTACGAGAGTGGTCAAGGTGTAAGCACTGCTAACAGCAAGTCCCTCGATGGCCAAGAACAGTTCAAGGGTGGCATTTTGCAGCTTCGCGAGGTCAGTTGGTGGCTTGATATAAGTTTTACCCTTGATGACGCCATCATGAATGGCCGACGAAGGCTTGGGTTCAGAGAAGGAATAGTAGCCAGTGATTTCTCCCATAGATACGTTGATATTGACTGTTACTCCTTCGTTGCGGACCATGTATTCATAGAAACGTTTTTCTTTCATGGACACCTTGTCTTGAATGACATCATCGATAGCTGGCTTCTCGGGCACTGAACATACCACCCCTGCAAAGTACTTGAAGGCTTCAAGCAGAGCTTGATAAGAAGTCATGTCGAAGACACGCCCACTATCCTGACCGGCTATGGTAAGCAGCTGATCACGGGCTATACTACTGCCAATACCAACTGCGATAGTGGTAATGTTGTAGCCAACGGCAAGCCTTGAAGTAGTAGCAACATCGGCACCAGTGTTGGCATTACCGTCAGTGAAGACCATCATCACCTTGGAAGCGCCATTTCGAGATGTAGCTGAATTGAGATGCCTGTAGCCCAAGGTCATGCCCGCTGCCGTGTTGGTAGAGCTGTCTGGGTAACTGGCACCCATGATAAGTCGGTTCATTTGTTCAATGTTAGTGTAGCCATCGAAACCAAAGATGGAGGACGCGTCACCAGAATAAACCACAAAAGCCACTCGGGCCGACTCGAGGTCAAGGGTGCTGGTCAGCTTGACGATGAACTCACGAGCCTTTTGAAAGTCACTCATACCAATGCTACCTGAACCATCCAAGACAAGAGCGATGTCCATGCGGCGTTGGCAGTCGGGCTCTGACTTGTCCAGCTGGTCAGCCTCCGCCAGGAACCGGTCAGCTGGACCTCGGCCATTGTGGTCCTGCCAGTATTTGGCTTGACCATACAGTTCACCGGCTATGTTCACTTGAAGAACGGCCATTCTGAGCCTAGCTGCCAGAGCTGAAAAGAGGGGCGTGTCCAGATCCGGCATCTCGACCCTTGACCAGTCAATTTCAAAATGGCGTAAAATCGCAGCGTGATAGTTCTTCATGTCTGGTCGTGATGTCTCTTTAGTGGCCAAGAACCAAGCTTCATCCACGCGCCAGATACCACCTAGGTGGCCACTGTAGGTGGTAGGGCTGTCGCCATCTTTAGTCTCCACGTAAGCTAGTCGTCTCAGGTATCTCTTGTCATCGGTAAAAATATTGGACCGCTGGATCTTGGCCAAGGTTGCCTCGACCACATCCCGCCCACTTGACTTGGCCACAAGGGTCAAGTCAGTGGCGGCCCTGGCTGGACAAGCAAGGGCGAAGAGGTTTAAAAATACGAGGCATGTGGCTTGGAAATCCATAGTTTAAAACTGTGTACTGAACTGACTGAAATTCAGTTGACTTGTTCATAAACATACCTGCGAAAGTTCAGTATCGGTGAACTATTGATAAGATAACGATTTATACTGTCTCGTGTAATATGGTGTTGAAAGAAGCCGCTCTGATCCAATTAGCTTCTATTGCTACTACCTTGTGAAATACTGATTGACGCTCGAAAATAATTCTATTGTATTGTTTTTAGTGAGGTAAGCCAAAGCTACCATGCTAACTGAAATTGTGAGCCAAGATGAGCACCGTATCACGGATTAATCAGATCTAGTTTAGAATTGAACAATCTCTGCAATGCAAACCTTCGCAGCAACAGTAATGGAAACTGACCAGAAATATTTCAAAATGGAAGTTTATTCCATAAAACCAGTGGATATAAACTGCAATGGAATTAGATCAGTTTCAATTACCACACTGAGATATTTTTATGACTGACGTAAAGCCAAGCCAAGATAGAAGCCGACATGAAGCTGGTGAGCAGCGGCCATTTTGTGACCGCTCGAGGTAGGCAAATGGTTGACTGGCTCGCCACCAGGAGGAGTATTCTTGCTGGGGCTTGAGACATGATTGAAGCTTCGTCTTCACCAGGGGCGCCACGTTCAGCGTTCCTTTGACCACGAGGCTCGAGTCGACTAATATCACAAGAAGTTGCATACTTGGTAAAGTTTCTCTCGTACCTAATTGATGAAGATTGAGATGTTGAGTAAAGTTGCCTTCAAGAAGATACCATCAGGTGGACGGAATATGGTACATTAACAAAAACATCTAGATATTAGAGGTTCGGCAACTAATCAAGCTCTTGTCAGCCACTTGAGTATAGAGTATGTGGCATTGCACAGATTTTGTACTTCCGTGTAGGATTCACTGACGCACTGATACGATTCTTTTTATTTTTCAAAGTAGTAAGTGACATCAAAAAGATGAATATTAATACGAAATAAGTAATTAATTAAAATCGCTGTGGACACCATTGAGCAGTGACGAGAGGAAGCGAAGCAGGATTTTTTTCCAGCGCAGTCAATCATGTTCAAGAAAAACAGATGAACTCTTGAATTGAGTAAATTAAAATTGGATAGAATACATATCTTGCAAATCGGCACCCTAGGTCCGATAAGGAGGCGAAGAGGTCTCCAGGGGATTGTCTTCAGCAGGCGAGTAGGCAACGTACGTGCTGTTTGAGACATCGATAGATTCTGGGCTTGAAGCTCCATCTCCACCAGTGGCGCCACTGTCTTCAAAATTTTGATCATGAGGCTCACATTTGTACCCAATGAGTCTTTCCACTCTGTACAGGGAATTTTCGTAGAGATGAAAAAGAGACAACGACATGATCACACTGTCGTCGACATCCAGTAGCATAGCGTGAACAGCATATGCTGCTATGTCATTCACAACACTCCGGTGTGCAGCTCTGTCAGCGTTGGCGTAAGATCGGCCCTCGACTCGAAAACACCTGCCCGAACGGGCGCCATTTTGAGCCTCAGCTTCGTTGAATATTTTGACTGCCTCCGACAAACTTGAGGCTGTTCTTGCGCTGTAGGAAACATTTAGCGAATTCTTAAGATGGTCCACCGATGCGCTCAGATAGCCGGTCCTATACGTGTGAGCAGAGTAATGAAAGAAACCAATTCTTGAACTGTTCAAACCGAAAGTGTCACTGAGATATATGGAAAAGGAAAACAACCGTTTGGCCTCATTATCACCCATCATACTATGAATAATGAACACGACGTCCACCTCGGTTCGGCACTTGAGTTCGACTTGATTGACAGGGCCAGTAAAGTTGCTTTCACCTCCATGCTCGGCTTGTTCAAGGGTAGACTCGTGGTCAAGAGGAACCCCATCGGCCAGCAGGGACAAAATGGCGACTAGAACTGCGAGGCACTGCATACTTGTACTTGTCTCATTCAGAGGTCTAACAAAAATGGATTGAGCTTGAACACCATCGCCTTAAATAAGGCTTTGTCATGAGTCACAGCATATTTCACCAAATCTGAGAAATAGTCGAAATACGAAATCCGGAATATTAATTACAGCCCGAATAATTGGTTTCCGGAAGCCCGTTGTTACTGACTTTCGCTTGCTGGGAGTTGGTGATTACATGAATACATGCAACGATACAACCAAGCCTTGCATGTTCATGCTAATTTCCGCAAAGACTGTTGCTGATGGTGAAATTCGATTGCGACTATTACTAGGCTGGCGGCGGAGGCAACTCATTGTCGTTTTGATTTTTGAGGAATTTCATCAGTTCTCTGAACCTTATTGCGTAATTTGTGGAAGCGGCGTCAGAGATCTATCTCGGGATAAACTCGAGTTCTGTAACATGTTGACGGCAGTCTTATATAGAGAAAGCCTTCGAAGGAAGCTACCTAACTAAACCCTGACTCTGAAATTAAATGGACTCGTTCATAACCATACCTGTGGAAGTTCATCATCAGTGAACTATTGATAAGATAACGATTCCCACTCTCTCGCGTAATATGGTTGAAAGAAGCCGCTCTGATCCAATCTATATA
This sequence comes from Halotydeus destructor, assembly GCA_022750525.1. Taxonomy (NCBI): domain Eukaryota; kingdom Metazoa; phylum Arthropoda; class Arachnida; order Trombidiformes; family Penthaleidae; genus Halotydeus; species Halotydeus destructor. The sequence goes on along the minus strand of JAIUWE010000106.1, from coordinate 418,744 downwards.
CTAATAGCCGTGACTCGACCGCTTGCTGGTCACAATTCTGAGCCGATTTTCACGATTATGGTCTTAAAACGAAGCTATGGTCAATACGCTCTGCATAGCGAGGCAGAATTTTTAATTTCGTCCTAGAACTCGAAATATTCGAATTTGAACATTTCGACTTTTTCATTTAACATGGGAGTCTACGGGAGCTTTTTGCAGAGGTTCACGGCAAAAACAAAAAGTCCAGATAGACAATGTGGACTATGACATGTAATACATCGTTGCAAAGCTCTCTAATTGTGGCATTCGGGAAAATTGACGAAATTGCAATCAGTCATGTAATTAAATCGACATGGTGGGCCAAAGTTGCGAAAAATTTCTCATAGACTTTGCTGGGGTAATTCAGCGCGCGCTTGACAATCACGTGATCTGTGTTAATTGAAAAATAGGTTTCAAGACTGTTTGATTTAACGAGTGCTTGCGCGAAGGTAGGGACAAATGAGCGAGTGGAAGGGCCGAAGGCCCGAAACGAGCGAATGCGCTAGTTAGCTTCTATTGCCACTACCTTGCGAAATACTGATTGACACTCAAAATTAATTCTATTGTATTTCTTTGAGTGAGGTAAGCCAAAACTGCCATGTTAACTGAAATTTCGAACCAAGGTAAGCACCGTGTCACTGATTAATTAGCTCGAGTTCCGACAATCTCTCGCAATGAAAGCCTTTGTAGCAACAGCGATGGTAACAAACGAAGATATTTCAAAATGGTTTTTTCGGGCAACCAGTGGACATGAACTGCAGTTGAATCGTATCTGTGGCGGGCACAATCGGGCGATGGCCTTCCAGGGCCTTGGGCGTAATGGGTAGATCAGGGGCCGAGAGTAGGAGTCTTCATTGCAGAATGTAGAGATACTGTAGCATTGAAGTACTGATCATCAAGGAAATGAGATAAGATTAACAGCTCACACTAGACTCCGCTGACTGACTGTCGTATGAGTGTTGCTCTCCTTGTTTTATTGCAGTTAACTTCCGGTCACCCCCAATAGAAATTGAACTCTCGGACTTAACATTTCCTATCAGGACTTGTTTCCAGCAGGGAAAAAGCACATGTCCTATGAGGAGAATAGAAGTCCGAAATCTGATCTAGGAGATAATATCTCCCTCTAGGAGAAGCGTTAAACGACTTTATTTCACTAAGTGGAAAAATTTCGACACCAGACATGACAAATCCGCTGAGGACATGTAGATCTCCGGGAAGGACAACTTATGTCCTGGAAGTTTGACTTGAACAAAATTTAACATGTCATCTTCAGTCAAAAAATCTACATATCCTGAGAAGACAACTGATCTCCTGAGCAGCTAGAAAATCTACAGGACAAAGGATGTCCGCGACAGAAATCTTCATAGTAGAAAACATATCCGCACTTGGAAAGACTTTGAGCGGAAGACATCACACCTCTTGAGACTAGATGAATATCGGTGGAAAGGACTTGGCATGTCTTAGCGACATCTGACTTATGAAAACTTTTCAAAGTTTTAAATTTTGAGAGGCTTGACAAGTCCGAGAATACAGTGAGAAAAATACAGAGAAAAATGATATGTGATCTCCGCCAGCATGTTAAATCGTTCTTGGGACATGACATGCAAATTTGCACAGCTCATTGACCTAGTAATACGATCGAAAAGATATCTGATGTCCGACTGCAATTTTTTTCAGCGGATATACAACTCAGCTAAACCTCGGAGATCTCACGTCCGTAGGACACAGTCATCTTATCCCATCTGACTAGAATGAATTCGAGAGGATATGACATATCCTATTCACTTTGAGCCTGAAATAACATGTCCTGAACTTCGAAAGATCGCCTAGCAACCGGTCGCCAAGGAAGTGATTTCCTTTTCCGTTGTTTTGACACGTGCTGAGTGATAGCGTGTTTGCTCTTAATAGTGTGAAGGTTCTGCTTCTGTTTTCATGTTTAAATCGCGTTATGTTCTCCAAGTTGAATCGTGAGTGAAACAATCTACTGTTCAATTCGTTCGCTGGCCAGCAATTGTTAAGGTTAAAGTAAGTCTGCGGTTTATGGGATTAACTCTAATTATTTTTCCTGAACAGTTTGAACATCAAGCACACGACGAGAAACGAACACCTCATTTTTGAGTTATTTAAGATGAATACTATTGTCACGTTTTTGCATTGTAATTTTTGTTTCAAATAAAATTTGCCCTATGATGTTCTTTGAGGACATCAGAAGGCCCTTAAATGGATTATGATATCTCATGTCTTCGCGATTCTCTGGGATTTCTGATCTCCTGGAGCTCTGACATTATGTCATGTCATGTCCTGCTCTTCTTTGGGACATGTGATCTCCGATTGTCTGATTTTGAGGACGTATCATGTCCTGCTAGTTATCGTTAAGAGACAGGACATGATCTATCCTGTCAGGAGATGGGCTTTTTGCATGTCCTGTCAGGAGAAGTCAAGTCAAAATTTTTGCTCAGGACATAAACGTTACCGCTAAGCCCGTACAGGACATCTCCATGTATAAGGAATGGGAGCAATTTCTATTGGGGCATTAACATTCAGTCAACTCTAACCTTGAACTGACACTGATCAACCTTGTTTATCCCAAGCGGAAGCAACAGCGTTTCAATTACTTGTCAGATATTCCTTTCACGGGCTTGACGTCCAGCGGTATATAGCCAGGCCAAGATGAAGGCCGCCGTAAAGCCAGTGCTAGAGACATAGCCCGATGCCGAGCTTGAAGCTCCTCCACCAGGGGCGCCGCTGTCAGCGGTCCTTTGACCACGAGGCTCGCACTTGTTCCCCATGAGGTTTTCAACTGACTCGAGTGACTCCCGATAGATGCCACTCCGGTGAGGTGCCATTGGGTCGGTGTCATTGACATCTTTCAGGCCCAGCTGAAGGGCAAACGCTGTGATTGCATTTACGGAGTCTTGTTGTGCAGCTTTGTCCACTTTGGCTCCAGCGAAAAAACACTTGCCTGAGACTTCGCGATTTTCAGCCTCAGCTTTGTTGAACCTTTCGATAGCTGCAGAGACATTCTCTGCCGGGATGTCTGTATATTTGTCTATAATCCCGTGTTCAAGAAACATTTCTAAACTGAAGCCGAAATACTCTCCAGATTGGTAATGGATGAAACCAACTCTTGAGGTGCTCAAGCGGAAGTGGTCGCTGAGATGTTTGGCGAATATAATCGACCGGCGCATGGAAGCTGAACTTACGGTATCGTGAAACACACAAATGACGTCCATCTTGATTGGACACGTGGGTTCCACTTGATTGACAGGTCCAGTAAAGTTGTTTTCACTTCCATATACTGCATGTCCAACCTTAGCCTCAGGCTGGTGGTCAGCTAAGGCCATTCGGCTCATTGAGGACAGAATGACGACGATGGTCACGAAGAACTGCATTGTTGGCTAAGTATCACTCGAACAGAAAGCATACAAAGATGGCGAGTGGTTGTAGAGTTGCCTTATATTAGGCATCGTGGTGACTCAGCTCAAGACGCAGGTCATGTGTCTTGTGTTGGGTAACAAATGAAAACGAACAAACTGATTGTTTCCCGGAAGGTCACACCGAGATAAGTATAGCACTTTCCGAATGTAATGAGCAGCAACATGAAAGTGTAGCCGTGTCACGATGCGTCACCCAGTGATGAATCTCTAGTCAACTTATCAGATCGAACGTTATCTTCTTTTATGAGATTTCAGTCGCCTCCATAGTATCGGTTTCGTCTCAGAGTCGTGTTTAAAGGCTACTACAATGTTTGGCGGAAAACGGATAGCGACCTACATGACAAGGTATTGCATACTTGAGAGAGGTTCTCTCATGCCTCATTGATGAAAATGGCTATGCTGAGCCAAGCTGGATAGAATGAGATGTCATCAGGAGAGATGCCTTTGAATGACATGGCGCATGAGCAGCTACATCAACATATAAGATATTTGTTGTATCAGAATAAGTTTGGGAACCAACACATGTTTTGCAGGAAAACATAGGATGAACCGGGCCGCTATCTCTCGGCCCGAGCTCACCCAGGCCCGACAGCATTGTCATCGGGCCACCAGAGACCTTTCGGTGACGTGATAAAAAACAAAAGCCCAAGCTTGCAAACATCTGTAGCACATAGAACATTTCTACTTACCATTGATGAAAACATGCTGACTCTCACAACCACTCACATTGAAACTACAAATCGAACTGAATAGAGTTAAAGTTCATACTCTAGCTTACTCTCTACGAAATACACGTGAGGTGAGTTCACTGTAAGTGACCGCTACTAGCGACACTATTTTCAGTGTAGATAGAGCTGCAATTTCAGTAATAAAATCATTAGTCGCCAGCCATTCACAGTAACAACATCTCCTCACGTCTATCGCTCTTCTCGGTCATGCTAACCAAAATGCTGAAGCCGGCTAAACAACATATCCTTTCAATCGAATGAAGTTTCCATCGAGGGAATGGTTGAGCCTAAACTAGGCAGTGACCAGTTTTAGGCGGAAAGGTTGACGGATACGCAGATCTCAAATTTACCAGTTTGGAAGAAGTACACAGGCCAGTGGGGCAATCTCGAGAATACTAGAACTAAAACAGACAATTATTACAAGGCAGTCAAATCAAGTACATGTATTCTGAAGAATCTCAGCTATATTTTTCGTCAGTTTTGATCTGACTTGAAGATTTAGATTATGTATCCGCTATCTGATTGCATATTCACCCTCTATAATAGAAATCAGACATAAATTCGACGGAGGTGTCCCTAATCAAACTGAGAAGCCTTGACGTGAGATGTCCGCTCAGGAGATATTCTTAGGAACCTGAATCACATGTCCTGCTAGGAAATGTCTTGTCCATATTTAGAAGTACGGACATCACACTTCCGTCCAGGCGATGCTATTTTCAGAGCTTTAGTGGAGATTTTCTAAGTCAGCATTCCGGACAGTTCATCACCTTTCAGGACATCTCGATCTTCTGGAAGGACGATGCATGTCCGTGGGTAGCGCGGTGGCGAGCTAGAATAGTCTATGTCCGGGTTCTCCTTGCTCTTAAACAGAGTAGTGACATGTGATTGGATGTTTAGTCCTAGGACACCTGTGCTCCGAACAACGTCTTCGACTTTGAGCGGACATGTTGGATCCTTAGAGTCATTTTGGAATAGATTTTCCCCAGGAGCAGGCAAGTCCGGTGATGTCATATTCCTCTGAGACAATTCATATTTCCCGCCAACCTGTCGCCCCGCAACCGAGGTTTCCGCGTCTGCGCTCCACTCCGGAGCAACAAGCATGTGTTCGCCACGTACGTTATCAATATTTGCGAGTCATCCTAATCGTTTCGAATCTTCGTGTATTTTGGCCTCGTGATTTTCCACTGTTTTTTTGCTTCCTCAGTGTGCCGTGTTTTTCGTCGATATATAGCAAGCAAGAGAATACGTGAGTTGGTAAAGTTTAAGTGTTGCATGTTTTTTCATAGTTATTGGATAAGATCGGACGTCCGGTGTCCTGGACATGTCCAGTCATCAAGTCAGAGTCAATCATGAGAGCCAATTTCAAAAATCCCGCAACTGAATCGAATATTTCGTTTCCTCTTCCTTTTTGGTCATTTGTAACGAAGAAATACGAGTTTGGATATTTGGTTCTGCTTGCTAAAAAATATACCAAATGCAGTATATCTGATAGCGCCATTTTTTCAGAAATTGCTTTCGTTGCTTTAAAACTGTTCAGATTAATTTTTCGATCAATAAAATACCCTCCGAATGTTCTGTAGGACATCGGATGGCACGTTAATTTTGCATGCTGTTTTATGTCCTGGAAGATAGTCGGATCAATGATGTCCGCAAATAAATGAGGACATGCTATCTCACGGTCATCATGTATGACATGCAATCGCCTAGCAGGACATGAATTATTTGAGGACTTGGTCTGTCCGTTCAGGACACTCCTAAAGAAGATGTCCGTTCAGGAGCTTTTAATTCCTAAAAATCATTCCGGACGCCAGCGTAGACGTTTATCGCCTGGCCGGACATCTCTTCATATAAGGTATGGGGAGAAATTTTATTAGGGGTTGCCCAGCAGTGAATGCCCAGGCTAAGATGGCTGCCGCTAGCTAGCTGATCAAGCCGGTCGCCATCTTGAAACCGCTCGAAGTAGCCAGCTGGTTGCCTGGATTATTATATGGAGTGTCGCTCTCGACACTGGGGGCTCCACTATCACCTTCGGATTGACCACGAGGCTCGACACATTGCATCCCTATCAGCTCTCGGACTGCGTTGAATGCCACTCCATGGATGTTATTACCAGCCTTCGGCCCGTCATTATTGGAAACCGTGAGGGCCACTTGAGCAGCAAATTCTGCAACGGTCTCCAGGACACCTCGTGCTGCAGCTTTGTCCGCTTTTGATTGGGCCTCAATATGTTCACAGGCTTCAATGAAGAGTCTGGATCAGCTGTAGCCACAGTAGTCAGCGGGGAAAGAATGGCCACTAAGATCACAAGGGATTGCATACTTGGTGCTGTTTCAATCAAAATCAAAACTGACGAAGATGGCGAACAGTTGAAGAACGTTGCCTTAAATAAGGCGTCGCATGAGTCACGACATATTACGCGTTCAGCATCAAGACTTGAGATTAGTATCTTATTGCAAAAATTATACTATAGTTATAGTAAAACTCGCATTGTCGGAATTGGACGTCATGCTATACGTCAATAGAAAGATCTAGTCAAGCACGTTCGAAAAACTCTGTCCTCCAATTTCGACGTCAAGAGACTAATGAGATATAGCTGTTTTAAAATTTGCAATTTTTTAATAACCCCTCAGGCACATATGTCAATTTTGTGTAATGACAGGTGAAACAGGTAAATTGAAGGTCATTCTGTTTAGTAATCCCTTCATTCTCCTAGATTTTTTCTCCTTTGCCCTCAGTATACATGTGGCGGTGCAATCTATGTCTTAGCTTTCAGGCAAAGAAAGACTTACAAGATAAAGGTGAGAAAGTTGCCATAGCTTGAAAGAATGACAATAAAAGTTGCATAATCTTTCTGATGACAAGTCAGTTGGGCAGACAATGTTTAATATTCAGCAAAGTTTACTACTTAATCAACTAAATTAGCAGCTGCTTGATTAAATCCGATACACTTCTTTCCTTGAGAATTATCAAAATAGCTGTTTCCAGGTAAATATTTAAGCTTCTTTTAGACGACGGGACAACGAAGTGACCACTGCAGTTGCTCTTCGAACGCAATCTTGAGACTTGCGCTTGATTTCGACTGAACGTACGGTATACATCTTCCAAAACTGTTGCAAACACAACTCACTATTGAATTGTATCAGCCAACGTGAGTGCATATGAGTTTATATCGGAAACTTATCGTCATCTTCATAAGCAGTGTATGATGCCACCTCTGATATGAGAAATTTCAAGGTGCTGGCTGGTCGGGTGGCGAAAAAACCTCCCGCTCCACCCTGAACTATACAATTGGAGATAATTTCATATTTCACGATCACTGTCTACCTGATAAGAGAGATAACCTTCAGTTCATGGAGAGTCGGCTTGGTTATCATCTGTGTAGCCAAAGATGACATGAAAGCGTATGAGATTGCCATCATAGATTGATTGCTGAAATCTTGGCTCCCCTTTCAACTCGGCTAGTTGCCATTAAATTTATTGTATTGTCACTTTTCCCAATATGTCATCCGGGCTCTAATCAGTCAGTCTCTGCGTCATGATAGGTAGCCTTCAAAAGGAAGTTCACAATTGTCGCTAGCGGAAAATAGCTTAAGTGCGCATGTACGAGTAAACTAGTAATTGTTTCCCGGAAGTTTGTTTCGAGCTGAGTCTTGCAACCCTAGGGTGTGCTGAGCACTAACAAGATGGCTACCGCCTATTTGGACACTTGGCTGCATAGATCCTGTGTGTGAAGCGCCATCTATGGTTGTAGCTGAATTTATATGCCAACAGTCTCCCTTGTGAAGTGTTGGTTGGCACTCTGAATGTTCACATTGTATCGTCTTGTCATGAGATAACGAGGGTTGCTATGGAAGCTGGAAGGTTGAATCGGTGTGACGAATCTCCCGCTTAATCAATTAATCTAACTAATTGAGCAACTGTTGGCGGCTTGAGTATAGCCAATGTGGCCTTGCATAGATCTTGTCCTTACGTGTAGCAATCACTAACTCACTGATGCGATTCGTTTTATTTCTCAAAGTATTGAGTGAGACAAAAAAATGAATATCAATTCGAAATTATTGATCAATTAAGATCGATGTGGATACCATTGAGCAGTAACGAGAGGATCCGCTGTGTAGCAAGATTTCTTCCAGCGAAGTCATTAATTTTCAAGAAAAACATAGATGAACTCGTGAATTGAGTAAATTGATATTAAATAGTATGAGTATCTTGCAAATAGTCTCCAGGGGAGTGTCTTCAGCGGACGAGTAGTACATGATTGGTGTTTGAGACATCGATAGATCTTAGGCTGGAAGCTAAATCTTCACCAGTGGCGCCACTGTCATCAATATTTTGACCATAAGGCTCACATTTGTACCCAATTAGTCTTTCCACTGAGGTCAGTGAAGTGTTATAGATCTCACCAAGAGACAATGTCATCAGCTCGCTGTCGTTGACCTCCAACAGCATCACGTGGACAATATATGCTGCCATGGAATTCACGACACTCCGGTGTGCAGCTCTGCCCACGTCGGTGTCAGAGCGGCCCTCGACTTGGAAACACTTGCCCGAACCGGCGCCATGTTGAGCCTCAGCTTCGTTGAATATTTCGATTGCCTGAGATGAACTTGAGGCCGTTCTCTCGATGTCGACAATGTGTTTCAAAGTCGTAGCAGCGACAACTTTGTCCAGACTGAAGCTCTGATACGTTTGAGAAGTGTAATGAATGAAACCAACTCTTGAACTGTTCAAACCGAAAGTGTCGCTGAGGTATTTGGAAAATACAAGCGACCGATCGATGTCACTTGAACTCATCATACCGTTAAAGATGAACACGACGTCCACCTCGCTTTGGCACTTGGGTTGGGCTTGATTGACGGGTCCAGTAAAGTTGCTTTCACCTCCATGCTCGGCTTGTTTAAGGGTAGAGTCGTGGTCAATGGGTACCCCAGTGGTTAGCGGGGACAAAATGGCGACAAGAACTACGAGGAACTGCATACTTGAAGTTGTTTCACTCAAACTCCCAACTGACAAGGATGGCGACTAGCTGTACAAGGTTGCCTTAAATAAGGCGTCGTTGTGAGTCACGACGTATTGCACATGACCAGCTACATCAAGATATGAGATGAGTATCGAATCCGAGCAAGACTAGCTACTAATGCACTAATTGCTTTCCGGAAGTTCGTACTGAACTGAGTCTTGCATCCTAGAATGTGTTAATCACACTACTGGAGGCAACTATTACGCCGCATACATCTGATATCTTACATATATTCTTGTTGCAGCACTCAGTGATATATCCATATATGCTTCGATTGCAAATATTAGTCTTAGTCATCCGATGAAATATAATTAGCTTGTGCTCTAGGAATACCATGAGAAAATTTCAAAATCTTGCATTTTTTCGGCAAATGCGCTCAAGAATTTTGTATTTCATGTCACATATGAGCCGTTTTTGGGTGGAAACATAACATTCATAGAAAACGAAGGGAACATCAGAATTATTGGTGCTCAAGATATACGTTTTTTTGTATCTCAGCCGCAGAACTGGAGACTGCCTTGAAATATTTCAACAGGGAGCTTTATTTCACAAGAACTAGTGGTTCCGAATATATGCGTCAAAACGGACTGTATTACTCAGTTTCTATAACGACAATCAGATATAATTTCGACAGACTGGTTCCTTGGAAAGTAAAGCCATGAAACTAGTCACCAGCAAGCAGATAAGATCGGCCGCCATTTTGATACCGCTTGAGCTAGGCAATCGGTCAGCTGGCTCATTCTGCGCAGTAACACCTGGAATACTGAAAGGTACCTGCTCAGTGGAAGTATCCTCAGTAGACCAATCTTCAACATCCGGAAAACTTGAGGCATTGCTTGGTGTCAATCCTGAGCCGTCTCCTTCATCAGTGGCGCCACTGTCGGCTTTGCTATGCTCACAAGTGATCCCTATTAGCTTTTCCACGTACTTGCCTAAGGCTTGATAAATATCACCGCGAGATGGCGCCACCTTGTGACCGTCTATCGTGATTAGCTCGGTGTCATTGCCATCTTTTAGAGCCAACTCGACAGCGAACGTCGTAATGTTCTTCAAGACACCTGCAGCTCTGTCCGCATCTACGCCTGAGTGGCCATCAATGAGAAAACCCATAGCTGCGACGTCGCCATTCGGACCTTCCGCTTCGTTGAACATGTCGATTGCTTCAGAAATATTTGCTGCCGTGCTATAGATGTCGATATGATTTGTCACATTCATCACAGACAAAGATTCTTCTAGGCTGAACATTTGGTAGTATCTAGAAGAATATTCCACGAAACCAATCCTCGAGGTGTTCAACTTGAACTTGTCGCTGAGATATTCGGCGAATGTAAGCGACCGATCGAAATCACTTGAACTCGTGGCACTGGAAAAGACAAACACGACGTCCATCTTGCTTTGACACGTCGGTTCTGCTTGACTGACGGGTCCGAGGTACGTTCCCGAGTTGTGATCAACTGTGACCTCACTGGTCATCGGGGACAAAATGGCGACAAGGATCACTAGGAGCTGCATACTTGGTGTGGTTCACTCAAAGTCTCAACTGAAAAAGATATCGAACAGTTGAACAAAGTTGCCTTAAATAAGGTTTCGTGATGCAACTCAAGACACGTGACACATGAGCATCTATATCAAGAGATATGTATCATATCAGCGAAAGAATGGCAATTTATGAAGCAATTGTTTCCGGGAAGGTCGTAGTAAGCTAAGTATAGCACTTCCGGATATGTTGAGCACTGACAAGATGGCTGCTAGCTAAACTGTGGCCACTGTTGCGTCGAGCACATCTTGTACATCAGTATTTCAATTAGTAGGAATATTTATATTCGCCAGAAAACGCATAATTTCGATTGTTAGCTGTTTGAGTTGAGAATGTGTAAATATTAGTCGAACTCGTTCGAACATCTTGAGCTAGCGTTCTTAGAACGCAATCAGTACATTCCGCAATCTTGATGCATATGTTTGTTTTTGCATATTCCATATTACAAATGAGTCACATTCTGAAAAGGCTCTCGCCTCTCACAGAACTGTCCTAAATTGGGTCAGAATGACAATTAGGACATTTGGTTCGTCTTTGCATACTTCGTCCTTCCATTGTGAGCTATGTTGAGTGAATGCATTCCTTTCAAAGGAAATGACATGAAAGAAAGCAATTTGTCTGGCGTCACCGGTGATGAATGAAGGGAAGAGAGGAGGAGAGGAGAAGAGGGAGAGATGAAGAGATGGCATTGGAAAGGGAGGGGGAGAGAGGGAGAGGAGAGAACAACAGTGGTCATTGGCCGGAAAATTGTATGAATGAGCAACTGTCGGCGTCATCGGGTAATTGTCGCAAACGTACAATGAAGGGAACAAATGTCCCGAAACGACCAGTTAGGGGACATTGGCTTCGTTCTACGGAAAGAGAGAGAGAGAGGGAAGGAAGGAGAGGGAGAGAGAGACAAAGAAATCTATAAACGGGAGCCACAGGAAGGGATATAATTAGTGAACATATGCCGAGTTAAGCGGTACGGACATAGGCCATTGGTAATTGAGTTCTGCCATAGAAGAGGCCCGAGCTTGGCACTGGCTTGCGGATTCCAGTTCGCATTCAGTGGAGAGAAGTAGAGGAAGAGAGCGAGAGGGAAAGAGGGAGAGGGAAAGAGATAGAGAGGAAGGAGCGAGCGAACGCGGCCTTGGAGCGCCACAAAAATGTCTGGCCGGCCTCGTTTCGAGCGTGAATGAGAATCGAAAGGGACCATTAGAACTGTCTAGCCTCTCCCTTTGCTGTCTCTCTCTCACGCTCTCCCTCTTCTCTCCTTTCGCTCTCTCCTCTCCCTCTTCATCAGCACAACACCTGGAGCGAAGCCCACAGTTACCATCCTTAAGGAGAGCGCCAGGAGACTAGAGGACAGCGAGAGGGAGAGCGCGATCGAGAGGGAGAGAGAGAGGGAAGCTGGTTGAGAGGGAAAGCGGCCAACCTTGTCCACGCCTACGAATGGTAACCAAAACACAGCGAGAGGGAAAGGGAGCGCGAGAGGGAGAGAGAGAGAGGGAAAGAGGGAGAGAGACAAGCCAAAGCATACACAAACACATGTACACAAGTCTCTCCCTCTGGCTTTGTCTCTCTTTTCCTGTTTGGTTTTAAATATGTGTGTCGGCTCATTCGCGATGTTCTTGCTTCTCGTCCATGATCAAATTTAATTCAGTATCACGAAAGCTGGCCTCTCGTCCTCTTCTCTCTCTCTCTCCTCTCTCGCCCTTCCTGACGAAAATGACTCTGATGACTAACAGTTAAGTAATTTCGTTACCTTAATTGGATGAAAGCATGTGAAATCAGTATTTCCCTCTCTGAGTCAATTTCCTCGGGAAGAGAGAGGACTGGGATTGCAATCTAGGAAAAGCCGAGCCCTTGATTTAGTTTAAATCATGAAGAAGCTGGTGACTGGCTTCACTCGGCGAGTGAAGAGTTCCACAAGTGTCCAAAACTCTAGTCGAAGGTTCTCTTACGGTTCGAACAGTGCTAAGTCCCTGAACATACAAGTGGTTCGCGGCGGTTACAACATTGACTTAACCCAAGTGGACGTGACGTTTAGTAAATTGCACAAGGCGTGCTTCCTTAACTACGACGACGACAAGATTCGCAAGTATGTGAAGCAAGGCGACGACAACATCAACAAGCTGGACAATGTTTCAAGGTCGTCGCCATTGCACTTGGCGGTGGTCAACAACAATGTCAACATTGTCAAGCTGCTCATCGCCAGTGGCGGCCATCTTGACCTGGTCGACGGGGACGGCAAGACGCCGCTGGTCAAGGCCATCGAGTGTTCTCACAGCGAGCTTGTCCACTACTTTGTACAGTCCAAGGCCAGCCTGAACGTGGCCGACACGGAAGAGGGCAACACGGCCATCCATGTCGCGATCAACAATGGCTACGTGGACGGCATTGGCATTCTACTCAACGAGCCGTCACTGGATTTAAACAAGTTCAACTTCAACAAGGAGACACCGCTTCACTTGCTGGTCAAGAATCCCGATCTCAGAAACTTCTACCGCCAAGTCATCGAGCAAACTGCTTCCGTCAATGTCCAGGACGACCGGAACCGGAGCCCCTTAATGGTGGCCGCCACCATTGGGAACCGGGAAGCCGTTCAGATGCTCATCAAACAGGGAGCCGACACTAATCTGACCGACTCGAACGGCTTAACTGCCAGCGATTTAGCGAAAAGAAACAGTCACACTGAGCTGGCTTCCCTCATCACGGGCACCGGTATGATTGGAACGAAAGCCGTGAAGCCTGACATTCCGTCCACCTCGCTAGACGATTGGTCCGATTCTGAACATTCGAGCGACGAGGACAATGTTCGCAATCGAGCCAAGTCCTCCTTTGATCCGGTTGTTAATCAGTTGCAGAAAATTCAAGGTCTCAAGCGCGCCGACGGCACGGAACACTTGGATGCCATCCAGCCGTCGAATGTTCGACGAGCCGTCTCAGAATCTGCTCTACTCGCCGATGCGGTCGACGGCGAAAAGGAACATTTGGCGGCAAATGTTCAGAGCCAGGGACACAGTTCTAATTTGTCTTTTCCGGGCGCTAGTTGGCAGTCATCAGATGACGAGCACGACGATGATGATGATGTGGCGCCATTTTTAAGACAAAGCAACCCACGACAGGAAGTGAATCCATCACTGTCACCCACGGAGAGCAATGACCTTGGCCATCAGGCCGAAGATTCCTCTTCACGGCCCGAAGCCGAGGCTCTGAACCATTTGGACAAAGTTCTGAACGATCACGTTGGCAATGAAGACTTCATTCAGCAACTCAAGGACATGCTGGACGAGGACATCATGGAACAGGACGAACTGGACGCCATGTTGATGGGTGACCCCGTGCCCTCGGCTCCGCCACTGTCCTCCCTCGCGGCTATGGCCTCTACGCCACTCGACCGACCTGCCCCGCTGGCCTTTGTGGCCAACTTTGAGGACAGTGACAGTCCCTCTTCGCGGCCAACTTCGGGTGAGTCATCGGCCACGGTTGACATCAAGGCCACGCCCACGACAGCCGGAGCCGCCATCTTGATTAATGAACCTGTCACTCAATCATCGTCGTCACTTCAAACTAGTCTGACTAATAACCATTTGATGGAACAGCCAACTAAATCAAGTGGCAAATCACTGCCGCCCGTGAAGGCGCTGATTCGACCCGTGATTAATCTTGAGTTCGATTTCGAACAAGACAATGTTCAAATAGTGCCAGCTGTGACACTCAGAACCGAAGTCGAGGAGTCAAGGACACTTGAAACTTTCGAAGTTGCACACCGAGTTGAAGAGCAAGTTGAAGAGGAAGTTAATGAACCAAAAAATGCTTCCATTAAGAGCAATGTAGAACATTTAGAACTCGAAGACAGTGTTCGGGTTCAAGTGTCGCCCGTTAAGTCGGAAGACTCGTGGCAAGAAATGCAAAGTCATCAAGTGGAAGCTGAGCGTTTAGAACTGTTCGAGTCTGAACAGAGCTCGAAGCCAGTGGCAACTAGTGAAACCCAGCCAGTCAAGGTTGCTTCGAAAGAAGCTGTAAATTATTCTGATTTAGAACTGAAACTAAATCAACTTCAGAGTGACCTAATCAAGGAGAAGCGAGAACGCGTTAGTTTGCAAGACATGCTAAATAGTTCGAATGAGTCATATTCCAAAATGAAGCAAGACTTCCAGGACGCTTTCAAGAGTAAGCTCGATCTGGAAAGTCAAGTGTACAGGTTGCAAACTGAATTAAGTAAATTAAACTACGACAAACAGCTGATTGAAAGTAAACTGGAGTCACGTGAACGAGAGTTCGTGTCAGCCAAGAACTCGAAGGAACAAAGTAGTGACGAACTAATTCAGTCTCGAACTGAGAAAGAATTGCTGGTCAAGGAGAACAGTGATCTGAAGTATCAAATCAAGGAGCTTAAGAGTCAAGTGGAACATATCTTGCGACAATCAGTTAATTCAGTTGACGAGACAATTAACAGTGACAATATGAAGAAGATTGTCGAGCTGACGGACAAGAGTAACGATTTACAAATCGAGCTGAGCAAATCAAAACGGAAATTGCTGGATTTAGAAAACGAGCTAATCAGTCAAAGGAGTCAATTTGAAAATGAACTGTTAATTGCTGAGAGAATTGGTGAGAAAGATAAGCGAGAAATCGAACATTATCAAAGACAATTAAGTAGTTTGCGCGAGAAGCTGCTAATGACGGAAGAGCAATTAGACAGGAAGTTAAGAAACGCAAGTGAAGATGTTGTGATTAGAAACAAAGAACTAGTCGATCAGATTCGAGATCTCAGTGAAGTTGTTCTGAAACTGGACGAGAAGACTTCTCGAATAAGTGCTGGATTAGCTAATGACACACAGGAAAAGGAACTGACGGCCGCCATTGTTGAGAATGCCTCCAAGCAACTGGACTCCCGGATGGAGAACATGTTCGAATGTACAAGGACCCTCTTGACGGACATCAGCTCAGAACTGGGCGGCTTCAAGGACGTCATCAGGTCACAGGGCAACTCGGCCCACCAGTGGACAGAACCAAGCCCGGCCCAGCCGGAGACAGTTCGACAGAACTCGCCCATCCGGCCGCCGCCAGGGTTCGAGAAGAAAATGGTCCAGCTGGAGACTAACCTGGAGAAGCTGGAGGACAACTTGCAGCAGCAAGAGCTGCAATTACTCATCGGTCCCCGACACCCGGCCCATCAGCTGGTGTTCACCGGCTACCCGGGCCCACTGGAGCCCACCGACCAGCGGGCCAAGAGTGTCTTCGTGCAAACGTTGCTGCAGCTGCAAGCCCAAGCCTACAGCAATCCGAATGCAATCAACAACTACGTCAACATGTCGTCCTTTCATTCGGCGAAAAGTAATCTACAGCAGCAAATTGAAGTGTTGAAACACGACTTGGGCATCTTCACGCCGTCATATCAGTCTTTCGAGCTGGATCAGTGAAACTGAATCAAGTGTAGCCAGAAATAAAGTGCCGTTCATGGTTAAATCCGGTTAACTCAGATTGTTCCATTAGCTGTGCGATGCGAACAAGTTGTGACATATCTCAAACTCGGACAACTGGAATATCAGGTTGTTTTTTAGTTGAGCAACCTTGGCGCGTAATCACTAATCGAAAATCCCAGAACTTGTAATTAGCAATACAATTAGTCTCCATCTGTACGTTGCCGTGAGGGACAGCTATACAGTGCAATGCATAAAGGTTTGCAGTTCTTTCCCCTTAATTTCAACTGTGTGTGAATGCTAAATTTTGGATGAAAGCAGCAAACGTTTGTGCATCACATTGTATGTATAGCGCTAGTGTCATGGTGCAGAGCATTGAGAGCCATAGGTGCTCGTACCTAGTGGCCGTGCCCACTATGCTGGTGGACATGCTGACTTGTGGTCAGCCGGAAAGACTGGAATCTGTGAAAAGCCTCCTGGCCGCAGGAGCCCCGGTCAGCCAGGGGACACTTGACCACATTTTCCAGTTCTTACACAATATTCAGTCCTATAGCAATGAGTATGGCTCTTCAGAAATCGTGACCAACATGGTCACGTCAGCTCGGCCGTGCACGACAGTCGGCCAACCTCTGTCAGGGGTCACTGTCAAGATACTAGACGAAGAAGGCAACATCGTGCCCCATGGCGGCCCGGGCCGCTTGTACGCCAAGGGCCCGGTGACCGTGACTGGTTACCATCGGGGTGTAAATGTTAAAGATGGCTCCGCCCTCGACAAATATGGCTGTGAAAACTGGATTTGCGATGTGGAAGTTTTGCTCCACGCCGAAGACTGACCTTCGTCTCAGACCGAAACCCATCTCTGGTTCAGCTCATTCGCGAAACGTGTTCGATCAACAAACAGCTTACTTCTGAGTAGAGGATGAAACAGGTGGCTTTTTCGCCACCCGACCCGCCCGCACCCGTGAGAATTCGACGTCACTTAGGCTACTGCGCATGCGCAAGTTAGTACACTGGAAGGTACAAAATCTCCACCCAAAACAATACTTTCTAATCATCTTGAAAATCAGTATTCATAACGACCTGAAGAAACACGTTGTTGCATTAAAAATGAACAAATATGGCTGACGGCGAAGATATATCGTTAATTTGTGTAGGGAAACTTTTCGCTCAGATACGATTCAGCTTATCAACTATGCAGAGTTTCAACGAAAGGTGACAACTTGTTCGCCATCTTGCGTTTTCACTAATATTCTTTTTTTAGATTCATCGTCCACCAGTCCTTGTCCATAGCTGAGTGCGAGACTGACCAGCCTCTCATAAACAAGACAATAGGTGACCAGCTGGCCGAGACTGCCCTTGAATGTCCGGACGCCATTGCGGTTATCAGTCACCATGAGAATATTTCCAAAACCTATCGTCAACTCAATGACGATGCAACGAAGTTGGCCAACTTTCTCAGAGTCAAGCTCAAGCTGAGTCTCGGCGACAGTGTCGCCATCTGGTCCGGAAGCTGTTATAATTTGGTGGTGGCCATGTACGCATGCGCACGAGCTGGTCTCCTTTCCTGGCTTATGGACCCAAAGATGGCGGCCAGTGAGGTGCAGCGCGTTGCTTCACTTGCCAAACCCAGAGTGCTGTTCTTACCTGATACTGACTCGGACCAATCAGGACCTTATTCGAGTTTCACTGAACGGTTCAAGAATGTACAAGAACTGTCGTGTTCTAAGTTGATAACGATGAACAGATTGGGCTGCAAATCTGATCGTCATGGTGACTGTCTCAACGTAGAATGTATCTTGCAAGATCAAACTGACACACGAATGACCTTTGATGGGCACCCGAAACCGGAAGATCCGGTCTATGTGTGGTTCACTTCCGGCAGCACCGGCGTCTCCAAGGCGTTGGTTAGAAGTCACTTCAGTATCTTGAACGACAGCAACAACTACTATAGCCGAGGAGACTTCGGATTCGGGGATAAAGTTTGCCTTCCTGTGCCTCTACACTATGGTGTGGGGATTTTGTCACTTCATGCTCTTGCACTCAGCAGATCGTCCCTGGTTTTGCCTGGCTATAGGTATAGCGCTAGTGTCATGGTGCAGAGCATTGAGAGCCATAGGTGCTCGTACTTAGTGGCCGTGCCCACTATGCTGGTGGACATGCTGACCTGTGGTCAGCCAGAAAGACTGGAATCTCTGAGAAGCTTTCTGACCTCCGGAGCCCCGGTCAGCCAGGGGACACTTGACCACATTTTCCAGTTCTTACCCAATATTCAGTCCTATAGCAATGAGTATGGGTCTTGCGAAATCATGACCAGTATGTTCAAATCAGCTCGGCCGTGCCCGACAGTGGGCCGACCTCTGCCAGGGGTCACTGTCAAAATACTAGATGAAGGAGGCAACATTTTGCCCCATGGCACCCCGGGCCGCGTGTATGCCAAGGGCCCGGTGACCATGATCGGGTACCATAGGGGTGGAGATGTCATAGATGGCTCTGCGTTCGACAAAGATGGCTGGTACGACTCGGGCGACATCTGTCGCATGGACTCACAAGGTTACCTTTACTACCTGAACCGGGCCAAAGATATTGTTAACAGGGGTGGTGTGAAAGTAGCACCTACTGAGCTGGAAGAGCTGCTGACTAGCGTGTCCTCAGTGCGCATGGCAATAGTGGTGGGCGTTCCCGATGCTAGGCTCGGTCATGAGATATGTGCCTTTATCCAGGTTCATGAGGGCCAAGTGGCCACAGTTGACCAGCTGACATCATTGCTTCGGGACCATTTGTCTATTGACAAGCTGCCAAGACACTGGCTCATCAGTCACGAGCTTCCGCCGTTGCTAGGCAACGGCAAGCTGGACAAAGCTTCAACTGAAAAAGCTGATGGAGCAAGAATTTTCTCGGCAAGTCAATGTAGACAGTGCTGAATGACATCTTCTCAACTTTTCACCGACTATGATTAGTATTCAATTAAATCATGCTAATCCCATGACAACTGATAAAAGAACTTTAGCACTCCCTTCATAGTGAGAAAGAACAGGCAACCTTGATTGCACATTTTGAAACGAAACGAAAATACTGATGTGTGTATTCTACCTTCTCTCTATTTTAGCAACTATTAGCCCTTCTTCAACTATTCATCGCCATCTCGGCCCAACACCTGGTCGCCGGTCTCGGGATATTAGTATGTGGAAAAATTAGTACGTGGTAATCATCCCTAGACATTTAAGGACTTCCAAATAGTCAACTCTGAACCACGTCAAGACTTATCTTGAAGATGAAGAAAAGAAATGTCAAGGTTATCCGCTTGTGTACTGGATAGTGAAACATTGCGAATCAGTACATGTTGCATACTGTGAGGTGTATTCCTCTCTTTGCCTTCCCATGCCATTGCAGTACCCGTGGGCTGTTTGTCTCCTCACTTGACGATTCATAGCAGGGCGTCCTTCGTTTTACCTGACTATAAATGCATCACTAGGAAAGTGTGAGAGTTTATGGATCGTTTATGAATTTTCATAAATGCTACTGGCCTAGCTCTGAACCTAACCTAGCTTCCGTTCAGAGTTTTTTGGCATCTCTAATGTCCTTCTCAGGGGACTCCCATATAGAGGGTCATCGTCGATACGGACAGTTGGCAGTCTGTGTTCAGACAACATGAATTAGGCATCGCTCTTACATCTACGACCACCGGGCTTTCAAGAACGTTTCGGTCCACATATTGCTGGTTTTCAGGTATTTCAGGTGTACCGGATAGTTTTCGGTCGGATACCTCACGAGTACCTGCGCTCAACCATCGACGGTAGCGGTGGGATAGGGTTGTTTATTTTTAATACATGAATCTTAATTAATGTTAATTTATTTATTAAATGAATTAATAAATGTTTTTATTAAAATTAAGATTGTGCCAAAAAAGGAATTTCGCTCAGCACAATGAGTTTACGGGTTTCCGGCACAACGGTGTTTTCTCACAGCTTTAATTTATCTTGAATATTTAATATATTTTTCGGATTTAATTTATGAATTAATTTACCGAAAATAAAAAGTAAACAACCCTACCGTCGGATACAGTAGCAAGATGTTCCACCAAGCTTGCCTCTACTCCACACCCAGAGGCCAAGTATATAAAGTGTAAACAAAACAATATTTGCTTTTCATCTTGAAAATCAGTATTCATGACTGCCTGAAATACGCGGCTTCATTGAAAATGAACAAGACATGACTGACGGTGAGAATATATCGTGAATCTGAGCAGCGAAACTTCGCTCAGATACAATTCAGCTTATCAACTATGCAGAGTTTCAACGAAAGGTGACAACTTGTTCGCCATCTTGCGTTTTCACTAATATTCTTTTTTTAGATTCATCGTCCACCAGTCCTTGTCCATAGCTGAGTGCGAGACTGACCAGCCTCTCATGAACAAAACAATAGGAGACCTACTGACCGACACTGCCCTTGAATGTCCGGACGCCATTGCGGTTATCAGTCACCATGAGAATATTTCCAAAACCTATCGTCAACTCAATGACGATGCAACAAAGTTGGCCAACTTTCTCAGAGTCAAGCTCAAGCTGAGCCTCGGCGACAGTGTCGCCATCTGGTCCGGAAGCTGTTATAATTTGGTGGTGGCCATGTACGCATGCGCACGAGCTGGTCTCCTTTCCTGGCTTATGGACCCAAAGATGGCGGCCAGCGAGGTGCAGCGCATAGCTTCACTAGCCAATCCTAAGGCGCTGTTCTTACTTGATATGGACTCGGACCAATCAGGACCTTATTCGAGTTTCACTGAAAGGTTCAAGAATGTACAAGAAATGTCATGTTCTAAGTTGATAACGATGGGCAGGTTGGGCTGTAAATCTGGTTGTCATGGTGACTGTCTGAACGTAGCGTGTATCTTGCAAACGGATACTGACAACCGAATGACCTTTTCTGGTCACCCGAAGCCGCAAGATCCGGTCTGTGTTTGGTTCACTTCCGGCAGCACCGGCGTCTCCAAGGCTTTGGTTCGAAATCACTTCAGTGTCTTGAACGACAGCAACAACTACTGTTGTCGAGGCGACTTCAAATTCGGGGATAAAGTTTGCCTTCCAGTGCCCCTGCACTATGGTGTGGGGAATTCGTCACTTCTTGCTTGTGCAATTAGCAGATCGTCCCTCGTTCTGCCTGGTTACCGGTATAGCGCTACTGACATGGTGCAGAGCATTGAAGGCCATCGTTGCTCGTACCTAGTGGCCGTGCCCACTATGCTGGTGGACATGCTGACCTGTGGTCAGCCGGAAAGACTGGAAACTGTGAGAAGCTTCCTGGCCGCAGGAGCCCCGGTCAGCCAGGGGACACTTGACCACATTTTTCAGTTCTTGCCCAACATTCAGTCCTATACTATTGAGTATGGGTCTTCCGAAATCGTGACCAACATGGTCACGTCACCTCGTCCGTGCACGACAGTGGGCCAGCCTCTGCCAGGGGTCACCGTCAAGATACTGGACGAAGAAGGCAACATGCTGCCACATGGCACCCCGGGCCACGTGTATGCCAAGGGCCCGGTGACAATGACTGGTTACCACCGGGGTGGAGGTGTCATAGATAGCTCTGCGTTCGACAGAGATGGCTGGTACGACTCGGGCGACATCTGTCGCATGGATTCACAAGGTTACCTTTACTACCTGAACCGGGTCAAAGATATTGTAAACAGGGGCGGTATAAAAGTAGCGCCTACTGAGCTGGAAGACCTGCTGACCAGTGTGTCCTCAGTGCGCCTGGCTATAGTGGTGGGCATTCCCGACCCCAGACTCGGTCAAGAGGTATGTGCCTTTGTCCAGGTTCGCGAGGGCCAAGTGGCCACAGCTGACCAGCTGACCTCAGCGCTTCGGGACCATTTGTCTATTGACAAGCTGCCAAGACACTGGCTCATCGGTCACGCGCTTCCGCCGTTGCTAGGCAACGGCAAGCTAGACAAAGTTCAACTGAAAAAGCTGATGGAGCAAGAATTTTCTCGACAAGGCGATGTAGACAGTGCTGAATGACACCTTTTCAACTTGTCGCCATTGATTTATACATAATTGCGGAATAAATGATGTACATCAACTGCAAATCAACCGTAATATTACTTGACTATATTACTGCCTGTCGCCCTCCATCTAGTATTCGTTTCTGTCATATATGCTTCGGGGACAAAAATGTTAGGGTTTAATTCACATGACTATTGTCTGAAGCGAAGCGAAAACTTGAGAAAAACAGTCAGGTGACAAGCATCTCACCCGTTTCTGTCTGACTTATTGTTGCACTCTATCAAATCCCATGACTTGAATATAACTGATGAGCAGTAATCAGCTTCAATCAATAGCCAGTGAAAAAGAAGCCAACCTTGACCATAAAGCTATGACAGAAAAAGATGGTTCTGCATTTCTTGAAAGAGAACGAAAATTATATCTTGAAGACGGAGAAAAGAACTGCGAAGGTTATCCGGTTGTGTACGAGAGAGTGAAACATTCTTTATTGGTACATGTTGCTGACAGGTGTATTTCTCTCTTTGCCTTCCCGTACCATTGCAATACGCCGTGGGCTGTCTTTCCATTCACTCGAGGGAACTACTCGAATTAGATGTTATCCAATTCGACCTAATATACATTTTTGAAAAGCAGACAACGATCTTGAATCACCCGTGCCAGAATTAGTCGCTAATAATGTTTCTGCGGAAAGCTATGCAGCTTTTAAATATTATATATATATAATATATATAGGTCTTTTTACAATATTCCAAATAGTCTCGATAAGTTCCACCTTTTTTTCTTTTCCATCTCGTTCCGTCTCGAATTCGGCTTTATGCCTAGACATTTCAACTGCGTCCAGCAGTGTCTTTTCGTCAGGTTTGTATCTTTCTTCTCTCGTTTCTTCGCAGCCGGTGGTGGGTACTTCAGACTGTCCGTAGAACGTGTCAATAGGTTCAGAAACCTCAACTGCAGGACGGAATGAAAAAGCGTATCAAAAGTTCTTCAAGTCATCGGCTGGTTTGCTTATTGGTCGCGGAAAGCTTTTAGAGCCTTCAGGTTGCTAATACGGTCGGGGACCTGGAAAAGTCCGCCCTGACTTTACAAACCGACTCAACTAAAGTTGAGACCTCTGGACGGTGCAGAGGAAAGACAGGATTCGGCGCATTGGGATAGACAGATTTCAAGAAGTTATTTTCTATCGGAGGCATTTCAGTCAAGAAAATGAACTACACTATTCAACTTTCAATCCGCGACTGCCAATTGCATGAGCAGTGATAAGAATGGACACATCTTGTATTGAACGGAAGTAAACTATTTCGTAACATCAAGCAGAGAAAAGAACACTAACGATTGAATTGGTGGGAACGGAACTCATTGGTATTCTTCCTAATAGCAGTAAGCACTTTGAAGAATATGAGCTGCATTTTACAATAGCAATCAAACTTTCACGCTTTTTCCCACAGTAGCAAGCAATCAGTCTTAATGTTACCTCGTCGAGACCTCTCAATCAAGTGACACGTCGCTACAGTTTCAGCTGAATAAGTACACTTTCAAACTTGTCTGAAACAGTTTTATTTGATAGGACAGCGAAGTATTTACAGAATAGAAAAAGAGAATGTTTTTTCGTTTTCGCACATTATTTTTGATTGGAGACAGGGTGAATGTGTGGACGGAAAAATTAGATTTCGAAAGAACGTTTCTTAGCCATCTTCGGCTTAGCCGGGAAGCAAAGAAGAGCCAAATCTTGCTGGATTTCAGATGAGTAATCGTTGCTCAAGATTGCTTCAGCATGCTGCATGACCTCATCATCAGTGAAAGCGACCGACTCGACGTCACTGTAATTCAGGTCCAAAATTGAACTGAGGTGGCCAATAGCTCGCTTGTGTTGAGCCCTGATCTCCGGCATATCCAGCATCCGGCGCAGTACTTGTTGCGGGTCCTCCGGTCTGGCGGTCGTTGCCAGTGTTACCGCTATTTCCGAAAATGCCATAAGCGAGACTGATCTCATCAAAGCTGTACTGGGGTTCAGTATGCAGTCCTTCACCAACAACATCATTCTGGACAGGCTGAGGTAACGTTCCTGCTCCTGGTCCTTTTCTTGAGTCAACTGGGTTGGTGACTTTCGTAGGATCAATGAGCGGCCGAACCAGTGTCCGGTTGCCACTTCGTCGAATTTTTCGGCGCTGTCCTTCAGACGGATGCTCACCCACTCCGCTTCGAACGGTGTCAAGCTGATGGTCGTCTTGTGTTGGCAATTGCTCCACTCTGCTGGGTTGCCAGCAGATTTTGTCTCCCCGCATTCCTTTGCTGAGGGACCGAGGACGGTGGAGGATCGCCCGCAATGGCAGAAGAATGTTGGGAGAGGCTGGAAGTTACCAAAGTTGTCCATGACCACTGTTTCATGATTCAGTCACTCCTTACTAGTATCACAACTAGAACTCGAATGGGACTTTTCATTTGAGCACTCGCTTTTATACTCGGGCTCAGTCACACTGTTGTCATAGCAAATATGGCAACCATGGCAACTACCTCGCGGAAAAAGCACACTTAGAGTCAGTTTAACCGTGATTAATTCATTCGTGACACTAAACTCAAACAATAAAAATACTTTCTCGAGATAGAGTTTGAGCGTATACATGGCATCGAGCGCAGAGTCATGAACTGTGGTTGCCTGGAAACTCATATAACCATAGTAGTACCACACCAGCTTGTTGAGGGCATAGGGACGCTTACGGCCTCCCATGTCGTACCTGCGGAACCATGAACAGTCTTGAATATCATGATACTGGAATCCTTCGGACTGTGCATCCACTCCACAGCTTGTGAAGTCGTCTGCTATAGCCGCACCAACTAGGAAGCTTCCGGTGAACAGTTGTCGAAGATCCTCTTTCAGCTGTTCCGGCGAAATACCGCTGTCGATGTCGTGTTTCCGCAAACCGGACCAACTCTGACTCTGGCTTGACTGTAATAATTGAGAATCAGTTACTTTGAGAATCACTTACTCTGAAATTCACTTACTTTAGGAATCACTTACTTTGACAATCATTCACTTTGAGAATCACTTACTTTGAAAATGGCTTATTTCGACCTCGTATTGACTACGCTACTTGAGAATCACTTATTTTGCGAATCACTTATTTCGAAAATCGCTTATTTCGACCTCAAGTTGACTAAGGTCAGCGAGAATCGCTTATTTTGAAAATCACTGAAGACGAGAATGGCTTATTTCGGAAAATCACTTATTTATTCTTCAATCCTTTACAAAGTCTTTCATGTTAACTCTATGGGCTTGAGCTTCAGCGGGAGGGGTCCACGTAGGTACACTGTTGGCGACCCTCTTAGGGTTGTATGCCGGCCTAGCGTTCCTCGGCCTATTGGTGGCATAGAACCGCCTTACCTCCTGGCATCTCAGCTTGCGGAGAAAGTTGCTCTCGGAGGCCATCTCGTCCATCCTTCGGCGGGCTTCCTCATCCTCTGTCCGGGGAGCAGATTTCCTCTCAGCCTCTTCGCCCTGTTAAAGAGAGGGGTCTGAGCCGGCTTAGATGGCTTAGGAGGCCTTCTAATGACCTCCTGAGTACTGGCCACTTTCACAGGCCCTACTGGCTTGAATTGACCAGGACCGACCATTTCAAAGGTGCCAGTGACAATTGTCTTGTTTTTCTCAGTGATACTACTCATGGTTAGAGGAATTGTAATAGAGAGAGATGACTTCAGTGCAAAGTATAGGCGCCGGTAGGCCTGTTATAAGGTTACGGCTGCTGAAATTTCGAGCCCTGACCCTGTACTAACCGCTGCAAAGTAACTTTAACAGTGGATGTGAAGTATCTTATACTTGTTTTTAAGCCGATTCCAAATGATGTATCGGTCAGATTTGTTCGAAATGTCCCAGAATGATAAAAGTGCACAAATGTTGTCTCTCACAAAAGTAGCCACCAATTTCCATATCACGGTATTCACGAAAGCTTGTTTTTCTCGAAAACGTGATTTTCATTTATTTCGGTTACTTCTATTTCGAGTAGTTCAGTAGTTCAGTAGAGCACGCGAAAGTTCGTTTAGCAGTAAGTGTACAGACAACATCAATCAGGCATCCCGCCTACGATCAACGACTTTTCTGTGTCAAGTACAGATAGGCATTCAGCCTATTCAGCCCGCAAAGCATAGATCACGGCGCAGTCGTGCAGCTTACAACAACATTAAGAGCATGGCCACCGGGAGGGACAAATCAGACTTCAATCCGAATGCAATCAACATTCGCGACGTTATGTCGTTCTTTCATTCGGCGAAAAGTAATCTACGGAAGCAAATTGAAGTGTTGAAACACGATTTGGGCATCTTCAGGCTGTCATAGCAGTCTTTCGAACTGGATCAGTGAAACGGAAGCAAGTGCAGCCAGAAATAAAGTGCCGTTTATGGTTAAATCTGGTTAACTCCGGTTGTTCCATTAACTGTGCGGTGCGAACAGGCTGTGACGTATCTCAAACTCGGACAACTGGAATATTCGGTTGTTTAGGCTTTAGCTACTTGAGCAATAATTAGTCGAAAATACCAGAACTTGTAATAAGCATTACAAGTAGTCTCCAAGTGTACGTCGTCATGAACTACAGCTAGGGTGATATTCAAGGTTTTCCTCTTCTAGTTCGGACATGACTGCAATATTTCAGTAAGTGAATCAAGGTTGTATCTGGAAGTCTATTTCTGCAATAATCGAGTGCAACAATCAGCACGACAGAAATGGGTGGGAATTTTCGTCACATGACCTCTGTCTAAAGCGAAGCTGAAGTCGAGAGAAACTGTCATGTGACATGAATTTCAAGAGGTTCCGGGAAATTAGGCGGAGCATGGTTTTTTTTAGTGTGCAGCATGAAACATATTAGGAAACATATCTCGAAGCGAGTATATGACTACCGTTTTTGTTGAATACGTATTCTCATTTCGATTTGAAAACCGAACATGCAGAGTTTCCGAGAAACGTAAGAATTCAACTCACGTTTGTGTAATATTACTAATCTATGGTACTCTTAATTTTCAGTCTTGTCGTCCCCGTCTCTGTCCATAGCTGAGTGCACTTCTTGCGTTTGAATGAAGCTGAGTCCTTGAAGATCCTCCACAGCTGGAGGTCAACTATTAAAGTGTACACCTTGAAAATCAGTATTCATAATGCCTGAAGAAACACGTGGCTTCATTAAACAATGAACAAGATATAGCTGACCTAGCAATGTTTCGTGAATCTGTGCGGGAAAGTTTTTCACGCAGATACCTTTCAGCTAATCAACAATGCGGAGTTTCAACGAAAGGTGACAACTTGTTCGCCATCTTACATTTTCACTAATATTCTTTTTATAGATTCATCGTCCACCAGTCCTTGTCCATTGCTGAGTGCAAGACTGACCAGCCTCTTATAAACAAGACAGTAGGTGACCAGTTGGCCGAGACTGCCCTCGAATGTCCGGACGCCGTTGCGGTTATCAGTCACCATGAGAGTATTTCCAAAACCTATCGTCAACTCAACGACGATGCAACAACGTTGGCCAACTTTCTCAGAATCAAACTAGAGCTGAGTCTCGGCGACAGTGTCGCCATCTGGTCTGGAAGCTGTTATAATTTAGTGGTGACCATGTACGCATGCTCACGAGCTGGTCTCCTTTCGTGGCTTATGGACCCAAAAATGGCGGCCAGTGAAGTGCAGCGCGTTGCGTCACTTGCCAAACCCAGAGTGCTGTTCTTACCTGATATTGACTCGGACCAAACAGGACCTTACTTGAGTTTCGCCGAACGATTCAAGAATGTACAAGAACTGTCGTGTTCTAAGTTGATAACGATGAACAGGTTGGGCTGCAAATCTGATCGTCATGGCGACTGTCTGAACGTAGAATGCATCTTGAAAAATGAAACGGACACTCGAATGACCTTTGCTGGTCACCCGAAACCGGAAGATCCGGTTTATGTGTGGTTCACTTCCGGCAGCACTGGCGTCTCCAAGGCTTTGGTTCGAAGTCACTTCGGTATCTTGAACGATAGCAACAACTACTACGGCCGAGGAGACTTCGGATTCGGGGATAAAGTTTGCCTTCCAGTGCCCCTGCACTATGGTTTGGGGAATTTGTCACTTCATGCTCTGGCACTTAGCAGATCGTCCCTGGTTTTGCCTGGTTACCGGTATAGCGCTATTGACATGGTGCAGAGCATTGAAAGCCATCGATGCTCGTACCTAGTGGCCGTGCCCACTATGCTGGTGGACATGCTGACCTGTGGTCAGCCGGAAAGACTGGGATCTCTGAAAAGCTTTCTGACCTCCGGAGCCCCGGTCAGCCAGGGGACACTTGACCACATTTTCCAGCTCTTGCCCAATATTCAGTCCTATAGCAATGAGTACGGATCTTCAGAAATCATGACCAACATGCTCAAATCAACCCGGCCGTGCACGGCAGTGGGCCAGCCCCTGCCAGGGGTCACTGTCAAGATAGTGGACGAAGAAGGCAACATGGTGCCACATGGCACCCCAGGCCGATTGTTAGCCAAGGGTCCGGTGACAATGATCGGGTACCATAGGGGTGGAGATGTCATAGATGGCTCTGCGTTCGACATAGATGGCTGGTACGACTCGGGCGACATCTGTCGCATGGACTCACAAGGTTACCTTTACTACCTGAACCGGGCCAAAGACATTGTAAACAGGGGTGGTGTGAAAGTAGCACCTACTGAGCTGGAAGACCTGCTGAACAGTGTGTCCTCAGTGCGCATGGCTATAGTGGTGGGTGTTCCCGACCCCAGACTCGGTCAAGAGATATGTGCCTTTGTCCAGGTTCACGAAGGCCAAGTGGCCACAGCTGAACAGCTGACATTAGCGCTACGGGACCATTTGTCTATTGACAAGCTGCCAAGACACTGGCTCATCAGTCACGCGCTTCCGCCGTTGCTAGGCAACGGCAAGCTGGACAAGCTTCAACTGAAAAAGCTGATGGAGCACGAATTTTCTCGACAAGTCAATGTAGTCAGCGATGAATGACACCTTTTCAACTTGTCACCATTGATTTATACATAAATGCTGAATAAATGCTCACATCAAGCGCAGTATTACTTCATATCGCTTGTCGCCATCCATCTAGTATTCCTTTCTGTCAGATAAGCTCCAGCTGCATGACCATCTCTACTAGAGATGGCCAAGAGATTCTCTAGGCTTTTGCATTGAGTTGACCGAAAATATGCGATAGTTCCGCACACCTTTAAGTGGAGCATTGTTTTTACCAATTTTTATAGTCATTTTTCATGTGACAAAACTTCGTACACGCCATTGTGTTACCGGTTTCTGCACTCGACTATGATTAGTATTTCAGGAAGTTATGCTGATTGCATGACTGAAGAGAACTGATAAAAGCGACTTTGGCAATCAGCTTCAATTCGCAGCCAGCGAAAAGGAAGTTAACCTTGTCCATAAAGCTATGACAAAAAAAGATGGCTCTGCATATTTTGAAAGAGAACGAAAATTATGTCTTGAAGACGAAGAAAAGAACTGCGAAGGTTATCCGGTTGTGGACGAGAGAGTGAAACATTCCGTATTCGTACATGTTGCGTACTGTGAGGTGTACTTCTCTCTTTGCCTTCCCGTACCATTGCAATACGCCGTGGGCTATAAATGCACTATTGAAGTGTTAGAGATTTTAGATAGTCATAAGTGCTCATATTTAGTGGCCTTGCTCCTATTCTGGTGGACAAGCTGGCCTGTGGTCAGCCTAAGAGGCTAGCTCCCCTGAAAAGTTTCTCCACTTCCGGAACCAACCGGTCACCCAGAGGACACTTGACAGTATCTTCAAGTTCTTGTCCAACTTGCAGTTCTATAGCACCGAGGAAAAAACGGTACTGTGTATTCCAGGGGCACGGTGAGCATGACTGGTTACCACCGGGATGTTGAAATGTCATAGATGGCTCCGCCTTCGACATAGATGGACGGTGCAACGCGGGCGACATCTGTCGAAAGAATTCATAAGGCTATCCCCACTACTTAAACCGGGCCGAGGACATTGTCTACAAGGTGTGGTATAGAAGTAGTGCCCACAGAAATTGAAGACCTGTTGACCAGTGTTGACGGCGTGATGGGTCATTGTGGTGGGCGTTCCCGACGACCGGCTTGGTCAAGAGATAGCCCTTTCGTCCAGTTTCACAAGGGTAAAATGGCCACAGTTGACCAACTGAGAGCAGTTCTTGACAAGCTTACAAAGTGTTGGCCGTTGCTAGGTAACGGTGAAGTGGAACTTGTTCAACTCAAGTGTCTGATGACCAATCAGTGATGAGACGAATTTACACGTCATTCGCTGAGTGGTTAGATGAGCGCTAAACCAGTTTTAACCCAAGATACCTTTGCCATGCTTTCTCGTCGTTGGTGGCGCCATCTTTCTCCTACATTCTCAAAGAATGTCAAATCGTTCGCTCTTCAATTGCGGTCAGATAAAGATGGTGTTTCTGCAGAACTGACAAGACACTACAGTGCAGTTTGACTCAACTGCAAAAAAATATCCCGTCACTGTAATCATATTAAATCTATCTTAAAACCATTTAAACAGAAAACTTGAGAAACCAACAATTTCCTTGGTATTGTAATATATGTAGTAGAATTGGCTAAGTGACATCAAAAAGTAGTTTTCTCATCCTGTCCGACAAAGAATGGTCGAACAGTCATTTGAAGTGTTGTGACAGATCACATGACCTATAGAGACAAAAGGGTGACCTGAATAGTTAAGAATATACCTAACCTAGACAAATGTCGGTTCGCGCCAACCATAGCTGCGTGTGGCGGTGTCCAAATGTCTTGAGAATTCGGATTCGCCAGGGGTTGTTGCACAATGTGTCCCAAGTTCGTGAGACACCAATGCTTCTACTTACAGCTTCTTCTACTCGACGGAAGGGTTCTAAAGGAGACAGTGGATAAGAGAGCAAGGCCGGCACACCTAGCCGGGCGGGCTGCCTCTATATAACCTGTGGGATAGTACTAACTATAGCTAATATGACAAAGTAGGCTCAGCATGCAGTAGGCACCTAGACTGAGACAGAGACTGAGACAGACCCTGTGTCTCTCCTCAGGCTAGCTTTATATACGGAGTAATACTGAGTTCAATACAAAGGTGAACTTGACACGTGTTACGTGACAGTTCGTCTATGTGAAATACCCAAAGCGGGGGTCAATACATCCGCTTCACTGCGAAAACTGGATTTACATTGTAAAACGTTGGCTCCAAGCTGACGACTGGCCTTCGTCCCAGACTGAAACCCATCTCTGGCCAAGCTCATTAGCCAACCGTGTTCAATCAACAAACAACTAACAAATGGAAAAACATTCATTCTTGCTTTCTCATGACGCTGAGTTTTGGAAAATACTCCACATATAGAGGCCAACTACACTGTACAGTAGCGGCCAGTGAAATTGTCGTTGCTTAAACTAGACATATTTCAGTCAAAAATCGGAGGATCTTGATGAGATTAATTTCACAGATAGCTGAAATGTTGATGTTTACCATATGTAAAATTCAGTATTTTTCTTCAACTACTTTTATTAGCTAATTTTATGGAAAATCATGGCCGATTTCGCGCCATTTTGTGTCACTATTTTTACCTGGCAACGGTGACTGGGGCAGAAACGCGAGAGATATCCTTGTAATTATGTTCTAAGATCATTCTAGACACTCGGCTAGTAGCAGGATTTCGATTTCAAGAAGGTGCGTGGAAGCTATACCTGATATGCCACCCTGAGATTTTTAGATGTCAAAAAAAATTTGCGCTTTTATTTTACATACTTTCCATCTGAGTTACCTATCGAATTGAAGCTCTTGTTGCAAGCTTTGTAACGGTATATCTCGCTACTCTCTGCGTTGTTTGCTACGCATTAGGCAACGCTTCTAATTTAAAAACGACAATTTCATTGGCCGCTACTGTATATTAGGTGTGACCGAAACAATATTTGCTTTCATTTTGGAAAACAGTGTTCATCAACAGCCTGAAGAAACACGTGGCTCCATTTTAAATGGACAACAAATGGCTGACGTTGACACAATATATCGTGAATCTGTGTGCAGAAACTTTTCAGATACGATTTAGCTCATCAACTATGCGGAGCTTAAATGAAAGGTGACAACTTGTTCGCCATCTTGCGCTTCCACTAATATTCTTTTTATAGATTCATCGTACACCAGTCCTTGTCCATGGCTGAGTGCAAGACTGACCAGCCTCTCATGTACAAGACAATAGGTGACCAGCTGGCCGAGACTGCCCTCGAATGCCCGGACGCCATTGCGGTTATTAGTCACCATGAGGATATTTCCAAAACCTATCGTCAACTCGATGATGATGCAACAAAGTTGGCCAACTTTCTCAGAGTCAAGCTAGAGCTGAGTCTCGGCGACAGTGTCGCCATCTGGTCCGGAAGCTGTTATAATTTGGCGGTGACCATGTACGCATGCTCACGAGCTGGTCTCCTCTCGTGGCTCATGGACCCAAAAATGGCGCCAATTGAGGTGCAGTACGCTGCTTCACTAGCGAATCCCAAGGTGTTGTTCTTACCTGATACTGACTCGGACCATTCAGGACCTTATTCGAGTTTCACCGAACGGTTCAAGAATATACCAGAACTGTCATGTACAAAGTTGATAACGATGGAAAGATTGGGCTGCAAATCTGATCGCCATGGTGACTGTCTCAACGTAGATTGTATCTTGAAAAATGAAACTGACAACCGAATGACCTTTGCTGGTCACCCGAAACCGGAAGATCCGGTCTATGTGTGGTTCACTTCCGGCAGCACCGGCGTCTCCAAGGCTTTGGTTCGGAGTCACTTCAGTATCTTAAACGACAGCAACAACTACTATAGCCGAGGCGACTTCGGATTCGGGGATAAAGTTTGCCTTCCTGTGCCTCTGCACTATGCTATGGGGAATTTGTCTTTTCATGCTCTTGCACTTAGCAGATCGTCCCTCGTTTTGCCTGGCTATAAGTATAGCGCTAGTGTCATGCTACAGAGCATTGAAAGCCATCGTTGCTCGTACCTGATGGCCGTGCCCACTATGCTGGTGGACATGCTGACCTGTGGTCAGCCAGAAAGACTGGGATCTCTGAGAAGCTTTCTCACCGACAGGAGCGCCGGTCAGCCAGGGGACGCTTGACCACATTTTCCAGTTCTTGCCCAATATTCAGTCCTATAGCAATGAGTATGGGTCTTCCGAAATCGTGACCAACATGGTCACTTCAGCTCGGCCGTGCACGACAGTGGGCCGACCTCTGCCAGGGGTCACTGTCAAGATACTGGACGAAGAAGGCAACATGGTGCCACATGGCACCTCGGGCCGCTTGTACGCCAAGGGCCCGGTGACCATGACCGGGTACCACCGGGGTGGAGGTGTCATAGATGGCTCTGCGTTCGACAAAGATGGCTGGTACGATTCGGGCGACATCTGTCGCATGGACTCACAAGGTTACCTTTACTACCTGAACCGGGCCAAAGATATTGTAAACAGGGGTGGTATAAAAGTAGCGCCTACTGAGCTGGAAGAGCTGCTGACCAGTGTGTCCTCAGTGCGCATGGCCATAGTGGTGGGCGTTCCCGACCCCAGACTCGGTCAAGAGATATGTGCCTTTGTCCAGGTTCACGAAGGCCAAGTGGCCACAGCTGACCAGCTGACTTCAGCGCTTCGGGACCATTTGTCTATTGACAAGCTGCCAAGACACTGGCTCATTAGTCACGCGCTTCCGCCGTTGCTAAGCAACGGCAAGCTGGACAAGGTTCAACTGAAAAAGCTGATGGAGCAAGAATTTTCTCGACAAGGCAATGGAGACAGTGCTGAATGAAACCTTTTCAAATCGTCGCCATCGTTGTACACATAAATGCTGAATAAATGATCAACTGCAAATCAACTGTAGTATTACGTCATATCCGAAAGTTTCTATAGCTTTGTCTTGGCCAAGTGCGCTTGCCCAATAGCTGAGCGCTTATCTTGGCTCACGGCAACAAAAATGGCGGCCGGTGAGGTCCAGCGAATCACAAAGCTGCTCTTACCTGATTGCAGGACGTTCAAGTACTCAGCTGATCTGGAAGATCCGGTCTACCTGTGGTTCACTTCCGGCAGCACTGGTATCTCCAAGGCTCTGGTTGGAAGTCACTTTAGTTTTTTGAACCTAGCAGCAACTACTATCTCCGAGGCGACTTCCAATACGTCGACAAAGTTAGCCTTCCCGTACTATTACACTACACCGTGAGCTGTTTGTCCCATTGGTTTGATTCTAAAATATCGTACCTTTGGTTTCATTCAGTGACAGGTTTCAGCTTCCGTAAACACATGCTCATATAACTGTATACCTAAAAGGACCTACTAGCCATGCTTCTCGAATGTATCAAAACAGTTCATACCTTGATGCATGGCAAGCCGAGTGAAGGCGCCGAAGTAACGCGCATGCGCTTAACTGCGTGCACAGGTCGACTTTTTGTTTTATACCAGTCATCACATGAACCTACAGGGCTCGATTGTTTGTCATTTCTTGCAAATATTTTGATACTATCATCGGCATGAATGCTAATGAGGAAGGTCACACTCTTACTTTTACTCTTACATGCGCGTAGTGGAAAACGTGCCAAAAAGAATATTCTTGTTTGCAATATAAATGGTATATAAGCTCCAGATCAGTGCTCAACTAATAAAGAGTTAAAAAGAGAGTTAAAAAGAGAGTAAAAGGTGGTTTTATGTATTTATTAGTGTTAAGACCTACAGTAATATCGTATTGCTAAAAAATGAAAAACGAGTGAGTACAGTATACACAGTATATATAGGTTATTACATATAGTTTAAAAAAAATTCATGGTGCGCCATTTCAGGGTCATAGTTGATCCATCACTGTCCATAGCTGAATGCAAAACTGACCAGCCATTGATTCACGAAAGAATTGGTGATCAGCTGGCCCGGACTGCCCTCGAAAGCCCGGACGCCATTGCAATAATCAGTAATCACGAGAATGTCGTTAAAACCTTTAGTCAACTCAATGATGATGCAACAAAGTTGGCCAACTTTCTGCGAACTGAACTTGAGCTGCGTCTTGGCGACAGTGTCGCCATCTGGTCAGGAAGCTGTTACAATCTTGTTGTG
Organism: Halotydeus destructor; assembly: GCA_022750525.1. Lineage (NCBI taxonomy): Eukaryota > Metazoa > Arthropoda > Arachnida > Trombidiformes > Penthaleidae > Halotydeus > Halotydeus destructor. The sequence continues at coordinate 383,494 of JAIUWE010000106.1, read as the reverse complement.
ACCATGTACGCTTGCACACGAGCTGGCTTGCTGTCATGGCTGCTGGATCCCAAGATGGCTGCCGAGGAGCTTCAGCGCATAGTGTCCTTATCGAAGCCAGCTGCGCTTTTCTTACCTGGCTCTAAATCACGACAACAAGATGTCTACGCAAGTTTTCAAGATAGAATCAAGACTGTTGACGGCTTATCTGACACTGTACAGATTGCAATTGATGGCGACGATTCAGATGGCTTGAATATCGATTCCATCTTGCAAAGCGAATCAGCTGATCGAGTCCGATTCGCTGACACACCGAAGCCGGAAGATGGCGCTTACGTGTGGCTCACTTCCGGTAGCACAGGTGTTTCCAAAGCTCTGGTCAGAGATCACATTGGCCCTGTTAATGAATCTCAAATGTTTCATCAGCGATGTCACTTCAGCAAGGATGATAGAATGTGCTTACCTGTACCACTTCAGCATGCCTTTGGCTGTACACTGATGAACGCAATTGCAATTAGCAGATGCTCCCTTGTACTTCCCAATTACAGGTATAGTACGAAGAAAACGATAGAGGCCATTGAAAAATATGGCTGCACCTACTTGGCGGCCGTGCCCACCATGCTTCTTGACCTGTTGGCCAGTGGTCAGCCAGATAGGCTGAGGTCTCTGAGGACCTTCTCGACTTCCGGTTCTCCCATCAGCGAGAACACACTGAACCGGATATTCGAATACTTGCCCCAGCTGGAGTCATATAGCAACGAGTATGGGTCATCCGAGCTGCTGACCAACATTCACTGGTCTCCAAGACCCTGCTCGACAGTGGGCACGCCCATACCTTGGGTCACTCTGAAAATTGTCGACGCCAAGGGCGACATTGTTCCCCATGGCAACAAGGGAAACCTGGTTGCCAAGGGGGCTTTAAAAATGGTCGGCTACCACTTAGGTGACCGTATAGATGGCTCTGCTTTCGACAAAGATGGCTGGTATAATGTGGGCGACATTTGTCACATGGACTCACTGGGAAACTTGTACTATGTCAACCGGGCCAAGGACCTCATCTACAGGGGTGGTAAAGAAATTGCGCCTGGGGCAATAGAGGAGGTTCTGACCAGCGTGCCAGCTGTTCGGCAAGTTTTCGTGGTAGGGGTGCCTGACGCCAGCCTTGGTCAAGAAGTATGCGTTTTTGTCCAGCTGTATACTGGTCAAGTGGCTACAGTTGGTCAATTGATGGCAGCACTTCAGACCAGTTTACCACATGATGAAATGCCGAAATACTGGGACATTGGCCATTCAGCGCCACCGTTGCTAGGCAATGGTAAACTCGACGCTGTTAAACTAAAAGCCATGATGGCCCAGAAATTCGTTGAAGATTCTATACCATGAAATCGAGTAACAAATAATATGTTACATTATATGCTTCGCAATAATGTAAATTCCATTATGATTAAGCACAGTAATACTTTAATATTTTGAGTTATCTGACCAAGTGTCATGGCGCCCCTTTGGCGGCTGCCAAGTCGATGGAGTTTTGTTGTTCCCTGAGATGCTTGAGCCACGGATGATTCCTAATCTTGATTATGTCATATCTCTCATTCACATTGGGCTCCAGCATCTTTCTAAGCAAATCAAGGCAATCTTTGGACACTTTCTCTTCCTGTTGCTTTGTCAGTAGCCACTGAAATACGAAAAAACACAATTAATGATTTGGCTTAATTAAAGAACAATAATCACCTTCTTGGCCATTTGTTGCTTGAGCATTTGTTTCACCGTACTGGAGTCGCCTTCTTCATATACCTTGTAAGGTATGGCTCTGAGTAGCATCATGGTCAAGCAAACGGCCAGACTCCAGATGTCCGCCTTGAAGGGGTTGTAATTTTCCAATTTTCCCGGCGGCTCAATTTTCCCTAGCAGAACGAGCAACATTTCCGGCGGCAAGTAGATGGGCGAGCCGCAGAAAGTTTTCGACAGCGGTGTCTCCTCCCTGCGGAAGGTCTTGGCATAACTGAAGTCAGTCAACTTGGGTTCGGTCTTGTTGTGCAACAGAATGTTCTCCAGCTTCAGGTCTCGGTGGACAGTATTTTTTTGTACATGCATATATTCGACGGCACTGGAGATCTTCCAGAACATGACACTGGCGTCCGGGTGCTCAGGAATGGCGCCTCGTTCCCGTAACAGGTCACCGAGGGAGCCACCGTTTGAGTATTCCATGAATATGGTCACCGTCTTGCCCATGCCCAGTATGATGTAGGTGTTGATGATGTGAGGGTGAATTAGTTTGCCTAGAATCTTTATCTCGCGTCTCAGGGACACTGACCTGTAGTGCTCGCTCGTCTTCTCGGTGTCAATCACCTTGGCGGCCATTTCCTTGCCGTCGGCAGTTTTCACCAGGTAGACGACGGCGTAGCTACCTTCGCCCAGCTTCTTGACCACCTGGTCCTTCCTGGACACAAAGGTCAAGGCTCCGCCTCGCGCCATCTTGTAATCACTGACCAGCTTCTCGATGGCCTTCTCGTCAAGATGGGCGCCCGGTGATGCCTGAGGTATGGTTGCCCTTGAAGTCTTGGAGTCTCTGGACTCATTGGACGGCGTCTTGGGAGTCGACGGCAATTTTCCTGCCTTGTCATTTGAATGTTTCTTTGTTTCCGGCAAATTTAAGGAGAAATCATGTTCATCATTTCCTTTCCCATCTTCATGTTCTTTCTTCTTTTCAGTTGCTTTGTTTTCCTCTTTTTCATGTCTCTCCCTTCTTGACTTGTGTCTATTCTTCTTCGCTTCGTCGGCCATTTTGAATTACAGTGAACAGCAATTAAAAACTAGTTACAGATTAAGCATTGGCTAATTGAGGTGCGTTATTGTGTTTTTATTGATCAGCTGTTCTGAGTTTTCAGCGCTTTGGCGCCAAAAAGGTGCGCGTGCGCAAAGACAAGTTAAATGTTAATCGGCTTCAATTGTGTATCTTTTTCACTGGTACTAAAAGTGTGATAGCCATAGATAGTAATATTTCAATATATCAGTAATTAGTTTGATTAGAGCCCGATAAGCTAATTTTTGGACGGAGATAGTTGAAGGGCTCAGCGAAGTGTCTAGGTGACATTTCTAAACTGAAAACTCAAACTAACGGCTAAACACTACGGATGGCAGCCATTGTTTACCATCGCGTTGCGACAAATTGGTTTGCAAATGTTCTAGATTTTCGAACTATTTGCTTCGAACCAGCTGGTGGCCAGATAGGTGAACGCTTCCTCCACTTCGGAACGGCCATCACGGGCACTCACTTCAAAGTAACGCATCTTGAACCTTTTTGCCAACTGGTGGGCATCGTCCGTGGTCACGGTTCGAACTTCCCTCTGGTCACCCTTGTTGCCAATCAAGATGGCCGACACCTCGTCCGGGTTCTTGAAGGCCTTCAGTAGTTCTACAAGTTCGGCCTGAAGTTGAAAGAAGCTGTCTTCCCGAGTGATGTCAAAGACGGCGACGATAAGGGAAACATTTTGCTGCCACAGCTTTCGAACCAGTTCCTTGTAAATCGGTTTCCCAGAGAAGTCATAGATGAACAGTTCGACATTGTGTTCTTTCGAAGGGACCTTTATCATTTTCGAACTTATCTCAACACCAGGGGTCATGATGTACTTCTTCGGAAAGGTCTGAGGATGGCCCAGGATGACCTTGACCAGCGAAGTCTTGCCCACTGTGGCCGAGCCGATGACGACACACTTGCATCTCGTTATGGGAGACATTTTGAACTGTTCACGAAGCTTGGAAAAACGTGTCCACTGTCCACTGACTGGCAGGGAGTGTCCAGTGGCAATGAACGAGCACAAAGGACACGGACATCCGGCTTTCGATTGCTTCTACGGCTCACAATAATTGAACGTTTTGTGTTATGATTTTTGTCCGTTGCCATGGCGACGTTGCTGCAATGACTGCAACGCTAGACGCTGAAAGCATGTGATGATAGTTCGGAAACCTTTGCACAATGTGGCCATTAAATGGCTTCATGAGCGAAACTTTCTAGCGGCATGTATCTCACTGGCTGCTGACGAAGATTTATATATATTTAACAATGGTTGAAGTTTGTAGAAATGGTAGAGATGCTATTTGAATAGCCGCCCTGATATGGCGCTGGCAAGGGCTAGAGCAATATGAGAGTGCACGGGTAACTTTTTTAGCCAGAAAGGATTGGGAAGACATGTATTTTGCTGTCTAGCGAGCTTCCGATATTTCAATGTCAGTGTTCGAACCCCGACCCGGGCAATACATTTTCACTTTTTTCCGGTTCAAGCCGTAGCTTTATCGCTCTACAACTAGCCGTGTGATTCGCATGGCTCACATCTTGCTGGTATAACCATCCGGCCGATTAACTAAATTGATGTAAACTTCAAAGTATTTCCTTCTCGGGCCGTATCAAGCAATCATAGGACTCGTTTCCTCCCTTGGTTTCCTCAAGTCTCGACCGAGTCTTGAGTCTCACCAGCTGATCCAACTTCCCTCGCTTTTTGATAAAAACATAGCCACGTGACCTCAAGGCTAGCAGGGAGGCGTGACTCAGACTGAGACTCGAGTCTTTGCCCATCCCTAGTACCAAGTCACATTCCTTTGACGTCAATGAGATACAGAAGTGCTCAGCTGTTACTCAGTTGCAACAATGGATTAGTTTTAAGAAACAATGAGAGTGAAAAGATAACCGAAGCAATCATAGCTGATGTCACAAATTTCGTAAACCACTGATCAGTTTAATTGTTGCGAATTTGAAATCATTTCCGACAAACTACTTTCTGCTGTGACTATGAAGAGAGCTCTGATGGCTTTGTTGGCGTTGACCACTTTGGCCCACTTTTCCAATGGTCAGCTTCCGGTCCAGTGTGACTACAATCTCGTAGAGACCATTCCTGAAGGCTTGACTTTCGAATCCGGGCCAACTTCCCTGTCGACAACTGAAGCGTTTTTGTCCGTCATAGATGGCGCCACAAGTTCCTTGGACATAGCTGCCTTCTACTTCTCTCTTCGAGCCACCGATGTCATGGCGGATCTTGGTCCCACTACCCGCCCAGGGGAGATGGTCCTGGAGGCGCTGGTGTCGGCCCGGAAGAGGGGCGTGGCTTTACGAGTACTTGTTGACAGTAGTAGAGACGACCCCTTGGAAACTTTTGATTTGAAGCTCTTGACCTCATTGGGCGCCAAAGTGCAGCCAATCAATGTCACTCAGCTCATGGGCAACGGTGTCCAGCATGCTAAATTCATGTTGGCTGACAAGTTGACCTTCTATGTGGGCAGCGCCAACATGGACTGGCGCTCTCTGTCGCAGGTTAAAGAGCTTGGCATCATGGTCACCAGGTGTCAGCCTCTGGGCGAAGATCTGAGCAAGTCGTTCGAAACCTTTTGGCACTTGGGGAACTTCTCCAAATTGCCATCGGTGTTTCCGGACAGCTTGACCACTACCATAAACGAGCACAACCCGCTCCCTTTGCAATTCGGAAAAGACCCCTGCGCAGCTTTCATAAGCAATGGTCCGAAGCCCATGTGCTCCAATGGTCGCACAGATGACCTGGACGCCATTTTGCACGTGATTCGCAGCGCCAAAAAGTTTGTGCACATAGCTGTCATGGACTACTATCCGATGACCTTATATACGAAACCCCCGACATATTGGCCAATAATTGACGACGAGCTCAAGTCAGCTGTGGTCCGAGGGGTCAAGGTTCGCCTATTGGCCAGCCATTGGCGAAGTACGCGAAGGTCAATGGTCACCTTCCTGAGGTCACTGGACGCCCTTCATGACTACAATGACCAATGGAACAAGGGCAACATGGAGGCCAAGCTGTTCAAGGTCCCCTCGACCCCTGCCCAGGCCCGGATCCCGTACGCCAGGGTCAACCATAACAAGTATGTCATCACTGACCAGGACGCCTTCATTGGCACCAGCAACTGGTCGGGCGACTATTTCACAACTACGGCCGGAGTGGCCCTGGTGGTCAGAGATCGAACTACCAATGGCTCACAGCTGACCAGCGACCTGGTGCAGATTTTCGAGCGGGACTGGAATTCCGAGTTTGCGCACTATGCGCGCAATTACACTTTCGAGCCGTACCCGACTCTGACCTGATGTCTTGCAGCAGCAATATTAATATTTTAATATGGATTTACTCAGTACGATTAATTTTCACTAAATTTCACTTTCAAATACTGAAAACTTACGAGTTTAGCTAACTCCCTGTTTTTCAGTTGATGGATTTCGTCACTATGGCAACCGTAGCAAAGGTAAAGATTGAGTGGTACCTGAACAGGTATGACTGGCTAGCTTCAGTCATTTCCATTGGCTCAGAAACATTTTCTATCCCGCAAGTAAGTCGTCGAAAATTCGTTTCTGAGTTTTAGAGTCACGTGACATACGTTTCACCCTGAGATACCAACTTAACTTTGTATGGGTAATCTTTTTCCGTTTCCTTTCTCGCTCATCGGAGTCACGGGAGAATTTTCCCGCCATCGATGACAACAACAAAAAACTGAATTAGACAGCTGTGGCCGAAAACGAGGTCGGCAGGACACGGAGTGAGGCCACTTGTTTCAAGAGTTCAAACTATGTTGCGCATGCGCCGAGCCCTCTGCTACTTTTTATCCTGAACGGCGAAAGTAAACCAACTGAGCTGGTTGATCAACATTTACGTATATATATTTATATATATAATTCTCCAACGAAGCTGTTATTGAGTTCATTATACCATTTTAGGAGACACATGCGCAGAGCTTCATTCATTGGTCAAGAGCCTTCTCCTCTTCCGTCTCTAGGTCCTCGAATAGTTGCTCTAGTAAAGCAGTATCATCGCAGATACGTCGGATATGGCGCTTGATGGCGTTGGTTATAGATGCGATGTCTGAGATCTTGTAGCGGACATTGTCTTGAATGTACATGACGACATGACGGATGAAGTTGAGGTTTTTCGAATTTGGCGGCTGACGGACAATCTTGACGCCATTTTCTTTGCATATCTGGTCCGAGATACACTTCTCAAAGTGCATCTCGTTAATTAGCTCACGCATGAGGTCAACGGTCAGCGTTTGCTTCATCATACTCGCGGTCACTAGAGATGTGTTGAGGGTGTTGAAGTAGTGATGGAATTTGCGCTTTGTTCCAGCCCTTTCAAGAGGGTCAGGAATGAAGGACCAGTCATAGTACTTCAACCTGGCACATATGTTACGAGTCATGATGGTCTTGTTGGTACCCTGGGAGTTTTCAGTCATAAACTCCCGATACTGCCACGTAGAGGCGTCAAGTACTAGACGACTATTTTCCGGCAGTTTCTTGACGACCTTGTCAAGCCAAGCAAGGAAGACGTCGCTGTTGATGGTCTTGAAGTTTCCCTCTTGAACATAGACATCGTCGTCACTGTCATAGAAGACGCCATGTTGGTTGCCTACCATGAGGAAGAAGGCCTTATATGTGTCCTTTTCTAGTATGATTTGACCCGCATATGCGTAATATATTCCAGTCACGCCTTGTTCTCCGCGTAGTCTTCTCATCTTCCGGACAAAGGTGGACAGAGTCATGGCAAGGGGTTCATCTTCATTCTTGCCATTTGCATCCTCGTCACTCTGATTGTCGTCACTGTCACTGGTTTCGATAACAGCTGGACCTTTTCTAGGGTCAACCTTAGTACGTTCAGCGTCACGAGAAGCAAGGTATTTCAATTTACTTCCAGTCTTCGGTTTTTCGTGCCAACTGGAATGATGCGGCTCTTCATCGCTCATCTTTTCAGTGTCACAATGACTGCCTTCATCACTAGAGCCGCCATCTTGGTCAGTGGTCTCTGTATCTTGTCTCTTTCGCTTTGTGCCACGTCTAGAGTTTTCTGACGAAACGTAGACAGCATAAGGAGAACCAGTCCGAGGTTCAGTCCTAACTTTCTCTCGCCCAACTGTTCTGGACATGTCACTATGTCTAGATGTCTCATCTTCATATTCGACAAAGTCGTCAGATACAACAAAGTTTTCATCATCAATGGAATGGTCATCAACGCCAGAATCAGAACTGTTCAAAGATGGCCATTTTCTGAGGTCACGAGACGAAGGCCTGTAAGGTTCGTCTACCACTGCCTGATCGGGAACATCTTCTTCATCATCATCCGACTCAGATTCTTCCTCTTCCTCACTGTCACTCAGATCCTTATAGTTGGGTCTGCGCTGTTCCTTCCGCGGTGTATCAGAGTCACTTCCGGTATCACTGTCAGAGTCACTTCCCGTCTCGCTTCCCGACCCACTGTCATGTACGTCAGAGGGTTCTTGGCAGCTTCGTCGACTACAGTAGCGAACACAGTGTCGTCGTCTCGAACTGTACGAGTCGAACTCTTTCTCTTTCAGAAACAACCGGACTCGATTGCGACACTCCACGACAGTAGCATAGTCACGCCGTTTCAAGAGGGTTATTTGATTGGCATCGTAGTAGTATTCGTGATTACACGACTCGCAGGTTGCTTTCTTCATGGTTGACACTGAGCTGACTCAGCTAACTATGTTGAATTGGCGACAAAATAAAAGATGGAGCGAAAAGCTTGCTTATCTGTTAAAAGGAATAACATCAGAAAACAAACGGTATGCGCATGCGTCGCCTATATTCTGATGCTATTGTGCCCGAAAAGCGAGAAAACAGGTTGAGGCGCCTTTCCTGTAACATTTCAGTGCTTGAAACGATTGATTTATTATATTCGTATTCTACATAGCTGTACCCTTGTAGAATAAGTTCACCCGAGGACCATCAAGGCCTGGTTTGGCTTCGGCTAGACCAATGTCCAGTTCCGGTTCACCTCTGAGTCCACAGCTTGGGCTAGAGTGAGCGGTACAGCAAGAATAACACAGGTTCTTACTGCAAACATTTCATGCTATTCAGTTAGCAACCAGTGAAGCTGCGGTTTCATATATACAATGGGCCCGAGAAAGGGGTTAAACATGCCGTCTCAGGTAGCTGGTGCTAAACAGCTGGTTTCATCAGTTGCCACTCTGTGCTCACCATTTTAGTTTTAGTCCAGACCAACATTGCCACCATGAGCCAACCAGCTAGTCGTTCAGAGCTTACCACGGTCATGGTTTAGATACAGTGCTTTACATAAAGGTATGCGGATTTCTCCTATATTTCCCATTGAACTCAATGTGAAATGTTAACCCAAACTGCACACCTTTATGTAAAGCACTGAATTCGAACGAGGCAGGAATTCCGAGTTTGCGCAGAAAGCGCGCAATTACACTTTTGAGCCTACTCTGTTCTGACCTAATGTCTTGTATCATCAACAGGACGTGTTTTGCATGATCTCATAAAACTTATTACGGTACATTCTTAATACATTCAGACACTAAAAAAGTTAGAGGTCTACGCGTGGTGTTAATTAATAATTGACACTCACCACAGGACTTTCCAAGGCTACATAATTAGAATTTTAAGCCACCTATCATGACAACACAAAGCATGCATTTATACTTGATCGTTAAGAATGAGCTTCAACATATCATGTGATACAATTTCCGTGAAAAAAATATAGATAGGATTGGATTCGAATTGAGTTAAATTAGTTGAACGACCAAGTGACGAACTTCATTCATTGGTCAAAAAAACTTTGTCCTCTGCCCACTTCAAGTCCTCGAAAAGTTGATCTAGTAAATTGAGATTATCGGCAATATTTGCAATATGACCCTTGATAGCATTCGTTATAGCATTCGTAGATGCAAAATGCGGTATCTGAGGGCGGACAATGTCCTGGATGTACATGACGACATGACGGATGAAGTTGAGATTCTTCGAATGTGGCGGCTGACGGACTAGCTTGACGCCATTTTCTTTGCATATCTGGTCCGAGATACACTTGTCAAAGTACATATCTTGTATGAGGTCATGCATGAGGTCAACGGTCAACTCTCGATTCATCATCCTTGCGGTCACTCGAGTTGTGTCCAGAGTACGGAAGTGGTCATGGAACTTTTTCTGGGCTGCAGCCCGTTCGTCAGCGTCGACAATAAACTCCCAGTCATAGTATTTCAACCTTGCACATATGTTGCGAGTCATGATGGTCTTGTTTGTACCTCGGGAATTTTCGGGCCAAAACTCCTGATATTGCCACGTAGATGCGTCCAGTATTAGGCGACTCTTGTCGGGAAGTTTCTTGATGACCCTCTCAAGCCAACCGGTGAAGACGTCGCTGTTGATGGTCTTGAAGTTGCCCACGCGGACGTAGACGTCATCTTCAGTGTCATAAAAGACGCCATGTTGGTTTCCAATCATGAGAAAGAAGGCCTTATATCTGTACTTTTCGACTATGATTTGACCGGCATATGCGTAATATATGCCGGCCACTCGCTCGTCTAATCGTAGTCGTCGCATCTTCCGGACGAACGATTGCAGAGCCAAGGCATCAGTGGGCGTGTCTTCTTCGTCACTGTCAGCGTCACTGTCATCACTAACAGCTGTAGCTTCGTCAGAGACATCGTCATCAAAGCCTCCGGCGTCCTGTCGCATTCGCTTTGTTCCACGTCTCGTATCATGTGATGAGTCAGATGCAGTCGAGGTCTCATCATCGGTAGAACTTTCATTGACACCGGAATCGGAACCGCTGGTCGCCGACCGCAGCTTTCGGTCACTTGGTTTGCCATAGCTGCGCCTGCGCAGTTCTGACACATTCGAGTCACTGTCCTTCTCGCTTCCGGTTCCACTCTGAGACTCACCCTCAGATATGTCCGACGGTTCTTCGCAACTTTCGCGACTACAATACTCAATACAGTATCGTATTCTTGAACTGTTCGAATCGGAGCTCTTCTTTCTCATGAACAACCGGACTCGGTTACTGTTCTCTATGACAGTGTCATAGTTGCGGTCCCTCAAAGGGGTCACTTTGTCGGCATCATAGTAGTATTCACGGCTACAAGACTTGCACGTTGCCCTCGTCATGGCTGACACAGAACTGAATTTTCTAGCTATGCCGAGACGGCGCTAAGAAATAACGACAAGAAAAAAACTTGTTTCCGTTGGCATTTAAAAACTGATAAGACAGAAAACGAACTTGATGCGCATGCGTCACTTGTATTCTGTTGAAATTGTGCGCAAACAGCTTAGAGCATTCTCACTATTACAATTGAGTGGGAATAATTTGATCGTTCATGTATGATTGCTTAACAAAGCTGTGTCTTGTAGAATATCTCGATCCAATCCACCGATGTGGCCATCAAGTCCAGGTTCAGCACCGGGTAGACCCATTTCCGGTTCCGGTTCACCTATGAGTCTACCTCTTGCTCTGGAGTGAGTAGTACAGCGAGGATAACAGAGGTTCTCAGTGGAACCAGCCATTTTCAAGCTGTTAATTGCCAGCAACACAGCTGCGGTCTAGTATATAGCACAGTATAGTACACTATACTATCACCGGAAATGGGCGAAACTCAGCTTCTCCGGTAGCTGGTAATATATTGAGACTACACATTTGTTATGTCTATGTCTGCTCAGAGATGAGTTGGTTCAGCCGGAATACTAAGCTGCGTGTTGGATACAGAGACCAACAGAAAGAGCTGGTATCATTAGTAGTTACCATTCTTTGGTCGCCATTTTGGTTTTTACCAGAATCATCAGGAACCAACTCACTAATCTTTCAGAGTTGACCGCGGACATAGTCAAACTATTTAAACTAGACTTGGATTTTGAGTTTGCGCGAGAAGAGCAGAATTAATATTCAGTATCGTATTGACAAGACTGTCTTGTCTTATCCAGTGTTTAAGCAGATTAAGATGCTTAAGAAAACAATTAACTTTCAGTAATAACCACGGAACACTTACTTGCAAGAGTTAATTGGGTTACCATGTTTCTTAGAGTTGTTTGTGTATGTCTCATTTCGGTGACAGCTTCCCAGGCAGCCATCTTGTCCTGTGACTATGACCTAGTTGAGTCCATACCGGAAGGGCTGACCTTCCCTAACAGCACCATATACAGCCCCACCTGGCGGGAGTTGGTGGACATCGTCAATAGCTCAAAGGTCAGTTTGGACATTGCCTCATTATACTGGTCTCTAAAAGGAACCGAAGTGATGCCGGATCCGGATCCAAGTTGCAAGTATGGCGAAGCTTTGCTCGGATCACTGGTCGCTGCAGCCCAGCGCGGGGTCACTGTCCGGATAGCCGTTGACCATAGCCGACAAGATGACCCCATGGTCACGGACGATCTTCAAGAGCTGGTCAAAGCTGGTGCGCATGTCCGCGGATTAAATTTCACCAAGTTCATAGGTTCTGGGGTATTGCATACCAAATTCCTGATCGCCGACAATGAGACGTTCTATGTGGGCAGCGCCAACATGGACTGGCGCTCCTTGGCCCAGGTCAAGGAACTGGGAGTTAGGGTCAACAATTGCCCAGCATTAGCCACTGACTTGGCCAAGATATTCGAAGTTTACTGGTATGTGGGACAAAGTCAGACAGTGCCAGATACTTGGCCGAGATCTTTGGCTACAATGGTCAATGCTGAAAATCCGCTTCCGGTCACTCTCGGAGAAAGAAGTAGCGCCATCTATCTATCAAGTAGTCCTCTTGCCTTGAACACGGACGGCCGAACAAATGACATTGACGCCATCTTGAATGTGATAGACAGTGCCCAGGAGTTTATCGACATAGCTGTCATGGACTACTTTCCCATGTTCATCTACACAAACTTCTCGTACTGGCCAGTCATAGATGACAGACTCAAGATGGCGGCCATAGAGCGAGGGGTCACTGTTCGTCTTTTAGCCAGTCACTGGGAACACACTCGAAAAGACATGTTCAACTTTCTGTTGTCACTCGATGCATTGCGTAACTATAGCAACCGCCGGAAAGGCAAAGGTTCCATTTCGGTCAAGCTGTTCGAAGTTCCGGCCACCCCTGGTCAGCGCCTGATACCCTTTGCAAGGGTCAACCACAACAAGTACATGGTCACCGATGTGCACGGTTACATTGGTACGAGCAACTGGTCAGCTGACTACTTCATCAACACTGCAGGTGTCGCCTTTGTGGTTCAAGATGGCGCCAATGCGACTAAGGATGACCAGGTACCTTCAATCAGGGATAAACTTCATCAAGTATTCGAACGGGACTGGAACTCAGAGTTTGCTCATGATGTCAGCAATTAGCACTATTCAAGCTCAGGCCATGAATAATTAGAGATGTCTCGCATTGACTCGATTTAGACTAAGAAACATTTTTTAAGTGATGTTAGTTTCAGGTAAACACACTCTGGGCTGCTATGAAAGGAAAATAACATACCTCGGTGAGAAGGTAGTGATGGCCATGGTGAGGATCAATGTGACACTCGGTTTATTTCATCTTAAAAATCTGTGTCCTCGCTGTCGAAAACCTCAGTAATGGTCGCACCTGGCTTATCGACGGCATCCCTTTTGTTTCTCATCTTAGTAGAATTACGGCTACTTGATTCAGAACTTGTTTTAGTCTCTCTATCACGGTTGCCGTCACGTGACTCCTCGTCACCTCTTGCGGAGCTTCGTGAACGAAATGTATGACTTGTACTTTCCGATGAGTCCGAATCGGAAGTGAAGTTGAGGCTAAGCGATTTCTCGCTGCGCCTAAATTGGACTTTTAGAGCTACCCGTTCATCTTCGTCAGTAACCACCTCATCAAGTTCTACTATTCGAGCAGTTCTAGAGCCTGGTTCAAATCTTGTCGGCTTCACTAGTCTTTTTGGGACAACGTCGTCATATTCGACATAGTCATCAGGGACCACAAAGTCGTTATCAGTGACAAGACTAAATCGAGGACCGGAACTCGAGCGGCTCAAAGATGGACTCCGTCTTCGCCGTTTCTTGCGACGATCCAATTTAATTTTCTTTTTACCGCTTGCGATGTCATCTTTTATCACTACAATGTCTCCTTCAGATTCACTTCCGCTGGTTATGACTTGGTATGTCATCATTGTAAGTCCACTGGACTCTTCATTGTCAGAATCACTGGAATCAGTGAACGATCGATGTCTTGCAATCCTATGGTGACGTTTACAGGACATTGAGATTGAAAATGTGATCAGATTAGCGAATGATAATAGATATAACAACTGGCGTTCACAATTCAGTTAAGCTGATTGTAGAAATTCAAACAACCTGGTGGTGATCACAGGACCAAACAAAACGCTCACGCCTCTGAAGAGATTTCACGAGAAAACAACTAACGAGCGCCGGCGCAGTCAGTGTTGGAGATGCTTCGCGCAGGCGCAGATTCCCACTGACACCGCCGACGGAAGGCGCTGAAACACAATTGCGAGCAGGTTGATAACAGCAATGATGAATCGGTGTTCGTAGGTAAATTAAAACCAGCCGAGTAGAATGATTCATACATTTTCTTGAAGAGACCGATTTGCCAACGAAATATCTGTGCGGCCAATCAGTGGACTTGTCAAGGCTTATGTGGTCAACTTGGTGGACTAATTCCCTGCTCAGAACAGTGGTGTCCTAGAGTGACTGGGTCACAATGGCTATGTGTCATCTTGATAAGGAGCAATCTGTCTTTCTGTGTGAACAGCAATCGGTGCTCTAATACGAAACAATGGGACTGATACTGTACAGGGATTGTACTAGACAGGGGGTAAGGAAAGTGAGCCAACTACTCAGATTAATTAAAAGTATTTTTTCTAGGTCGGCATTTGGCACAACAATGCATGTCAGCCATTTTGCATGGCTTTGCTTGGCTGTCCTAGTCACTGGTCAAAACGAGAAAGACATCACTGCCCTTGACTGTAGCTTCAATCAAGAGAACATTTGTGACTATGTGACATACAGAACCTCTGATTACCGTTTCGTCGACTCTAAGAAACGACAAGTTGGAAAGACACTCGATGGCCCATTATCGGGTTCAACAGCTGATGGTAATGTTCGGAAATTGTCATTATTACAACTTATTCAACTGTCTACACCATCAAACCCTTCTCTGTAGGGTATTTTCTGGAGCCAGCCAGCTCAAATTTGTGGCTCACTAGTCCTCTCATCAAAGAGCAATCGCCATTTTGTCTGTCTTTCTACTACTACATCGTGAGCAACAACTTTGGCGATTTCTCGATTTCCAGAAAGTCAAATGAAACAGGTCAAATAGACATCATATTTCACCGTGATAACCAACGCGAATCAATCGACCGTTGGCACCATTTTGAGGAAACCATTCACCAGACCGGAAGTGCTAGCTACTCGTTTCAGTTTGGCCGACCGAAGAATGACAAAGATATGGCTTTAGATAATATAAAGGCCTCTGCAGGAGCTTGTGTTAAACGCAGATATTACTGTGACTTCGACTTGGCTGCCAACGAGCAAATAGACTGTCCTTGGCTTCGGCCATCTTCAACTGACCCGTTGTGGACTTGGAATGTCCAGTCGCCGAAGGAAGCAACTTCCGAACTGCCTAGAGAAGACAAGTCGTCCGGAAATCAGTTTGGCAAATATCTCACAGCTTCCGGCTTCGAAAAAGCTAAAAATGGCTCCAGAGCGACGCTGACCATTGACAAAATTGTCCCCGGATATACAATGTGTTTTTCTTTTTGGTTCTATCAGCATGACAAGATAAAGTTAGCTCTTACTAAAAGTTCTAGAGATGCTGAAGGAGACAGCGAAGAAGAGCTGTGGACCTCAGTTAACGCCAATACTCATGCGAGATGGGACAGAAAACAATTCGAACTAAAAGCTACCGGACTAGAGAGCTCATTTGTCCTCTCGATGGTCAAGCACGAGGACTCGACCGGACCAGCCGCCTTCGACAGCTTCCTGTTGACCCCTGGCACGTGTCCAGAACCAGTCACGTGTTCATTTGACGAAAATTTTTGCGGCTTCACATCGCAACACGCCACTTGGTTTTCCGGTTGGGGTCGATTGATGAATCCGGATCAAGTGTTTGATAACGATTTCCAACTGACGTTAGACAAAAGGTTTGCCTATACTGATAATACCGTCAGTGTGCCCACTGAATCAACTGAGCTGACAAGTGAATTAGTGGACTCTCGTCATGCGCAGCAGTGTCTGGGCTTTACTTATTTCGCAGTCCGTGATGTCGAGTTGAACATACTGAGCGTCAACACTGAAAACTTGGGCAGAAAAATATGGCCGACAAAGGGAAGATTTAGTTTGAAGAGAAATATATGGACTACTGAAGAAGTCGCTTTCGAAACGCCTGATGAATTCAGAATTCGGTTCGCAATAGAAAACGAAAGTAAAAAGACCTTCTTGGCCTTGAGTGACATCCGACTGACACCTGGCAACTGTAGTGGGCGTGTCGAACCTGTAATACGACAGCCAATCAGACCGAACGATCTGTCCTGTGACTTTGAGAACGGAAGTTGCCAATGGAAAGGGTTGCAGCACGGAGAAGCCTGGAAGTTATCTAATGTGCTAGATATAAAAATGAATCTCAAGCTGCCTCTAGTAGACCATACTAAGCAGTCATTTCTTGGCAAGTATATCCGAGTCGCGCCGGAAAAAGGAGACAGTGGAGCACAGATACTAGAATACCGAGGTCACCTTGACCTTGAGCCAGGTGACTACTGTTTCAGCATGTGGTCAATCATCACGGGGTCAAGTTCTGACAAGTATTTGAAATTTGAGATCAACAGCGACGTTTCTCATTCGTCGCCACTCATATATCCAATTCAGCCTTCCGTCAAGTGGTCCAGATCTCTGATGGCTATTCCTGTGCTGCCATCTGTGAAATATTCACTGTATCTACATTGTTTTGCAGATGAAAATACAGTAATAGCGGTCGATGACATCGAAGTATATTCTGGACTCTGTGATGACGGAAGCAGTGAAAACACAATTTATCACTGTAGTTTCACGGATAGCGATTGTGGTGTCACGGTCACAAAGGTTGCCGGCAGCAAGACTTGGTCACCGGAAGCAATGGTCACTCACTCGACCACTGTTGACCACAAAGGCAAGGCCATGTCGGTCCAGCTGACCGATGACAAAGAGCACCGCTTCTGGACTAAGACACTGCAAGCTGACAGTGATGCCTGTTTATCTTTCTGGTACAAAGTGACAACTGACGAGAGAGAATTTGAATTGAAGGTTACCCTTGAAAAGGGGCAAGAACTCGAAAGTGATGACCAAGATGGCGTCGTCCTACTGCAAGAGTTGGGTGCGCGGGGAGACATTTGGCACCATTTCCGGTATCAAGTTGAATACACTGGTCCGTGGAGACTGTTGTTTTCAGCAAAGCGGAAGTCGACTTTCAATGACGGAACTCTCAACAACGTGGTCAGCATCAACGACATCCTGGTGGTCAAGGGTGCCTGCCCGCCATTTTATTCGTGTGACTTTGAAACGGACAGCTGTCTCTGGCAAAATGTGAATCAACTGTACGGAAACGTCCAAACCTTCACTGCTTCAGCTGATTGGCGTTTGCATTCTACGCTTTTGGATGCAGAGGGCTTTCCCAAACTCGACGGCAGCGCAAACCCGGAAGGCACATATCTGTCCATGGGACCGGATGGGCAAGAAGCTTTGCTCATGTCGCCCAAGATAGTGTTTCCGCCTAAAAAGGAAACGGCCTGTCTATCGTTGTCTCTGTTCATGTCAAGTGAAACTACTCAGCACGTGCAGTTCATTCAGTCCACCGGTTTCGAAGGTCACTTCGAAATTAGAAGTACAATCTATTCGGACAGTCCGCTGTTAGAAAACAAGAAATGGATTCGGTATCATGTCGAGTTTCGAAAGTACGCCTTCAATGATCACCTTTGGCTGTACATCAGCGGCTTCCAGGAGTCAAAGGGAATCATTGCCATTGACGATTTATCGCTGAGCTTCGAAAACTGTCCACCAGATCACACCACTTTCCGGTGCGACGGTGGCGACACCATCATCGACCGGTCCAAAGTGTGCGACTTTTATGCTGATTGTCAAGACGCCGCTGACGAAGCTAATTGCGGCTATTCTATTAGTCCGGCAAACAAGACCTTCAATAACTGGAAGCCAACTAGTTCAAATCCAGCTCGAAGTTGGACATTGCAAGAGAGTTCAAATACAATCAGTATCAGTGGTCTGGCTTCCCGTCAATACGCCATGTTGGCCAGTCCGGAGATCAAGAGGTCAAGGTATTCCTGCTCGTTCAGCTTGGGCTTCATGATGCAACCAAGCCAGGGAGAGCTAGGTGTCCACATGTCTCTTGATGGTCAAAATATGTTCGAGCTATGGAGCTCTAGTTACTTAGGTGGGACTGGTTTCATATCGTCTACGGCCACGGTGCCGATTGGAAATTCCAAGGTGCCATTTCGAATCTACATCACAGCATCATCTACGCCTGATACAAGCCTCTCTGCCAACATCTTCGGTGTTCAGTACAGCGAGGACTGCCATTACAAAGATCATGACGACGATGTTTGCCGTGATTCGGAAGAATTCAAGTGCAGCGATGGTCAGTGTGTGGACAAGAGACGATTGTGCAATGGCGTCCACATGTGTGATGACGGAAGCGACGACAAAGCTGGCCTTTGTGACGATTCGGCAAGATGTAATTTCAACACATTTTGCAACTTCGAACATACTGGCTTCAGTCTGACTCTTCCATGTAACAGTGCACTGAGATGTCCGACGAGGGACCATTCAACAAATTCCAAATATGGGAAACTAACTTTGCTTATAGCACACAATAAGCCAAAGCAAGGGACACTGATGCTGAGCAAAGTTGTATCAGACTGCGCAGGTGTCATGGTGTACCATAAAGGCAACGTCACCCTCATGGTCAACGAGAGGCAAGTTGAGTTGACTGAAAAAGGCCAATACAGGTGGAGCTACTTGTACATGTCAGACTTGAAGTCTTCCGACAAGCTTATCATCACCGCGGTTACTCAAGACAGGAACAGCTACATCGCCCTTGACGACTTCCACTGGGGAACGTACTGCAGCGACCAACCCTGGGCTGACGCCAGTGTCCTTGTATCGCCGAGAGGCCTGAACGTCAGTGAAGATGTTACTACGACGACACCATACTTGGACCAAACTACGAAGAAAGCCGATCCACTCACATCTACTCCGGTCGCTCAAGATCCATATGTAGAGTTCGAGTGCAGTACAGGTAGTTCTATCGCTCCGCATCTACTTTGCGACGATGTCTCAGATTGTCTGCAAGGTGAAGATGAGTCTGAGAAGGAGTGCAAAGGCGTCAAGTGTGGTGACACAGGATTACATTGCTTACCTTTGGGCGGCACTTCCTTTGTGTGTCTCGACAACAGCAAAATTTGTGACGGAGTAACAGATTGCGTCGATGGTGTCGACGAAGGTGGACAACTGTGCACTTCCGGTAAGTCGACCTTGCAGCCATGAAATATCTCAGCTGTTTTCTGTAGCCGATTTCTGGTGCCGTGGATTCTGTCAAAATGGCGGCCAGTGTGACAACAGTGGGCACAAACTGAAGGCTTGCGCATGCGCCAATCCTTTCACAGGGAAACGGTGCCAGCGGTCAGTTGGTCTTGATGAAAGTACAACTCTGGCTACGATCGCCGAAGCTAATCATTCTGTCCAGCCACACCTGTCTACATCTGTGTGGATCATTATTGCTGTTAGTGTATTGTCGTTAGTGGCTTTAACTGGATTCGCTTCCTGGAGATGGCGACCTTGGCATGCTTTTCGAAACTGGAGAATGTCCAGATCAGCAAGTAATCGCAACCTGGACAACAGCTATGTAAATTATGACAACAGTGACGACTTGTAATTAAACATTTAATGTAACTAACTAGACTCAACTGTTTAGCAGCAATCGGTGCTCTAATACGAAACAATAGCACTGATACAGATTGTACTAGACAGGGGGTAAGGAAAGTAAGCCAACTACTCCGATTAATTAAAAGTAGTTTTTTAACTCCGCATTTGGCACAGCGATGCATGTCAGCCATTTTGCATGGCTTTGCATTGCTGTCTTAGTCACTGGTCAAGACAAGAAAGACATCACTGCCCTTGACTGTAGCTTCAATCAAGAGAACATTTGTGACTATGTAACAGACAGGACCACTGATTATCATCGTTTCGTTGACTCTGCAGAACGAGAAGCTGGAAAGGTACTCGATGGTCCACTATCGGGTTCAACAGCTGATGGTAATCTATTAAATTGTAATCATCGGTACTTATTGAACAGTTCCTATCATAAACCTCTTCTCTGTAGGATATTATCTGGAGCCCATCAACTCAAAATTGTGGTTTACTAGTCCTATCATCAAAGAGCAATCGCCATTTTGTTTGTCTTTCTACTACTACATGATAGGCAACAATCCTGGCGACTTTTTGATTAGCCAAACTTCCGGTGAAACAGGTCATATGGACACAATATTCTACCGTGGTAACGTTCCAGAGACAACCGACTGTTGGCACCATTTTGAAGAGACTGTCCACCAGACCGGAAGTGCCAGCTATTCTTTCAAGTTTGACAGACCGAACAATCACACAGTTATGGCTCTCGATGATATCAAGACTTCCGCTGGACGTTGTGTTAAATCCAGAGATTACTGTGACTTTGACTTCGCAGCGAACGAGGAACTGGACTGTCCCTGGCTTCGGCCATCTTCAACTGACCCGTCGTGGACTTGGGCTGTCCGGTCGGCGATGAAAGCGTCACACGAGCTGCCTGGAGAAGACAGGTCTTCCGGAAATATGTTTGGTAAATATCTGACAGCTTCCGAATACGAAACGGCTCAAAACGGCTCAAAAGTCACGTTGACCATCGACAAGATTGCTTCAGGATCTACTATGTGTTTCTCATTTTGGTTCGCTCAGCGTGACAAGATCAAGTTGTCTCTCACGAAAAGTGCTAGAGATGCTCAAGGCGACAGTTACGAAGAAGAGCTGTGGACATCAGCTGACGCTAACACTGGCTACAGCTGGGACAGAAAACAATTCCAACTGGAAGCTACTGGAGTAGAGAGCTCATTCGTCCTCTCGATGGTCAAGCACGAAGACTCGACCGGACCAGCGGCCTTCGACAGCTTCCTCTTGACCCCTGGCACGTGTTCAGAACCGGTCACGTGTTCATTTGACGAAAATTTCTGCGGCTTCACGTCGGAGCACGCCACTTGGTTTTCCGGCTGGGGCCGATTAACTAATCCGGATCAGGTGTTTGACGACGAATTTCCAACTTTCGTTAGACAAAAGGTTCGCCTACACTGACCATACTGACCGCCGTCCCCTTAAATCAACTGAATTGACAAGTGAATTAGTGGACTCTGGTCATGCGCAGCAGTGTTTGCGCTTCACTTATTTCGCAGTGCGTGACGTCGAGTTGAACGTACAGAGCGTCAACACTAAAAACTTGGGCAGACAAATATGGACGACTAAAGGAAGATCTAGTATGAAGAGAAATGTCTGGACTACTGAACAAGTCGCTTTTGAAACGCCCGATGAATTTAGAATTCGGTTCGCAGTGGAAAATAGAAGCCCGAACAACTTCTTGGCCTTGAGTGACGTACGACTTAGCCCTGGCAACTGTAGTGGGCGTGTTGAACCTGTAATACGACAGCCAATCAGACCGACGATCTGTCCTGTGACTTTGAGAACGGAAGTTGCCAATGGAAAGGTCTGCAGCACGGAGAAGCCTGGAAGTTATCTGATGTGACAGATATAAAAATGAATCCCAAGCTGCCTCGAGTAGACCATACTAAGCAATCGTTTCTTGGCAAGTATATTCGAGTCGCACCGGAAATAGGATACAGTGGAGCACAGATACTAGAATACCGCGCTCACCTTGACCTTGAGCCAGGTGACTACTGTTTCAGCATGTGGTCAATCATCACGGGGTCAAGTTCTGACAAGTATTTGAAATTCGAGATCAAGGGCGACGTTCCTCATTCGTCGCCACTGACCTATGAAGTTCAGCCTTCCTTCAAGTGGTCAAGATCTCTGATAGCTATGCCTGTGCTGCCATCGGTGAACTATTCGTTGCATCTCAACTGTTTTGCCGATGAAAATACAGTCATAGCTTTGGATGACATCGAAGTATTTCCAGGACTTTGCGATGATAGTAGCAGTGAAAGCACAATCTATCACTGTAGCTTCACGGACAATGATTGCGGTGTCACGGTGACAAAGGTTGTCGGCAGCAAGACTTGGTCACCGGAAGCAATGGTCACTCACTCGACCACTGTTGACCACAAAGGCAAGGCCATGTCGGTCCAGCTGACGGATGACAAGGAACACCGCTTCTGGACTAAGACACTGCAAGCTGACAGTGATGCCTGTTTATCTTTCTGGTACAAAGTGACAACTAACGAGAGAGAATTCGAATTGAAAGTTACTCTTGAAAAGGGGCAAGAACTCGAAAGTGATGACCAAGATGGCGTCGTCCTACTGCAAGAGTTGGGTCCTCGGGGAGACATTTGGCACCATTTCCGGTATCAAGTTGAATACACTGGTCCGTGGAGACTGTTGTTTTCAGCAAAGCGGAAGTCGACTTTCAATGACGGAACTCTCAACAACGTGGTCAGCATCGACGACATCCTGCTGGTCAAGGGTGCCTGTCCGCCATTTTATTCTTGTGACTTTGAAACGGACAGCTGTCTCTGGCAAAATGTGAAGCAACTGTACGGAAACGTGCAAACCTTCACTGCTTCAGCTGACTGGCGTTTGCATTCCACGCTTTTGGATGCAGAGGGCTTTCCCAAACTCGATGGCAGCGAAAACCCTGAAGGCACTTATCTGTCCATGGGACCGGATGGTCAGGAAGCTTTGCTCATGTCGCCCAAGATAGTGTTTCCGCCCAAAACGGAAACGGCCTGTCTATCCCTGTCTCTGTTCATGTCAAGTGAAACTACTCAGCACGTGCAGTTCATTCAGTCCACCGGTTTCGAAGGTCACTTCGAAATTAGAAGTACAATCTATTCGGACAGTCCGCTGTTAGAAAACAAGAAATGGATTCGGTATCATGTCGAGTTTCGAAAGTACTCCTTCACTGATTATCTTTGGCTGTACATCAGTGGCTTCCAGGAGTCAAAGGGCATAATTGCCATTGACGATTTATCGCTGAGCTTCGAAAACTGTCCACCAGATCACACCACCTTCCGGTGCGACGGTGGCGACACCATCATTGATCGGTCCAAAGTGTGCGACTTTTATGCTGACTGTCAAGACGCTGCCGACGAAGCTAGTTGCGGCTATTCTATTAGTCCGGCAAACAAGACCTTCAACAACTGGAAGCCAACTAGTTCGAATCCAGCTCGAAGCTTGGACATTGCAAGAGAGTTCAAATACAATCAGTATCAGTGGTCTGGCTTCCCGTCAATACGCCATGTTGGCCAGTCCGGAGATCAAGCGGTCAAGGTATTCCTGCTCGCTCAGCTTGGGTTTCATGATGCAACCAAGCCAGGGTGAGCTAGGTGTCTACATGTCTCTGGATGGTCAAGATAAGGTAGAGCTATGGAGCTCTAGTTACCTAGATGGGACTAGTTTCGTATCGTCTACGGCCATTGTTCCAATCAGAAATTCCAAGGTGTCATTTCGAATCTACATTACAGCATCATCTAAACCTGATACCAGCCTGTCTGCCAACATCTTTCGTGTTCAGTTCAGCGAGGACTGCTATTACAAAGATCATGACGACGATGTTTGCCGTGATTCGGAACAATTCAAGTGCAGCAATGGTCAGTGCGTTGACAAGAGACGATTGTGCAATGGCGTCCACATGTGTGACGACGGAAGCGACGCGAAAGCTGACTTTTGTGACAATTCGGAAAGATGTAATTTCAACACATTCTGCAACTTTGAACATACCGGCTTCAGTCTGAGTCTTCCGTGTGACAGTGCACTGAGATGTCCAACGAGGGACCATTCAACAAATTCCAAGTACGGGCAACTTGCCTTGCTCATAGCGCACAATAAGCCAAGACAAGGGACACTGACTCTGAGTAGAGTTGTATCCGATTGCGCAGGTGTCATGGTGTACCATAAAGGCAACATCACCCTCATGGTCAACGAGAGGGAGGTTGAGTTGACCAAGGAAAGCCAATACAGGTGGAGCTACTTGTACATGTCAGACTTGAAGTCTTCCGACAAGCTTGTCATCACCGCGGTTACTCAAGACAGGAACAGCTACATCGCCCTTGACGACTTCCACTGGGGAACGTACTGCAGCAACCAACCCTGGGCTGACGCCAGTGTTCTTGTATTGACAAGAGGCGTGACCGTCAGTGAAGATGCTTCTACATCGACTCCATACTTGATCCAAACTACGAAGAAAGCCGATCCACTCACATCTACACCGGCAGCCCAAGATCCATATGTAGAGTTCGAGTGCAGTGCAGGAACTTCTATTGCTCCTTATCTTCTTTGCGACGATGTCTCAGATTGTCCGCAAGGTGAAGATGAGTCTGAGAAGGAGTGCAAAGGTGTCAAGTGTGGCGACACAGGATTACATTGCTTACCTATGGGCGGCACTTCCTTTGTGTGTCTTGACAGCAGCAAAATTTGTGATGGAGTGAAAGATTGCGTCGATGGTGTTGACGAAAGTGAACCACTGTGCACTTCCGGTAAGTCGACCTTGCAGCCATGAAATATCTCAGCTGTTTTCTGTAGCCGATATCTGGTGCAATGAATTCTGCCAAAATGGCGGCCATTGTGACAACAGTGGGCACAAACTGAAGGCTTGCGCGTGCGCCAATCCTTTCACAGGGAAAAGGTGCCAGCGGTCGGTGGGCCTTGATGAAAGCACAACTCTGGCTACGATCACCGAAGCTAATCATTCTGTGCAGCCACACCTATCTACATCTATATGGATCATTATTGCTGTTAGTGTGTTGTCATTAGTAGCTCTAATTGGATTCGCTTCCTGGAGATGGCGACCTTGGCATGCTTTTCAAAACTGGAGAATGTCCAGATCAGCAAGTAATCGCAACTTGGACAACAGCTATGTAAACTATGACAACAGTGATGACTTGTAATTAAACATTTAATGTATCGAACAAGACTCAACTGTTACGTGTTGTAAAAAATTGAGCCTTTCGCAAAAACGGACAATGTAGTGACTTGTTGGATCAGCGATATAGTATGACATGTAAGCTATATGAGGGTGATAAGTTTTACTTGTCTAGAACTGCTTGCTCCTCGTTCTGTAAGTCTTTGAAAAGTTGACCAAGTAAACCAGAATCGCGCGAAATATGTTTGATTTGGCTCTTAATGGCAGTTGCTAAACATTCTGAATCAGCGACATCGTAACGAGTGCTGCCTTGAACATGTTTAATGACATGGTGGATGAAATTGAGTCCTTCAGAACTTGGCGGCTGACGAAGTATCTTTACGCCATTTTCTTTGCAAATCTGATCAGCCACAGACTTCTCGATATACATCTCTTGAATGAGTTCTCGCATCTGATGGACGGTTAAAGTTTCTTTCAACATGCTGGCAGTCACCAGTGGCGTTTGCACAGTGCGAAAGTAGTCGTAGAATTTTTTCTTTGTTTCAATTCGTTCTTGATTATTCAAAATCAATGACCACTTGTAATGCTTCAACCAATCACATATGTGACTCGTCATAATGTTCTGGTCTGGACAATGCGAGTTTTGCAGATTGATCTCATTACAGAGAGAACTATCAAGGACTAATCGACTATTTGCCGCCAGTTTCTTGCTTATTCTCTCAAGCCAGCTGAGGAAGACGTCGCTGTTGAACGGCTCTGAGTGACCTTCGCGTACATAGATATCGTTGTCATTGTCGTATATGATACCATACTTATTGCCCACTATTAATACGTCAGCTTTGTACTTGTGTTTCGCTCGTACGATTTGTCCAGCGTAGACGTAATATATACTTGCAACTTGTTCTGTCTGCCGTAGCCGCCTTATTTTCTTTACGAAGTATCTCTCGAGTAAGCTACAGGTATGTGAATCATCATCCGCTTCGTTGTATGCTCCCGCTGTATCAAACGCTTCGCCTTCGGACTCAGAGTCGTCACTGTCATTGACTTCCGTAATGGTGGCCCCTGGCTTCTCGACAGCATCCGTTATTTTCGAATAATGACTTGTTGACTCATTTTGCTTGGCACGTCGAACTTCTTTGTCACTGTCCTCTTCAACTGCTCGTTGATCACTGTCGTCAGCGAGAGAGTCATGTTCAGATAGACTTGGTTGCTTCTTAGTTTCATATTTGCGACTAGTATTTGGTAATGAATCTGAATCTGAGCTGCTATCAAAGACGAGGCGACGCGATTGCTTCTTAGACTTGTTGCTGTTGCTCTCTGCCTTTCTGGCGTTTGACTTTAAACGGCTACTTTGGTCATCATCGTCAGTGTCTTCTTCATTCTGCTTCAGAATCCGAGAAGTTCTAGCATCCGGCCTAACACGTTTAGGTTTCAAACTCCGTTTAGGCGTCTCATCTTCATATTCGACATAGTCATCAGGTACGACGAAGTAATCATCAGTAACGGGAGCTTCGTCAACAACGGCCTCAGTGTATTTCAGAAAAGATGGACTCTGTCGTGGTCGTCTCTTGCGATCATAATACGCTCTAGTCTTCTTCTTTCTGCTCGAGTAGTCGTTAATTACTTCTATTTCACTTCCAGATTCACTCTCACTGGTGATAATATGGCGATCCTTGATTCTATATGTACCTGAAGTTTCCTGGTCTGAGTCACTAAAATGAACTGACAACCGGCGTCGTTTAGTTCCATTCCTGAGTTGGCCGGACATCGGAGCTGAGACATAGATTAAAACAGTTGAAATACGCCAACACAGCAACAGCTAATTTTAGAGAATCAACTAACCTCATCGTGACTACTTCAGCTCTAGAATCTGAGAGCCGACGCTTGAAACGCATGCTGCTGAGATTTCATGAGAAAACAAATTTGGTGCGCCTGCGCTCCGCTAAAATTAGAAGTGCTCCGCGCATGCGTTCACTCATTCTAATGTCAGCCCGAGTGAGGGCGCTGGGAGCCAAAGTTTACTCGGTAAATAATGAGAACAATGGCGACATATGAGGCAATTGGTTTATTGCTTCCCACTAAAATAACTATTCTGTGTCGAATTAAGCGCTTCGTAATATTGGATATTGTAACTTTAGAGCCAATTTAGATTTAAAGCAACTCTTCCGTTTCGCAATCAGCATTCCTTCCAACGATTTCGCGATGGCTAGCTTCATGAAAGTCTTTAGACATTTGCTCTCACAGATGTCACTTGCAGCAAACTTGTAGACGCCATTTTGTTGGTCAATGTGAAAATGCCGAACCTTGTCATCCCACTTGACTGAAAGCGCGAAAGCCGAGTCACCGGATGTATCTCTTAGCAGATAAGAACCATTGGCTTGATGTATCATCATCTTGTCCGCTGCGAAATGGCTAATATTACCCCAGTACAAGGGCCACTCCTTCAAATTCAAGATGGCGGCTTCGGGCTCATCATCTTGAACTATCTGGATATGAGAAGTGAAGCTTGAACTGCTTTGACCATCGAAAGGTTCCTCGTGACGATAACGATGGTACTTGAGGTTATCATCACTGCCTTTGACGAGTTTTTTCTTACAATCAACAGCAAATCTCTTCACTTTAATCATGATTCAACATTTTCTAATGAGACTAACACCTCAATTAGTCATACCTCGTACTCATTTTACATTTGCAACTGGAACTGATTACCGCAAGATGGCGCAGCTAGGCATACTTCTTGAGCAAAGTCAGTATGTGGTAATTCTCAGCCACGCCCGCAGTCTTGGCCAGCTGGTGGTCAAGATGGCTGAAGTTGGTCAAAGGAACAATGTAGTCGTCAAGCAGCTTCACTAATTGCACAACCAACTAAATCAATATATATCTCCTTGAAAATGGCGCCAACTTACCGCGTAAACGTTGCTTGAACACCTTGAAGTCCTGGGGCTGAACGAACCAATCATCTTGACCACCGCTTCTTATCGTACACATATACTTGCTCGTAATGTCACCCACCCTGTATGGCGGAGGCTCGTACGACCCATAGACGGCCATGTTTTTCGCCTTGCTTCCAAAGTCAAACATGCGGTTCTGGTACCAATATGGCGCTGCCGAGTTGTAGGGCTGAAGAAAGGACCAGGTTGACTCGCCGCCCGGAAGGTGGGCCAGGTAGACCGGAAGTCGGGTAATGTCCAAGTTCGGAAGGTCGTAGTTGTCTGACAAGAACCAGCCAATGGCACAAATTACATTGAATAGCGGAACGAAACATAGAGTTGATATTGCATAGAGACTCCTTCCTAGTATCCGTTTGTTCTGAGCAAACGGTCCCGGATTGTTGAGGAACAGCGGCCATATTGGTTCTGGCAAAAGGAACTGCATCGGGTCTTTGGCATTGGTGATAAACCACACCGGTGCCGTCAAGATGACCGGCTTTATCTGGTCGTTATATTTTGCAGTTTTCGACAGCAAAGAGATCATCATGGCTGACCCGAGTGAGTGACCAACGTACGCAATTGAATCTGTGACAGACCGGATGTCAGGGATTTTGAATCATTTCCGGTCAACTCACTCTTGTTCGTAGTTTCAAGCACATAGTCAAGCATAGCCGGCAAGTCTTTCAATGCCTTCTCGTCATTGCTATACTTCCAGAACTCTTTGGCTGAAATATTGAGATACTTTTAGATATGTGTTTGGTATCTTGTACATCTATACAAGTGTACTCACATGAAGTTGATAAGCTGACATGTTCTTGACTATATGTACTTCCGCGTACATTACCAATCCAGACATCGTAGCCACGCCTAGAAAGAGCGAAGCCAAGTTCGTTTTCCATCGGGACCTCAGTGCTGCCATCTTCCAGATCACTACCTGGACCCTGAAGGACCCAAATGATGCCCGACGCAAGGCGGCCATGTTGCAAAAATACGGGCTTGCCAGTTACCTTTCTTTTCGGGTTGACTATACGCTGAAGGGTCAAGATGTAGCCGTCACTAGTGGTCACTTTGTGAACTTGACAGCCATAGCCACGTGACTGGACTATTTCACAAAGTTCATGGTCACGATCATAGATGGCTCTCTGCAACGTGGTCAAGTCATAAATGAGCTGGAAGCCATTTATCTCTATAATAGAAACCACTGAAGTTAAACACAGCAATGCAACAAATCTGTTCATTGCTAGGTTAGGTTTCCAATTCCGCTTTCAGTACATAATATTACATTTTAATATCATGCCAATTCGAGCCTCAACCTGAACGATAAACTTTAGGATGCGGGTCAGTCAGCTGATATAAAGTTTCATGATGGTACATGGGAGAGTCAAGACCTCCTAATAGAATTACGGAAGCTGGTAATAACAAGTACAGTGTAGTGATTGATTGAATGGATTTTATTTCTCATGTCATATGAGACACCTATGTACTTGACATCTCGTCGGCCATTTTGAGTACCATTTAAAGTCAGCCACAGTCGAATCTCGAAGCGGGTTCACAATGCGATGCATAGCCAGGATGTACTCGTCGCCAGTGATCACTCGATAGGTCTGGCACTCGTAGCCACGTGACTCAACTATGTCACATGTCTCGTGAGCTCTGTCGAACTAGGCCCTCCTCAGATTGAGTAGAAACTGACCCTGGACCAAGATGGCTGCCAGGGATGAGAGGGGCAACCTCTTTATTCCTGGCCATACTTTTTACTAATTTACTCATTCTAGTATTCTCCTTTCGATATATCAGTTTTATCTGAGTAATCATTTCCATTCATGACTATTGGTTAGCTGTGTATGGCTCACGCATTGTGCAAACATTGCTCACGCATGTATGTGCACGTTACCTGTTCAAGGACTTCATTTGAATTTGATTTCTATATTCATTTTATTTTTTCACATATTTAAATGACCTATTATTGAGGTGAGCCATAAAACTCTTTAAGAAGGTCAAGAACGACCCTGTTGACCGCTTGACCAGCTGTCTTGGCCAAGGTGTGGTCAAGGTGGGCGAAGTCTTTCAGAGGCACCACGTGCTCGAGCATAAAAGGCACTTAAAATGGCGATTAGTCTACGAACTGTGTAATATTTCCTACTTACCGCCAATTTTGTTGCGCAACATGTCATAATCTTCGGGCTGGACAACCTGGTCATCTCTACCTGAGCTCCTGATGGTAGCAAGATGTGGGCTGGTGATATTTTGCACCCTGTATTCAGGGGGCAACGTAGACCCATAGGCGGCCATGTTTCTCGTGTCATTCAAATAGTCGAACATGCGCATCTCGTACTGGTATTTCCCTTGGCTAAGTAGATGAATGGTGGACCAAGTGGACTCGCCCGCGGGCAAGTGGGCCAGGTACACATTGAGCCTGGACTTGTCTATGTTGGGCGAATCGTAGCCGTCGGCCGCATACCAGCCCAGGGCGCACACCTGGTCAAGAACGGGCGAAAGGCAAAGGGAGGTCAAGAAACCCAGACCCCGGCCAACGGGTCCCTTGCTGGTCAAGAATGGTCCCGGATTTTCGACCATATGTTGAGCGAATGGTTGAAACAGCTTGCCCAGCTGTAGGGCGCTATTTGTCCCATAGTAGGCCGGCGCGGTCAAGATGGCTGGCTTTATCACTTCGTTGTACTTGTTTGTACGTGACATCAGGGCGAGAAGGGCAATCGACCCGAAAGAATGGCCGACGAATCCCATGGAAGCTGCTCATGCGCAATAGGATTAGAGCTGGGGCTTAGCGAAATGATATTTACCGTATTCGGTGTTCTTTATGACGTAATCAACCATCTCCGGCAAGTCGATGAGAATTTTTTGATCTTCACTGAATTCCCAGAACTTGGAAGCTGAATGTAGATGAAAGAATTATTAATTACTCTCTAGATGGCGCTAGTTTCGCAGCTCACATGATTTTGGGTACTTTTTGTGGCTGACGCTGTAAGTGCTGCCCCTGAAGTTGCCCATCCATACATCGTAGCCACGCCTTGAGAGGGCGAAGCCGAGCTCGTTTTCTATTGGGACATTCCGGTCGCCATTGCCAAGGTCCGAGCTTGACCCCTGAATGATCCAAGTAATGTCCGAAGCAAGGCTGCCATGTTGCAGGAACACCGGTTGACCATGGGTGCTTCTCAGGGGGTTCACTATGCGATGCACGGTCAAGATGTACTGGTCACTTGTGGTCACTCGGTGTGTCTCGCACACATAGCCACGTGACTCGACAATGTCACATGTGTCATGGGTCCTGTCGAACAAGCTTCGGGCCACATTCTGGAAAAACTGCCCCTGGACCAAGATGGCTACCAGTAGCAAGAGACATAAACTAATCTGACACACTTTACCCTTCATAGCTAAATGCTTTCTAGAGAAATGCGATGGCTTCGACAGCTATGCAAACTTTCAAGTGCACATGTCTCCGTCAATGGAGAACGTATTTCTATACATAGCTCTCACGTACGTGACGAGCTTCAATAAGGATACTATCTCTGGTTCATGGTCACCAAGGACAATGGCTGGAGGCGAAGAAACGTACACTGTTGACCTTGAAACTCTTTTTTTCAAATGTGACGCCATTTAATACCTGTTCGTGCAAGTCATGATTAATCCTTTAAACACCATTATCTCGAGTCATACACGTGTATCTACAGGTTATAGAACATTGCCCCCGAAAATAACAAGCTTTAAGGAGTGGCGATCAGTACAAAAAATAGCAAAAACATTAGTTCATCAGCGCCATCTATTGACACCAAGCTCAGATTGTCTTCAGGGACAGTTCATTGTCGTTAGATGGCGCTCGTGTTTGGTTTACGCATATTTGTTTAGCAGTTTCAGTATGTGAAGGTTCTCAGCAAAACCTGCCGTTTTTGCCAGTTGGTGGTCAAGATGGCTAAAGTTGGTCAAGGGTACGATATACTCGTCAAGAAGCGTCACTAAATTAATAGTTACAGATATGAAAAGAGTGAAAAGAAAATGGCGCCGCTCTTACCTTGAAGCCGCTGTTTGAGCACCTGGTAATCTCTGGGCTGGACGTACCAGTCATCTTGACCACCGCTGCGAACGGTGCAGATATTATTACTGGTGATATTTTCCACCATATATTCCGGTGGGTCGTACGTCCCATAGACGGCCATGTTTCTCTCCGGGTCACCAAAGTTGAACTTGCGGTTCTGATACCAATATGGCGCCACCGAGTTGTAGGGCTGAATGAAGGACCAGGTTGACTCTCCGCCCGGAAGGTGGGCCAGGTAGACCGGAAGTCGGGTGATGTCCAAATTTGGAAGGTCATAGCCGGCGCCCAAGAACCAGCCAAAGCTGCAGATCAAGTTGAATATTGGCAAGAAACATAGGGACGACAGCACAAAGACACCCCTTCCCAAAACCGACTTATTCTGAGCAATTGGTCCCGGATTATTGATGAACAGCGGCCATATTGGTTCCACCAAAATAGTTTGCAGCGCGTCTATGACGTTGTTGGCGTAAAACACGGGTGCGGTCAAGATGACCGGCTTGACCACCTCATCGTACTTTGCCGTAGTTGTGAGGAGAGAAATCATATTAGACGACCCGAGCGAGTGACCAACGAACGACATACTATCTACGATATATCATAACAGGAAACTTCAAGTCTAAATCCAGTTCACTGACCTTTCTGGGTTTCAGACAACACATAATCAAGCATGGCCGGCAAGTCCAGTAGGGCTTTATCGTCATTGGTGTACATCCAGAACTCTTGAGCTAGAATCGAATCGTATTTGTTCGAGTCCCTGGTTCAAAACAAAATGGCGACTTACATGACGGAGACAAGCTGATATGCTCTTGACTATATGTAGATCCGCGTATATTACCAATCCAGACATCGTAGCCACGCCTAGACAGAGCGAAGCCAAGTTCATTTTCCACCGGAACTCTGGTGCTGCCATCTCCCAGATCACCGCCAGGTCCCTGGAGGACCCAGATTATGCCCGACGCTAGGCGGCCATGTTGCAATAGCACAGGCTTCCCAGCTGTCTTTCTCTTCGGGTTGACGATACGCTGAAGGGTCAAGATGTAGCCGTCACTAGTGGTCACTTTGTGAACTTCACACACGTAGCCGCGGGACTCAATTATGTCACATATTTCATGTCTACGGTCAAACTGGGCTCGCCGCCATGTTGCCGTGTCATATTTCAGTTGGCCATTAGTTTTACCGATATGATACAATAAAACTGCAACAAAATAGAAGGTAGCTCTCATCACGAACACTCTTGAGCAAAGAAAGACAAAAAAGCATGAAACAATTGAGACAACATTTGTGACAATCAATTTCACGGATTCATGATCAGTTTAATTTCATATACTTACATGATTCTTTGTTTATCTTATTGTTTTAACGATCTTGTAAATTAGATCGACGACGTGTCAATTAGAAGTATATAGATCAACATCTTTTTTCAGGTAGGTGTAGTAAAGTTGAAATCGATGTCGTAATATGATATCATTTAAGATGAATATTTATTGTCTTTAATTGGCGAAGCTATAAAAAGAGACGTTAATTGTCGTTGATTGTCGAAAACTTGATGGAGTCGAAACCGGATTCGAACAAAAAAAACTGAAACTTGACTCGGATTCGCTTTCATTTAGATCGAGTTAGAGTAGTTTAATTTGGTTTAAATTAATTTACGGTATTACAGTTGCATGTAGTTATTGGAAGATACGACTAGATTTCACTCGTTCAAGCATATTTCCCAAGCAGTGTCAGTATATGACGATTCTCCGCCGCGCCCGCAGTCTTGGCCAGCTGGTGGTCAAGGTGGCTGAAGTTGGTCAAGGGGACAACATATTCGCTCAGCAGTTTCACTAAATGAGTGATCAAGATTTAGCAAGTAGACAATTTCAAAATGGCGTCCCACTCTTACCGCTTAGACGTTGCTTGAACTTCTTGTAGTCTTCGGGCTGGACATACCAGTCATCTTGACCACCACTGCGCACCGGTGCAAACATACTTACTGGTCATATTCTTGACCCGATATGGCGGCGGCTCATATGTCCCATACTTGGCCTTGTTTTTCTCCTTGTCGCCAAAGTCGAACTTGCGATACTGGTAGTAGTAGTTGGCCACCGAGTTGTAGGGCTGCAGGAAGGACCAAGTTGACTCGCCGCCCGGAAGGTGAGACAGATAGACCGGAAGTCGCGTGATGTCCAAGTTCGGAAGGTCATAGTTGTCCGCCAAGAACCAGCCAATGGCGCAAATCACATTGAATAGCGGCAAGAAACACAGGGTTGATATTGCATAGAGACTCCTTCCCAGTACCAGTTTGTTCTGAGCAAACGGCCCCGGATTGTTGATGAACAGCGGCCATATTGGTTCAATGAGAATATTCTTCAGTTGGTCCTTCGCGTTAGTCAGAAACCAAACAGGTGCAGCCAGGATGACCGGCTTGACCAGCTCGTTGTACTTTGTGGTCGTGGTCAACAGCGATACCACCATAGCACATCCCAGCGAATGGCCGACATATGCAATCGAACCTAAGGGCGGAAGTCGAACGGAAGCTCAAGCGGAAGTAGACTTTCTCTTTCCGGTCTCCTTACCTTTCTTCGTTTCGGACAGCACGTAATCATACATGGCTGGCAAATCCACTAGAGCCTTCTCGTCATTGGTGTACATCCAGAACTCTTTGGCTAAATAATATCACATTATCAGGTATTTCACCTCGCAACTGAAATACTGACAGGTTACAGCTAAGCTGACGTGTTCTTGACTATATGTACTTCCGCGTACATTTCCA
Source organism: Halotydeus destructor (assembly GCA_022750525.1). Classification (NCBI taxonomy): domain Eukaryota; kingdom Metazoa; phylum Arthropoda; class Arachnida; order Trombidiformes; family Penthaleidae; genus Halotydeus; species Halotydeus destructor. Next base: position 348,909 of record JAIUWE010000106.1, on the reverse strand, counting down.
ATCCAGACATCGTAGCCACGCCTAGAAAGAGCGAAGCCAAGTTCGTTTTCCATAGGAACGTCAGTGCTGCCATCTCCCAGATCACTACCGGGACCCTGCAGGACCCAGATTATGCCCGACGCAAGGCGGCCATGTTGCAAAAATACGGGCTTTCCAGTTGCCGTTATTTTCGGATTGACGATGCGCTGGAGGGTCAAGATGTAACCGTCCCTGGTGATCACCTTGTGAACCTCACAACCGTAGCCACGTGACTGGATGATTTCACATATTTCGTGGTCGCGATCATAGATGGCTCTCTGTAACGTTTTCGAGTCATAGGTCAGCTGGAAGCCATTTGTATTTAGAATAGGAACCACTAGAATGATATATAGCAGTGTGAGTATCATGATTTTTGCTACATAACTAGTTCATTTCTACTTTTTCGAATATTATATTATCTGACAGACGATGCGGGCGAAAATTAGATTTATTTCATGCCGGTACATAGGGTCGTCGTCTTATCATACCATATTCATATCACTACCATCCTGAGTATCTCATCCGGAGGTCAGCCATAGAAGTCTTTGAGAAGGTCTAGAACAACTCTATTCACCGCTTGACCGGTAGTCTTGGCCAGTGTGTGGTCAAGATGGGCAAAGTGTTTAAGGGTCACTATGTGCTCAAACATGAAGGGCACTAAAGATGGCCGTCAGTGCCGGTGTCGGCAGCATAACAATATAACAGTCTACCTACCGCCGATCTTGTTGTGCAACATATCGTAGTCTCCAGGCTGAACGAAATTATCATCGGTCCCCGAGCTCCTAATAGTACAAAGGTACGGGCTGGTGATATTTTGTGCTCTATATTCAGGGGGCACAGTTGACCCATAGGCGGCCATGTTTTTCGCGTCATCCAAAAAGTCAAACATGCGCACTTCGTACTGGTATTTGGCGTAACTGAGAAGATGCGTCATTGACCAAGTGGACTCGCCCGCGGGCAAGTGGGCAATGTAGGCACTGAGTCGGTACTTATCTATATTGGGTGAATCGTAGCCATCAACTAGATACCAGCCAAGGGCACACAGTTCGTCTAAAAATGGCGGAATGCACAGATTGGACACCAGGTCAAGGCCTTGACCAATGAGACCCCTGCTGGTCAAGAATGGCCCGGGGTTGTCTACCAATACCTTTTCGAGGGGTTGTACGAGCTGAATAAGGGGTGATGTACTGTCTGTCGCATAAAAAGCCGGTGCCGTCAAGATGGCGGGCTTAATGATCTCATTGTACTTGTTGTCTCGGGACAAGAGGGCAAGAAGGGACAGCGAGCCGAAGGAGTGGCCAACGTATCCCATTGAAGCTGGTTGTAGATCATAATATGATTATATTTAAAAGTTTAGCCGTCTATAATCACCGTATTCGGTTTCCTTGATGACGTAATCAAGCATTGTCGGCAAGTCTATGAGAATCTTTTCATCTTCGCTGAATTCCCAGAATTTTGAGGCTAAAAAATATTGGTTGACGAGTAGGTCGCAAGATGGCGCCATGGTCAACACTTACATGATTTTCGGTACTTTTCATGGCTCATGCTATAAGTGCTGCCCCTGAAGTTGCCCATCCATACATCGTAGCCACGCCTTGACAAGGCGAAGCCCAGCTCGTTTTCTATTCGGGTGGTCCTGGTTACCAGAGCCGAGATCAGAGTACGACCCCTGAAGGATCCAAGTAATGTCCGAGCACAGGCTGCCATGTTGCAGGAAAACCGGTTGACCATAGGTATCTGTTAAGGGGTTCACTATGCGATGCATGGTCAAGATGTACTTGTCACTAGTGGTCACTCGGTGTGTCTCACACCTGTAACCGCGTGACTTTATTATGTCACACGTCTCGTGAGTCCTGTCATACAAGGTTCTCTTTAGATTGTGTATAAGCTGGCTCTGAGCCAAGATGGCCGTCAAAGGCAAGAGATACAAAATCTTCATTAGCTGATACTTTTAACTGGCTGACATGGGTTTTCCAATTATGTAACAAACTTTTATATGAACTGGTCTGTGTCATTGGTCACGACTAACGTGACAATTGCTCAACTCTCGCTCTGCGTGACTAGAATGACCTTGCCCTTGCCTCCTTCATTTGCCCCTTCGACCTCAGTGCAAATGTTCACCGCTAGAGGTCACCCGTGTCTGACAGCGACACTAGTCTCTCTGTTTCTGTGCAAGTCCTGATTGTCGTGAGTGAACTGACGTGAGTCAGAAATATGACTCACAAATCGGGTCTCCGAGCCCGCTGTCTCACTGCGCAGTCTCAGAGCTCGCATGGGGCTCTGTCATTAAATGAAGACCCCAATTATCCAACACTTGCACGCAACAGGTTAATGCGAAAGGTTAATTTGGTTTATTGTTTTACACGTCTCATCCCTTTTACGGTTGACCTCAAGCTGAAGACTACTAATCTTCAACATCTAAACAGTCACGTGACCTTCAGTTGCTCACGCAGGGGCCCAGTTTGTCAAAAAAGGGGAACCTTTCCCTTGCATGTATCTCAAAGTTGACCGTGAAAAGGACACTCCAATTAATTAGAGCGCCGACTGTAGGAAATCTAATCTAATCAGCGCGACATTTAATTACACTACGGCCCCCAAGTGACCCTCAAATATTCGATGCAACGAAAATCTTCTCATGTCCACATGTCAACGAGATAAGATAAACAAAATAGTCCATCATGATGCAACTGATTGTTCAACCTGATTCACAGCTGGACACTTGTAACCTGCTTAGATTCTAACTTTTTTCCCCGATTCCAAAATGGCCGCCGGTCACGACGAATCACACATCATGACATCATGTGGTTTACGATGACAGGGAGAAAAAGAGTCACGCAAAGTCTTTCCAGGTACGTGAGAAATTATTGCATTCACGGGAAAGAGTTTTAACACACTGTCACAACTACCAGCTTAGGTTCAGCTTACAATTTAACTTGATTAGTGGACACTCTGGACTAATTTAAATACCATCAATCAGCTGGAAAATGTAAATCAACCTGAGTTCAAGGGAGACAAACTTTTTTGCATGTAGCGAACATGTTTTGCTATTTTTTCTGGATTATGTGCGAATTTTTCATATTTTTTATAACTAATCATGCAAAGTATGTTTTAAGGTAGGAAAAAATAAATCAATCTAAATTCTGAGCGAATTTAGACACATTTAAATTGGCTTCGCTGGCAACAAAATTAGGTCGCATTTGGTTCAGTTTAACGAACACAAAGTAGCCATTTAAATATTGACGCTTTTCTCATTCAGATATATTTATGTCAGACATTGTATCGCATATTTACCTGCCCATTAGCAATTACCTGTAGATGCACCTTTTTTGCTGCCTACCCGTGAAGAGCTACCTGTTCAGAAATGAGACCCGTGAGAAGGCATGATCACGTGACTAGTTGAGCGAATTATGCTTTCAGGCTTTTTTACTGCTGAGTAGGCTTCAGAAATAGTCTACACAAGCCAGGGCAAAGACTTTGTGGTAGACAATGGTTGATTATGGTTAATGTTTCATGAATCATAAATTCGTTGAGGTAAATTTAGAAGGACCGTAAATAAGTCGTTTCGCTCTCCCTCTCTCTTTCCTCCCTCTCTCTTTCCTCCCTCTCCCTCTCTTTTATGAAGACACGAAGAAGGTGCAAGTATAGCATGATGATATTAATAATATAATAATATTCCAGCACCAGCCTGATGATACATGAGAAGAAGGGTTAACAGTTTTCACCTCTGGGCCAAAAAACTTTCCTTTTTTGCAACTCATATTACGTTTTTGTCTCACTTTCCCGATCTGCATGTATTTTCGCTCGCCGCCAATCACGTGACCTGAGCATTAATGTCTTTCTAATGCACATATATAATACACAAATACTGTAATACAAATGATTAGCATCTTCATAACGTAGTTTATTGCACTTGATAATGAATTAGGAATAGCGTCTATTGAACTTGATCACATCATTTGAAAGTTATCTGTACACTGGAAAGCAGAAAAGGTCACGTGACCCGGAATTTAGTCACGTGAGTGTTATAAGGTCAAACGGAAACGGAACTGCACTTGAGCTCAATTTCCTTGATCAACTTCTCCAGCTTGTCCAGCTGTTGCATAATGTCGGCATAGTTGTCACTGCTCTGAAAGGTACAGCCCACCCGGTTGTCCATCAGCTTTTCCTGGACATTTAGGACATTCAGCAACTTGTCCAGATACCAGCAATCCTTGCGCAGGCGCTCAGAGTCGTCCACAGAGTCGGGACTGGTTCTAGAACCTAGACTCACTTTGTCCTCGAGTTCTTGCTTCGTCCTCTTGGACATTTCCTTGAGCAGAGCATGACGAGTTCGAACTTGCTCACTGGCTCGAAGCAGTTCCTTGGACGTTGTCTTCGAACTGGACGACATTGGTTGACGAGTCACTCGACGATCGAATTGATTCAAGATGGCGATCAAGATGAGCGAGATTGCGTAATGTTTGCAAGAGAGAACACGGTACGTTGTGTAACAGTATGGGAACATATACGGCTCAGGGAACTATACTTGGCTCTGCCTGAGGCTGAAAGGAAACTGAACCTGTTCACGAATAATGTTCCGCGAGAGAATAGAGGGGACCGAAGGCTCTCCCTCTTCCCTCTCCGCTTTCCCTCTTTCGGCTCTCTCCCTCCCTCTTCCTCTACTACCTTGCCTCTCCGTGTCTACAAGAAAAGGTTCCTTCTAACTGAGTTACGATTAGCTATACAGGTAGGTGAACGTTGCGTGAGCTTCGTGCACTGGGTTCGAGTGCGAGGGAGAGACTGAGAGATAGAGATAGTAGAGGAGAGAGGAAGGGAGGGAGAGACGGAGAGAGCGAAATGATGTGAACGAAACGATGGGAGAATAGAGCAAGAAAGAGAGCGAGAGGGAGAGAGAGAGGGAGAGCGAGAGCGGCTGAGTCAGGCCTAAAAACAAGTCCTTGAATGCAAGTGTATATGAAGCTGACATGTTTTGTTTTATACTTGATATTCTTTTTTTACACCATCAAGTGTAACGTCAATTATGAATCATAGAGAAAAAGTGTCTATTCATTAATTGAAAGCAAGAGAGCGAGAGAGAGAGGGGAGAGGGAGAGAGAGAGACAAACACCGCTAACTAACTGCAAGGCTTCAGTCTTTCCCTTGCTTTCGCTCGCTCTCCCTTTCCCTCTCGCTCTCTTTGACACGCATTACATGAAGCCGTGAGACATATCTGTTCCTACAAGGACAGCTGTGACTAGTCATGATATGCAGTCATATGACATTCAAATATCATGTAAATGAAGATGTACATGAGTATCTCTAAGCTCGACACGATTAGACGATTTGAATAGCAACTCCGGCCTAGAGCTGTCTCTTCCCTCTCTCTCTCCCTTTCTCCGCTCGCCTCTCATGAGCGCTAATTAGAGGTACATTCTAAATATTTTGATATGTAATATCAGTAGATTCTTGTCATCGGTCAGAATATTCTATAAATAGAACTTCACTTCCTGGATTTTCGCTCTTTTCATATTACGCAATATGTCAATCGGCGAAATGTTTATTTCTTTTTAAATGACTGTAATTTCGAAGTGACACTAACAAGCTCTGAATGCACTATTGTGGAGAGGTAAATACAAGGGTCAGCGAGAAGATGAGCGCGAGAGGGGAGAGAGAGGGAGAGAGGGAGGAGGGAGAGAGAGCTAAAAATATCTGTGACTTCCAGAGTCACAATAACAAGTCTATATATGACGGAAAAGAATTCAATTATCATGCAGTGATTTTGATGTATGGGAAAATTTTGTGCCCATAGTTGCCTTTGCTGATGTCTTACTGCATCCTTGTCACATTGCAGAGATTGAGAGAGGGAGAGGAGAGAGCGAGAGGGAGAGAGGAAAAGTCCAGAGATGAGTGCTCAACAATGAATTATCAATGATAGTATTTTATTTTACACTTGAGATTTCCGCACAAGCTTGTCTCACAGGTTTGAAAGTCAATGGCATCCAGTTCTCTTTCTCTCTCCTCTCCCTCCTCTCCCCCTCTCCTCTTGCCTCTTTATCACTCGCCTCTCTAGGTGGGTAAACTTTGACAATGTGTAATCTATGAGAGTTGCTGAAGGAAATCTGTCATTCTATGTGAACAATGGCGTAATATTGTTTCTATTTATAAAAAGAGAACTTCATTAGCTTTGAACTTGCAGCTCTATTCTCATCTCTCCTCTCTCTCTCCTCTCCTCTCTCTCTCCCTCTCTTCCTCTTGCTTCAATATCACTCTTTGTTCCTTACTTAAGTCTTTTATGCATAGAATTCCACTTTCAAGATTGCATAACAATAATTTCGAGACAGTGAAACTCTAAACATAGCTACACTGTATGTACTTTGTTGTGGTCATTGCGCTCATCACGTCTTCACATCGCGTCTCTCTCCCTCTCTCTCTCTTCCTCTCGCTCTCTCCTCTCAAGATCGTCGCTGTCCCATAAATTTTGTATGATAATGACTTTCCTAACTACTAGTCAGCGTATCGTGTTGACCTATTGTATACTTTTAATAGTAAGTACTTTATTTCTCTCTCTCTCTCCCTCTCCCTCTCAGTTGCTCTCTTCCTTTGATGACTCAGCCTTGGCTTCCCGTTTTCCTCTCTTTCTTCCTTTCTCCTTTCCTCCCGTCTCCCCCTCTTTCCCTATCTTCCGTCTTGACAGTCAGCAAACACTGATTATATTTGCCGTTATCCGTCTCAAATTGCAAATCAAAGTTGCCCACATGGTGACCAAGCACTAATTGCATTTCACTAATTGCACTCCACTAATTACAGGTAGTCAGCCTGGCTTTCATTCACGGAGCTCTAGTGAACTTCAACCATGTCTACACAAAGCAACCATTGCTAATTACATCCGCAGTGCTGACCACGACGGCCATCTTGGGGTCAGTGGCCATCTTGCTGCGAAGCTGTTGCCTCTCATTAACGGTAAATGCCAATCAAGCATGCCGCCAATTAACGTGTCAAACTGTGACAGTTCTCATTTGCAGTCACAGTCTTCTTCTTCCTTCAACTGGCAACTGTCACCTTCACTAATGAGATGCGGTCCAACTTTGACCAGGAATTCCACAAATTGATGGACAACTGGATTAAGGGCTACAATCAAGATGCGTCAAGTAGAAGCATCGTGGACACCATCCAGTGGACATTCAAGTGCTGTGGCTCACGTGACAATGAGCGGCTCCATCAAAGCAACGTGACCGCGTCTTGCTGCGATCAGTCACTGTCATTGCGCAACATTCAGTGCGCTGTGGCTCAGTATGAAGTTAATTGCGCCGAAGCAATTAAGAAGGTACTCGATGACTCATGGCTCACCATTGTGCTGGTCATCGTGGAGACCATCACCATACAATGGGTCTCCCTGCTGGCCAGCTGGAACGTCACGAAGGAGTACCGGCTACGGCGGCTGGTCACGCACCGGTCACGCACCGCCGTGCGACCATAACGCGTCGCCTTTCAGAGAACATTATCTCTTTGCTCTTTGACTTGAAGGTCGCCGACCTCGAATTATGTCAGAAAGATAACTGGCACCTCTCTTTCTCTCTCCGCTCTTTGCCTCCACCTCTCCTCTTGCCTCTCTCTCCCTCTCCCTCTCTCACCGAAGAGCGGCAACAAGGTCAATGCAAAGAGCATGATACCACTCTCTAATCATCATCTTCATCTTCTTTGCAGCCCGTAACCTGCGTCCCTTCACTCATTCTCACTGCCCTTCCAAGCGCCTCTCTCTCCCTCTCTCCCTTTCTCCCCTCTCCCTCTTCCCCTTCTCTCTCCATCGACGGAAAAGGGATAGGAACGCTGTCCCTTTCTTACTTTCGCCATCTAAATGGGAATACATGAATTATATCTGAATTAACTTTCCATCTTGTCGGTCGTGAATTACATAATGTTATGCAGTAGGAAGGGGAGAGATTTAATTTTAACTTTTACTTGCTTCTCCTCTTCCCTCTCTCCTCCTCTACCTCATATAGTGTCACACACACTCTCGTTTACAGTCTCCTTTCTCATCCTCATCCTTCTCATCCTCTTACATATATTTACTCGCATCACTTTGCTTCAGAGCGTCAGTTTGAAGTTTACTCTTGTCTTGTACAGCTCATCCTCCCTTGTGACGAGAGAGACATCTCTATCTCTCTTCCTCTCTCCTTTATCCTCATATCGCTTGTAGATATCTGATAAGAATAAAGGAGCGCAAAGGCTATCTTGTCTCTCCGATCCGTGCAAAATGCAATCCAGTTGTCAGTGTTTGTCGTCAGTTTTGATTGTGGTGCTGTTTAGTGTGCAATTAAGTGACGCCTTCGGAGGCATCACGATACCGTTATCATCTTCAATCTATGGACCAAAGATAAGGATTGGCGGCTTCTTCGGCAAGTCGCTGTTTGGCTTGGGTGCAGCCCCGAGTCCCTTTGGCGGTCCCAGCTTCGGTTCCGGTTTCGGTTCCAGCCATCCCCATTTGCCCTCCATTCTGGGCGGATCGCCGGGCATCCGAATAGCCGGACTCGGTCCCTTCAGGATAGGCGGCTTCGAAGGATTCGGTCGCAAACTGTCCATCGGCGGCATTCGCATCGGCAAGCCCTTCGGATTCGGTGGATTCGGCGGCTTCGGTGGACTCGGTTTTGGTGGATTCGGTCTCGGGGGAATCGGACTCAAGTCGCTCTTCCACTCACCGCCACCGACCACAATGCAGTTGTTAAGGTGGAAGAGTATCGCCGATGGTTATCCTCGCTAAATCCGGTTCCTTAATTGCTTGGAAGCTTTTTTTCCACCAAACTTTCAGAGCCAACTTTTTTGCTTATATTCACATGGGAACCTAAATAGGGAGTCTATTTTCTTGAGTTTTAATTATTTCTAAGACTGTGAAGTCTAGTCATGTAATTTTTTGTGCTTTTTGTGAATTTTTTTTTCTATCTATAATTACCTCATGCAATGATGGTGTTATTGTCAAAACCTAGACGGTGAACCGAATTTGTATATTGTAAGTAATTCTACTATTGACTTTTAAACCTGTAAATTAGTTTACAAGTGAAGATAAAACACTATTTGTAAATTGGTAAAATGTACGGAGCTGTATCTTAAAATAAGTAAAACGGAAACTAATTTGGATCGATTTCGTGATTTAATACTGCCGTGCTTGCGCAAGACGCACTAGTTGAACGACCCCTCGAGTTGTAGTCAGCTGTTGAGCAATTCTTTCTCAATGTCTGATAGTTGATCTTTTATTTTCTGTTTTCGCTTAAATTGCGATTAATCATTTGCCGAACAAGTTTGCGTCACCGGACTAAATGGCTTTTGTAAACCAGTGAAATGGGTTCACAATTGACTGATGATGCTGAGAAACTTTCACTGTGCACTACGGCAACTTCGTCCAGTGACGACTCATGCAGCGAGGACTCCTTTGACTCGGACGGTGATTTAGACTCGTTTAAGGATGAAGTGGACAAAATCAATGATTGGATGACAGGATTAACTGATTGTCAGCAAATCGTGTCTGTTTTGTCCATGGTGTCCAAGCTAAATTCGTCGCAGAAAACGTTCATACTGAATCACATTGCCATAAAAAGGGAAAAAGACGATGAAACCTATAAGAAAGAAGAGCGTGCCAATTCGATAGGTAACTGGATTTAGACTGAATTAAAGCGTTTAAACTAAATCTTTCATCTTTTTTATTCCAGTCTATTGGCAGCATTACTTTCAACAGAAACCTAACCCAGTTAAGGAAGATTTGATGGACATGTTGCTCGAGTATTTGCCAATGTTGTCACCCCATGCATCGCCGTCGAGTTCGTCATTATCGCTCCTCTATCTGCACATGATTACATCATGCTTGGGATCGATTTGTTCTATTTCAGTTGCATCAGCAAGTCAAATTGAAAGGAGCCGTGAACTGCTATCGCTGGCACTCATCTCATCGTGTTTCTCTATGGAACAGAAAAAGTCTTTGTTGTCGCCGTTCACATCCCGACTCCTACTTCAGGCCAATCAGAGTCACTTCATGCATCCTTCCTGTCGCCATGACACGCAATCAGTCAATTCAGTTCGCCTTGGCCCACAATTAAGTCACACGGCGGAATCAGTGCCGCCATTCTCGGGCCACGGCATGTCCGGCGTCCCTGCCTACCTGAAGGGCCTTCGGTTGCACAAATATACACCCCTCTTTGCATCGCTGCCATCTCTGAACCATTTCCTGAACCTGACCGAAGCTCAACTCGAATACCTGGGTGTCAGTGCAAAGGGCGCCCGGAATAAATTCAGTCAGCATTTAGCTAAACTGCGAGCGCGGCCAGCTTTGTTGCAGAGCTTATTCAAAACGGGACCAAATGAAATCTTGCCCGCATTATTGTACGTCATCACGACACCTCTGAGCCGAGAGAGCGGCGAAGTTGACTCCATCTTTCATCTCCTTCTCAAAGGTAAACAATATTGTGATACAACATTAGTTCTGATGCATTAATTTCGTTGATTGCAGTCAAAGATGAAATGAGAAGCGAACACACTGATGCATTTAACGAAGTCCTTGACAAGTGTTTATCTTTACCTGTAAGTTATTCCCCAGGGTTTCTCGTTTGAAGTGGTTTTAACTGCAACTCTTTCGTAACCAGATATGGTCACGTGACCAGAGTCGTTTGTTGCTCGAAATGCAAGCAATCAAGTCAGCTGGGCAATGTCTGAACACAATTGGATTTAGTTCTGACGTACCGGACAGACCGTCAGCCGCCAGTTCGGCGCAGCATTTGGAAAAGCATTTGGAACGGCTCTGTTTAGCGATGACCGAAAAAGCCTTGAACAATTGAGCTAATTATCATAATATTATCGTATTTCCAAATAAACAGTCAGCTTGTAATAATATACATATTTCATTAAGTACTTTTCGAAGTCAGCGCCATCTATATGTGGGAACTATCGAGGAAGTTTCAACAGAATATGGAAGAGCAGCTGCGCAGCTGAATGAAATATGCTGACAAAAGGAAACACCATTTTTGCGCATGGCCTTCAGCCTGTATTCTTATGAAAGCCTAACGAGTATTCAGCGTATAACCCCGAAATCAAGACTTTTCCCTTTCACCCTGCACGAAAAATCCCCGTGCGCAGCCGTAGTGCAACGGTTTTCTTACGATGTGTCTTACGGAACCTGGACTACGATTTATAGCCCGACTGTGCATCGCCCTGTTCAGTGTGGTACTACGATTGTTGGCCAACTCTACAAGTACTCAAGTCGATGTGTACATTTTTCAAATTGCATTGAGTTTGTCGCAATACACATGAAGTCTATGGTTTTACGATAAGCTAGCTTCGAATTCACTGTGTATATATGTGAATATTGAAATATAGCTACATCTGATACAAATTGGCAAATTACGTCAGATTACGAACCAAAACCTCAAGTCGAAGTGTGATAGTAACGGTAAGCCCTGAATCTTTGGTCGAATTTCAAAAATCATAACCGTAATTGTTCTTCAGAAAGTTGGCCTAGTGGTTTACCTGAACAAAGATGGCCGAAGCCATTAAGCGGACGTATAGTGATATGTGCCCCAACGAAAAGTCAGAATTAGAACCAGTTGCCGGACCAAGTTCGGGTTCTAGTGCAACAAGTGGTCTAGATGAAATTAGATTAAAAGTTCTGAACGAAGTCACAAAGAAGAGACGGACGCGAGCACCCTTGACTGACGACGAGGTGAAACTCGATAAAATAGTAGAACGTAGGCGAGAAAGTAGACGTCGATGGAATCGTCGCTACTTGGAAAGGACGGGTAGAAGAATCACGATGATGGCCATCGATCGTGTGAAACGAATGAAGTCAGAAAATGATGAGTTGGACACAAATCTGGGCCATATGCTCACTACAGTCAAGCAGTTGAAGGAAAAATTCTTGAACAAGTTGGCCGTTCGAGAGAAGGGTCTTCAAGACGGTCTCATAGATCCTGAAGAGCCTACTGGAAAAGAACATGAGAGGCAAATGCGCCAATGGTTACTGGTTGTCCCTTCGTTACTACAGCATTACGAAGAAAAGAAAGACGCAGATATGAGTGCTGATCGTGATCTGAATAATTTGACAACGGTGTTCAACTACATTGATCAGGGAAACAATGCAGGAGCTTCTGGGGCACTTCCGGTGCCCAAACGGGTTCTACCAGCTGTTGTTGAGCCAGCTGTTGAGTACGACGTAGTAGACAGTGATGAGGAAGACGAAGATGAACAAAGCAGCGAAGAGGAAGTTGACGGTGATGAAGACATGAACTCTGATGACGATGATCTGTCGTCCGACTGTGATTCAGATGATTCATCGGAAAGTGATTCCGAAGATGAATAAGTTAGCTGTTCATTTGTATCGTCTTCAAATATACAAATTTTTATTTCCCAGCATATAGCCATTAAGTTAATTATGTCTCCAGAATGAGAAACCAAATCGTAATATTGCGTCAAAACGAAACTAATGCTTGATTTTAAAGCCGAAAATTAAATGTTGCGAACTAATCTAGTCCTTGTATGATAAAAAACGAAAAGACTGTCTCTCATTGTAAAGTCTGCCAATAAAAAGAATAAACCCGAATTACATTGCTCGGCAGATCTCGCCAGTAGATGGCGTCAGTTGCATTGTTTGGCTTGAAACACAAAAAGCATGGCGCCTCCGGTTGTTCAAGCACCGACTAATATATCTACTCAAAAGTCACCATCAAGTTCAGTATCTAGACAACGGCCACAGGAAAGAAAGTAAGTCAATCAGATAGTTCTTTTGAGGTCACTGACTAAATCCTGTTCAGGTCGGAATTGCTCTGCCGAGTGAAATGGAACAATACGCTACCTGACATACCGTTCGATCCCAAGTTCATCACTTATCCATTTGATTCGAATCGCTTTGTATCATATAAGCCCACATCATTAGAGAAGTCATACAAACATGATCTCGTCGCCGAGCATGACCTTGGGGTAAACATTGACTTGATTAATCCGGAAACGTACGCCACTGTTCCAGAGGGACAGAATTTTCTATCCCCGGAAGATGAGCGACTGCTTGATGACGACGCCAATACATCATTGGGTGGTGGTAACATGTCACTCAACGAGAAACGTTCTAAACAGCACAACAAGGTTGTTCCTTGGCTGAAGAAGACGGAGTACATTTCAACAGAGTTCAATCGTTACGGTGCCTCATCGGAAAAGAGTGAAACTAAAGTTGGTTACAATGTCAAGAAACTGTTCAAGGAGGACACACTTTACAAAGACCGAGAATCACAAATTGCTCAAATCAACAAGACCTTCGAAGAGGCAAAGATACCCATCAAAGAGGCCCACCATTCCAAAAAGGGCGTGTATCCGGTGGCCGTGTATCCGGTTCTACCCGATTTCGCCAACTGGAAGTACCCTTTCGCTCAGGTGCAGTTCGATGCTGAGCCCACTTCCATTGGCGACAAGTCGGCGCTGACCGACAGTCAGGCCAACGAAGAGATGTCCGAGGCACTGATTAGAGGCATGATGGACGAACAGGGCGAACAGTTTGTCGCCTACTTCCTGCCAACTCAGACCACGCTGACCAAGAGGTTGCGTGATCAGACCCATGATAAGGAATATGATGCGGACGATGAATATGAGTACAAGATGGCCCGAGAGTACAACTGGGTTGTTCGAAACAAGAGCCAACAAGGCTACGAAGAGATATTCTTTCTGGTCTGGCGAGACGATTGCGTCTACTACAATGACCTGGAGACTCGAGTTCGTCTCTCGAAGCGACGAACCAAACTCGGACCTGCGGCCAGTAGTTTCCTGGTGGTCAAGCATCGACCCCTGAACGAACAGGAAACCAAGACACATGACATCCGGTTGACTCAGCTGATGCCGGCTCCTCAGGAGGAAGAGGTCAGAGAGGAGATGCAACGGGAACAGACCACGACTGAGCCTGCCGCTAGTTCGAAGCCAGCCTCGGCCGACGAGGAGGAAGAGGACAAGACGGAAAAGGAACCAGCTGAAAAGAAGGCAGAGAAGCGCTCCTCTCCCAAGAAGCGAAAGGCTTCCTCCGGCAGTGAGTCTAGCTCCTCGGCCAGTGGCTCCTCTTCGTCCAGCTCTTCCGGCAGCGAATCAGAGAGCGGCGGAGACAACAAGAAGAAGAAGGCAAAGAAGGATGAAGCGGAAATATTCGGAAGTGATGACAGTGACTGAGCAGTCTCTCAGCGCCGCCATTTTAAAGAAGACAATTAACACTGTATCAACTTTAGTATATAAACAGCGAATAACAGTTTATTAAGAAGTCAAAGTCAGCCGTTATCTTATAATGTGTGAGAGAACGAGAGGAAGTATAAGGAGAGAGAAGAGGGAAAGGGAATGAACTTTCCCCTCGAAAAGTGACATTTTCTGTCTGATAAGTTACAAGTGGTGGGAATTATATTACGATGATTCTTCGCTTCTCAATAATCATTTGATTTTCTAAATTGTTTTCTTTGATATGTTTTATGAACGGTCGGTGCCTTTGAAGTATAATTAGACATATCGCTGGCCAGACTTGGGGTGATAAAGGTGAGATATGGTGTGGTTTTGGTTGCTCTATGACTTGATTGCCCGCCATGACTGATAAGAGGCGAGCGACGGAATGTAAGTGTGTGTAAGTGAGTGAGGAAGAGAGAGAGGGAGGAGAGGGAGAGGGCAGGAGGAGGAGAGACGACAAGAGAAAAGAGCGTCTCGTGAAAAATTCTAATAATAAATTTCTAATAATTTCCAGGTGTCAACAGCTGGACACCTTATATAATATATCTGATACGAGGGCTCCAGATGAAGAGAGGGGGAGAGGGAGAGAGGAAGGGCATCTCTCGTCTATTCGAGTTGCTCCAAGAAATTGGGCGACTTGAAGTATTCGGGCACGTTGTCGTCGATACGGGCTATGATCTTGTAGATTGCCTTCTTCCAGCTCTGCTCGCTATCTTTGCCTCCGATAATTGACTTGTAGAACTCACGCAGAGACGACTCTACGACATAGCGGAAGTTTTCTGGGACCTGGAGAGAGAGGGACAGTTAGTCACGTGACTAGGTTTGTGTGTGAGTTATGCAACTTACTTCGATGTGATTGTTGCGATTGTAGTGCAAGTTGAGGACTCGTAGTATTTCACTGTCCATTGTGACATGGATGTCATCCGATGATTTGATTCCGTCGGCAATTGATTGTCGGGCATACTTTTCCATTTGAATGTAATAGAATTCCCTGTTTGCCGAAGAGGGGAGAGCGAGAGAGGGGAGAGAGAGAGAGGAAGAGAGACGTTAAGTATGTGTTTTGTGGTCATGTATCTTTTTTATAGGTACTTGGAGAGGGCGAGAGGAGATGAAGAGGGAGAAAATGGGAGCGCGAGAAGAGTGGGTGGGGAAGGATTGCCCAGAGAGAAGGAGGGGAGGAGAGAGGAGAGGAGAGGAAGAGAGGGAACGAGGAGAGGAGAGAGACTTCCAGTCGGAAATCCTTTCGTATTGTGTAAGAATAGAAAGAGAAATTGTAGCATCCGCACTTGGGCGAGAGTCAACTTTTTTAGACATAGAGGAGGAGAGGGAGAGGGGAGAGGGAGAGAGATGCTAACTGGACAATGGAATGCGACATTAAAAGAGGAAAAATATAAAGTTTCGGGATTCAGTGGAGAAAAAGGAGCAAAATTGTTATTCATATATTATTGCATGAATGACAATTGAGGACAAGAACAAAGGTACATTATGAAGTTACCAGAGGGAGAGAGGGAGAGGAGAGAGGGAGAAGGAGAGAGGGTGGTAAAAACAGGAAGCCAAGGGCCAGGCAAGACAAAACATGGCCGACATTCTTTGGGCACGAGACTGAGAGACAGAGAGGGAGGGAGAGAGAGAAAGAGAGGAGACCATTGTGGTCAGAGAAAGAGTTCTCTCTCCTCTCCCTCTCTTTTAAAGGGACATAAAAAGGAACGGAAATGACTCTCTACAAGGTAATATCTCTTTTTAAAGAGCGACATAGGGAGAGGGAGGGAGAAGGGGAGAGAGAGAGGGTGGAAAGAGAGCGACGACATACCTGAAGTTAGAGAACCATTTCACGAGTTGTGCCGTATTGTTCTTGTTGAACTTGATGTCCGGAAAGTACAATTTCAAGATGGCCGACGAGGGGTAGCGAACGTAGAAGAACATGAGCTTTGCTTTGCGAAGATGCATTGGCGTCAATGTGCTGAAGAGAGGGAGAGAGGGGGAGAGAGAGGGAGAGAGACAATTAGCATCAAATTGGCACAACTTAGCACATTCCTTAATCATGTGTATCATTGTTTAAGATTATGTAAGTGTGTTTGTGTAGCCGTCTCTTTTTCCCCTTTCCTGCCGCTTCCTCTCTCGCTCTCCCTCTACCCCTCCCTCTCTCGTTGTATCCGATGACGCATTACATTACTCTAGATGGATCTCTTTATGTAAGAATAATATCCTAATAACAAGTCCCTTTCATGGGAAGCTATTCCTTCTTCCTCTCTGCTAACCTTCTCAAGTACTGCAAACTGTCCTCAATTTCAGTTTCCCTTGACGAAAAAGAGGGAGAGAGAGAGAAGGGGAGAGAGGGAGAGAGAGAGAAAAGTCCCGCAATAACTTCCGTTGTACACTTGCTATTGTACGTGCTTTTACTATGTGTACCTTTTCTTCTTTGTGTATACGTCAGAGAGAGAGAGAGAGAGAGAGAGACGTTTTCTTTCTTCAAAGAAACGACACACTGACTTGATTGTCTATTATATTTCGCCACCCGCTGATTATACATATACCAGACCAAATATACCTTGAATATCGCTAGCTCTCTCCCTCTCTCTCTCCCTCTCTCTCCCTCTCTTTCTCTTTTCTGAATCTCGTTCTCATGACAAACTCAAATATTTAAACTAAGGAAGCTATAGCAAGGAGAGAGAGAGAGAGAGAGAGAGACTAGAAATGGATCACATCATGGAGCGTGTAAGCCTTGGACTCTCTCTCTCTCCCTTTCCTCTCTCTCCCTCTCGTACCGTCTATGGCATTTCCTTTGCTCAGGAAATCGCATCCCATCTATAACGACATCTCTCCCTCTACCTCTCTCTCCCTCTCCCTCTCGCTCTTGTTGCCGAGAAAGATATTAATTTTTGTTGGTTTTCCCTAGAAAAAGATTTTTCTCTCTCTCTCTCCCTCTCGCTCTCAGTTTTTACAATGTCGTGTTACTTTTTATAGTTACTATGCATACTTTTCTATGTATCCATGAAAGGAAGCCCTGTCAGAGAAAAGAAGAGAGGGAGAGAGAGAGAGAGAGAGGGAAAAAGAGAGAAACCTCAGTATACATAGAGAAGGATTTTTTCAGCAGGATAAAACTTTCGCGTTTCCCTGACAAATAAGCTTACAAATGATATATAAGTTTTATAGGAGAGAGCGAGAGAGGAAGAGAGAGGGAGAGGAGGAGGACATGTACTTGCGGCATCCGAAGCCATTGAACATGGACAAGGTTAAGCACATATCCTCTCCCTCTCCTCTCCCTCTCTTTCGCCTTCTTTTTCTCTCTTTCCCTCTCTCGCTCTCTTTCCGAATATCCTGCGACATTCTGGTAATATTTAATACTAATAATATAATATAATATAATATTTGTCTAATTTCGATGAAACTGGTGCCCTACACATAAGCGGGGGCAAGGGTACGCCACTTACCTGGTGAGGGGCATGTTGGACGAGTCGTACAGGGAAGACTCATTCATGGAGGCGCCGTCCGAGCCGTCCTGGCCATTGTCCGAGCTGATTTTCGAGAAGAGGCCATTGTTGCCCCCGTAGCCGGGCAGCGAGTCGGGCGAGCCCCGGTTGGCCGCCGCCATCAGGGACAAGTGGTGGGCCGCCAGGGCCGACGAGACGGCGGCGGCCATGTTTTGCTGTTGCTTGGACACCGTGTCCCGGACCGCGGCCGCCCGGACGGCGTGCTCCACGCGCTCCTTGGTGTCCTCCTGGGCCTCCCGGTGGGCCGACTGGTGCTGGTGGTGCTGGTGGTGGCCGAAAAGGTGGCCGAACCGGCTGGGGTCGGTGAAGGGGAAGGCCGGGCCCGTGAACAGGTCCGACTGGTGCAGGCCCGGGTTGGGTATGGCCACCGAGGTGGGCAGGCTGACGGGCACCAGGGGCGGCGGTGCATTGGTGGGTGCATTGGGCGAGTAGCGCGACGTCATGCCCTGGGGCGGAGAGCTGGTCAGGTCGCGCCCAAAGAGACTCATGAGGGCCGGGTCTTGGCCCAGTAGCCGGCTCACGGTGCGCGGCGTGATGCGGGTGTCGGTCACCTTGTGCCGCTTCCGCTTGGGCGTGACTACTAGTGACATTGCTTCCGTTTGCTCGGACGGCGATAGTTCGCCCGTTCCCGTGGACCCGTTACTGTGGTTGTCTTGCTGCCGCCTCTGGTCACTGAGCACAGAGTCTGTCTGGCGGTGATGGTCCCGCATGAGGACCGCCGAGTCCCGGACCACGGCCGGCTCCCGGCTCAGGGCGCTGGCCAGCGAGCTGAATATCGAGGGCATGCCCTGGTTCTGGGGGCCGCCGTTGGCTGACTGGGCGCCGGGCGGAAGGGGCAGGCCGGGCAGAAACCCGAAGGGCGACTTGAAGGCCCCCGGGTACGAGTAGGGAGTGGCGGCCGACTTTGGCGCCGGTGCCGACTCGGTGGCCAGGGTGTAGGGAGACGGGCCCCGGCCTGGGTGCTGGTGGTGGTGCATCTGGTGCTGCTGCTGGTGGTGATGGTGGTGGTGCTGACCACCGATGGGCGTCGACGTCTTCATGTGGTCACCCTTGACCAGTCCAGTGTCCCGGACAGGGGGCACTGCTCGTGGCCCACGTGGGCCACTCTTTGACTCGAGCAGCTGGGTCAACAGGGTCAGGTCCTTGTTGGGCTCAGCCGGGGGCTTGGAATGCTGGACCGGGCCGGCCTGGGCTTGCCGGGCATACCGGGAGAAGGTGGAATCGATGGCGCGCAGTATGAGCGGCACCACATTTGACTGGACTTCCGACTTGACGGCCTCGCAGAGCCAGGCAATGTCACTAATGGACTCTTCGAACTTTGAACGTTCGAGGGACGAAGTTCGAAGGGCGCGCTCCTTGGCCAGCTGTTGATGGCGCTTCTCTTGTTCGGCCACCAGATGGCGCGTCTCGGCCATGAAAGCTCGGTCGCTCTGCTCGTCGGCCTCCTTTTGCCCCTGGGCCACTGTGGCCGGAGTGTCGCGGTCCTCCTTGTCCGTCAGGTCGGTCTCGTCCTCGCTGTCTATCCGGGACTGGGACAGATCGTACTCTTGCCACTGGTCAACCTTGGCCGAGGCGATGTGATGGTGGCCGTTGACGTCGTCCCGCTGGTCGCCGAAGCTGTCCTTCTCCTCGTCGTCCAGCTTGGTCATCTTGACCACCGGCTGGTCACTGGACAGCTCGTCGTCAATGTCCGATCCGGTTTGCGACATCTCTTCCGTCGACATGTCGTCCTCAATCAGCTCCTCTAAATTGTTCAACTTTGATTGCTGCGGCTGATACAGTTTGCGCTTCTTGCACCCGTTCACCGTCACGGCGGGCTCACAATTAACTGATTGTGACTTGGCATCGTTGACGGACAGCGACTCACTCACTTGATTCTGACTGATAACGGGTAACATGTTCGACACAATATTCTCCACCCGGGCCCGCTTCTCGTCCGTTTGCAGCGAAGGCAGTGCGGGCGACGGCGAGGAGGATGACGAGGACGATGAGGAGGAGGAGGATGAGCAAGAGTTGACCGTGATGGCGGACGACGAGTTGTTGCTGGGGGCGGCCGTGATGGCGCTAATTGTCTTGTCTCGGCTAATTGCGCTGCTGGCAATGTTGGCACCGCCGGGGCTGGCAAAGGGCACCAGCTGTTGCAACTGACTGTTCAGGAAACTGGTCACCGGATTAAGGGACAAAGACAAGGACGACGCAGGGTTCAGGGACGAAGGGCAACCGCCGGTGCGTCGCGTTGAACTGAAGTTGGCGATGCTGGCGTACGAGTTTCTCGGTTCACCGGCATCGACTCGCTGCCTCGTTCGCTTCACTTTAACTGTACTACTGTGAGACTGAGTCATTGCTTTTAACGGTTGCCCAAGTTGTCCCAGTAGGAGGTGTGGCCCAAGGAGCCCGGTGTCGCCCGGCGGATGGCCCGCCCCCTGCTCGCCGACTGAGGGGGAAGCGGTGTGCAGCAGGCCCCCGGTGGGGCAAGAGCCGGCGGGGGAAGGGAAGGCTCCTGCCGCCGAGACGGAGGAGGCCAGCGGACTGCGGGACCCCTCTTCTGAAGACATGGTCACTGGGCGGAGCAAGTGCTGATGGTGAGCGTAGTGCAGCGCCTGCGACTGGTGGCGCCCTGACGAGGATGCGGCGACGGCTGCGGCTGCTGCTGCTGCGGCGGCCGAAGACGAGGCGAGTGCCGCCTGCGAGTGAGGCGGAGGCGGCGGCGGGTGAAACCAAGAGGGAAACGAAAGGGAAGAAGGGGCACAAGGGGGGCAGCCCGCGGCGGCCAGGGCTCGACTGTGGCTTGCTGCGGCAGTGCTGCCGGAAGACGAAGGGCTCTGGCGGTGATGGGCGACGGAAGAGGGGGAGGCGGAGGAAGACGAGGGAGGTGGCTGGTGCTGAGGGTGAGGCCGAGGCTGCTGCGAGCAGAGACGGGAGGAGGCGGCGGCGGAGGAGGGAGAGGGAGAGGGGTGGAAGGGGGACAGGGGCGCGAACAGGTCTTCCCCGAAAATGATGGCTTCTCAAGTGGAACTTCTTCTCTGGCTGAAGCTCCTCCGGAAGGAGTTTTCGCTCTCTGTGTCTCTCTTTCTCTCTTTAGCTGTTTTAAGCTGAGAGGAAGAGAGCGCGAGAGGAGAGAGACAGTTGTATATGTGTGTCTTCAAGCTTGGCCAAGCTTTCGATCAAGACATCCCTCGCCCGGATGTCCCGCTTCCTCTGAGAACTCAGTCACCAGGTAGCCTTGGGTCTTGAGAGGCGCTGTGATCTGAGAAAGAGCGAGAGAGGGAGAGAGAGAGGAGAGAGAGCGCACGAGAGAGGCCAGGTGTTATTCAATACAGTAATTGTTGAAAAGAAGAAAATTTTTGTGAAAAGGCGAGAAAAAAGACCTAGAGAGGGAGAGAGAGAGGAGAGCGAGAGAGGACACGGGCCGGGACTGGGCCAAGTTTTAGTCCCTTGCTCCCTCTTCCCTCTCCCTCTCGCTTTCTCAAGGTTAAGAACAGACCTTAAGGACACACAATGGCCTTCACACGCGACGGCGGCTGGACACTGTCAATGACTCTCCTCTCTATCTCTCTCTCTCTCTCTCGCTCTCCTCTCTATCTTTCGACAATATAACATCTATTGCTTCGAAGGCATCAAACTTTACTCTGAATATGTCGCTGAAAAATATGTATATATAAAAAAATCGAGCGACAAAATGTGAAGCTTGAGTCGAAACGGAAAAGAGAGAAAGTTTGCAACTGAACTCATGAGGTCGCATCTCGTGCTCTCCCTCTCCCTCTCTCACTCTCCCTCTCGCCTCTCTCGAAATATTTCCCCTTATTAAGTTTGTTCAATTACTAATAATGGGTGCAACGACAACCTGGTGAGAGGAGAGAGAGGGAGAGGAGAGAGAGCCAATATTCAAAGTGAGTGACCTGAGAGCATCCGCTCCTCTCTCCCTCTCTCTCTCCCTCTCTCTCTCTCCCTCTCGGTGATACAAAAAATACACATAAACTCAAAAATATCCACACATTTGAGTAGAATACGCAAGCAATCGGAAGTGTATCTCGGTCCCAATTTGCTTTCTCTCTCTCCGCTCTTCCACTCCCCATATGACCGAACGGCTCGAGAGAGGAAGAGAGGAGAGGGAGAGAGAGAGATCACTCTCTCCGTTGTCCTGTGCGCTGACCTGCTTAGGCAATTGAATACAGGAATAGGAAAATAAAAGCTGCTCGAGTTCCCATATTACATTATACATTGATTCCGTATTGTATACAATATAACGGTTAGAGGGAGAGAGAGAGAGGGAGAGAGAGCGAATCGCTTTTCAGTCTTATTAATATTCTCTCCTCTTTCCCTCCCGTAGGTCTGCCCGAGTCTCTTTTACCTGTCTCTCCCTCTCTTTTCCCTCTGACCTAGTAGACCTAGAGGTCGTCGGAAGGAAGCGACTCGCCTCGAGGGCAACTTCAAGGAGAGGAGAGGGAGAGAGAGAGCCCATTCATGTGGTCACTGTCTATGAAGTCCAGCATCCATTTGCACGCGAGAAATTATTTATGGCGTCTCTCCCTCTCCTCTCTCTCTCTTGCCCTTCTCTCTTTCGGGCTCCCTTTCTTCCTCTCTCTCTCTCCCTCCACTTGGCAGTGTGTTGTTTGTTGTTAAGGTCAATTGATGGCCATCGTCGGCTTCCTCTCTCTCTCTCCTTCCCACTCTCCTAAGGTCGGGTTATTTACGCCGAGTCAGTTCATTGGCTTTCTTTGCCTTGACCACTAGCTGGTCGCTCTCTCTCCTCTCTCTCCCTCTCCCTCTCTGAGAATGAAGTGTGATTTATGTGGGGCTTCTTCAGTCTCTCTAAGCATCTGTTTGCTAGCAAAACTTTTACAGAGACTTCTCTTCCTAAGCTCTGTTTATTATCGTGTAAATGCGGGCCTGATCCGTCATCTCTCTCCCTCTCTCGCTCTTTCCCTCTTGCTCTTCTCCGCTCTTGCCCTCTCCTCCCTCTCTGTAACAGAACCTTAGAAACTTTCCATTTATTGGGTCACGCATGGACATGTTATCAAAATTCGAGGGCATCCCTCTTCTCTCTTCCTTTCCGCACTAGTTCAGCTCGGGACATTTTGTCTCTCGCTCTCTCTCTCCCTCTTCCCCTCTCGCTCTTGATCTCTTTTCTCTTTGCCGTAAACCGTATCCGCTACCTATCATTTGCAATTCCAATAGAAGAAGAATGAGACGAGAGAGGGAGAGGGAGAGCGAGAGACAGTTAGACATGAGCGAACAGTCCCACGGAAGGAAATTAGGTTCGGCCGTCCGCGTTACATGTACTGCTAGAGGAGAGAGAAGGAGCGAGAGGGAGAGAGGGAGCGAGAGAAAGGTCTCCCTCGTTCTCTTAATTACGCTCTCTGTCTCTTAGGCAGCTGAGCAGAACGCGCGGCAATATTTTCTCTCTTTCGCCTCTCTCTCTCCCCCTCTCTGGCACTCTTTGTCTCTCATTAACCTGCACGTACAAAGAGCGAGGGCGAGGAGAGCGACCGACAAGCAGAGAGCAAGAGGGAGAGGGGGGAGAGAGAGCAGAAAAGAGACAACAAGGCATACCTTACCTATTTCATAGCACGTATTTGAGTCTAATACCCGTTCAAACGTTACGTCGTCAATTTTCTTTTCCCTTCGCCGCTCTTTTCATCTCTCTCTCTCTCCCTCCCGCTCTCTCCCTCTTGCTCTCTGTCGGCCTTCGCCGTTACGGCTTAGTTACGACTAGCAATTATCTTAGCGGTTGTCAGGGTGTGTATGGCCGTGTTTTCTCCTATTTTCCCTCTCAATCCCTCTGTCTCTCATGCTCTCCCTCTCTTGCTCTCCCTCTCTCTCCCTTCCCTCTTCGATACCTCAGAAAAAAGGTGCACATGTGAACACACAGAGAGACTGAGATGTCAAATGTCTAGCTTTCTCTCTATCTCTCACCGCACACACTCTCTCTCTCCCTCTCCCTCTTTGACAATCCTCTATCTGTATCCTTTTCTCTTTCTCTCTCCCTTCCCCTCTCCCTCTTTCACTGCTCAAGGCGGCGCAACATCGAAGCTGCCGGCGGAAGGTCGTCTCTATCCCGTGCCTCTCTCTCCCTCTCTCTCTCGCTTTCGCTCTCTCCCTCTCGCTCTCTTCATGCTACCTTTTACTCGCGCGCACTTTATGCCGCCCATCCGGCAAGTTAGTAGTATCAGAGGCGAGGCGGATATCGGAGTGTACAAGAGGCCAGAGAGAAAAAGAGGGAGAGAGAGAGAGGAGAGAGAGAGAGAGAGAGAGGAGAGAGAGCCGGATCTACGAGACTTTGACTACGGATGCTCAGGTCAGTCGCTTTCTCTCTTCAATTCTTTTTCTCGTGTCCGGCTTATTATTTCGTCTCTTTAAAAAAGTGTACGTAGAGGATGACAGAAAGAAGAGAACATGAGAGAGGAGGGAAGAGAGGGAGAGAGAGAGTGAGAGAAAAAGGGGATCACATAGCGGAGCGAGGGCGACACATACCTTTAAATGTAAATCGGAAGCCAAAACAAAAATAACTGGCTTTCAGAGTCGTTTCTGAAATACTTGTTGCCTTCACAATGCAAGTCAAAAATCTAAATGTCTCCCTCTCTCTCCCTCTCGTCTCTTTCCCTCTCTCTCTCTTTCTCTAGTATAATGTAATACACTATTTACCTTCTAGGAAAAAATCTCTTAGCTTATCTCTAAATTTTCTCTATTGAATCTCAAGCCTTATTTCATCTCTTTTATTGGAAACAATGCCTTGTGAACGGCGTCATGTGTGCTGTCTCTCTCGCTCTCTCTCTCGCTCTTTCTGTCTCTCTCTCCCCCTCTCGCTCTCTCATGATACTTATATGTAATATACGGTCGTTGTTTGCTTAGCTTTTCTTCGAGTTTTGCTGTACTTGACTTTCCATTATTCGCTATTACACGAGCTCAATGGCAATGGTAGGAGTTTCCTTGGAGCTGCTCTCTCGCTCTCCCTCTCCCCTCTCCTTATGTCTCTCTCGTCCTCTCTCTCTCCCTCTAGCAGCTTTTCTTCTTCAATTAGGACTTTAGTTTCAAGTTGAGGTTAAACATACATATCAGTTGACTGAAGAAACTAAGTAAACATATTTGCAAAGAATAATATCACTTTTAGCCTTTGCTTGTTGTTGGGGAAGGGAGAGCGAGAGAGACGGAGAGGAGGAGAGAGGGAGAGATAGAAAAGAAATGAATCTGACGAGAAAGAGAGGGAGAGAGAGCCCTGTCTTTGTTTCATACTTTGTTCAATGTTCAGAATGTACTTGAGTTACATTATTTATATACGTATTCTCTTTTTTTGAGGCCAAGAAATACTAAGTTGCATATTGTATGCGAAGAGACGTTCGACAGGCGAAGGAGAGAGGGAGAGAGAGAAAGAGAGGGAGGGAGGGAGAGAGACGCACGTTAACGACAAAAAGCTATGACTAAGACATTACATGACTCAAAATATAAATTAAGTTTCGACAAGAGAGGAGAAAAGAGCGAAAGAGAAAAAATATTGTGTATTATATATAAAGCACAGTAATGCAAAACATTCTAGTAAAGGGCAAGCGAAGCAGTTGTTAGTAACTAGCACACACGTCTCTCTCTCTCTCTCTCTCTCTCCTCTCTCCCTCCCCCTTCTCTCTCTCGCTCTCTGGATCTTTGCTTTGGCAACAAGCAAAATGTGAGGCAGAGAATGAGCGATGTTCAAGCATCTCTCTAATACGTAATAAGGAAGGAAAGCTGACACGTATACATGGCATAGAAAAACATATATATGCGAAAGAGGGAGAGAGGGAGAGAGAGAGAGAGAGGAGAGAGAGATCGCTTTACTTTTGCAGCCTGTTGCAACACACTTTTCATGAGCTTTGTGTGCGGGAGGCAGAGAAAAGGAACAAGAAAGCTGTCTCTCCTTGCTCTCTCTCTCTCTCCCTCTCGGCAACTCGACCTGGTTTGTGACCCCGCATCTGTTTCTACTCAGCTACGGAGAAGCTGAGAGAGCGAGAGGGAAGAGAGAGAGAGAGAGAGAGAGAGAGTATCGTAGAAAACGGCTTCGTAGCATAGTAAAGCCTCCAAGTTTCGAGCATATAGAATAGCATAACCGCTCTTAGAACACTTGCTAATAATCATTCTTGTCTCTCTCTCTCTCTCTCTCTCTTCTCTCTCCCTCTTCCTCTCCCTCTCTCCCTCTTTGAATATAGTTTACATTGGAGCGAATTCTTTGCTGCATGACTCTCATATTTAGGCGCTCGAGTATGTTTGCCATTTAAGTCCAAGAAAAACAATAGTCAGTCATCTCGTCTCTGTCTCTCCTTTTTAATCTTTCATAGATGCATTTCCTTCTCTCTCTCTCTCCCCTTCCCTCTCCCTCTTTTCCGCCCATTAGTTTTTTAGATAGCCGAGAACTAATTTTTCGGAAACTTAACGTGCTTAATTAAATGCATGACAGATCTTAAAATTTCCAACAACTCGTCACAGATGCTTCTCTCCTTCTCTCTCTCCCGCTCTTTCGAGTCTCTCTCTCTCCCTCTTTGCGTCCTCTCTCTCTCCCTCTCTCGCCAGAGCAACTGAGCAAATATTAGGTTGGCAAATTTATGGAACACAATTCAGTTTTTCTTGAAACCATTTTTTGTTATTTCTACTAGACGTTCTAACGGCTTAACAATGAAGCCGAGAGAGAAGAGGGGAGAGAGGAGAGAGGGGAGAGACGAATTCAGTCTTCGGAGCCCTCTTTTATGGAAGGCGACATTTCATGTGTTGCACTGTTTGTGCAAAATTATAGAATGACAGGAATGTAACAAACATCTGCAGCTCTCTCTCCCCTCTCTCTCCTTCCTCTCTTCCTCTTTTTCTAACGTAAATCATTTTTCTCAAATGCGTCTCTAGAGACAATAAAAGAGGAAGAGGGAGAGAGGGAGAAAAACGTAATTGCGACTTACCGAAGAGAGAAGTTGACTTTGTCACAACTGGATGACGATGACTTGAGAGCAGAGAGAGAGAGGGAGAGAGACGACAGCCGGAGAATGGCAACTGTTTCCTTCGTCTTTATTCCGTTAATGTTTGCTCTTGCTCTCTCGCTCTCGCTCTCCCCTCTTTGGCTTATTTAACAAGCTAATGATTCTTCACTTGTGGTTAACAGCTCAAAGAGATGAGGAGAGAGGGGGAGAGATGGTCCTTGTCTTCTAGCTTCCTGGGAGGCGGAGCCCAAGGGATGCTTCTTGTCTCAGAGAGGGAGAGAGTGAGAGGAAAAAGGAGAGAGCGAGCTCTTCTTATCCTATAGAATGAGAGCAAGTAGAAGATGTATGTAGTGAGTGGGTGAGAACTCGGAGAGCGAGAGAGAGAGAGGGAAAGTGAAGAAGTTGCGTTGAACGTTTCTTCTTATAGAGGAGGAGCCGAAGGAAGAGAGCACTGAGACGCAGAGGTAGAGACGAGAAGAGCGAGAGAGGGAGAGAGAGAGAGATGCGCGGCCGAACCTCTTTGCTTCTCTCTTAAACTGAGTAGAGCAAGTGAACGAGAAAGACTACCAGCTACTGCTAGCGCTCTCCCTCTTAGAGAGCGGGGAGAAGAGCTGCTCTGTATATAAAAAAGAGGGAGAGAGAGACAGCTCCGACTGCGTGGGAGCGCCGAGCATAGAGCAAGAGGAGAGAGAGAGAGGAGAGAGCGCGAGAGGAAAGAGAGAGTGTGTATACCGTTGAAACCCATTTTTGCGGCCGCTCCGATTCATCTGCTCTCCTTAGCTTGTAATTTCGCATGCGCAACGGCACCCGGAGAGGGGGGAGGGGGAGAGAGGAGCGCGCTGCAGCGGGGAGGAAGGAGCGATAGAGAGAGGGAGAGGGGGAGAGGAGAGCGAAAGTGAAGCTGCACGACCACCGAGTGACAGAGGGATGAGGTATAGCGAAGAATAGCAGCGAAATTACACGACATTCGTAAAAAATATAAGAATAGAAAAGTTATATGACGACCAGAGAGAGGGAGAGGGAGAGAGAGAGAGATGCACAGCCGT
This sequence comes from Halotydeus destructor, assembly GCA_022750525.1. Taxonomy (NCBI): domain Eukaryota; kingdom Metazoa; phylum Arthropoda; class Arachnida; order Trombidiformes; family Penthaleidae; genus Halotydeus; species Halotydeus destructor. The sequence continues at coordinate 321,219 of JAIUWE010000106.1, read as the reverse complement.
TTGATCGCCAGAGCGTAAATGGAACGCAAAAAGTTCTCTCGAAGGGAGAGAGGAGAGCGAGAGAGGAGCAATGACTTACAGCGTCTATTACAAGGACATGAAAGAAAGGAACTTACGTAACAGTTGGTAAAAGTTCGTTGCAAATAGATTTTTCGAAGTCAGTTTGTTTCCTTCGTTCTTTCTCTCAAGTCAGAGAGAAGGAGAGATAACGAGAGGGAGAGGAGAGAGCGTCCAACTGCAGAAAGAGAGGAGAAGGCCGTCAGTAAGAGTAGATGACGCGTAACGGAAGGAAAGAAGGAAGAGGGCGAGAGAGGGAGAGGGAGCACCTTGACAATCTAAGATGCCGAGGGCTGTTTGTAAGACAAACGGACTTCTCTCTGTAATGGAGCAAAAATTGCAGTTGCAATATTATCAGCTCTCTCTCTCCCTCTTCCTCTCTCGCTCTCGACGACTGCAGTGAGCTATAGAGCGCGCGAAAGGAAGAGGGAGAGCAGAGAGGGGGGAGCTGCACCTCAGAACTTACTCTCTTTGAAAGTAAAAGCGAGCGCGTGCCGATCTAGACGCGTGCCAAGAGCTGACTGAGCCCGGAGAGAGGAGAAGCTGAGAAGCACCGGGAGAGCGAGAGGAGAGAGGGAGAGAGAGAGAGGAGAGCTAGAGCAAGAGGGGAGAGAAACGAGAGGAGGAGAGCCGGCGACTAAGAACAGAACCGTTAGCAGTGTGTGCGCATTGACTAAGGCAGAGAGTACATAGAGATCAGTTCTGTTTCTCCCTCTCTCCCCCTCTCTTGCTCTCTCCCTCTCGCCCTCTCTCTCTCCCCGTTGTTGTTGGGGCGCCCCTCTTACAACTGGCGTAAGGAGAAAGCGAGAGTCTTTCATTGAAGCTGAATTTTCGGCTTTTTCTCTTTTCAGCCACCAGCTGCCTAGACGTGTTCGCTCTCTCTCTCTCCCTCTCCCTCTCGCCCTCTCTCGCGCTTCTCTCGCTCTCTTCTCTTTTGCTGCTATTATTTAGAGAGCAGAGCCAGTGGCTCCTTTCCGGCAAGGTCAACGTTCTGGCCGATGACCAGCTCCAAGGGCCAGCGGTCAGTTCAGTCGAGAGGGAGAGAGAGAGGCGAGAGAGAGAGAGAGTGAAAGGAATTGAGACACCGCTGAATTTTTCTATTTATGTCTACCAGTGTCCAGCGACACGTAGCTTAGACTCCAGATGTTCGTCTCCCGTCTCTCTCTCTCTCCCTCTCTCCCTCTCGCCCTCTTATTCTCGGACCGTAGAGGTCAACCAAGTGGTCGACCTCAGACCAAGTTCGTCCGTCAAGCTTGGACGGCACACGCCACCGGCTGCCCCTCTCTCTCCCTCTCTCTCTCGCCCAGTCAGCCTTGGCCATGTATTCCATATAATGCATCACTAGGAAGGTTACTTTTCTTTTTCCGCTCTTTCCCTCTCTCTCTCTTTTTCTTCTTTTACCCCTTTTTCCTCTTTTTCCCCTTTTTAACTAGATTGCAAACGCTCTGCCCTCGATTCTGTCCAAGGATATCTGTTCTCTCCCTCCCTCTCTCTCTTCTTCTTCCTTCCACCATAACGCGTGTACAGTCAGTTGACTCCATCTGCCCTCGAAAAGCTATCTCTCCCTCCCTCCTCTTCTCTCTCTCCCTCTCTTTCTCTTTGTCTTACAAAATGGACTTCTTTCAGCATACGGGCACTAATTAATTTTTCTCAACAACACCTGAGTTTGCAGTCTACCATTCATTTCGTTCTCTTTTCTCTCTTCTCTCTCTCTCTCGCTCTTTCCCTCTCTTTCTCGGAAAGTTGAAGTATAAGGCTGTCTCTCCCCCTGTCTCTCTCCCTCTTTGCCTCTCATCTTGTGACTCAAGTTGACGGTATGTTCATGTATTATAATAAAAAGCAGCAACAGCTAGTCAACTTGAGCACCTGCCTCTTTCCATCATTCTCTCTATCTCTCTCGCTCTCCCTCTCTGTCTCCCTCTCTCCTTTTTAACTTACTTTCTATGCAATGCAATTTTTCTTTGCTCTCTCTCTCTCTCCCTCTTTGCCTCTCTGTTCTGCCGCTAAATGACTGTCGGCAATCATTGAAACGTAACGGGCAAAAGGAAACTTGGAAGGAAAGGCAGAGAGGAAGAGAGACGAGAGAGAGAGAGAGAGCGAGAGAGGGCGGCTGAGTAAATTTTGTCATAGCATTGCAATTACTTGACACACGAAGAGGGAGAGAGAGAGAGAGAGAAAGAGATGAAATGCTAGAGAAAAATGCCAACTGACTATGTCTGAATGTTGACAGGAAACGGGAGCGAGAGAGGGAGAGAGAGAGGCAGAAAGAGAGGAGAGACAGAGAGCGGAGCAAGTTTTTTGTCTGCTTGCATCTCAAGCGACTGACGCCGTTAGACTTGTTACTTTCATCTCTCTTCCACGGCAGGGAGAGAAGAAAGAGCGGGAAACCGGGGAGCGAGGGAGGAAGAGGGAGTAGGGGTGAGAGGGGAGAGGGAGAGAGCAACAAGTAGTAGAAAAAAGCTACGAGCGAGAGAGAGGATGTCTGAAGCCTTTCTTTCACGTGTTTTCATTATGCAAGGCAACACTTTTTGTATAGCTTTTTAAGGGTTGAGGTGTTGCTATTGTTTACTCATTAGCGGCAGTCTTTCCCTCTCTCCCTCCTCGCTCTTTTCCGCTCTCGCTCTCTCCTTTCACTCCATTTTCGACCTATTTATTCGGTACACAAAATCTCTGGATGTAACGCTACTTGCACTACATATTCAGCCCTGAGAGTAGTACGAGGAGCGAGAACGAGGAAGTACGAGGAGAGAGAAGGGAGAGCGCGAGAGGAAGGGGAGAGAGAGAAGTCAGAGGCTGTTGTCTAATAGTGCAGACAGGAAGGCAGAGGACGAGAGAGGAAGGGAGAGCAAGAAAATATCACTACGCATTATCTAGTTTGTTTCTAACAACAATCCATCTATGTTTCATTTCACAAACGTGCGTCAATATCATTGCAAGAGCTCTCTCTCCCTTCTCCCTCTCTCCTCTCCCTCTCTCCTTCGTCCTGTCTATGCTAGAGACTGCCGCACACAGCTTTAAAAGGAAGAAAGATTGAGAGCTGAGAAGGAGAGCGAGTTGCTACTAGTAGCTCATTGATGACATACAGAGGCATAAAAGAGAACGTATATGAAATAGCAAGTGAAAAGAGGAACAGAGAGAAGAGAGGGAGGGAGAGAGAGAGAGGGAGAGAGGTAGAAGGAGAGACAGAGAAAAAGGGAAAGAGAAACATAAACAGTAATAAAGATTTTCTTTCCTGTAATAACACATAACATAAAGCACGTAAACGGCCCAAATCTTTCGCCTTCTCTCTCCTTCGCTCTCTCCCTCCCTCCCTCCCTCCCTCCCTCCCTCTCTCTTTCTCTCGACGTTTTAACGGAGCTCAAGAAGAAACTATTGATATAACTATTCTTTTTCTTCAGCTCTCTCTCTCTCTCTCTCTCTCTCTCTCTCTCTCTCTCTTTCATTCACTTTGGCACCCATTTATCTTTATCACACTGCTAAAAGTATTGAAGCGAAATTCTATAGCGTTCTCTCTCTCTCTCTTCCTCCCTCTCTCCTCCCTTTACAGTCTTAATAGCCGTTTCCGTTAGTTTACTTATTATTAAGAAATAAACAGCATTTTAGAGTGTGAAAGCTGAGAGAGTGAGAGAGAGAGAGAGCAAACGGAAAGAGAGAAGGTCAGTTCCAGTCAGTGAGAGTGAGAGCTATTATTTGGCTCTCTCTCCTTTCCCTCTCCCTCTCTTCCTCTTCCATGCCAGTTGACTTTTTCATCCAAGTAACAAGGTTGCGTGAGAAAGCTCTTTCGAGGCCACTAGGGCTTGCGTAACATGTGTTTTATATAAGTGAGAAAATAGTAAATTAGGGATCGGAAGAGAGGGGAGAGGGAGAGGAGAGAGCGAGAGAGACTTAAGACCCTTTTAACGGGCTCAGCCTCATAAAATATTCATATAAGTAGCTCGAGAGGAAGCGGGCGAGCAAGGAGAAGACACTGACGGAAAAAGCGCTGAGAGGGAGAGAGAGACAAGCTGATGTAAAGTGATTACAGTTAGCTTGCGTTTGAGAGAGGGAGAGGGGAGAGAGAGAGAGGAGAGAGACAGCCGGTGAGCGATGAACCAGTATTAAGATGCAATTCGAAGCGTGAATGTCAACGAGAGGGAAAGAAATAGAGAGACAGAAAGAGGGAAACGTCGAAGAAAATTGGTTGTACACGTCGCAGCTTGATTGCGGTTTATTGCTCTCTCTCTCTCCCTCTCTCCTCTCCCTCTCCTTCACTAGTATTGAGCTCAGTGGTTGCCAGCGTAAACTAGAGATATAGAAACCTAGGTTGTGCAATCGCACTACAAAATCCAACTTTATTCCTTTCGTGCATAGTGAAAAAGAGATCAAGGAAGAGCGGAGGGAGAGGGGAGAGGGGGAGCGAGAGAGCGAGGAGAGAGAGACAAATTCAATATAAAGGCAAGACTGTCACTGAATTCTCATATCACGCAGAGATGTCATTAGAAAGCGCTCGGTTCCTATTTAAGCATTAATTCGAAGAGGGAATACAGAATAAAAACGAGAGGAGAGAGGGAAGAGGGAGACGAGAGCGAGAAATACGGCCTCCTCACTAAAAAGGTTTCACATAAGAGTTTTATAACAAAATGATACATTTCTTAAAAGCTTTAGTTCGTCTCTCTCTCCCTTTCCCTCTCTCCCTCCTCCTCTCTTGCTAACTCTAAATCGAAGCCGACAAAGGTCGCAATGGTACGCCAATGATATTAATGTTCTATTTTGTAAATTATGTTCAAAGTTGAAAAGCACGAAAAGCGAGAGGAAGAGGGAAAGAGAGAGAGGGAGAGGAGAGGGAGAGAGAGAGAGATGAACAGTGGAAGCTCACGCACTGATCAGAATCGAACTGGTCTCATTTTATGGTCACAGGTAATTGGACGACCATTTTGTGCCGGACATTAATAACAAGCGTGACCACAGAGTTGACCACTGCGAGAAGTAGGCCAACGGGGGAGAGAGAAGGAGAGAGAAAGAGCGAAGGAGGAAGGGGAGAGGGAGGGAGAGAGCAGGAAAAGGTGCGAACCTAGGCTAGAGGTATTTCTTCACAATTTAAGGACATTCAATAACAATTTTCAATGGACATTGGCTTTGGATTGAGGAACGAACGCCTTCGCTCGTCCACGCTGACCGCTTCTAAATGGCCAAGAAAGAGGGCGAGAGGCAGAGAGGGAAGAGGGAGAGAGGGATAGAGGAACTAACAACGGGACTTTCTGGTTATGCTACGACAATTCCAACAATGGTTCAACCGGTTCTTTTTCCTTTTGCTTTCACTAACTCTCACTCTTTCCCTTTCCCTCTCTCTCTCTCTCTCCGTTAAAAGGGTTACTTTCACTCCCTTGACACGGCACATGTCTCTCTCCCTCTCCCTCTCTGCTCTCCTCCTTCGTCTTCGCTTTGGAGTTCAATCCAATTTAGAAAGTTCGTCGCCCTAAAGAGAGCAGCTGAAGACCACTTTTCCGAAGGTCTTGTTCTTGAACTTGACGTTGACCTCATCTCTCCCTCCTTCGCTCTCGCTCACAATATGGTCTCTCTCTCTCCTCTCCCTCTCTCCTTTCTCTTACTCGGTGCTCATAGATGGACATACGCTTGACCGCCACCGCAAACCCCTTTAAAGGGCATCTAGTGTTTTCAAACAAAGACTTTAAAGCCAGAGAGCGGGAGAGGGAGAGAGAAAGTGAACAAGAAAAGCTCCCTCTCTCTCTCCTCTCTCCCTCTTAGCTCTTTGTTGCCCTTGAAATTATGCTCTGTCTCGTTGACCTTCTTAAATGAGTCTTCAATTGAGTTAAAGAGGAACAGACAAGATGACCAGTGGTCATTTATTTGCGTGCACAGAGGAAGGAGAGAGCGAGAGGGAGGAAAGAGAGGGAGAGAGGGAAAGGAGTCTCTCCTTTAACCAGACAGACTGGAAATAGACAAGTTCACGTACATTACTCTTCGTGTCTAGGCATTGAACACGAGCAGCTGGACGTTCGAAGTAGAACATCTGAGAGCGAGAGAGAGAGAGAGACAAAAATATTTTCCTCTTCCGACTGACGGCACGAAGTGGACAATAAACAGAACCAGAGCAAGAGGGCGAGAGGGAGAGACGAGAGAGGGAGGAAAAGAGGAGACTGAGAGCGCGAGAGAGTCTCAATCAAGTTGGTAACTCGGTCAGCTTTGCCGTTCGCTCTCTCGCCGGACACAAAGGTTCAAATTCGAGCCGTCCGTTCGGACCAGACAATTGTCTCGGACTCACGACTGAGAGGGAGAGAGCAGAGAGCGAGAGGGAGAAGGCATAGCAAAGAGGGGAGACGGAGGGAAATTAGACCAGGAAAAAGAGAAAGCGAGCGTCGGAAAGGGATAGAAAGTAACGGTGAACCGCTAAGTCTACTTTTTCCTGCCCTCCCTTCCCTCCTCGCTCTCGAGCGCGTGCCACGTGTTGCTCTCTCTCTCTCCCTAGCTCTCTTTTTTTCTCCCTCTCTTTCTTTCCTTCATGTTTTTCGCTCTTTTATGCGGAATGTGTTTTCGAGCTCTCTCAGGACACCCTCTCTCTCCCTCTCCCGTTCCCCCTTCTCGTCGCCCCTCTCGCCCTTTTCTTCTCCCTCTCTCGCTCGTAAAAGGTTGTTGTCAAGGTAAAGGGAACACGAGCGCGTGTAGACTACTTTTACGGAAACCGAGACAGACACGCGCTCCCCCCTCTCCCCCTTCTTCTCCCTCTCTTCCTCTCTCCCTCTCTCCCAGTCTCCCTCTCAATCAATTTAGTATACCGTTTTTGAAAAGAGTTTTCTTCACCGCTTGACCCAAATTCTTATTCGAAAGCAAAACCGCTAAGGATATATAGCGGACCCCAGACACGGGCCACCTTCCTCCCTCTCTCCCTCTCCCCCTCTTTCCTCTCTCCCTCTCCGCCACCGCGCCACGCGTTGCTCTCGAGTTCCACTTACATCTCTCTGCTCTCTGGCCTTTCTTCTTTCTACCTTAAACTCGTTTCATTCTATTTCCTCCCCGAAAGGTATACGATGTTGCTCTCTCTCTCTCTCTCTCCCTCTCTCTCCCTCTCTCTCCCTCTCTCCCTCTCTCTCCCTCTCCCTCTCTCTCTCCCTCTTTCAATTTATCCACCGCATGCATCTAAAGAGAGGGACGTGTTCCAAGACCTACATTTTTACAGTTGAACTTGCACCGGTCCGAGAAGGGCAGATGAAAAGGGCAAATGTGTATTGAGAGCGAGAGGAGAGGGAGAGAGAGAGAGAGAGCAGACAGCCGTTAGAGACGTCTCCCAAGAAGCGGCAAAGAAAGGTGGAGAGGTAACGGCGTCCTTCTTTCCCTTCTATTACTTCTTCATAGTACACTTTGTTCGGCAATATGTGCTTTTCCAACTATTGATTGTATAACAAGGTTAACAAAGAGAATAAGAGAGAAAAGAAAGCCAGAGAGCGAGGGACGGAGAGGGAGAGAGAGAGCAAGAGAGACACAGAAAGAGAATATTACGCCATAAAACTCAGCAAAGACATCAATAACAAGCGACGCACCGTTAGGAAAATCTAGGCGCGTGTTTACCGGAGACATACACTAAATTTTCGCTCTCTCTCTCTCCCTCTCCCTCTCTGCCTCCTTCCTTCTCTCCCTCGCCATCTCTCCCTAACGTTTCTTTCATTCTTTTCCCTCTCTCCAGTTTCAGGAAGAGGAGCCCTTCCGAAGGACCCACAGTTTCCGATTGACCATTCTCTCGCCGGCTCAGCTTCTCTTCCTGAGACGCGCGTAACAAGGGCCGAAAGAGAAGGGGAGAGAGAGGGATCAGCAAGAGGAAGAGGGAGAGAAGGTGAGAGAGGGAGAGGGAGAGCGACTGGCGTGTCATTACTGTGTCTAGCCGTTCTTTATGCAAGCTTGTTTTTACGGCCAGTGTTTTCCAGAACATTACTGTACATTGATATGTAACAGATATGCGCCAGATACGCGAGCCTCTCTCTCTCCCCTTCCTCTCTTCCTCTCCTCCTCTCCTCCCTCGCTCTCTGAGCTGGTCAACTGATTTACGGACACCGAGGCTAGCAATGTGTTGCCGATAAAAAAAAGTAGAGCAACCAAACAAACACAATGGCTTTGAAAAGTTGAATTAAGAGAAACATGAAAGCAAAGTTATTTTCGAACTTTGTCAAAAAGAGGGAAAGGGAGAGAGAGACGAGAGGAGAGGGAGAGAGAGATTTGTGGTGATCAGTTAACAAAGGACATTTCAGTGGACAGAAATTGTTTTGGCCGACTCGAGTTGCGGACAATGAGATCTAGAGCTAAAAGTCGCTCTCTCTCTCTCTCTCTCTTGAGTCCAGTTGGATTCTTGGACAAAGAGGGAGAGAGCGAGAGAGAGAGAGAGAGAGAGAGACTGCTCTGGAAAACTTTGGTCATTTAGACTTCAGTACTAAGCCGTTGTTACTTTTAGAGAAAATCGGGAGAATGTAGGGAGAGAGAAAGAGAGAGAGAGAGGGAGAGACAATTTCAAAGGTAGGAAAATGTCTCAGCTATGCTATCATTCGGCCCTTTGTAGCGGAGAGCGGGAATTTCTACCGTTCTCTCTCTCTCTCTCTCTCTCTCTCTCTCTCTCTCTCTGTCCTCCTCGCCGGTGATAGAATTTCATTGAAATTTGTTCACTTGTAAAACGGAAAATTCTTCACTGTGATCTTAGAGAAAAATGCGATACAAAGCAGAAAGCGAGAAGAGATATGGCGCGATACAAAGTTTGACCATTAATCAGAATGTGCTCTCTCTCTCTCCTCTCCCTTTCCTCCTCTCTCCTCTCTTCCGTTGCAAGAGAATTGAATCGCTTCTACGCACTGGCTCTTGGCGGAGACGTGAACCTTTTCGAACCTGTCAGAACTGTTCCCAGCAGCTCGAGTGTCCGACATGTCTTTACGGCGAACCGGTCCATCTTGCCGATGGCACAATCGCTTTCCTCTCTCTCTCCCTCTCCCCTCTCCTCTCCCTCGCCGCTGCGTTCGCGTCTTGCTAGCCTGACTATCAACTGAACTGTCCTAAACTGTGACCGCCTTCTTGTCTCTTCGCTCTCGGCGTTAATTTTCCACAACAACATCATCTCCATTATGGCTGAGAGATTAATATTTCGGAGAGCGTCCTCTCGCTCTCTCTCTCTATCCCTCCAGTCCCTCTTTCCTTTACATATTCCACAAGCAATGGCAGCGAAGTGGCAGTCAAAGTGGACATCAAAGAGGACATCAAAGAGTATGAGAGACACTCGAGCCGGCCTCTGGATTCACTAATTTTCATTTGAGAGAGCGAGAGGGAGAGAGAGAGAGACGAGTAAGAGGAGAGACGAACAGCAAGAAGAGAGAGAGAGGGAGAGAGAGAGAGCCTTAAGCCTTCAGCTTGACGCATAGAAGATGAGGAGGCTTCGCATCAGCGAAACGACATGAAAGTCTCTCGCTCTCATTAAAATGACAAACTTGGAGACAAGGATGTTCGGAGATGCCTCTCTCTCTCATTCTCTCTTCCTCTCCCCCTTTCCGCTCTCCCTCTCCAAGGTGACCTCTGCTTTCGATTTACCTAGAAATGACATTTTATTTTTATTTAGATAAATAATGTAGATGACTTGGTTCAAATTTCGGCAAAATTCCGAAAGAGAGAACTTAGTCCTTCTCCTCCCTCTCCCTTTCCCTCTCTCTCTCCCTCTCTAATCATAGTTTCATCATTCTAATTAAAGACGAAAGACAACCGACAGCTAGTGGCTCTTTCTCTTTCTCTCTCTCCCTCTCTAGACTGTCCTCTCCATCTCTCACTCGGACTCTTTGTCAACATCAGCACTGCATCTAATTATTATTATTTTTCTTGTTAGAGGGAGAGAGAGAGAGAGAGAGAGAGAGAAAGAGAGAGAGGGAAAGAGCGAGAGAGCGAGAAACTGTCTCAAGCCAACTGAGGGAGAGTTAATGAGAGAATGTTAGTCTGAGAGACAAGAGGGAAAGGAAAGAAGCGAGAGAGGGAGAGCGAAAAAGGACGACTACTGTTATCTTTTACTCTACTTAGACTTTGCATGTGCTCTGGACATTAAATTAGCCAGTTGACAGTCGGCTCTCTCTCTCCTCCCCTCTCTCTCGCTCTCTCTCCCTCTCGCTCTTCTCAAGTCCGTCTAAGCTTACTGTGCTGCAGTTCGTTACCATAGGGATGATCACGGAAAAGTCCAAACCTGTGGGCCTAGATTTTAGTTTCATTAAAAGCAACCTTCTCTCGGAGACGATCCTTGAGAGAGGGAGAGCAAGAGAGGGAGAGAGAGAGAGAGAGAGATGTGGCTTTATTTCTCATTTCGGCTTTTCTGGCAACTAAGCTTTTATAGAACATGTACAGTAGCCATAGATGTCTCTTGTTATCTTGGCTCATAGTTAAATATGAAAAATCACCTATGAAACTTGGGGGGCTCTCTCTCCCTCTCCTCTCCTCTCCCTCTCTCCTCTCGTTGCCCTTTCTGGTCAGTGACTTATAATTCTCTTTCCTTGTCTCCAAGGGACGCTGAATATTCTTCATATTATATTATTCCCTTCTCTCTCTCTCTCTCTCTCTCTCTCTCTCTTCCCTCTCTCCACAGTGTTTGTTAGAACTGAACAAAACCGCAAATGTTCAGATCGAAGTTGAACTTGCGAACAAAGTTCTGAGACTCGAACTTGCTTAATCAGCAATGTTAGTGTTTTAAATTTCCTCTTTTCAGATTAAACATGCTCTTTCTCTCTCTTCGATCGAATCTAGTGAGCCGAGAAAGAGGGAGAGAGAGCGAGAAGAGAGAGAGAGGGGAAAAGAGTCCAGTCAAACTTTCGGCGGTCGTCGACCGGTAGCTTTGAGCCCAAGGTTCCTCTCTCCCTCTTCCTCTCTTTCCCTCTCTCCCTCCTTTTTATCTCATGTCTGCGCTTGAAGGAGCACCGAATCTCTACTCCTCTCTCCTCCTGTCTCTCTCTCTCTCTCTCGCTCTTCCTCTCTTGTTCAACCCTTTCCTCACTCAGAATTTTCCTTCAACCCTTTCACTACATCTCTTCCTCCGCTTGCGGCGAGAGACAGCGAGGGGAAAGAGAAGAGAGAGGAGGGAGAGAGAGAGAGGGGAGAGAGACAAAGTCTATGACAACTGCAAAGTGAACTTTTTTATCTTTAAGCAAATAATTATTACACAGAAATGCATTAGCTTGATGAGTGATGCGTACACTGCTCTCTCTCTCCCTCTCTCCTCTCCCCTCTCGCTCTCTTTCCTCTCACTCTCCTCCTCTACTTTCCGCGAGCCGAGGAGAGGGAAAATGAGAGACAGAGAGCAGCCCGGAGCAAGTCACCGTTACTTGGGCCCGAGATGTGTAAGACACGACTTTGCTCCACTTGGAAGCGAAACCTGATGTTCAAACTCGAACTGACGTCCTTTGAACTGTTCGAAATCTTCGAAAAAAACCTTGACAATCATGTCTTCAGATTAATGGTTTCTTTCAGAACTGTTCAAAGTATTTCCGCTCTCTCCTTTCTTTCCCAATGACCTTACAGTTCCTGAAGGGCGGCGAGAGAGGGAGAGACGAAGACGGAGAGGAAGAGGGAGAGGAAGAGAGCAAGAAAGAGTCGGCACGAGAACATATTGCTGACCTTGGACATATGTAACCCTTTGAAATGTCTCTCTCCTCTCTTCCCTCTCTTCCCTTCTCTTGACCTTGCTCGAACCTATGGCCGTTAAACTGAACTCTAGCGAACTAGAAATCGAAGCAGAAAAGGGGGAGAGAGGGAAGAGAGACAGTAAGAGAGGAGGAAAGGAATTGAGAGCATGCTTCAAGTCGAGCAAGAATGCAAGATGGCTATTATTCTAATTCTTTGGCTAATTCAGTGCTGAGGAGGCCGACCGAGGAGCTAGAGAGGAAGAGAGAGAGAGAGAGAAAACCTTGCTGACAGTCATTCTGTTCCAAAATTAAAGGCAAATCCAAGTGCTTCTTTTTCTCTCTCTTCCTCTTTCTCTCTCTCCCTCCCTCTCCCTGAAATACTCTACTACACTGTATATCTAGGAATTCTGTCATTTCTTTGCCATTAGTATTTCCCTTAATGACCAAAGTATGAATATTCTATAACTTGTCTCTCATTTTCTCTCTCCTCTCTCTCCCCCTTGCTCTCTCTCCTCTCTCTCCCATCTTTCATTTCCTGTCGTAGAGAGTTCATCACTTATTCATGTTCACCTCGAGACATCTAATGAAAGTGACATGGATATTTTCTCTGTGACAACTTCCAACGATTGCCAAAGTGAGGCGACGAAGGAGAGGGGGAGAGAGGAGAGAGAAAGAGAGCGGCAAAAGAATTTAAAAGACACAAAAAAACCGCTAGTCTAACCAAAGTGGCAGATGGCTCAGAGGGAGAGGGAGAAGGGAGAGAGAGAAAAGAGAAAGCTAGAGGAGATTGCGACAAATACAGTTGAGCGAGTTAAGTTCTCTTTTTTCTCCCTTTGCTCTCTCTCTCTCCTCTCTCCCTCTCACTTTGGAACTGGAGGAGAGAAATTTGCTCCGAGCTACAGAACCTGAGATTCTGATAGTCTAATATACTTTCAACTGAAACGCTCTCTCCCTCTCTCTCTCTCTCTACGCAGTGTGTTTACTCTTCGTCTACTGAGTCTCTTAAGCGGATGAAAAAAAGTGAAAGGAAGAGAGGAAGAGCGAGAGAGAGGAGAGAGAGAGAGTGAGAGAGAGAGAGGAGTCTAGACTTTCATCTCATCAGAAAGGGCTTTTTGTGTTCGTTCGCTAAAAAAGAGCGGAAACTTAATTGAGCGCGGCATAATTTTCTTTATCTCTCTCCCTCTTCTCTCTCCCTCTCGCTCTTCTTGAACGGTATTAACCTTAGAACTATGAGCTTTACATCATAAAATAAAGATAAAATTGCGTCTCAACATTGAATCTCATTAAGAATTCATCAAGCAACAAGCCATTAATGGATGTAAAAAATACGATGCGAGCTAAAGAAGAGGGAAGGAGGAGGGGGAGAGAAAGGGAGAAAAGAGGGAAACGAGGGAAAGAGAGGCCTTTATGGAGCATTATTCACCGTTATTTTGCATTATGCAAGAAATTGGTTTCAGGCTTTTAAGAAATTCAAAAGGCGGAAATGATCTCTTTGCGTGTCCTCTCTCCCTCTTTCTCTCTCTCTCTCTCTCTCTCCTTCCCGTCCTCCCTCCCTCTCCTTTTTCCACTTAGAACAAAAACATGATGTTCTTACACGTAAATGTGTAACAAGTGCTTATTCTAGTGAGCGGAAAGAGAAATGATGTGCAGCGCAACAGGAAGACAGAGGGAGAGAGGAATAGAGGAATAGAGGGAGAGAGAGGAGGGTGAAGTGATGAGAATGATACTAACACATCCTCGGGGGCTAAGAGACGGGGGAGAGAAAAAAGAGAGATGAGAGGGGAGAGAGAATGAGCTCTTAACAGGTCTTAACGTTAAACAAGAAAGAAAGGCAAGCCCATTATGTAAGCCTTTTTTTATTCCCTCTCTCCCTCTCCCTCTCTTCTCCTCTTCTCACTTTTTGAGCTTCTAAATGATTACGGAACTCAATTGAAAAAAATTGCCTCACATCAGTCCACAGAGAGGAGAGACGTGAGAGGGAGAGAAATGATGCGGTGAACCGACATGCCGACAGAGAGGGGGAGAGCGAAGGAGAGGGAGGGATGAGAGAGAGGAGAGAGAGAGACGCATAGGGCAAATTAAATAAGTTACGAGAGAAGGAAGGATAAAAAATGTCAAGTAAATGCTAAGCAAATAAGACATGCATTCGGGGATCAGTTGATATTCAATGCGAGCGAGAGGAGAAGAGAGCGAGAGAGGGAGAGGGAGAGAGAGAGGACGAAATTACTTGCAAGCCTGCAGCTAAATCCCGTTTCTGCGTAATATGGAAAATAAAGGCTTTGCCTTTCCTCTCTTTTTTCGCTTCTTTCCATCTTTCCATTATTCGCTCCAAGGCCACATTTTATCTGTGCATCAAATATTGCTTTCCCTCTCTCTCTCTCTCTCCCTTCCCTCTCTCCTCTCGCTCTCAAATTGACTATAATAAGATGAAGCCAAAGAAAATAATATGTAATTCCAAGCATACACTTCCCTCTGAGCCCATAGGCATTGCATTAACCTTTAAATGTTTATGAGAATGATTACTTACCATATTTACATGGCAGTTGTGTATTGATTATGAGAGATGGTTATTTAAGTATGAAGATGATGCGAGAACTGCAGAGAGGCAAAGAAAGAGAGGAGAGGGAGAGGGGGAGAGAGGAAATTGGAATTAATCTAAGACAAAGAGCTGGAGATGAGAAATCTTTCTCATAATGTTCTTTACATGTCATAAACACAGTCTTTCATCGCAATTAACTATAGTCTTAAGAAATCCTTTCCTCTCTCTCTCTTCCCCTTCCTCTCTTGCCTTTCAGTCTGAAAGTTAATTAATGTCAACTAATTAGTGTCAGTGTGGTCGACTTCTCAGGCAAAAGTTGCAGAACCCGAGTCGAACTTTTCGGCTTCGAGTAGATGAAAGTGTGCGGCATTGTCTCTTTCGCTCTCTCTCTCTCTCTCTCTCTCTCTCTCTCCTCTCTTCTCCTCTTTGGCTCGACAATGTCGAACTGTTCAAAGTTCGCAAATTTGGAAACTCTTTGCTGTATGCAAAAAATATAAGACACAAATAAAGCATTAGCGGAAGGTAATTAGTGACAGAAAGAGCTCTCTCTCCTCTCTCTCTCTTCCTTTCGCTCTCTCCTCTTGCCTCTCTTGCCTCGGCAATGTTTCTCTGGAAACTTGTCAAATGAGATGCTTACGAAGGATGGGAAAACTTTTTACCATACTTTACCATGAAAGGCTTTTCTCTTTGCATGTTCCGTTCTTCTCTTCCCCTCTCTCTCCCCTCTCTCTCTCCTCGCTCTCTCCCATCTCTTCTTTTTTATCATATAACTTGAGCACAATTTTTCTACATGAACTAAGGCTTAATATTAACTTATAAAAGTTAATTTCGAAGCTTTACAGCTAAAACTATATGATGGCTTTCGAGAGGACAAAATTAGAGAGACGCGAGAGAGGAGGGAGAGAGAGAGAAAGAGGAAAAGAGAGAGAGAAAAGTTAAGAGCACCTTTCACCATTCTCTCATCTTCCTTTCCTGTATTCCTCTCTTTCTCTCATGCCAGTCTTGAAGCTGTTTCAAAACAAGAGAAACCCATGCACAGTAAACTACAGTCTCCTCAAGTGTTCTCCTCTTCCCCTCTCCTCCCTCTCCTCTCTTGCTCTTTGTCCTTCAGGTCCTAGAGCTCTAGGACATTTGAGAACCTGGCCTAGAACATCCCAAGGGCTCATCTTAGAACTCTGCGGCACGAACTCCTTTCCCACTATTATATATGCATTTCGTTCAATGGAATGTCGTCATCTCTCTGCCTCTCTCCCTCCCTCTCTTCTCTCTCTCTCTCAATCCCTCTTTTCCTCTATGCTTGCTTCGCATCAGGGAATAATTAATTCTACGGTTAATTACTAATCAATTCTTAGTGTCCATGGAAACGGCGCGACTGAAGAAGAGATGCGACGAGAGATAGCCTCGAGTTTCAAAGTTTGTCTCTCTATGGAGAGAAAGGAGACTGGAGGAAAACTAAAGAGGGCGAGAAGGGGAAGGAGGAGAGGGAGAGAGCGAAAGGAGAGAAAGGACACAGAGTTTAAAGTGGCTAGAGGCTCTTTTCATTACAAAGGCTTCTTTAGCAAACTCTTTCCCTTCATCTTGTATCGGTATCTCTTCCTTTGACAATTTGCAAGATCCTTTTCCAATATAAGAGCGAGAGGGAGAGAGGAGCGGGAGAGAAGGGAGAGAGACGAGGGAAAAAGGGAAAAGAGAAGCGGCCGGTTAAACAAAGAGTAACGAGAAAATGAAAGGAAGGCGTTGCTAACGGAAAACTTTCAGCAAAGTTGCAATGCAAATATAAGGCTACCGCGAGGAGAGGCGAGAGGGAAGAGAGGGAGAGAGAGAGAGGAGCGAGACAGAAAAGAGACTGGAAAGGAAGAGGGAGAGACAGACCAAGGACCTGGTTGAGTCTGGTAATGGCCGTAGTGAGCGGACTGTGTCTCTTAATTTCTAATTTCACGGATGAGCTCAGCTGGCTCTCTCTCTCTCCTCTCGCCCTCTCTCCCCTTCTTGCAGTTTACCTAAAACATGGCCAAGTCCTTTACTGGTCAATACTAGGTTCGAACAGACAGGAAGAGCGAGGAGAGAGAGAGGGCGAGAGATTTGGTTGG
This sequence comes from Halotydeus destructor, assembly GCA_022750525.1. Taxonomy (NCBI): domain Eukaryota; kingdom Metazoa; phylum Arthropoda; class Arachnida; order Trombidiformes; family Penthaleidae; genus Halotydeus; species Halotydeus destructor. The sequence goes on along the minus strand of JAIUWE010000106.1, from coordinate 304,912 downwards.
CTGGTCAAGTTATTCGAACTTCGTCAACGGACATTCATTGAACATTAGCGGGAGACAATGACAGGGACCGAGAGGGGAAGAGAGAGAGAGAGAGAGAGAGCAGCCTTTATGGTTGCTCTTGTTTGTATCTCACGTAAGTTCAAGTAAAACAGCAACTGAACCGTGACACCTTAAATTGCTCTCTCTCTCTCCCTCTATCGCTCTCAGCTCATCTCACGCTGTCTCTCATATTGTATATAATAAGCGAAATACCTCTAATGACAAAACCTGGCCAGGTAAGGTCAGGTAGGAAAAGCGAACACTCAAGTGGCGCCGCTTGCGGTCAACTGTGGAACCAAAGCAAAGCTTACTTCGACTAATATTCCTGTTTCGAATCTTCTCTCTATGAATATGATGTCACCGTTTTTTGAATTCTGGAAGAACAGAACTCGACGATCGATAGTTCAGAACTATTCCGTGAGACAAAACTGAGATAGTGAGAGGGAGAGGCAAGGAGGGAGAGAGGGAGAGATTTCCTTAAAAAGCATCATGAGAAGGTAGAGAGCGTGACTCAGATTAATTTCTCGGGCGGATCCAGAAAGAGTGAGGGAGGGAGACGACTTGGAAGCAGTTCGCCAATGTTCTAGAACTTGCAAAGTTCGAACTTGAGAGAGCAGAGAGGAAGCCTTAGCCTCTCAGCTGGCTAAAAAGAGGGAACTTAACGTAAATCGTCACGCGAATCAAAGGTCTGAAGAACATAAAGTTCTAGAACGCTGCGAAGACAGTCATGCAAAATGATAATGCCAATTAATATGCAATCCTCCTCTCTCTCCCTCTCTCCCTCTCTTTGTCTCTTCGTGTCATGGAACAGTTCTAGAACTCGACATCCTTGGGAGAGCAAGAGGAGAAATTAATGTGAACATCAAGTGCACGAACTAAGATTTGTCGGCGCATATGTTCATGTTGGCGTAAGATTTCCTCTCTCGCTCTCTCTCTCTCCCTCTCTGAACAGTTCATATTCGCTCTGTGTACATATGCAAATTGTTTAGCTGAACGCTTAACAAAATTCTAGAACTTTTCAGAAAATTCTCTGAAAGACTACAAAGAGAATATTGACTTTTTAATTAAATCTTAGGCGCTTTTCCATTTCTCTTGCTCTCTCCCTCTCTCTCTCTCCCTCTCCTTCCACTCTCCCTCTCGCCTTGATAAGCATGCTAATGAGTGGACATGCAAATTAACGGTGACCCATGGCATTCTCTTTCGGCTTTCTCTCTCCTCTCCCTCTCTCTCCCTCTCCCCTCTCTGTCTCTGACACCAAGCTCTTTTCTCATCTCCCCTCTCTTCCGACTAGAACTTAAAGAGTCGAAAGGGAGAGACATGACCATCGGCCATATTTGTTCTAGAACGGTTCGCACGCTCGCAGGGCTGAGTTATCTCATTAGGTCCTAAATGTGTGACAAAGTTCGAACGTTCACAGAACTCGTGACACCGAATCACCAAAATTGACCGCAAGTTGTGGGCGTCAATATTGGCCGTTGATCTGTTCTGTCGAACTCTCAGAACACTTGATGGCATTGATCTCTCCCTCCTCCCTCTCCCCTCCCCGTCTCCCGACTCTGAGGGGCTTCCTTTCCCTTCCTCTCCCTTCTCTCCCTTCAATCGCTTCCACTGATCGAACTGTTCAGATAGACTTCTAGAACCTGTTGCCAGAACCAATCGAACGTTCGATGAATCAAAATCAAATTTGAAGTAAATTGAATTGCGAAAAGCAAGTTTGTCACGAAACAAGTTCTAGAACATTTCAGAACCTAAGTTAGAGTCGTTCGTTTGCAGAACTTAAATCCCGGAAATGGACCAAATGTTCGGAAGGTTCTGACAGGATAGCTTCGAACATCTAGGACTGAAGAGAGACACAATCTCTGCGATTAAGGCCACCGACGCTTAGAACGTGTTCTGTTCAGTTTGAAATTGGTTAGAACTCTAACCGGAAATGAATTCGCTGAAAGGAATTTAAATCTTAGTTTCCGTTCTAGTCGTTGCATGATAGAAAAGAGTAATGACTTCGAGCTCCTCTCTCTCCCCCTCCTCTCCCCTCTCTTTCGCTCTCTCATGTCAGTAAATGAATGTCTCAACGCATCTCACGGTCTCTTTCTCTCTCCTCTCTCCCTCTATACGCATCCGCTTTCTCACAATTCGAATATCCCTTTTCTCTCTCCCTCTCGCTCTTCCCTCTCTTCCCCTCCTCGAGTCTTCATTCAATTGAGCCTCTAATGGCTTACAAAGCCTGAACATTCACTTCACTTATTGACTTTGTTTGCAACTATGAAGATTGAGAAAAGAGGGAGAGAGAAGAGGGCGAGAGGGGAGAGGGAAAGGGAAAGGGAAGAGAGAATGAATTGCGAAGGAGCAGTTAGTCGCAATTGGAGTACAATGTACAGGAATGTACGAATGTTCTGTTACAGTCTCAGCAAGACACTGTGATTTGTATGCCAAGGCAATTCTGAGGAAGTCAGAAAGAGGGCAAGAGAGGGAGAGAGAGAGAGAGAGGAGAGGAGAGGGAGAGAGAGCCATTACACGAACCATCCGTCTTCATGAAAGCGAGAAAAGCAACAAACATACACTGACAGTTTGTATTGTCGATGCCTTCGTTTCCTTTCATAATCACTTTCTCAGATTTCCCTCGCTCTCTCCCCCTCTCACCTCCTCCCCTCTCCCTCTCTTTCTCTCGCTCTCTTTCCAAACACTACGTCGATCTTATACTCTAGACTTGTTCGAACCTAAACTGTCCACAGTGGACATGTAAGGTCGAAGTGATCAATGACTGGACATGCCGTTTATTAAAGTTACCTCACGTGCCGCGAATAACTTCATCCTTTTTATTGGGTCAGCTCTTTGAGAGAGCGAAGGCAGAGAGGGAGAGGGAGAGAGAGTCTTGCCTAGCTGGTCCTCTCGGTTATAGAACAGTTGCCAATGACAACAAAGCTAGAAATGTTCGAAGTCATAACAGACCTCATGACAAGAATATGCACTTACTTTAATTTGATTCCTTGCGGTAAAGCTTGCTTTCTCTCTCTCTCTCCCCTTCTCTCTCTCCCTCTCTTGCTCTCTCACTTCGCTTCCAAGCTAGAGGCAACGAAGAGTTTCGGAGATCGAATCCAAGTTCTCTCTCTCTCTCTCCTCTCTCGCTCTTCACTTCCGTCGGCCGTTACGGACTTTCACACACGAATTCTAATTTCCTTGTTTAATTGCAAATTTTACTTTGCTCAGCTGGTCTTTGTTATGCCAGGCGGTTATGTAATTCTGAGAGAGGAGAGCGAGAGGTAGAGAGAGAGAGAGCGAGAGAGAGAGAGAGGGCGAGAGAGAGAGGGCTGTGCAAAACTTGTCATAACAAAAGCAACTTGAATTAGATCTTCTAAGTATGTCCAGTTCAGCTTGAACACGCTGTAATGGTCACGCATCACGTCTCTCTCTCCCTCTCTTTCCTCTTCTCTCTCCCTCTCCCTCTTCTCTCTCCCTCTACCTCTAGAATGAGTGAGTACTTTCGCTAGCTTACACGAATGCGTTTTTCTCACTCCCTTTGGTAAAGCTGGCGAGAGGAAAGAGCATAGAGATGTTTAAGGAAATCCTCTTAGAACGGCACCTCTACTTGTAGAGGGAAAAGGCGGAGGAAGGGGAGAGGGGAAGACAGAGAGCGAGGGAAGAGCGACTAAATTGAGAAATTAGTGTCCGCAGAGACTTGACTCGAGACGTTGAGCTCTTGTGATTAAAGACGCTTGAGACTGAGGGAGCGAGAGAGGAGGAGAGGAAGAGAGCAACCGAGAAAACCGTCAAGTGGTTTTATGGCTTGTCAAGCATTTGCTTTCAACTCTTAGGCATCCGCCTTCCCTTCCTCTCCCCTCTCGCCCTCTCCCCCTTAATGTCTATAGTTCTTTTCTTATTTGATTTGAATGTAGAAAATAGTAATTTCATTCAAATAGGCGGAGATAGTCACGTGGAAGCTTTTTATCTCTCCTCTCTCGCCCTCTTCCTCTCTGCCTTTTCCTTCGCCTATCAGTTTGTTACTTTTTTCTTCTCTCTCTCCTTCCCTCCCTCGCCTTCCCTCTTCCTCTCTTCTCAGTGCAAAGTCTTCCTCTTAATTACACCAGTTTAGTGTGAGATACCGAATAATAGTAGGGAAACGAGAGGGAAGGAGAGAGAGAGAAAGAGCAACGACTAGAGAAAAGGTCGTAAGGAGAGAAAGAGAGGGAGAGGGCGAGAGAGAATAGTGTTACACGAAAAAGAGAGACTGCAAAGGAAATTAGCGAAGGAGAGGAAATTACTTTACTTTGTTAAAGACAAAGAATGAAGTTGGCTCAAGTTCTAGAACTGCGAAGCAAATTCGATCGAACGCCATTCTGTTCTTCTCTATGTAAGATAATTTTACAACATTGTACATTTTATGCCAGCAACTAATTCTCTCTCTTCTCTCTCGCCCTCTCCTTCGTGCTCTCTATCTCTGTCTCTAAACATGAGACGCCTTCTACAGCTAATTGCAGCATAGTCGCTTCATTAGTAAAGTCATTTCGAATTGTACAATGAATTGCGCCTTAGATTAGTCTTTGTAAATCTCTCTCCCTCTCTCGCTTCTCTCTCTCCCTCTCGTCTCTCTCGCTCTACTTTCCCTCTCAATGCCTTGTAATACTCTTGCCTTTTTCGTCATCATTACTTGAAGTCATTACCATTAAGATTTCACAGGCTTTTCCTTTTCTCATTTTCTCCCTATATCTCGTGCCCATGTCTCTCTCCCTCTCTTCTTTCCATTACTCCCCTCTTCCCCTTCTCTCTCTCCCTCTCATCTTCTCCTTCTTTTCAGCCCAGGGATGCTATTAATATCTGGGCTACGTGATTAGCGTGTCCAAAAATTATTAATACACGACCCCCGTATCTTTCATATTCACGAGTCCTTAATTAGTTAGATATGTGTACAGAGGAGAAGGGGAAGAGGGAGAGGGAGAGAGAGAACGTAAATTACAAGAAGAAGGATGAGCAACATCTACGACATGCTTAGAATGGTAAACTCTTCCTATATTCGACTTTGTACATTAGTACATATTTCGGTCTCTCTTTGCGACTTCATGTTAGAGACCACAATGAAGGTGTTGACGTCTCTCTTTCCTCTTCCTCTCCCCTCTCTTTAGAAGTGTCCCATCTGCAAATTATAAAATAAAGCGAGAGAGAGAGAGAGAGAGAGAGAGAGAGAGAGAGAGATTGCATTGAGAAGTGAGCCGAAGGCACTTCCGGTTAGAATGCGAACAAGTATAGAAAGGCGGACAAGATAACTGATTTAAAACTTTCAAACCTTTCGGGAGATGAACTGAGTTCAACTTGTAGGGAGTGAAGAGGGAAAGAGGAAGAGGGCGAGAGGGAGAGAGAGAGAGAGATTTCACGCTTCGAATGGACAAACAACAAGGCAAGTTTTCGGTGTGATATCAACAATACGAAATTACATTATGTTCATAGTTAATCAGTTCGAGCCACGACCGTGCAGGTCTCAGCTCTCAAATGTTCTCCCTCTCGTTCTCTCCTTTCCTCTCTCGCTCTCTCCCCTCTTTGTCCATTCCACCATTCATCATTTGTTAGGCCATTCAAAGGATGAGCGGAGGAGAGAGAGAGAGAGGAAGACAGAACATGAGTGTTATCATGTATTACAAGTTACACACATATTCCGTTAATAGTTTTAACCCTTTCTCACGGCGCCGAATTTTTCGCAGAGAGGGAAGAGGGGAGAGGAAAGAGGGAGAGAGAGATTCCCTGAATTATCACGGCACCTTTTTGTCCATCAAGCAGTATGCTGTAATACAACAAACAGTGACTTTCAGCATCATCTCTCGCGCTCACAATCGGCATCCCTCTCTCCCTTTCTTCGCCGCTACCTTTTCCGCTCCTTTCAAAATGGCGCCAAGTTATGAATTATGTAATTGTAGCTTCGTTCGCAAACTTTTAAACCCTTTCGTTACTTTGAAATGTGTGTGTCTCTCTCTCCTCCCTCTCTCCTTCCATGACGTGTCACAATGTAAGATTAATGCATGCCGTGACAGTTCTTTCTTTCCTCTCGCTCTCTCCTCTCTCCCGCTCTCTGCTCTACAGCTATGCATCCTCTCGTAAATATTTGAAAGTTTCTCTCTTTGTACTGTTTCCAATCTTCATTCTCCTTTTATCTTGGCAACACCTGAATATAGTCGCAAGCCTTCTCTTTAAATTACTCTCGCTCTCTCCTCTCTCCCCTCCTCCTCTCTCTCTCTCTCCGCTCTCCACTAATTCACTGTCTGCTATGCATTAGCGGAGTCCCTTATTTGCAATTAACAAAACCTTCATTTGCAGTTGCCAACGACATTGCGTCTAACCCTTTCATTTCTCACTCCACAACCCTTTCCTTCTCTCTCCCTCTCGCCTCTCTCTCCCTCCATTCCTCTCCCTCTGTCTCTTCCCCCCTTTCTCTGCAATTCCCTTCACAAAGGCCTACGAACAGCTTCAAAAATGAATCTACGACGAACACGCATTACGTTAACCCTTCCCTTCCTTAAACATGCTCTAACTCAGAGCAGCCTTTGCATTCTGTCCCTCCTCTCTCCTCTCCTCTCTCTCCCTCCCTTCTTCCCTCTCAAAGGAGTTTGGCACGCTCTCTTTCTCACATCATTTTCCCAGTTCAACCCTTTGGCACTTTTTTGCCTAGTTACATCATCACCGAGAGTGAGATTTCTAGTTCCACGTAAAGAAAGAGTTGAGGGAGAGAGGGAGAGAGAGAGAGATTGCAAGCTCATTAACGACTAGTCGCAGAGGAGGAGAGGGAGAGGGAGAGAGAGAGCAAATTCTCGTGCCCGACCGAGTGTAAGGGACCAGAAAGGCTGGTGGGCTGGGACGGAAACTCTGTGGGTTAACTCCATCATTTTCTCCCTCAGAGACACCAGTGAATGAAGTGAGAGGGAAGAGAGAGAAGGAGAGCGCGAGAGGAGAGGAAGAGGGAGAGAGGACATCGCACTTAGATTTTTAACCCTTTCCGTTCAACAAAGGCTTAGTAACATTAATTGATCAATAATGAATAACCTCGGAATCTCGCTCAGTCTCTCGCTCTTTCTCTCTCCCTCTCGTCTCTCGTCTTTGTGTTTTATCTCCGAGTAAAAGAGGAACTTTTTTCCTTTCCTTGACACTATAAAACAAGAAGAGAGGGAGAGAGAGAGAGGGAGAGAGAGAGCACGGGAGAGACATGAGCGGAGATAACTGCCTAGTCTATCTCTCCCCCTCTCTTATCCTTTCCTACGGATTACTAAGAATGAAAGGGTGTGTTTTAGAAATTAAGGAGGGAAAACTATAAAAGTTGTCACTCTGCTTTTTTCTCTCTCTCTCCTCTCTCTCTCCCTCTCTCCTCTCTCGCCCTCTCTCCCTGTTTCGCTCTTCCTCTCATCGCGCTAAGAAGAAAATGAAAGATGGAACATCCAAGTAGAATTAGTTCAAGTTAATACCTTAAGCAAAGTTAAGAGCTGGAATGACAGAGAGGGAGAAGGAGAGGGAGAGAGAGGAAAAGCAAGGGGGAAGAACAGAGGGAGAGAGACGACTTTTTGGCAAGTTGTGCACTTTGAGGACCGCCCCTGAGTTGCCAAGTTATAAGAGATATCATGAAAATATTACCCTTTAGCTCAACATACACATTGTCTATTCTCTCATTCTCCTCTCCCTCGCTCTCTCCCCTCTCCCTCTCTCGGCGCCGAGACATTAGCGAAGATTAACTTGCCTTCCATTAAGCACTTTTTCTTCATGCTGCTTTTTATGGCTACGTTAGTTAAGTAATAATTTCAACTAAATAATTAATAAGCCTTCTTATAAGTCATACTTTTTCTCTGGATGCCACTCAGCGCAACATGGCACAAAAAATGTGTCCCTGGCCCACTTAGGCCTACTCAGGCCCACTCGCGGCCGTCCGGCCCACTCTGTCAGTGGGCCTGGAATATGACTATAGCTCTGGATGACTTTGAAGTCAACCTTGTTTGACTGTTCGACAAAAACAGTATCCGCTGAAATGGTTCCACTTATTAAGTTCCAGAGCCCAGGCAAAGGGTCCCCTTTCCCTCTCGCTCCCTCTCCCCCTTCCCTCTCAGCTCTTGCGACAATATTACGTAAATTGTGAATAAATAAAAAAAGTCAGAGAGGAAAGAGGAAAGTCTCTCAGCTTTAGAGCTCGAAATAATGGCTTAAAACGGAAAGTCAGTCACTTGAAAAATTAGTCAACTTTTTCCCTTTCAGCGACTTTCATCTAGAACGGTTCTAGAACTTTGCCTTTTCGAACTTCATTTGCTTTTGTTTTTGGCTCTCTCTCCCTCTTTCCTCTCTTTCCTTCTTCCTCTTGAAAGAACACTTCAGTAGTCGGCCTTTCTCACGCTGAATTCTAAATGAAAAGGAATTAATTTTGAAATTTTAGGTAGTTCACGTTTCCCAATTACACGTTTCGAAGTGAAAGAGAGGGAGAGAGAGGAAGGAGAGGGGAGAGCGATCTTTCTCTCTAGAAGTTTCACTTGAAACTTGAGTTTCCCTTTAGAATTTGCATCTCATCATCTTCAAGTTTGTCTATTTGCCTTTCACTCGGACTCTCGCGAATGAAGAGGCAACTTGAGTACACTTTCAGATTGGCGCTCTCTCCTCTCCTCTCCTCTCTCTCTCTCTCTTCCCCCTTTATCGTCATGTCCCTCTTGCTCTTCCTCTCAAATGATGTCTCGGATGAATGGAATTTGCAAAGAGAACGAGAGAGACCATTAATTCATCATCTCATCTACTTTCCAGTTGACTGGCTTTCAGGAAGAAGAGCTCAGACTTGTCCGCATCGCCGGTCATCTCTCTCTCTCTCCTCTCCTCTTCCCTCTCGCTCTCTCCCTCTCTGCATGTCCAGAGACATGTCTAGCTCTCAAATTCCAAAGAGTCAAGAACAAAGTCGTGTTCCGAAAGGTTCAAAGTGGTATTTACTCGAGTCCAGTCATCCACATGCAGCTAAATCAAGATGGCCGTCATGGCCTTAAAAAGCGAAGGGAGAGAGAGGGAAGAGGGAGAGAGAGAGGAGAGAGAAAGTTTTAAATTAGCGGCATTCAGAGGCGAATGACAAGTGCCTGTCAGGTTTCGAACTAAGAGAACTGAACAGTTCTGAACATTCTCGCTCCACTTGCTCTCGGGAAGCCAATGTGCAATTTCACGAATCGAAGAGAATTTCGAACTCTAGAAAGTTCTAGAACTCTGGCGACAATGTTCTAACCCTTTCGCAGTCACGTGACCGAAAACAAAATCGATAGGCAACCCTTTATCTACAATACTTTCTCTCTCTCCCTCTCTTTCTTTTATTTTACTTCAGGAAAGACAAAGTCGTGTCAGTCATAGTAAATGAGAGAAAGAGGGGGAGAGGGAGAGGAGAGAGGGAGAGACAGTTCTAGGTTCTAATTTACCCTCAAGCCACACTCAACCCGTTCATTCCTTTATTTTACTTCTCGCTCTCTCCCTCTCCTCCTTCGATCACGCTGTTCTTTAAAAGAGACAAGCTTGACAAGAGAAAATCAAATGGACTTGCAAAAAATGCTCTCTTGTCTCTCCTCTCTCCTCTCTCCTTTTCTCTCTTTGGAACTCATCATCATCTATGTCGACGTTGAACTAACAGGCAGTTAATTCCGAGTAAAAACATTGCAAAAAATGTTCTCTCTCTCCCTCTCTTTCTCTCTCTCGGCAGAGTTATTGCTCCAGGTTTCCTGCCTCAGACATAGAGGCTCTCTTCCTCTCTCTCTCCCTCTCTCCTGTCCCTCTCCTTTTCTCGCTTAGTTAGGCTTTGACGTCAATTTGCGTACACAGCAAAGCGAGAGAGAGAGAGAGAGAGAGAGATGGACATAAAAAACGTATACTATTAGCAAACGTTCTCCCAAAGAAAGCAAACTTCACTTCGCTCTCTCTCTCTCTCCCTCTCTCGCTCTTTCCTCCTCCCTTTATCTCCATCTCAATCTAGCTCTTTGAATCAAACTTTTCATTATATATGCAGGCAATGTTAAACCAAAAATCTGGGCTCACATTCAATTGATTTGTAGACAAACCCGGTGGTTGAGCGAAGGAGAGCGAGAGGGGAGAGCGAGAGAGAGAGGGAGAGGGAGAGGTATCGAGACAAAAAGAAAAAGAAGGATATAGAATAAAAGTTTGTCCCGATGCTAATTGAATGCAGAGAAGTAAACATGCATGCAAAATGTAGATGCAAATACATATCTTGCCGAGCTTCCGAATTCTGAGAGGGGAGAGGGAGAGAGGAGAAAAGATGCCGAAAAGTTGCTCTCTAGGTGACATGCGCAGAGACAGCAAGGTACATGTTTCACGGCAGTATTTTATAGATTTATCCACTTCGCAAGACTGAACTTTCAAGATATCTTGCTAGATGGAGTCTTTTGTCTGCAAAGGCTTCCCTCTCCTCTCTCCTCTCCTCTCTCTCTCCTCTCTGTCGCTACAATCAATAAAGTAAACTTATATACAATGTTCTCTGTGGTGTATATTTATGTAAGAGCCAAGTAGAGACTTTCATATTTATAACATCGTCCTTCATCTTTGTCGCGCTTCTCTCTCCTCTCTCTCCCTCTCTCTCTCTCTCGCTCTTTAAAAATAGCTAAATGAATTTTTCAAACTCGTGTCTTGACTGTGGAGCCGAGAGGGAGAGCGAGGAGGGGAAGAGAGCGATTCGGTAGATGTATAAGGAGAATATGGAAAGGTGAGGAAGCTCTTGAAGTCAGTTTCGAAAGTTTGTAGCAAGAGTAAATTTGGGAAACCAGTCTATAATTAGTGAAGCGAAAGGGAGAAGAGAGGGAGAGAGGGAAGGAGAGAGAGCGAGAGAGCAGACAACTTGTCTAATCATTGCTAGTTTTAGCCTTTTTAATTTCGTTTCCAAAGATGTCTCCTTTCATACACTTGAAGGTCTCTAATTTCCCTAATTCCCATCTCTGTCGCATTCCTATTTTTCCTTCTTTGTCTTTGTGTCCGAGAGATCGCCTTCCCTTCGAAAGAAGGGGAGAGAGAGAGAGGGACAGAGATGTCTCTTTAATCAGAAAATGAGTCAGCGAAAAATACAGTATGCTGGAAGTCTTTGCAACTCCTCTTTCTGATTACTCAAGCAAATTTCACACATCGCCAGGAAAGAGAAAGAGGGCCAAAGAAGAAAAGAGGGAGAGAGCGAGAGGGAGAGGAGAGAGGAGTCCAGTTACTTGAGACTCTGTAAAGTGAAGCTTGAAACTAACGGTTGACTGGCTTAATTACTACTTTTAGTTTTGAAATTGCGTCATCAAGGGCTCTGTAAGTTTAGAACAAACAGCTTGAACAGCTAACTGACCGTTAAGAAAGAGGAGAGAAGGGGGCGAGAAAGGGAGCGAAAGAGGGAAGAGAGAGAGAGGGAAAGAGAGAAGCAATGAGTCAGATAAATTGCTTTCTTTCCGTTTCCTTCGAACGAGGAAAAGATTCAGTCATAATAACAACAAAACAAATTAAGAAAGTAGAGAGAACTTGACTGCGCTATATAACTGGCAACGGCGAGAGCGAGAGACGTCTCCTTCCCTCTTCCTCTCTGTTGCGCTCTCCCGTTCTCACGCTCTTGCCGACACACTCCTTCGACTCGAGCCTCAAGACGTTCGCTCGAGTTCTAGACCTATAAAGACATAAGCAACAAGTCTTCTCCTTAAAGAGCTGAGAATCTCGAGAGGGAGAGGGGAGAGGGGAGGGAGAGACAGAGGGAGAGCGGGGAGAGAGAGGACACAGAGCAAAGGCATAAAGGCAAGAGACATCGAAATTGTTATTTTGATGAGTCTATATGTTCATATGTATTGCATAGCATTTCTTAGCAACAAAATAATGTATTTCGTCTCTCCCCCTCCCCTCTTCCCTCTCTCCTCTTTCTTCTTTTCAATTTTTGTTTCTTGCGAATATGAAGTCTCAAGTGGCTTCATCTTAGTTCGCTGAGTACATTAAACTCAAGTCTGAAGACTTGTTCCTTCTTTGCGACAAAAAAACTACAACAATCGAAACGACGACGGAGACAGAGAAGGGGAGAGAGCAGAGAGGGAGAGAGGAAGGGGGAGGCAGCTGAAAATGTAATCTCTACGAAATTGCTTCAAGATTGAAGTCCTAAGTGGTTGAGGATGCTTTTCAAATATTAGAACTCTGTCGTCTCTCTCTCTCTCTCTCCTCTCGGCTTTCTTTTATATTGAAGAGAATTTTTCTTCTTATTTGGCTAGTTTACACTTTGTGCTCTACAAAGAAAGGAAAAATAGGAGAGAGGGGAGAGGAAGAGAGGGGGAGAGGAGAGAGAGACGTTGAACATCATAGCTACAAAGTTCTAAATCAGCTTAAAGTGAAATCATGGCGACTGAGATTTTTTGCTGGATTACGAGAAAGTGACGAGAAAGATTCTTCAATTCCGTCTCTCCTCGCATCTTTCCTCTCTCCCTCTCGTCTCTCGCGCTCTTTTATCTCTTCTTTTTTCGTTTTATCTCTCAGCTTGTGTACTGAAGAAGTAGACGTGATACTAGCTGTTCCTCAGTGCTGAGAGACATCTCTGAAATAGTAAGAGACAAGGTTTGAGTGTCAAAGAGAGGAAGAGGGAAAGGTAGAGGGAGAAGAGAGGGAGGGAGAGAGACTAGCAATTGTCATCTCATGCTTGCTGAAGCTCAACCCTGTCAACGAATGTACTTGGAGAGCGATGATATAAAAAATCACATATGTTTACCACTTATTCTTCACTACAAAGAGAACAGAGAGGGAGAGAGGCAGGAGGAGAGGGAGAGAGCGAGAGGCAGAGAGATTTGAAAGAAATGCTCTTATAAGGAGCCTATTATATAAAAAAGGATATGTTCGCCTTTCAAGTCACGTACACAGAGTATCTTATTACTCTTCTATCGTCGCATAAAGGGAATATGTTCTGAGGAAGAGGGGAGAGAGAGAGGGGAGAGAGAGGAAGAGATGACCATCGGACTGTTTTGGAATATGCACAATACCAGAATAATGAGCTCATGTTTGAGCACAAACACAACAACCAGTGACACCTAGCGAGCAAATGAAGCAATGACGCGCAGTTTGAATGTACTCGGGCTTCGAACTTTGAACAGTTCACTTTTACAAAGCGAGTCTCGGAACAGAGTGCAGAGGGAAAGAGCGAGAGAGCGAGAGGGGGGGGGGCACCTTCATTGACACGAGCACTAATAGGCCCCTTTATTGAGGGCAACTATTCGGGTCTAGACGGACCATATGGCACTTCGAGTTTGAACAGTTCCACTGCCTTCAGTTTTTCTGTTACCTCCTAATTTTTCCAAATTAACTTCCTTCTCTCTCTCTCTTTCCTTTTTCTTTACTCCTCCTCTCTCCCTCTTCATCTCTCTTGTTTTTTCTATCTTTCATTTGATAGAGATCTAATTTATTCCTTGTCCAAGCTTGGCATAACTTATTCAAGATTATCGATGATACATGATTGGCAACGACAGAGAGGGAGAGAGAGGAGGGAGAGAGAGAGAGCGAGAGACTGGATTTCGTCTTCCCTTATCGCGACACCTCTCTCCCTCTCTTCCTTTCTCTCTCCGGCGACAAAGCCAGCAATTCTGATCAGACCAATTCTAACGGCCAAATTTTACTCTTAGACATTACTCAGAACGGAATGGGCGAGAGGGGAGAGGGGCGAGAGGCGAGAGAAAGAGCGAGAGAGAACATCGAAGAGAAACGAAAGTACTTGACACGCGTTCGCTTTCCTCTCTTTCTGATTTTCATCTCGCTTTTTTCTCTCCTCTCCCTTCTTTGTTATTAAGCTAATGCCCTCTTTCTTTCTCTATGTTAGTCTCTCTCCCTCTTCCCCCTCTCCCTCTCTTCCCATCACTTCTCTTAACGGACAAGGCAATATAAAACGACAGCCGGCCCAGGACCCCTCCGAAGGCTCCTTTCACTTTCTCTCTCTCTCCTCTCCTCCTCTCCCTCCCTCCCTCTCTTCATCTCCAGTTCGGCTTCTCCTTCGAACAGATGGTCTCTTCTCTTCTCCTCTCTCACGTCGCTTCCTCCTCTCCCTGCTCTCTCCTATTCCTTGCCCTTCGTTGCCCCGGACACCGACTTGGCTTTGTTGGGCAGCTCTCCCCTCAGGAGAAGATCAACTTCACTTTACGCCACTGAGAGAAAACGAAAGCTACAGCGAAGAGCGAAAGCAAGAGAGGGAGGGAGGGAGAGGGAGAGAGATAGGACATGTTCAGTGAACGGTAAACTAGATAGCAGAGAGAAAGCCGAGCCGCCATCTCTCCCTCTCTCCCCCTCTCGCTGTCCTCCTCTACCCGTTTCAGACATTAATGGTTCTCTGTCAGGCCCTCTTCTCAGCGGGACCCCACCTGGCCCTCTTTTCCTCTAGCTCTTTCGCTCTCCCGCTCTCTCCCGCTCTCTCTCTCTCTCTCTCCTCTAGCTCGCTCTCTCAGAAACATGTTACTGTTTGCACGGCCTTCATTAAAGATGACTCACAGGGTTACATGAGAACATGGAAATTCAAAGGCGGAGAGGGAGGAAGAGGCACAGAGCGAGAGAGGAGAGAGGGAGAGAGAGAGAGCGGGAGAAAGTGGGGGACTTTGTGAGACAGAGGAGAGCTCCTCCAGGCGCCACCAACCTTCTCTCTTCCCGCTAGCTTTCCCTCTCGTTGATAAAGAGGGTGCAAGAGAGACCGAGAGGAGAGAGAAGAGGGAGAGAGAGGAGAAGAGGGAAAGAGAGAACAAAGAAAGTTCTGGGCCCCGGATCGCCCCTTTCACAGAACCGATTACACACTTGGAAGTTCTGTTCTTGTACGCCATTCTAGCCCCTGCATGTGGACGGCTTACAAGTCCGTACTGGAGTATTTCTCCCTCTCTCCCTCTTCCCTCTCACCGCTAGTCTTATACAGTTACGATCTCGACGCGTGCCAATTTCTCTCTTTCCCTCTCTCTTGCTCGCGCTCTCTCCCTCTCTCTCTCCCTCTTCGGGCCCTTTTCATTGGCCATTCTTTTCTTTATGTACGCCACTGCATCTAATATATTAGAACTGTTCCCTCGGACAGCCGCCAATATCTCGAAGTGTGAGCAGAGAGACGTTAATCTCTCCCTCTCTCTCTTCGCGCTCTCTCTCTCTCCCTCTCGTCTCATTCTTTCCCATAGATGCCCGAAAGAGCGCCGATGAGTCAGAAAGTAGAGAGAAAGAGAGCGAGAGGATGAATCGTTAAGTAGGCACTCAGATTCTCGGGACAATGTGCTCTTCTTGCGCTCTCCCTTTCCCTCTCCCGCGCTCTCTCCCTCTCCTGTTGCCCCTCACAAGCCCGGGCATTCTGGGGCGGATGAGCCATCCCAGTGTACGCCACTAAGTTTGATGCCCTTTACTGTCTGGTCTAGACAATCTAACGACCTTTTCTTCTATTGCCGTCTCCCACCCACTCGCTGTATCTCTCTCCCTCTCTCCTCTCATCGGATATTACATGTGTCATCCTTAGCGGGTGGTGTCAACTGAAAGGGAGAGAGGGAGAGAGACAGAGACGATTGCTAGATCAATCTTCATATATTATTCTTAGGAGTAGAACCGTTTAGTTCGACGCCTTCTCGAATTTAGTTCTGTGAGTCGAAAAAAAGAGATCGCCGCTGCGTGTAATCGCGCACCCTCTCCCCCTCTTTCCTCTCTCCCTCTCTGCAGCTCTATTGCACAAGTGTGTAATATTTTCGCTGTGGTTCACCCTTTCGGCACAAGCTTCTCTCTTTCGCATGCTCTCTCTCTCTCCCTCTCTCCTCTCACTTAGTCTATGTATCCGTTTAAGAAACGAGAGGGCGAGAGGGAGGGAGAAAGGAGAGATGGAGAGGGGAAAATTCTTTTTTGACTACGATTATTTGCTAGGAACAAACCAGTAATTTTCACTTTCCGCTCCATGTCGCTCTCCCTCTCTCTCCATCTCTCCCTCTCTGGAAAAATCCAGACCTACTAAGTAATAAAAACTGCTTGATGTGTATCACTTTTCATTAAGTGGAGAAGAGAAGGAGAGGAAGAGAGGGAAAATAATTGGCCTAAGTAAATTAATGACACTTCGAGGGGAGAGGGGGAATTTCCTGCTAAGCCTGGGAGAGAGAGAGGGCGACAAAAAAATAGAATTACTTCCAGTTTAAGAACATATGCAAACGTATTACATCACCTAATGTTCTGAAAGTCAAAGAGACGGGAGAGAGAGAGAGGAGAGAGGGAGAGAGAGAGGGAGAGAGAACGATCCCTCTCTTGTGTGCATTTCGAATACATCAAGATTGTTCAGAGCAAAGAAACTCCGGGAAGTGAGAGCCGGAGAAGGGAAAAAGAGGGAGAGAGAGATAGTCCGTCATCTTTCAAAATTGACCCTGACTTGGGACTGAAAACTCTGGGGACCGTGTTTCAATTGCGCTCTGAGATTAATTAGAGCAATAGAGGAAGTCGAGAGGAGGCTTCGGCCGTTTTTTTAGCCTGACCACAGGTTCTCTTTCGAGTTTATCATTTTCTTACATGTTCACAATGTTGACCGAACGGAACAAGGAAGAGAGGGAAAGGGAGAGAGGGAAAGGGGAGAGAGAGAAAGGAGAAAACATTTACTTGTCCTTCTCTTTTTTCATTAGCCACAGTATCATCTTCATTCTTTTCTTATATAGAAACAAGGTACACATCGTTTTCTTTTAACAATGCCATTTTATTCAGTTCATTAACTTTTCCCTCTCTCCTCTCCTCTCACCTTCAGCAAGCTCCCCCTCTCTTATTCTCTCCTCTCCCTCCCGTTCATCTTTGTTTACTCTGCTCCAATTTCTTTCGACATTACACGAGAGACAAAATTGACTTGCTGATCATCTTAGAAACAACTTGTCGAACACTATCCGGATGTTCTAGAACTTCTCTCTCCCCTTCCTCTCCCCTCTCCCTCTCTCTCTCTTTCTCTCTTGACAAGATGTCTCGCAATACAATTGGAATGACTTTTTTGTTTGATCGGACAACATTTCACTCAGAAAGAGGCGGTAGAGGGAAGGAGCAAGAGAGACGGAGAGAGAGGAGAAGGAAAGAGAAAAGAAAGAGCGAGAGAGAGGGGGGAGAGAGCGAGTGGGAAGGGAAGCCTTCGCACCTTGCAAAGTATGTTCTAGAGGGACACGAAGTAAGAAGAAGACAAAATTCGTAACAAAGTACAGTGTATATGATGAAAGCATAGAGAGAAAGAGAGCGAGAGCAACAAGAGAGTGATACATGTTGCTTTCCCTCTCTCTCTCTCCTCTCCCCTTCCCCTCTCGCTCTCGGATTGCGCTCTGTTTGTTGGCAGTGCACTTTGGTGTCCTCACTCAGTCTTGGCTTTCAACGTGAAGAAAGGAAAGAGTTGAAAAGAGATGGAAAGATAGAAGTGCCGCTCTCTTGAAACACTAGATGCTCTCTCTCCCTCTCTCTCATACGTAAACTTTTCCGGTGATTGCGAAAGACAGAGAGGGGAGAGGGGAAGAGGAAGAGAGGACGAATAAAAAGGAAAGACTTGCAAGACCTCAAGACACTTGAACAAGCAAATGCGTTCTGTGATGTATGCTCAGAGAGAGGAGAGAGAGAGAGGAGAGAGATGGAAGGACAAGAAAAGAAAATGGAAAAGAGATTACCTTCCCTATTTTATTCTTCTTCTTCATGCCTATCTCTCTGACTCTTTCTCTCTCTCCCTCCATCCCCCTCTCCCTCTCTTCCTTTCTTTTAGAAACTATTCTCCTGGTGACATATTATCTACAGCATGTATAAGATTTCTATATTTTATTCTCTGTGCTCTCTCTCTCTCTCCCTCTCTCTCTCTCTTCAGGTAAAAAGAGACTGGTTCGCAGTAACATTGGCAAGATAAAAGTATGGCTTTTCTGAGCTCAACTCTCTCTCTCCCCCTCTCCCTCTCTCTCTTCCCCTCTTATCCTTCTTATTCTTTTCCATTTCACGTCTAGACGTACAAATCTACTGTGTCATACACTGCGTTACATAACAAGTCCAGAGAGAGGGAGAGGGAGAGAGGGAAGATGAAAAAGGTGGAAGCTGAGAGGGGCAAGAGAGAAAGAACAAGAAATAAAACAAGAAGAGAGGGAGAGAGAGAGAGAGAGAGAGAGAGAGCGAAATGGAATTGGGATACTTTTTAACAACGCAACGTCCATTCTATAAGAAGATATTACGAAACTATATTTCTCGTATATTTCTGTTATATTTCAGAAATATTTGTTTCTCATCCGATCAGAGAAAAAGAAAGGGAGAGGGGAAGGCAGCGAGGAAGAGGGAAGAGAGGCCTCTCTGCCTTCGTCGCCCCTTCTCCCTTCCTCGACCAGCATCTCCAGTAATAAGTTGCTCTCATATTCCTTGAGATGAAAAATATATATCTATGATTGCTCTCACAAGAAAGCTTTCCATAAAATATCATATCAAGTATTGCGTCATGATTTGTTCAGATTGTTGTGAAACTTCCAAAGTTTGTTCCAATGTACAAATTGTAATGAACAAGGCAATCAGTTAAGAGAGAGAGAGAGGGAAGAGAGGGAAGAGCGCCCTCTGTGATTCTCAGACACCAGTGTCTGCGACATGTCTGGCCTCCCTCTCTCCCTCTCCCTCCCCGTGTCGCCGTGCAGTCTAGGAAGACTCCCCCGCCGCCCATGGATGTATGACCGTCGCCCGGCAAAGAGGGAGAGAGGAGGGGGAGAGGGAGAGAGAGTAGTGAGAGGAGAGAGGGATCTTAAGGTCTGCACGCGAATGCCGTCTGCTTCTCTTCTGTCATTTTTCTCTTTTTTCGTCTCTTTGCTGAAAGAAATTCAAAGAATAGATTACAAGAAAAGATTTCTTTTCCTCTCTCCCTCTCTCTCTCCTCTCTCGTATTTCTCTTTTTGGCACTTGGTCCGAGAGATGACCCCAAAAAATTCTAAAAGTGCTCTCTCTCTCTCCCTCTCTTTTATTCATAGACGCGTGCTATGTGCCACCTGCAAAGCGCGACCGGCTGCCAGCCGCTCTCCCCTCCTCCTCCTCTCTCTCTCCCTCTCGCTCAGCTCCTTAAGACTGTTCCAGCCGTCTTAGCTTTTCAACAGACAGCCAGCGAGCGATAGTTGAGGGGGAGAGGGAGAGAGGGAGAGCGATTCAAGACACGGAGAATAATCGAGCGAAGCCCTGTCCGTGGAAATAATAAAAAAAAGCTGAAAAGGAGAAGGTAAGAGACGTCTCTCGCTCCGAGTCTGTCTCCCTCTCTCCCCCCCTCTCTCTCTTCCAGTGTCCCTTTGTCAACAAGCAGCCGCTAGTCGACCTCTTTTCTGCCGTCTCTTGCTCTCTCCTTCCTCCTTGCACACTTTACCATTGTATAACGGTTTCTTTCCTTTCCCTCTCTTTTTTCTTCTCTCTCTCCTCCTCGCTCTCTTTCTCTCTTCCCTCTTCCACTCTTCTCTTTTTCCTCTCTCCTCTCTTACGGGCTCAGGGTTTCTACCTTCAAACCCTTGGAGTCTGAGACAAACAACACGTGCCGTCTCTCTTTCTTTCCCTGAGCTCTCGGGCTCGCTTTCTCGCTCTCTGTCGCTCCCTCTCACCCTCTCTCTCCTCCCTCCTTCCCTCTCTCCCCTTCCAGACACCGCTTGCACGTGCCAGCTGTCTAGCTGTCTAACCGTAACAAAGTGAGAGACGAAAAAATGGCTCCAGGGGAAGAAACAGTTATGAGACATTTCAGGACATTTCATCTCTCGGAGAGGAGAGAGAGAGGGAAGAGGAGCAGAGAGAGAAATTCGAATTTTGATACAGTCATAAAGGCAACAAAGGTGAACCTTCGGAGTCGCAAAGTTAATGGCGCTTGAATTCGAAGAGAGAGGAAATACACTCGAGTTCTAGAACCGATCTTGTGAACTTGTTCAATGACTTTGAAATCGTTTCCTTTTTTCTTGTGACACAATATAACAGAGGGAGAGAGAGAGAGAGAGAGAGAGAGAAAAACTTAGGAAATGTTTTTCCTTGCTTCGACGCTCGAGAGGGCGAGAGGAGAGAGGCAGAGGAGGAGAGGGAAAGGGAGAGAGACGAGTCCTTTCTTTAGTGGGTAATTTTCTTGTCTCAATGACTCTCTGCCTTGTTCGCTCTCCGTGTTGCGACATTTCTGAAATGTAGCACTTTGGAACCGTTTCCTCTCCTTATTTCGCTCTCCCTCTCTCCTCTCTCCCTCTCGCTAGTTCTCTCTTCTCTCTGACAAAGAAGAAAAAAGAAAACAGAATGATTCCAAGAAAACTACATTCAAGAAAAGTAGACATTTCAATGGCAGAGAAAATGACATGAATGTCTGAGAAAGAACGACAAGAGAGGAAAAGAGATAAGGGAGAGAGAGAGAGGAGGGAGAAGGGGAAGGAGAGAGACGATTCGATTTCTTTTTTCCAGTTACAGTAGCAAGCAAGATAAAGAGACATCGAGTTCTAACCACCATTCTGAGACGAAGTCATACAAAGTTACGATGCAACGGCAACAACACTTAGCGCCGAGAATTCGAATATTCGAGGTCCTTGAACAGTTCTTTCGACTTGACTTTCCTTCGTGCTCTTCGCTCTCCCTCTCTCACCCTCTTCGCCCTCTTCCTTTTCTTCTCGTTCACGTCAAAGCTTCGAAACGTCCACTAGAACCGTATTCAGTTCTGTCCAATGTCCACATATGTCCACTTTTTCCCTTCAAGTCGCCTTTCAGTTTTGTATTTCTTTTCTCTCTCTCTCCCCTCTCTCCCTCTCGCTCTTTTCCTCTCCTCTCTCCTTCGCTACTTCTTATGTTGCCCTTTGTATTGTGTCAAAAAGAAATTGACGCAATACATGACAAAGAGCGAAAGAGAGGGAGAGAGAGAAGTTTGACGACACTATGGGTAAGAAATTTGATGATATAACATAACAGTGAAAATGAGTGAGAGGAGAGAGAAAGGGAGAGAGAGAGAGGGGAGAGGAGGGGAAGAGGGTGAAAGCAAGAAAGGAAAGAAAGACAAGTTCTAATATTACAATAAACCGAGACAGACAAGAAAAAACAAGTTAGACAGTTAGATGTGAAAAGAACAAAGGATATGATAGATGAGAGGAGAGAGAGAGGGAGAGAGAGAGGAGAGAGAAAGAGAGCGAGAGAGGAAAAGAAAGACACTACTGAGGTTGACACTTGTTTCTGAGATGTTCGACATGTTCTAAATTTTCAGAACCATGAATGGAATTCACTCGCGAATCAGGACATTTCTGTCGCTCTCTCCTCTCCCTCCCTCTCTCACGTTCACTCTCTCCTCTTCAAGTGTACAAGTTGCGAAAGAGGAGAGAGACGAACCGGGAAGAAGGACATGATCACTACTTTCAGATTTCATTCGATCACGTAGGACATAAAATCTAAGCACTGTAGAACAGAACCTTTATTTCGTCGAACTTGTCTCGCAAAGTTTGTACATTTCAAATGTACAACAAGGTTCACACACACACACCAGTTCGACATGTTCGCAAGAACCGCGTCAGATCATTATGGAAACCCATTAAATGTTTCTCGACATTCGCTCTCCCCCCTCTCTCTCCCTCTCCTCCTTTCTTCCCTCTCTCCTCTCGCGTCACGTCCAGCACATTATTCGAGTTCTAAATGTCCTAAGAACTCGACAAAACACGCAAATCGTTCTGCATTTCGAACAACACAATGGCACACAACTTATCTGTCATTGGCAATATTAAGTCTCATAATTCAAGAAAAGGTCATTATGTTCTAGGACATTAGAACCTCGTGTTGGACTCTTAGAACATTTCGTGAAAACAATGAGAAACACTTCAAATATGACTTCTTAGTGCAAAATCGATACTCTGGACATTTCGAGTAGAACATTTGGGACACAACTGAGTTCGAAATGTTCAACCTCAAGTGAACTGTTCAATTTTGTCAAAAATGACTCACCTTTCTGTTCGAATTACTGTTCTGGAAATGAAGTTCTGGTCACCAGGTTGACAACCACAGCAATTAAAGTTAATTCAGTTCGAAATCACTGTCGAATTTAGTACAGTTGTACCTCTTTTCGAACTGTTCGCTGTAACAAGTGTCTTTGCGTTCACTTGCAACTCGTAAGTTGGGCAAACAATTTACTCAGAACAGCGCACTCGGAGAGAGAGAGAACGTGAGAGAGATGTCTAGAGAGGGAGAGGGGAGAGAGAGAGGGAAAGAGAGACATGAGAACTCGAAGAGCGAAAGTCTTGAGACCGCGCAAAGGCTGAGAGGACGAGAGGGAGAGGGAGAGACAGAGCGTTTTTTTCTCGAAACGGTGCAGTTGCGTTCTTGTCGCTTTCTTTTCTCCCTCTCTCTCCCTCTCTCTCCCTCTCTCCTTGACAACGCTGAAACAAAGCGGAAAGCGATATCTGACGAACGCTGTGTTCCAAGATGTGTCTAGACACTAATGAACAATAGTGAAGACGAAGCGACAGACTTGCAACTTGTCATTAAAACGTTTTAATATTTTGTTAGAAATTCGATTAATAATATTATTAATGGATTAAAAATGTATTCGACGATTTCATTCCATATTTCAACTTTCGGAATAGCCTTTTTATACTTTGACCATCTTGCAGTGCAGCTGCAACTGTTGAGCAATATTAGCCAATCAGTCGCTCAACTTCAACCTTGAACGAACAACAGCTGGATTTATTGGATATGAATTTTGATTGACATTTAATCTTTAAACTGCTTCAATCAAAAGGAATCTAAATTAAAGTGTTGCATTGATACACGTCGTCTTATTCACCAATGCAAAGACTATGATGGCTAGAAACGTAGGCAGTGCAAACACAAATCGGAAAGTATTCTTAGCAATTATTCAAAAATAATTCGATTGAAATTCTTAATTACCCATTAATTGTAGTTTAGATTTAAACCCAAAAAACGATTAACAGATTAGAAATAGCCTTAAACCAGAAAAGAGCGCCATCTAGCGGTGGCGTCCGCACACTGTGTCACTTCATCCTTCACACTGTAGTGTTAACCCGGTTTCCATTTGTACCTTCGTCAACCTTGTCTCGTTAATTTATTGACCTTTCATCATGGCCGCCCTCTTGGTCTACACATCACGAAGACTCAGTGGTGGTTGCAATCAATTAGCAGCTTTGCTTAATTGTGGCTCAGAAGCTGCTAGAACGCCGGCTGTTGAGAAGGTAACAGCTGATCTCTCTGGTTTTCTTGTTTGCTAAATTACAGTTCTTTCCCCTATCTGACTGTTTAGTTGATTCTTTTTGGTGGTAGGTCGTCGAAGCAGTTTTCCACGCAAGGTGAGTAAAGTCAGATATGATTAGAGTTGATTCAGTGACCAAATCTGGCTGTAGGTTCAAGATGCTCAGCGAAACAAGTGCAAGTTGTCCAGCGAATCAGGTTAGAACTGTTTTCATCATCGCAATTTAATAGATCATCTTGATTACTTGCCCTCTAATAACTCCGGTCAATTTTTGTTGATAGTGATGGGATCCTTAGGAGCAATAACTTACTACTCAGCAGTAATAGGTTTGCTGTTGTTACCTGCAGTCGTCTCATACACGCAACCAACAATTTGTGTGAGTAGACAGTTTACGTTCTAATTCTTCTCTCTTGCCGAGGAGAATGGAGTAGAACTTGTTTCATACATAATATAGAACACCTTAATGACATTTCCTCGTTTATCTCTTAGATGATGAAGTTCGAGTCGTAAATGTTCCCCAGTTGGCTGAGTCCTTAAGCGAAGGTGACATTAGATGGGAAAAAGGTACTGTAGTGCAATTCACTTTGGCCACAATTAACTTAATGGTGATATGTCTTCCTGTTCTAAACAATAGCCGTCGGTGATTCGGTTCGCGAAGATGACGTAGTTGGTGAAATTGAAACGGATAAGGTAGGAGAGGACGCATGCAGTGAACTAAGTCACGAACTGTTCTGAACGTATTTATGGTCTGGGTCAGAATAATTCATTAGTGATTCCGTGTCCCTGTCAATAGAGAGAACACACTGGTGACTAGAATGAACTAAGAATCAAATTACTTGAAAGCACTCTCCTTTCTTGTTGGGTGTGGTTCTGAAGAGCTCATCCGTGAAGCAAGTGGCTACCGTTGCCCTATTCTTTCGCTTATGTGCTAAGCACTTTCAAGAGGGAGAGGAAGAGAGCGAACGGCAAAGTTGCAGAACATTTACATGCTGGAGCAGTCTCTTATCGCAAGGAAGTTTATGGCCAGGACAGTTTTTTGCCCGAACATAATTTGCTCATTGCCGTCTCTCTCCCTCTCTTCTCCTCTCCTCTCGAGTAATGAGTCAGCAAAGATATTAATGCAGTTGGACTAGCTTGCAAATTAAACTTGGACACAAAAATTCTAAGGCAGTCCATGACCATCATCATTAAGAGGGTTCTAGAACCAGGGACACATGTGTGTGTGAGCTTCAGCATGCTTAGTATTCGCAGTTTGCACGAGAACGTTCTAAGCGATAAAAGAAGAAGTAAAAAGAAGCAATTTCCCTTTTTGTATGTCCATGTTCCTGTGCAAAATGTTCGTCAAAGATAATAGTTGGCCGCATGAGTAACTCTGAGCTAATTAGTTCGAACCCCCTACTCTGTGTACAATGAATACTTTTGAACATTATGTATTTCGGAAAGAGGGCGAGAGAGCGAGAGGGAAAGGGAGAGACATCTGTGAACATCTAAACAAACATGCTCTTCTTTCAGACCTCGATTCCGATTCCGTCCCCTTGTTCGGGAGTAATTGAAGAGCTTCTTGTCGAGGATGGTTCTACCGTGAAGCCCGGAGATCCCGTTCTGAAGATTCGAGTCGGACCCGCCGGAGCCGGAAGTGCAGCACCAGCAAAGGCCAAGGAGGCACCCGTCGAAGCTGCCGTCGCGCCGCCCAGTGGCAATATACCGACAACCGCACCGCCGGCAGCAAAGCCACCCACGGCCCCGCAAAGTCAGAAGCCGACCGCAAGTGTGAAGGCGCCCTCAGCGCCAGCTGGCGGCCAAGCTCCGGCGGCCACTCCGGGTCTGAGGACGGAAACTCGGGTCAAGTCGAACCGAATGAGGCAGCGAATTGCCCAGCGGCTGAAGGACGCTCAGAACACCTACGCCATGTTGACCACCTTCAACGAGATTGACATGACGTAAGTTGTCGACTTGCAATTTAAGGGACCATTTGTTGATTTACACATTCGCCCAACTTTCCAGGAACGCCATTGACATGCGCAACCGGCACAAGGAAGCATTTGCAAAGAAGCACAATCTCAAACTTGGCTTCATGTCGGCCTTCGTCAAGGCGTCCGCTTTTGCCCTTCAAGATCAGCCAATCGTGAACGCCGTTCTGGACGACCAGGAAATAATCTACCGCGACTACGTCGACATTTCAGTGGCCGTGTCGACGCCCAAGGGACTAGTGGTTCCGGTGTTGCGCAACTGCGAAGCCATGAACTATGCCCAGATTGAGCGGGCCATTGTGGACATGGGCGAGAAGGCGAGGAACAATGCCCTGGCCATTGAGGACATGGACGGCGGTACCTTTACCATCAGCAATGGCGGCGTCTTTGGCTCGGTCTTTGGCACGCCCATCATTAATCCTCCCCAGTCGGCCATTTTGGGCATGCACGGTATCCACGAGCGACCCATTGCCATCGCTGGCAAGGTTGAAGTGAGACCCATGATGTACATCGCTCTCACCTATGACCATCGTCTCATCGATGGCCGAGAGGCGGTCACCTTCCTGCGCAAGGTGAAGGCTGCCGTCGAGGACCCCAGGATCATGTTGCTGGACATCTAGAATTAAGACTGGAATCGACTCTAATTGCTATTCAAATCTAGAAATGTCCAGCTCTCTTATTCTTCTCCTTGGTTCCTTTGCCTGTCAAAAAGAAACCGACTCAACCGTGAATTGTAGTGAATGCTTACATTGCTTCTTAGATAAAATGTCCCTTGAATATGTAGCTTCAGTTTGTTTGTTTTAGACTGAACACCTCTAAATTACTGATCACAGTAAAGGAAGCCAGCTCTCGTAGAGCTGATTTAAGGTCAAGATCTAGAATGGTTTAAACACTTAGCGAACGAAATGGTCTGACTTTCTTGGGTTTCCTTAAACAAGATCAATGAAGAAGAGTCGAGATTTGCCAAAAATTAGATTAATTACACAATTTTATATTCAGTTCAATAGTTTTACAGAATTACAGTTCTCGCATTTTAAACGTAAAGAGTTGAATCTGCAGTATCACAGTTTTACCAGTGTGAAAAATGTGTGTCGCGATGCCTTGTTTTTTCGTGATCCTACAACCATCTTAATTCAAGTGAGACACATCTTTGCGTGACTAATTTGCACCTTCAATCTCTCTTATCATGCCCAGAACTTGAGGGACCAGCTTCCGGTTCCGTTGCATCGTCAGGCTGTTCGGAGTGGCCATTCGAAGCGTCTGAACTGGCAAAGCGCTCGAGGCGTCGCAATCTAATCTCTTCCTTCTTT
Source organism: Halotydeus destructor (assembly GCA_022750525.1). Taxonomy (NCBI): domain Eukaryota; kingdom Metazoa; phylum Arthropoda; class Arachnida; order Trombidiformes; family Penthaleidae; genus Halotydeus; species Halotydeus destructor. Next base: position 278,465 of record JAIUWE010000106.1, on the reverse strand, counting down.
TTCTCTTCTTCGCTCAGTGGGATATTTTCTACATTTTGAGGAGTGTCATTGGATACAGAGGGAGACGGCGTGCTCTCTGCTACGCTCGAAGATGAGACAGAACCGTTCAAGGTGGCATTATTTTGACTTGTAGCTTCAGAACTCGAAGTTGCGGAGCCAGAGCTGCTCGAACTCGCCTGAGGCGCTGTCGGAGCAACATTTTGATATTGTCTAAACTGAAGTGAAGCCGCGTCAAGTAAGGTTCGAATGTCCTGAAGACACCGCAGTCTCGCTTCAATGTTTGCCCTCTCTTGTCCTTCCATTTCTCTCAGCTGTTCGACAGAAAGTTGCCCCAAGTTGGTCGGTGGTCTGGGCATCTGGGGAGCCGAGTTCATCATGAATGTCATCATCATAGGCATAATCGGTGAAACAGGGGGCTGGCCGGGGACAGCCTGTGGCACTGTGGGCGCGGCCTGGGGTGCAGCGGGTGCGGCTTGCTGAGGAAGGCCATTGGCTCTCGGGGCAGCAGGCTGCTGATTGTTGGCATTCGGATTCAGAACATTGTTGTTGTTGTTCCTTTGCTGCTGAGCCATCAGCTGAGCGATCATGGCTTGCTGCCACTGCAAGAAGTTGACCGGATTAACACCAGGCTGTGCGTTTGGCGGTGCTTGACCAGCTGCGGCGGGTGTTGCCCCGGGAGCCCTTAGAACGTCCATGCGACAAGTGGGACACGTTTGCTGCCTTTGGAACCAGCTGCGAAGACACGAGATATGGAAAATATGGCCGCACGGTAACTTCTTGGCAGAGCCATTTCCGCCAATCATCTCTTCTCGGCAAATAATGCAAACATTGTCAGATGACTCTAAATCGGCCACAGTTGCATCAGGATACAAAGTATTCATGTTTCTGATTGCTCGTCTAGACTGGACAACATCGTTCAGTGCCTTCTTGAAAGCTCTCATTGACAAGTACATTGGCCTGATAGCAAACAGCGGGAAGGTGTGAATCTTCATCATGATGGATATGAAGGATAGGTAGAGAATGACTTTAGCGAATCCCATCAACAGTTCACCGTAGAGTAAGTAGACCGCTTTGTCGTCCCAGGGATTCTCGCGGTGCAGATCAATGAAGTGTAGAACATACTTGACAGCTATGTTCATCACTACCGTAAACAAGATGGCGTACTCAAATCCAAACACTAGTTGCACTGAAGCACCCTTTGCCAGTGTTGACTGGTAGGCAAGGTGAACATTCAGGGCATCCAAGCCCCAGAGCAGAGCCAGCAATGAGATGACCCTAATATGGAATAACACGGAAATGTTTGGTGATCTTTCCATAAAGTCCACTCGGTCTTCGGCCAACCAGTGGAAACACTTCAAGAACAGTAACAGGGTAAACAGTGCAACGAATTTAGGAGACAGGTCATCTCGGAATACAGTGAACGCCAGGCAAGTTTCGGTGACCGCGTACCAGCTTCGTTCAATCAAGTGTTCCATCTCAGCTGCCCTTAGCTGGCCAAAGAATACCTTCCTGACCAACTTGCCGGCCAGTAGGACAAAGACGAAGGCTTGGACATACAGTATGGCCATAGACGGGTTTGATTTGGTCAGGTAAACCACTGACGGATAGAATTGCTTCTTTTGATAGAATGCATTTGTCAGCACGGCCGCCGTCAGTACGCCACTGCCCAGAGTGACCAGGAGGGCCTTCATCTCCTTTAACGCAATGATTGATTCCGGTTACTCGACAGAACACACTCCAGAACAAAAAGTAGCTTGCAGTGATGCAACCAAACCAAATTTAACTGAACTTTAGACACGTCAGAGTAGCGGCGCAAGACAGGACACCAAGTGACGCTGCGACGCCAACATAGATGGCGCGCGTGTCGTCGGCAGTAAATTACACACTCTTGCCATCGCCCGACACAGTTTGCAGTGTTTACACACAGTCATCTCGTCAGCTTGATCCAGTTCCGGCTCCTTGAGCTTCTTATTCTTATCTGAACATTCCATTTGAGTTCTGGTCAAGGGAAGGACCAAGGGTCAACTGATTTAAAGATGTCAGCCTTGTCAGCAATCTATTTCCTGGACATGAAGGGCAAGCCGTTGATAGCGAGAAACTACCGAGGAGACATTGATACAAGTGTCATTGAGAAGTTTATGCCTCTGCTGATGGACAAGGAGGAAGAGGGAACCCTTAATCCAGTTCTGAGGTTCAATGAACAGATCAACTTCATGTGGACCAAGTATTCCAATCTGTACATTGTTGCCGCTTCAAAGATAAACAGCAACGTAGCTCTGGTCTTTGCTTTCCTTCACAAGCTGGCATCTGTTCTGAGTGAATATTTCAAAGAACTCGAAGAAGAGTCAATTAGAGACAATTTTGTTCTTGTTTACGAACTGCTTGATGAGCTGATGGACTTTGGTTACCCTCAGGTGACTGACACTAAAATTCTTCAAGAGTACATCACACAAGAGGGACACAAGATGGAGGCTGCTGCCCCTCGGCCACCAATGGCTGTCACCAATGCAGTGAGCTGGCGAACGGAAGGAATTAAGTACAGAAAGAATGAAGTTTTTCTGGACGTTGTTGAAAGTGTCAACTTGTTGGCCAATGCAAGTGGTTCCGTCCTGAGAAGTGAAATAGTTGGCAGCATCCGGATGCGAGTCTATCTAACTGGTATGCCTGAACTTCGGTTGGGACTGAATGACAAAGTTCTGTTCGAGAGCACCGGAAGAGGAAAGAGCAAGAGTGTTGAGCTAGAGGACGTAAAGTTCCACCAATGTGTCCGCTTGTCCAGGTTCGAGAATGACCGAACGATCAGCTTTGTGCCACCGGATGGCGAGTTCGAACTAATGTCATATCGCCTTCATACGCACGTCAAGCCTCTGATTTGGATTGAAGCAGTTATTGAGCGCCACCAGCACTCGCGAGTCGAGTACATGATCAAAGCCAAGAGTCAGTTCAAGCGACGGAGCACTGCAAACAATGTCGAGATCATTGTTCCAGTTCCGGCCGACGCTGACTCGCCGAAATTCAAACCTGGTGTCGGTTCGGCCAAGTATGCGCCGGAAATGAATGCCCTTGTCTGGACCATAAAGTCGTTTCCGGGAGGCAAGGAGTTCCTTTTGAGAGCCCACTTCGGACTTCCGTCCATCGACAGTACTGAACTGGAAGGCAGACCACCGATTCAAGTTAAATTTGAAATTCCTTATTTCACAACTAGTGGCATTCAAGTCAGATACCTGAAGATCATTGAGAAGAGCGGCTACCAAGCTCTTCCTTGGGTCAGATATATTACGCAAAATGGTGACTATCAGCTGAGGACTTCGTAGTTAACTTCTACGTGTTACATCTGTTGTGCAATGCTTTTACTTTTCACTGTGAAGTTTCTCGGTGTAACTTCGTGATCGCTTATTGTACGAGCAAGTTAATTAAATCATCATATACTGGATCGTCTTTTACTCTTTGTTTAGTCAAATCAGTTTCACAATTCGATTAAATGTAACCGACAGATGGCGGTTAAAGCGTTGCTACGTTTTCTAGCGTCTGGAAAGCGCCAACTCTGGAAGACGATACCGAGACAGGTGAAGTTGTTATTTTAACTAATATGAAATTAGTTCGTAAGAAAACGATTGAGTTTCCCAACTATGCTTCAGACCACCGAAAGCATTTTAATCACCTATCTGCTCAGTTCAAGTCCAAGAACATTCCCAAGCTCTTGGCTTTAGAACAAATTGGTTATCATTCCTTTCGTGATCAAGCGATTTTCTCGTTGATCAGAGATGTAAGTTGTTTGAAGGCCACAATCCAAATTAATCTTGAGTTTTAGAACAACATCACCTACAGCAAAGCGTATGGTGTGCAGAAAAAGAGAGCCATCTATCTGCAAAAGTGAGCGATTTTCATGTTGAGTTCTGAATGTCCTAATCAGCGTTGTTCTGTCACATAGCGACAAGGCCTGGTTGGATGATCTGAAGAAATGTGATTCATTGTAAGTACGTCAAAATTAGTGACAGTAAAGATTTATCTCTGATGAAAGGTTCGGCAAAAGCGGACCGGCGCTCATATGGGATGTGAAAGAAAAGAATACAGAATTCCTTCAGAACCGGAAGCTCGGAAGAACTTCAGAAGTATTGATACTGGAACCGCAGACATATGTGAGCTTTAGAATTCATCTCACACTTGTTTACTTTATGGTGTATCGCAGGAAACTATTGACAAAGATAAACGATGCACTCAAGTTGCGTATGTTTTATATCTCATTGATAACTGGATCTATAGGGTTCATCCGGACACTGGCGATATCATGAAAGAAATATATCTTAGTCCCAAAAAGGATGATGTGTCATATACATTGTTTCAGTTTGACCCGCACTCAGAGCTGGTGATAGCTTCAAGTTCACCCGTAGAAGGCGTTCAGAGAATTGCTCTTTTCAAAATATCACCTTTGAGATTCTACGCAATGTTCGACTTGACAAACACTGTAAGATTCTAACTATGTTCTACTCGAAAATAATGTGCCGTATCATTTAGGTTATTCCTCATTTCAAGAAAGCTGAAATCTACAATGACATGCTCATTGTCCACTATCACTACGGCGGAAGGCATCAAAGACCAATACAGTTGTTCGATATTCGTAAAGTACTCGCCCAGAACCAGCCATATTGCCAATGCGACCTTGGCCAAGAATGTCCTCGTCACGGACCGCTAGGAGTCAAAGATAACGGCATTCTTCCGAATTATACGATAACGACGCTGGGAGAGCCTCTATTCGCGATCAGCGCAGCAAAGTTCTATGGCATTGACTGCTTTCCTTATCATACTATTCTGAAGAATTTCAACAAGAACCAATTCATCATTCAAGACCTGCTCACCGGTGAAACTTTAGCTTCTCGAGACAGAACCGCTGGCGACAAAGATTTCTGCTACTTCATGGGCGACCTTAGCAATCGAGTTCTGCTAAAGACATCGAGTTGTGTGGAAATCTGCAGTCTAAAGTTTTTGAGAAAGTTGACCAATTTGCCATCGATTTCTGAGTTGTCTGGCAGTTCTGAAGTCGCACCTTCAAGTTCTGCCATATGGAAAGATGAACGTCCCAGAGACCAGATAAGATTTAGCTTTTCGAGTGAGAAGACAATGAACATTTCGAGCAGACCAAAAAGGCGAGCTTCAACGAACGTATCATACGTCCCTAAGGTGAGTTGAACATGAGTCGATAGTTCAGAAAGTCTCAAGTTTCCTTTCAGGAGCCACTTGTGCTACAAGTGTGCTGCGATTACGACTTGCAGGTTATCGCCATTTTGCATCGCGGTATGTCCGACCACTCAGAGCTAGTCTTTGCCCGAGCGACACTGAAGTCCGTTTTGCCGGAAGTAGCAAACCCGGACTCTGGCGTTCCACGAAAGAGGAAAGCTGACACGAACTCGACATCGGGCGGAACCAAAGGCTCAGTATCACTATATGACATGCGAACTGGCGTTCCGATTCATAGCTTTGCGCTCGACATTAACCTGGATTCGGTGAGTTCTGAAAAGGATAGAGAACTTTGCTTGACCAGTAATTTTCTAGGCCAACGCTTACGCAATGTTCTACTGTGCTGAATACATTGCCATCACTGAAGAACAAGTGCTTGCGAGAAATTTCAAGCTTCATCTTTACCGTTTGAAAAGAGTAGATTACTAGAGATTAAAATTCGACGCATCAAAGAACTCGAAGTTTAAGCCGAAGTTCTTTCCGTTTTTACTGATCTCGTTTTTTTTTGTAAAACAATACGCGTTTTCTGTGACAACTTGGACGTGACTAATCAATGAGTTTCTTGGCCTTGAAAAAGCGGCGAAGGTAGAGTACTTGCCAAGTAGCGAGACCAAGGAGACAGCACATCGAGAAGACGGAAAGGTACATGACTCGGCTATTCGTTGATTCTATGCACAAGTAACAAGATCCCACAATTAGTCAAATCAATTAGTGTGCAGATTAAAGATTCAATTCAATGTCACGTACCGTTAGTGTCACGCATTTCCTGTTCACGGGCCTTCATGTACTCAAAGTCGGCCACAATGGAGCTAGACAAGTCCTCCAGCTTGGCCAACTCCATTTCCATGGGCTTTAACTTGCCCACGTGGGCAATCTCTTCGTAATTCTTCGCCTCGACGCCATGTTTCATCTCTAAGTGGACTTCCCTTGCTTGCTGCACTGGCGACTGGTGGGCAACCAGACAAAAATCGAATATGTCATCCTCGTCCGAGGTGACGGCAAAGCGGCCCTTGTCGATGCTTTCCCTAGAGAAGGCTACATGTCCCTTCGAGTCGGTGATCAGTAAATCGGCCCGAGCTGAGCCGTCAGACAATTCGTAGTCACCGGAAACCAGGACTCCTTTTCGCATTTCTTCCTTCAGACATCGCCGGGTGTTAGGAAATAAATGGAATCTTACTGCATGTGATGAGGTGATGCTGAGAAATAGTATCAGTAAACTGAAGTATGGCAAGGGTTCCATGCTTCTTTTATCACAATCAACTTCTCAAGTCTTAGTTGTACATAAAACTAGACCAGAAAACACCTTTAATTGGGATATTTTCAGTATTTAATACCAACGTTTCAAAAGCCGGGATGACGTGTAAATAGAAACTCGGGGACCGTTTCCTTAGAACAGGCCAACCCTGGATAAGTCTCGAAGGTGCAATAAACTCTTTTTGTAATTAAGCATAGCTGTATTAGGTGTCTTGATCGTGACCAACCGAATTTAACTAAGGTTTTTATTAAGCTACTACCTGAGAGAAGATCAAGTTCAATGTAATCGATAGCTACAGAAAATTCACGGATTAAACGGATATAAAAGCGCACTTCTTAATCATGGCCTTAATTATCGGTCTAAATCGCGATAAAAATGAGTGGTCGCTACCCTTTTCCTAAAACTTCGGATGAAGCAAAGAAGAATGAAGATGAGAGACGTCGTTTAAGCGGTAACTACACATTGACCAATCCAAACTTCGGCTCAAACTGAATCAACCATTTTCAGAGCAATCAAGCAAGAAACCACAGCACGACGTCCGTGGCAGAAAAGACGACGCAAAGGACAAGTACAAGTGGGGACAAAAGTGACAGCGACTTTAATTAGCTTGACTGAATTGTGAACAAGTGCTCTTTCTGGCGACGTCGTTAGCATAAACTATCAGTAACTTCCGGTGAATAAAAGTAACTTTGAATTTTCAACTGATACTAACAGGTTTCATCTGAATACTCCAGGAAACGGAAGAGATAGCACTGCCTCAGCTATACTGGCATTCTTATGATTGTTCAAAGGTTGAGTACAGCGTTCGCTCTTCAGCCCTTTGAGCGGCCAGCCAAAGGTCATCTTCGTTTTTGGCCAACAGCTGCAGGGACACGCTTTTAGAACCTTTATCATCTTTGGTCAAAAGTTCTATATCTTGTTCGAAAGCTTCCAATGCGGGATTCGAGCTTGACGCAGAGTTCGGCGATGCCTTCAGAGCACAGTTACTGCTATTCACGTAGACATAGCTGACTGACGGATCAGTAACCAAGTGCGAAGGGTCACTTAGTTGACCATTGTTTGGCGTGCTTAAGTTATACAGTTCTGAAGTACAGAATGGCGTAACCAGGTCAAGTTCAAAGTTCTCATCGTGGATCAGAGCCAGAGTGGCACCATTGACTGTTCTGAAAATTGACATGAATCTTCTGTCCGGAATGTAAAGAACTTGCTTCTTTTTGAACCAATAAGAGCGTTCTTTCACTGTCGATACTTCAGAGCAGATTGCTTCTCTGCACACAATTTGCGTCAGATAAGAGTACAGTTGTCTGGTTTCTTTCAGAGGAAGCGACGAACTGACAAGGTGATCAGACTGAAGGAGGCAAACATCAATCTTTTTGCTTGACAAACTTGAGAATGTAACGTGAGATACAAATGATTGCAATTTCATAAATTTTGAACTGTCCAAAGAGAGATATCGAATGCCTAGAATGGGAATCATGGCAAGTGTAGGTGTCAAGAACCAAGCGAAGAACCTTGACAGAGTGTCTTGCAGAGCTTCTTGTCCTTTCAGCGTGTAGATGTGTTCCATACTTCCGTTCAACAAATAGAATGCGTCATAAATATTCTGGATTAGCGACTGCGAATTCGATGATGATGTTCCACTCGTTGATGAAATAGACATCCAGTAAGCTGGTTCTTCTATTTTCTTCAAATGAATTGACATCGAGTGACCTTCAATGACTAGCGGCACCTCTGAAACAAAATCATCATTATACGAACTGAATATATCTATGAAATCACCTTCAGAACCGGAAGCGAATAGATTGACAAATGACAGAACGCCTTCAACGAGCGAAGCTTGCTTGAGACCGGGATTGGCAATGCCATTGTCAACTTGTTCTAGCTCTGGCTTTAAGTAGTGATACAGTAACTTTTCATGTTCACTACCTTCCCTAGAGCCCCCAAGAAGAGTTGAAACAGCACTAAACGGTCAATCATGTCCCAATGAAACCCCTTAATTAGGTAACATTAGTCAAGTGTCTGATCACCACCACCAGCTGTTGAAATGAACAAGCGCACTAACGAAACGGTCCCTCTGTTTTGGAGAAGGACCGAAGTTGCTAAAAAGACAACATCAGGATTCAGCCATGAATTTAGCGAGTTCGACGTCAATGTCCACATCATTGGCACAGAAATTAAGGGTAAGCTTCATTAGCCGTTGGTGTGGGACTGATTTGTGCTCTGAGATAGGTTCAAATAAAAAAGAAGCTTCTTGAACTGACCGGAGAACATGAGGAAGAGTTGCCCGACTACGTGATGGTCATGATTGCTAATCACCGGACTAAACATCAAATGAGGGACGAGTTGACGTTGTTCTTGTCTGACCACACTGATCAGTTCGTTAGCTGGTTACATAATTCAGCTCTCAAGAAGTTAGGCGAAGGAGAAGAGCCAGAAAAGAAGATACCTGAAGAGCGCCAAATTGAAAAGAATGGCGGCAAGTCTAAGCCGACGAAAGATAATGAAGTTCGGAATTCTGTATCTAAGAATGTCAATAGAGAACCAGAAAGTCCAATGAAAGTCGGTGTCATTGAACAAGTAAAAATGCCAGATATGTCACTTGCTTCGGTAGACCGTTCACCGTCACCATTTGCTGAAGATGTGAACGTATCTCCAGTGTCGTCTCATTCTAGGCGGCCTGAGTCTCCTCCCAGTCCTGTAATCATTATTAATAATGACCGGCTACGAGAGCAGCGAAGTGAACCAATTCAACTGGCATCGACTATTGGACAAATTCTTGTAAGGGATGAAGAGGAAGAATACGATGACGAACTGATGGAAAGAACAGTTAGTTCTGTTATCAAAATTCGAGAAAGAACTTATCTACCCAAAAATAAGCAAGCATCTCAGCGACTGTTTGCTGCTCAGACATCATTCTTGAAAGACGTTAAACCACACAAATTAGAATCTCGTGAGACCGTCGAAGAGCTAGCTGACGAAAGTGAAGACCTTCGCGCAGTGTTGGAAAGGAAACGGAAACGGGATCGTTTCAGTCGCTTAGAATCAGACAAGCAAGACATTGCTGATATTCCAAGAAAGAAGACTAGGTTCATCGTTACGTTGAATGGTAACATCGAACGAGCTCTAAAATCTGAAGATTCCGCTGAAGAGGTTGTAGAACAGATCGAAAGCCAACAAATAGCTTGTAAGTTCTATCCTAACTGCAAAAAGGTGTCTTGTCCCTTCGAGCATGGTACAACTCCTGACCAGAGTTCCATTCAGTGCAAGTAAGTAATTGGCTCTTCTAGTTGATGGTAACTAATTGCTTGTTCTTTAGATGGTTCCCTAATTGCCAGTTCAAAACTGCATGTAAATTTAAGCATCCCAACTGCAAGTTCATGTCAAGCTGCACAAACGCAAACTGTGTCTATAAACATCCCTATGGTTGGCGGCCAATCAAGGCAACGCCTAGACCATCGGCAGTTGATGCTTCTCAATTTAGATGGACAAAGAGTTAATTCGACATTTTAAGTAGTTTCAGTGTATGTTCTTGACGTGATTCATTTCATAAATTCTTCCATCTCAGAATTAATCACTATTTACCTTCGTTATCTGTTTTGCTCAAGACACATTCATTTGCGCGCCATCTTGAGTTGAAATGACAAGAAGACAATCAATCCTTAACAGCTGCACTTTGTTCACAAGTTGACAACTGAGGCAAACATGAACCATGTTGCAACCTTTGTCGACGGTTTTCACAATGCTTCCGATGTTCTGAAAGTTAATTACTCTAGACTTGGAAGTACTGATTTACAAGTGTCAAGACTCAGTCTTGGTTGCGCTCAGATTTCACAAGGTGTTGAATTTGACTCTGATTCAGTTCCAGTCAGAGGCCATGAAGAAGCTGAAGAGACGCTGATTGAAGCAATTAAGCGAGGCATCAATTATCTGGACACTTCGCCATTTTATGGAGCAGGTTCGAGTGAACTCGTTTTAGGACATGTTCTGAAAAAAGTTCCAAGGCAAGCTTTCTACATTGCGACTAAAGTTTGCCGGACTGCAAATTGTGACTTTGATTTCAGCTTTGAGAACACAATCAAGATGGTTAACGACAGCTTGAGAAAACTTGGTGTAGACTACATTGACGTAATTCAGGTTCATGACTGTGAATTTGCTGACTCAGTGGACGACATAGTTAAGGGTGCACTACCAGCACTGGATCGAACTGCGCTCTCAAGGCAAAGTCAAGTACATTGGCGTGACCGGATATCCGGTTTGTTTGCTCAAAGAAGTGGTCGAGAAGAGCTCGGTGAAGATTGACACCGTTCTGTCCTATTGTCGAAAGACGCTGTTCGATGACGAATTAACTCATTACATTCCGTATTTCAAAGAGCGGAAGTTGGGCATCATCAACGCCGCAGTGCATGGCATGGGCTTGCTGGTTCCGTGTCCGCTTCCGGAATGGCATCCAGCTCCGCCGGAAATTCGAGAGGCTTGCACTGAAGCTAGACAGTACTGTTCTGACCATGGTGTGGACATTTGTCAACTTGCACTTGGCTGGGCTCTTGAGGATGTCACAGTGGACACTGTGCTGACTGGCATGAGCACTAGAACTGTCCTTGAGTCGAACTGGAAAGTTCTGACTGAAGGCATAACTGATCATGAACGAAAAGTTGCCGATGACTTGAAGAGTGACATTTTTAGCCAACTTCACGTCACTAACTGGAAAGGAATCGAATTAGACAAGTATAAGAACGACAGGAAGGCTTTTCAGAACTATTTGTTGAAGTTGAACAACAAGGATCCGCTTTAAGTTGGAAAGAGAATTAAATCAGTTTATATGCTAACGAACATCTGCGAGTATCAGTGATTTTTCTATATTTTTCATCTCAGTTCAGAGCGCAACAAGGAAATGGTCCCTGAAATTCTGAGACCTTTAGAATAACAAATGCTGTGAAAAGCAAAACTTTTTCGGCGTTCTAACCTCGAATCAGAAAATGGCAACCTCCGGATTAGGAACCGTTGTGATCGGTAACTATTTGTTTTATGATATTGATCTCATTTGATGATTTCTAGGTGGCGGAACTGGATTTGTTGGCTCCGCATTGGCTGCAGCATTTGAATCAATTGGTTCTAAAGTATGGATAATTAGCCGTTTACCGAATAGTAGCGGCATGTCATGGGTGAGTCAGCTCAGTTTAGAACAGTTCTAACTTTCGTATTCAGGAAGACTTAGCTGCTGAAGGTTTGCCAAAGGATACATCAGTGGTGATTAATGTTGCTGGACAGAATGTACTGGACGCCAAGAAAAGCTGGTCGGAAGGATTTAAACAGAACGTCATGAGCAGTCGAATCAATACGACGAGAAGTTTAGCGAGTGCTATTCAGAGATCAGAGAAGCCGCCGAAAGCATTTGTAACCATCTCAGGTGTCGGTTATTATCCACCCAGTGAGACCAAAGAGTACAACGAGTTCAGTTCCGGTGGTAAGGGTGACTTCTTTGCCGAGCTCTGTCAACAGTGGGAAGAGGCTGGAACACTTCCCAACAGCCTACCCACCCGGCATGTGGTCATTAGGTCTGGAGTGGTCCTGGGTCGCTACGGTGGAATGATCAAGCAGTTGTACTTTCCATTCTTCATGGGAGTTGGCGGTCGCATGGGTTCCGGTAAACAGTGGATGCCTTGGATTCATGTCGATGACTTGGTCCGAATGTTCTTGTTCGCCTCACAGAATGAAGAAGTGACTGGAGTTCTCAATGGCGTCGCACCTAATCCAGCTACCAATGCAGAGTTCACCAACGCCTTTGCGGCCGCAATGTGGAGACCTGCATTGTTTCCTGTGCCGGAAGCCATCTTGCGTTTTGCTTTCTCGGCGGAAAGAGCAAGAATGGTTGTCGAAGGGCAAAAGGTTCTGCCGAAGCGAACACTTGATTTAGGCTTCACTTATCAACACCCTGAAATTAATGAAGCTTGTAAGGCTGCATTACAATGACTGAAGAGAAGTACACTCATCATGTAAAAATTTATTAGTATTAAGAAACAAATCAAAAATGAATTTAATCCTTTCGCAAATCGAAGGTCTGATCCTCAAAGCCGTCTTTAGTGACGATTTTGATGAGGATAGAATCTCCACAGTAGATGTCACGCTCGGTAGCAGAGATAAAGACATCCTTGATGATCTTGATAGCCTCATCCTTCGTCAGGTTGTTCCTCTTACTCTCGTCAGCATTATCAATGTTCTTCAAGCCAATCTGGTTGTCCAACAATGGCTGCAACAAGGCGGCCGAAGAGCCACCGGCACGATACTTCGATTGTTCGCAGTGTCCAATAGGATCGTACGAGTAGACAACACCTTGACCCTCGGCATTCAAACCAGCCAGTACGTTGGAAATGTAATAAGGAAAGAAGCGGCGAGAGTAAAGCATGTTCATGATCAACTGGGAGGCTGCGGCAGTGGACAAGACACGGTTGTGTTCGTACTTGTACATCTTGAGTCGTGCTTCGATGGTTCGAGTAAACGTCAAGATGTCACACCAGCAGCCAGTAGACCCTAAGACGGTTTGACTTGTTCTGAAAACATGAGGGTGAATCTGAGTGTGTTCAATTGCGATCTTGGTGTACTTACAGCTGGAAGAGCTTCGGTTGCTCACGAGTCATGATACTGTATCCCTGGGACAGCCTGGTGTCCGAAGCAATGATGACGTAACCATCTCCACCAACTGCGACGACATTGCTGTAATTAACCAAATTTATTTTAGGTCCATCTTCGATATGCGACAATCAACTCACCCTCCGTTGTCCGAGTAGGGAGAAAACTCTTGCCTCTGCATCTCACCATACATGAAAGTATTCTTGGCAGGCATCACGTGCTTGTCCTTAGCACTTGACTCAATTGCATTAGAATTGAACATTTGTTGATTCTGATTAAGCATCATTTTCGTTAAAGGTTTCGAATGAGACACTGAAAATCGCTAGTCACTGTTGCCGCTCAACTTGAAGCACACGCCGTCAGGTGACGCTGCGGCAGCGCGCTTTTCAAATAACCAGTTGTATGTGGAAGTTTGCAACACAGTTCGCTACAACTGCATAAAGTGTAAACTGAAGCTTAACAATTAGCCTGCATGACGAGAAAAATCGAGGAAGCTGAATTTATTCTCAAATATTCGGTGCTATCAAAAGCCAAGAGTGAATTACACTTTCACCGGTTCAAAGGATATTCGACGCCATCTTGGTCTTGATCTTGCTCTTCACCAGATTCCCCATCGGGCCCATCTGTGATCCAATCAGTGACCAGCTCCCAGTCTTCAGTGGATGGCCAAGTGTAAGAACTGGACTCCCATTCGGTTGTGCTGGACAACGGCTGGCTCTTGTACTCGTAGTCCTCGTATTCGCGCCCATCATTCCAATCTTCCACCGGAGCCGCCAGTGAGATGGTGACACTAATCAAAACCAGAGCAACAATCAACTTCATCATGATAGCTGAGACAATTGTTCTGTAGAGCAATAGCGCCTACTTCCTTTAAATAGAACCTCTGAGCCCGCATCGAGCTTGTTGACGGGGGGCTATAATAGTCGTCCTGCATGTAATGAATGAATGCTAATTCAGTCACAAATCAGTTGCTGGATTCATCGGCTTCACCGTAGTTTAGTCATTTAAACAGGCAGTATTAATGCGACGAGAGATTTCGAAAAAGTGTTTTACAATTAACCTAAAGAATTGACAATGGGATGAAAAATACATCTTTTCAAGACATACATAATAAACAAGGTTTTTACATTTAAAGTTTTACTTATTCATGCCTCATTAGCTGGTCAGCTGATCATTCGCAGATTTCACTTTCTGGTCATCAGAGAAATCACTACTTATACTTCGGTCCAGCTGCGTTCGACCATTGTTGGGTGAATTGGCCGAAGAGCGGTTCTTTCGCTTAGTCTTCTTTCGCCGACGTTCTAAAGAAGCCATTTCTGACTTGATATTCATATAAGTTGCTCTTAAATCATTCATGCGATCTTGCAAGATCAGTATTCGCTTCTCGGCATCCAGGTTCTCATCTACTGGCTCACAGAAATTGTACTTGGACATAGGTTGACAAGCAAGCAGCAACAGGTTCGGCTTATAGGTGTCCAAGTTAATTGTTGGAGTAGACGCACTGTGATTGGCCAGAATGTCCAGTGCACTGATGCCCACGCTGGGCGAATAGTTGTCATTGTCCATATCCAGCCGGCGACTGCGACGACTAGAAGCACCGCGAGTTTTGATCGGCGTTCTTTCGCTCTTAGGGGCCGTCTCTTTGGGCACAGTTTCCGACATGGAAGCCGTTCGCTTCCGGCCTCGGGCACGCTTCTTTGGTGACGTGACGGGAGATTGCATCACAGAATCCCGTTTACTTTGAGGACACTGTTCCACCGGTCCTTGAGAACAAGAGTCTTCAGACATCTGTGGTGGTGAGTATCTCTGTTTCATGTCGGTCACCTTTGTGTCCGTCAACTCAATGTCACTGGCTGACGCCGAACAGGGCGCCGACTTGATGATGCTCTGAGTATCGGCGTTATGCGTCTCATGCGGTGGCGTCAGGTTGGACAGTGTCTGACTCTCCGGTGTCCTAGGAGGCGTGGCCTGAATAGCTTCCGTCACAATTTCTCTGGCAGCGAAGACAGGAGGCTTCACGGTAAAAGGTTCCGGAGTTGTGAGAACAGCTGATGCAAAGGTTGAATTAGCGTGAACGGTGACCAGCTTTTCTTCCCTCTTCTCGTCAGCTGGTTGTGGCACAGGACTCATAGGAACTTCTTCAGCACACAACAAGAATGCACTTGCACCTTCGACTTCGATTACCGGAGCTTCCGGATTCTTCTCTTCCTCAACATCGTCATCTCTCGTCTCTGTTCCTCCATCTTCATCATTCGTATCAGCAGCATCATTCTTACTTTTATCATCCTGTCGCTTTCGCTTCTTTATGGGAAGCTCTTCCTTCTTGGTGTCACTGCTTGGCGACAAGGCTTCCGGAGGAGTTGCTTCCTTAGCCCTTGCTGCTCCAAGAGATCTCTTTCGCTTGATTTTCACATACTCTTCTTCCTTGTTTAGCTCTGGCTGAGTGGTTGCAATTATTACATTCTCCGAATCAGGCTTGTCTTTCTTTACTTTATGCTTGTGCTTCTCTTCGTGGTCTCTTGACCTTGATTCCTTGTCTTCGTGTTTATGTTTGCGAGATTTCTTTTTTCTAGGAGAATCTTCTTCCGAGCCCTCTTTAGCGGGAGACTTGTGCTTCTTTCTGTCTTCCTTGTCTTTCTTATTCGACTCTTTGCCATCCAAGTCTTTCCTTTTCCGCTTGCTAGACTTGTGACGTTCCTCGTCTTCCTCTATCGGCGACTTTTCAAGCGGTTTCAGTTCATCTGGAACAGTTTCGGGTTCGGTCCTCTCTGGACTACCGATTGGAGGCGCATCGTTCAGATCTTGAGACAACCTGTGAGACAAAATGGGGCCGACAGCTGGCTCAATTTTAGGTGAAGCCTCCTCCTTTGGCGCGGTTTCTGTGACAGCGTCATCAACAGTATCGGTCTCCTCTTCGGTAACAGCTGAATCGACAGCCTCTGATTTGATGACCTTAGCATCTGCTTGATTACTCAGGGAAGATATTGAATCCTCTCTGCTCATTTGACCAATGGTACTTTCAGTTGACTCGTCATTCATGGCGTCGACCAAAGGAGCATCTTCAAGTGAATGATCGCCACCTTCAAACGATTTGTGTCTTGTTCGCTTCATCTTAGATTTAGTTCTGACCGTTTGCATTTTCACCATGCTTCCGGCCGACGGCGGACGACCTCTGCGGACAGGGGTAGCACCTTCGAGCTTTGCCTCAGAACCCGATGGTTCGTCGGGCGAAACTTGGTCAACTTTGGCTTTAGGAGGCGGCTTGACCAGTCCAGCTTGACGCTTACCTTTGGGTGTTTTGTCAGTGACAACTTGCATGATACGTTTTCGCTTGATCCATTCATCGTATCGAGTATTCCAACCATTGTAATGAACCAAGAACCTTTGCTTGGTGATATCAGGGTTCTTTTCTGCTTTCAGAACCTTTGCATCATAAAGTTGCTTGTTGTTGCCAGACCAGCGGATTTTCACTTTGGCGCCAATGGTTACTTCAACATCTTTGCCGATAGGTGGATCTTTGGTGAATTCCCCGTAATCAGAATCGGAGTCACCATCAACTAACTGAGGCAGTTCGGGAGCACCGTCATCCGATTCGACAACTTCGGTTTTAACGATCGTCTTCTTCCGTCCGCCCTTTATTTTTCTTTTCGCCGAATTTCGTCTAGGCAGAGACATATTCTTTTCATCTTCCTCTAGCGGCTTGTCTTCCTTCTCTATCGACTCCACCGAATTAGGTGCTTCTTCGATTTCTCGCTTTATCGGCTCAGTATCAGTGACACTTTTCTTGCGCCGAGTCTTGGCAGGGGTCACCTCTTTGCCACTGTCATGGCGTTCACGCCAAGTTCGCTCGTTCCTTGATGGCCGACTAGCACTCCCTCTCGACGGTTGAGCACTGTGTACAAAGGCTGAAAAGCCACCTAGTTTACGATAGAAGTCGTTAAAGTTGAGCAAATACTTCTTGTATGCAGATTTGAGATCGTCCGCATTCTGAGAAGTCGAACTGGCAATGCTCATTTTGTTACAAACTAGTTTCCAGTTGTTCTTATTTGTGATCTTGTTATAGCCACCCAGTTTGTTGACTGTGATGTATAGACGATACAAGTCCAAGTCCTTGCCCCCGACCTGAGGTTCTTTGTTTATCGGAGTATCGCGTTCATCCATGTATTTGTACAATTGAGCAACAAATCTATCACGTTCTTCGTGATTGAGTTCATCCATGCCTTCAGGCTCTTCATCAGCTGCCGAATCAAGCTCAGAGCTCACCATTCCGGCATCCATTGCAGCATCAGTCTCAACTGGAGATCCAGTATGACCGAATACCTGCTCTCTGTCCCATGTAGCCGGAAGTTCGCCCTTGTCATGAAAGAATATAGCCTTCTCTACAGCTCGCTTTGTAGCCACCGATATATTGACATCTGTCATGGACGCCACTCCTTTGGACCTTTCGAAGTTCTTAGCATCTTTCTTGAGAACAGTATAAAAACGATTGTCAGAAAAAGAACGAACAACATACTCAAGTTCTTTGTTCACTGGCTTTTCTGAGCAGCTAAGGGAAACTATGAGCGCAGGGTACCAGAAATCTCTTGTCTTGCCACTTCGTTTCTCAGGCATGTCCACACATACAATCGTCCCTACTTCAGACCCTCTTTCCGGTAAGGGAGACGGGATGTCATTATCGTCATCTTTGTCTTTTTGCTCACTGCTTGGCTGGGTGATGTTTGAAGCAGAATCTTCTTCGTCATCAATGCTTCCAATAGCATCTCCCTCGGCAGATTCATTGTCTTCAACGTCAGACATATTTGATGTGTACGTAGAAACAGCGCCATATTGTCCAGCTCGTCTACGGCTTCTTCGGTTACGGCCACCACTGATGGACACCGGGTTTCCGAAGTGCTCCGGGTTAGTTAACGGCAAATGATCTAGAGATTCTGATTCTGAATAGTGTCTTCCTGATTTCAGACACAAGCTTGTCCTTCTCAGAGTAGTTTCATCACCATCATCGAATATAACTGTATACTGGGACACATCCATTATTTTAGTGATTGTGGCTTCCTTGTAGTCGCCATTTTTGTTATCTGGCAGTTTGGCCTCAACGGTCGCTCCGACCCTGAGTGTCCCCTTGATGCAGTCATGGTTGACCACAACCCCTGGGCCCGTTTTACTGAACGCCACTCGACACTTGACCAGTTGCTTGATACTCTTGATTCGTGCCTCGCAAAAGGCTCCCTTATACTTTGCCGACACTTCGGTTCCAATGGCCAAAAAAGGCGGCTCAAAGTCACTGACTTGTCCCGGATGAGCTGGCGATGATTGCATTGTCAATTAAACTGCGTGTCACTGCTTAAAAACCATCAACATGTCAAGACACTAAACGCGTAACAAAAATAGGAATGCCTGACCTCAAGTCAACAATGCGAAAAAACAGGTCAAATTTAAGATGGCTGACAAAAAAGAAGTGCAGACTATGCTGCCGTTCTTGCTTCTGTTTGCCGCATCCACTGGGATGCCTTGTTGTTGTCGAGCCGAGTGAAGACTATTTTAGTTGACAGCGCAGACTAACCATGTGTGTCGGCCTTGGCGGACACAAATGTCAGTTTCATAGAGACGGTCCCTCGGTTGTAAAGCAGTGCCGAAGCTGGCGGCTCTGGGGACCGTTCACCGAGCGAGATTTGATGAAGGCAACTTTCGGACAAGCTGCACTGCGCAGTCGCAGAAGCCAACTTTCATCGGCCAATCCAACATTGGCTCAGACTCTGTTTTGTCGACTTGTGTGATTGTATAGTTTTCTCTCTTCTCGTCACTTTTCGTCATATTACTAATTTAGTGGCGAATCAAAGTTTAATTGTTTTTCCTCCTCACTGTCCCATTGTGTATTCTCTTGAATAGGATCAATGTCAAGCCGCAGTGAGAGAAGGTGTGAAAATTGTAGAGGAAAAGAGTGAGAGGAGAGGGGAAGAGCATGTTGCTTCGAAGCATCGTAACGGACAGTTCGTCATTGTGTGAAGCGCAGTTCATGTTCTAAATACTCCCTAATTAGGCTGATTGTATCAGTTTAATCAACATGGTCCTCGGCAAAGTGTATCGTGTATCTTACGCACTCAACAAGGAAGGAGTGTGCTCAATACTATTAGAACACCGCAATGATAAAAGTGAAGCTTTGCTATTTGAAACGGAAGCGATCGGCATTCTCTGTGAGTATATTCGACACTAATTAGCATTCAGATGATTGTCTCGTTTTCAAGTACCCTTGGAATTAAATAGAACTTTTCGGCTCATTTCCTTCCACTCGGCATCCTCTTCCGTGATTAAAGCCAGACATGTTTGAAACCAAGTTTCACCGCTGATTAGCTAACCACCAACAAATTTACTCAATTAGTGCGCGATTTTTAAGAACCCAGGCTAGAAATTAAATCTAATTCAGTTTCTTGTTTCTTTGTACTACGGATGAACAGCTGCCACGGAAACGGATTCAGTGAGGCACTTATACTCGACCATCACAGATGCCTATGGTTGCCTTGGTGTTCTCCAGATAGCCCTGGGTATGTACAGCGAACCATGGTTTAGAAGGAAAGTCGCAAGAGAGAAGAGGGAGAGGGAGAGACATGTAAAGAAGACGAATGAGACTGACAACAAGAGGGGAGAGGAAGGGGGCAGAACGCCGGCTGCCGTCGGCCACCTTGAGCCCCGTGCCGGCCATCTGCCACTTCCTTTCAGTGGCATGCTTCATGGCTTCTCCCCTGACTTGGAACGTTCGGGGTCAGTCATTTACATATGTCCCATCTCTCCCTCTCGCTCTCTTCCCTTCCTCTCTCATGGAACTTCTTCTTAACCAAATAAGTCTGGGAAAGATACTATATGTCATTGAATTTCTAGTTGACACCTTTGCATTCTCTTTCATGTCCACCCATTGGAATGAACTGCACACAACTGAATCAACGTAACCTGGTTCTCACTGGGTGGTCTCACTATTCAATTATATACGGGAAACTTCTTCAACTTACCACCTGAACCTTTCCAGCCGAATCGAGTCAGCTGATGTACTTGGTCCTCGTCACCGGATGTGTCTCAGTTGGCAAAATCCAGCAATCGGAAGTGTTTCGAATAACGGACGTATTGTTCTTGTCGATGAGAAACAATCCACACGATTTGGAACGTGTTCAAGAACTTAAAAAAGTTCTGAGCTCTGGGACGTACTACTTTTCCTGGTCTAACGACGAGCGGCAACCCTTTGACATAACACTGTGTGCACAGAGAAGGTCAAGAACAAATGAAACCGATAATCGATTCTTCTGGAACCGAATACTCCACGTCAACTTTACCCGTTACGGCATCGACACAAAGCGATGGCTCATCAAGGCCATGTGCGGGGGCATCTCCATATCTACGGTGTACGTTGGGTCTCAGCAAGCCAAGGCCTGCCTCATATCCAGATTAAGCTGCGAGCGCGCCGGAACCCGATTTAATGTCCGAGGCGTCAACGATGACGGCAATGTGGCCAATTTTGTTGAAACGGAACAAGTGATCTACATGGAAGATGACCGAGTCTCGTCTTACGTCATCATCAGAGGGAGTGTACCGCTGTTCTGGGAACAGCCGGGTGTCAATGTGGGCTCCCATAAAATCAAAATGTCACGTGGCAGTGAAGTGAGCCAACCAGCTTACGAGCGACACTTCATCATGCTCAAGAAACGGTACGGCAAGCAGTTCATCGTCACTCTCATGGGCTCAAAGGAAGGGGAAACCATGCTGACCAAGTTGTACAAAGCCCATCACCGGGTCAGCAATCATGCCAATGACATACCGCTGGTAGCGTTCAATTACCATGAACAATGCCCGAGAGGGCGTCAAGAGAACTTGACCAAAAAGCTGAAGCCTGACCTTCAAAAGGCTCTAGATGCCTTTGGCTTCTACACATTTCAGCGAGGAGCCATCAAGAGTTATCAATGTGGAACTTTTCGTGTAAATTGCGTCGATTGCTTGGACAGAACGAATAGTGTTCAGACATTCCTTGGCCTCGAAATGCTAGGACGGCAATTGCAATCCATCGGTCTAACTGAAAAGCCTCAGATTTCGGCGAGGTTTTTCGAAACGTACACAAATATGTGGATTCAAAATGGCGACCAGTGTGCACGAATATACGCTGGAACGGGGGCAATGGAAGGAAAATCGAAGGTAAGGTCAAGAATGTTCTTTCATGTCAAATTCATTCCGAACATTTGAACAATTTTTCTAACAGATCAAAGACTCGACGCTTTCAGTTGCTCGCACAATACAGAACAATTTGCTGGACAACAATAAACAGGAAGCAATAGACATTCTACTCATGGGCAAGGCGCTCAACAATGAATATGCTGACCGGGCCAGGTCTTTGCTGTCTCTCAATTATATGCACCTTCCGCCGAACATTCTCGTAGCACTCTGTGATCGCCATCTTGAATTCACTGAACCAAAAAAGTTACGCCTCATGGTTGGCACCTGGAACGTCAATGGCGGCAAACATTTCAATAGCATAGTCTACAAAAGATCTGATCCACTCTCTGATTGGTTGCTCGACAACCAGAAAACGGGCCAAAAATCACCGAATATTATGGACCTGTCGCTGGACGATTCGCTCAATGAAGTCGATCAGGGGCCGGCAGATATTTATGCGATTGGCTTCGAAGAGATAGTTGACTTGAATGCTAGCAATATAATGGCCGCCTCTACCACCAATCAGAAAGAGTGGTTGGTCGAGCTGCAGAAAACGATATCAAGAGACGTTCCCTATGTGCCCATCACTTCGGTTCAACTTGTTGGTGTTTGCCTTTTTATTTTTGTGCGCCCTGAGCATGCGCGTCACATTCGGTGAGAGAATGTTCTAAATTTCACGAATTCACCTCAACTAATTGCATTTCTGTTTATCCAGTGATGTTTCTATCGATCAAGTCAAAACTGGTCTGGGCGGTGCCACCGGAAACAAGGGTGGTGTCGCCATTCGCTTCAGGTATCATGCGTCATCCTTGGCATTCGTTTGCGCGCACTTTGCTGCCGGCCAGAAATTGGTGATGGACAGGAATGCCGACTATGCTGAGATAACGAGAAAAGTGTCCTTTCCTCTGGGACGCTCTCTCAATAGTCATGACTACGTTTTCTGGTGCGGTGACTTCAATTACCGCATTGACATGCCGGGAGACGAGGTGAAGAAACTGGTTTCGGAAAACAACATTGATGCCTTGCTCGAAAAAGATCAGCTGACTGTTCAAATGAGAGATGGGCGAGTGTTCAAGAACTATGTCGAGGCAAAGATCACTTTTCCGCCAACCTATAAGTATGACATTAATAGTGATGACTTCGACTCCAGTGAGAAGTGTCGAATACCCGCCTACACGGACCGCGTTTTGTTCAAGAAAACTCACCCGACGCGGCCCGGTGAAGAGCATGGCAAGCTCAATTATGGTCGCATTGTCCACTATGGGCGCGCCGAGCTCAAGACATCTGACCACAGGCCAGTCATTGCGATCATAGACGTTGACATGCTAGTGGTCGACAGCGAGAAGCGCCATGACACTTTCCTCTCAGTGCTGGAAGAACTCGGACCTCCCGACGCCACGGTTCTAGTCAACTTTGTCGACCGTGAGAAAGGGGAAGTCTTTTCCGAGCCCATGGTGAACACCCTGATGCGTACACTGGCCAACGAGGCTGGCGAGGTCATTATTGGCCGCTTTGGCGAGGATGGCTTTCGGGTGACATTTAGAGACGGCCGCTCGACCTTGAAGGCCATCGAGTTGGATGGAATGCTAATTGACAACAAGGCGTTGAGTGTGAAACTGAAGACGCCAAACTGGGTGGAAATTCTGGAAAAGGAATTGGAGATGACGGCAAACAACACTGTGCCTTTGAGCGTCGACGCCATGATTAGTCTTGACGACGAAGAGGAAGAGCTGAACATCAGTACCGGACCTGCTTGTGACCCGAGTGCATTGTGTATTGAACACGAAGCTGACGATAATATAAGTGGTGAACATTCTGGGCGTAGTAGCCCTTCTACAGTATCTGCCGACGGTGATTCGGAAAAGCCACCACCGATTCCAGGGAGGCCAGGAAGTGCTCCGACACGCCCACCACCTCCGACCAGACCGCCAGCGCCGAAGCAGATAACGGTTACTGATTCACCAGTCAAGCCGAAACCCCTTCGGGCTGCCCCACTGCCGCCAATGAAACCGCAACTTCTGCACCAGACTGCCCTGAATCCGCCGAGCATCACCAGGACAGAACCGAGTACCGATTCAGAGGGTGCCGGTAGCTTTGAACGTAAAAGTTCGACAGACAAGGACCCGAAAGCTACACCACATGTGGCTCAGGAAGCTCCTCCCGATGTCTTGTCTGAAATCAATAACGCCTGGACAAGTAATGACGTTTTCGCACCTTCGTTTCCGCCTCCCATTCCTCCCCCGAGACTTGACTCAGTTGAAAGTGATCTGAGTGACGACCAGCCTCCCTTGAGTCCGTGGCAGTCGCTACCACCAGCACCTCCTATACCGCCACTCAACCAAGACCCCTTCGCACCAGTCAATGTACCGAACTTCAATTGCTTTCCGCCGTCAGCGCCGCCGCCATCGTGTCCACCACCAGTTGCACCACCGGCGGCCATACCGTCGTTGCCGCCAGCAGTGGCTCCGCCGCCTCCACCTTCTCAGGGCACACCCACCAAGGCTCGGCCGCCACCAATACCGGCTCGAAGTAAAGCAGCTGGCATGCCATCCGGACCGCCACCATCTTTGCCACCAAGGCGCTAGGTGGAGCTGCTTCTCGTGGAAATACTACTAGTCTTTCGATTTAAAGTTAACGAAATCATGAATGCAAATAACAGCGGACATCAGTGTTTGAGTTGATATTTCATATCATGCGAAGAGATATATTGTTTGTCTGATCACTAAATCAAACTAGTCCTTTTTGTGGATTCTTAATCAATTGCAAAACACGTGTTTGCTGTGTACTTATAGAGCTGTTAGTTATATGCTACTCAAACTATTAATTAATTATTTAAATTGCACCCACAACTATGTTTCATTGCAAGTGAAAATGAATGATATAGGAAATGGAATAAACAAGTATTTAAAAGTTGTTTCTCAGAATTACCGCTCAGTAACTTCTTTGATTTGCATAATGAAGTTTTTTAGTCGAAATTATCTTCTTAAAGTTAAAGATGACTGATTTTGTGTGTTGGCATTAAATCCAGTATTGTTTGAAACTTACTTTAAAGTAAAGTTGTTACATCTCTAATTGTTCTTCAAGCGAAGCGTAAGTAATTTTAGGCTAAATAAAGAAAATTTGAATTGATCCGGATCAGAAAGAGAGAAATTATGGAATTGCGTCCAAAACTGACAATTATTATCACGCAATTTAGTAGAAACTTTCGCTAAATTTTTAGAGTATAAAATCACCAACACTGATGTCTTATCGGCAGAGTTTAAGTCTATCACTTGCTAAATCATGTTCAAGCAAATTGTTTCGCTTCTTGTTCTGTCTTGCATCGCCTTGATCAGTGCATCATTCACTGAGCAGTTCGAAAAAGGTGTTCTATTGGGATACAACATGGCGACCCCGCGGATCCGGAACAACGTACCCGTGTACGGTGGCTATGGATTCGGTGGTCCGGGATTCGGCGGACCAGGATTCGGCGGTCAGGGATTCGGTGGATTGTGAGTTGAGAAACTTTTTTCTGCATAAAGTTTGACATTCCTTTTTAGCGGTGGCTTCGGCGGAGACTTCGATTAATCGCTTCGATGGTGAAAAATGCGAGCATCGACAATCGAAGATGCCGAAGGATGGAAGCTCTATTACAGTCCATTGTGTACATATTGGTGTGCGTTAAATAAATAAAGCCTTTACGACTCGAATTCAGTTACTTGATTTGTTTTCGTGCAGTGTAACATATTCTGAATGAAAGTAAGTCAGTTGAGAAATGTCACACAACTGTGACCGCTTTCTCGGCTTGGCAACCGCAGTTGCCAACTCGCTCTCTCCTCTCTGTCTCTCGCTCTCTCCTCCCGGCCCTCTCGCTCCCTTGCTCTCTCGCCTTACTTGTCAACAACAATGATTGCGTGTGCTGCGAACATTCTTAAAATGTTCTGTCGAACAAGCCACGCGAGTCGAGTGCAAGCTGCCAAAGAGTTCAGTCGAACAAAGTTCTAAAGAGTCAGAAAGAACTTTCGAACGTTTAGCGTGTGCTTAATTTTGAACTTGCTCTTTGTTAAGTTACTTTCCAGTTAACCAACACAGTTCTAATCCAGTTGATGAAGTGGTACAGCTCCATGTCTTCAGGACCAGTGACGAAGCCCTGGTGGCGTCGGTCGACGCCATCTTGTTCCCCGGACGAGCTGACCGCCATCATCACCGCCCCTAGCGGCGGCTATTATCAACTGCCGACAGATCCTTATAATGAAGTTTACGATAGCATTTACGTAGGCGACGGGTAAGATATTTTCTCTCTCCCCTCTCCCTTTCCCTCCCACCTACTGACACTTACGTAACATGTCGTAATGTTCTATTTCGGTTCTAGAACGACGGCCTTGTGCTTAAATGTTCTAAAAAGGATCGGCATCACTCATGTCGTGAACGCCGCTTGCGGCAAAGACAAGACCTTGAACCTAATTAACACTTCGGCCGAATATTATCGCGACGCCAAAATCAAGTTCTTGGGCATCGAAGCCTACGACATGATTGGCTTCCACCTGTACCCCTACTTCGAAGAGTCGGCCATTTTCATTCATGATGCCATCCAAAATGGCGGCAAGGTCTACATCCACTGTCGTCAAGGCATCTCGCGCTCGGCAACCATTGCCTTGGCTTACCTTATTTTGAAACAAGACTTGTCAGCCCAGGAAGCCGTTCGCATAGTCAGACAAAGGAGAGAAGTTATACCCAATGACGGTTTCCTCAAGCAATTATGCCAACTAAATGAACTTGTTCGCGCCAACAAATTGAACAGTTCTAAGGACAGTCAGGCGCCATCTTCCTCTAGCTCGGAATACACGCGACAAGTTCGAGTTGTTTGAGTTTTTTATGTCTAACGCTTTAGTTCGATGCAAATGTTTAATTTTGTTTTGCTTTGTTGAATTTTAAAATGATTATCTAATTGTAATCATCTCATTGATGTGTGCGTGCAAGACCGGAAACGTGAGTTCACTTCCGGTGTCTGTGAAAAGTAGCAAAATCCATCTAGAGCCAGACATGATCAGCTTGAATTTTAATCCACTTCGCAATTACAGTTAACCGCTCTGATTGCTAAAACGTGCTCAGGGTGAGTAATTCCAATCCGGACCACTTGAATAGTGATTAGTGGAACTGTCTATCTTACAAATATCACAGAGACCTTTGATTGAGTGAAAAGTGAAACAGCACAATTTCATTTTAACTTGATTTAACTTTGTTTTCTTGGTGATCGCAATTTAAGGGACTCAATACTAACTTGGCGCGAAGAGTGATTCGTAAAGTGATCAAGCAATTATGGTGAGCAATTTAACCACTCTTCTTCAACGGATTAGGGATGGGCATGGTGGTAGTGTAATCATAGTAGTCGGGATTTTGGGTCTCAAAGACACCGCCAAGGTAGAGGGACCAGAAAATCAGTAGCACAGCAATGAGTACAATTAGTAAATTGAGCGAACACATTTGCAGCGTTTTCATTGGTGACTTTTTGCGCAGCGGTTCCTTAATTGGGTCCATCATTGCATTGGCTGTCACCAGCGGAGTTGCATTGATTGGCATCATTGTCACGCGAGGTGTCCGTGATTTGAAAGGTCACGAAAGTTGTCACGAACAGTCACACGAGATTTCAACCGGCAGCTTGCAAGAGAATAGTGTTCGGTGTGAATGGTAACACTTGCTTTATGGAACAATATCGATTCTCTCTTCTCAACTGAACACATTGTTTCCTTTGTTGACGATTGGTCACCATGACAATTTATTAAAAGGCAAATTGCGGACTTTCAAGGACAGCTTCTTCGCTTGACCTCAGAGACGGCTCTAGCATAGAACACTGACTGAAAGAAATGTTATTTAGCGCCATTTAATCGAAATACGATCTTCAAACTGTCACACAAAGATACAAAACATGCTCTCTATCTACGTCAACAAATATTTCGACGATTGTTTCGATTTCACAATCTCGGCCTGCACTTGCTTCCGAGATATGCGATACACGTGTAGTTTCTTCGCTTCGCCGCTCTCAGCTGGGTCCTCGCAAATGGCGATGTATTCGGCACAATAGTGCATCCGGTATTCCTTACTCTACGAAAATGATTAGAACAAATCTAATTAAGGCCTAAACGTTGAAACAACTCACGGATTCCAAGGTCAGCTGAAGGGGAATTTTGTTAATTAAAATGCCGGTTCGCAAATCAATCAGAGCCACAGCTCCGTCGTGTCGCTTTCTGTTCAAAACATCCCTTATTAAAATTGCGATGATAGAGAGATCCTTGTCGATGCACAGCTGATAGACAGTAGGTTCCTGCAAAAAAAAACGATACAAGAAACTTTCGTGATACAAAGCAATCAACACGTACCTGAGACGCATAACTTTTATTTTGCGCCACTTGCCGCCTAGAGAAGAGAGACTCCCTTTTTACTGGTGAGCTCGCGAAGTTCATGACGATCTCCTCTTTGGCTTTCTGGTTCCACCAATAATCGGAGCTGATTGACAAGTTCTTTAGGTTGTCGTCAATGTTCTTCCGGGGCTTGATTGCGTGTATTTCAACCGAGTTTTCTTTTCTGAGCAACAAGCGATTAGTTTGATCAGGAATGAACTGAATTGTTTGTCGGCTCTTTGGGTCTCGGTCGTAAAGTATTTGTGAATTCTTCGAGTACAGTTGCTGTACTATGAACTTGTCTTTGTCCAGATTTTTGAAGATGACGTGATACGGCTTGCCGTCAATTGCGATGATTTTGGTAGCGCTGACAACCAAAATGGAGCGACATCGCAGGTCTAAGGCCACGTTCGGCATGATGCCATGAGGATGGACACCCAGTGGTCCGTGGCGATGGCACTCGTCACCAATATCACACTTGCAAGATGGCGGACACAACTGCAGGAGTCTTGGAATGGAGTATACCTTGACTTGGTCACCAATCTTCTTGTCATTGTAATGTATATGGAGAGCGCCGCCTTGAACTTTGGCTTTCTTGAAGTGCGGAGCGATCTAAAACAACACTATGTCAGCTAACATAGTTACAGCATGATGAACTTACAGTAGCCGAAATGTCAAACATGATATAAAAACGTAGAGGCGAAATCTTGAATAATGCGAAGCGCTGATGAAGACCATTCTTCGAATACGGGCTACTTGATGCCACCACGAGTTGCGACTGCGCGTCGAAGCGCAGATACGAATAAGACACGTCTTCTTTTTTGGGACTAAGATAAATATGATTCATAACTTCGCCGGTGTACGGGTTGAGGCGATAAATCGAGTTGTCAATCAGATATAGAACATAGGGCACTTGGGTGCATTTGTTGTCCTTGTCGTAAGTTGCCTGTTTAAAGTATGATTAGTTAATTCTTAATTGAGCTATTCACTTACCAGATTCTGTGGTGGCAGAATAAGCGTCTCGGACACTTTGCCAAGCTTCAAGTTCTTCAAGAAGTCGGCATTCTTAAGGTGCCAGTTCCATATCTGACCAGGTTTTCCTTTATTTCCGAACCTAACATGATTTAAAGATGGTCAGATTCGAATTGAATAAAATCATATTACTTACAAAGACATGCAGATTTTGTACTCGTTTTTGAAGATCTTGTCTCTATAACAAAATATTAGCTTTCAAAACAATCACATAAAACTTTCTCACTCCTCGACGTTGATTTCTTGCTTAGATGTTTCAACATAGGCAATGGAATAGGTTACATCTTGCTAATGATGAAAGCTGAAAGTTAGTACTAATTAGTTAAATTCAAATACTCACATCTCTTAACAGCGCAAAAATGGCGCGATGTCGGCAGTTGAAACCAAGCTGTTCAAAAGCCAGCAACCTGGTGACATTCTTGGTCTTGAATTCAGCTCCGAGGCGAATTGTATCTCGCTTGTATTGGCCATCACCAGAGTAATTGGGTAACTTGACTACAGATTTCTTAATTAACTTCATTCTCACAAATTAAAAACAACAGGCGCACTCGTCAAAATGACTGACACCTGTCATAAAATATTTGGCGCCTTTCTTCAGCTACGCGAGCGCCATCTAATGCCATAGTATTCTAACCAGTTGGTGGTTTGGTAATAAAATTTGTTTATATCAGTCAGTTATCAGGCATAAAAATGGAATGTATTACAACAGATATACTCTCATCGCTGAGAGGATAATTAACAAATCACAAAAAGCTCTTGCACTTTCGTTTCTTGAATTTGAATAAGTTCTCGTCTTCGAGTTTCAACAAATATTGCATCTAATTGATAGAACCGGTGGGACTAGAGAAAACTAATTTGAAAATGTGATTTGTCAGTCTTGATATACTTGGTGTGGTGCTGCTTTCTTGATTTAACCCCTACACTAATTGTTGCCAAACTGCTTGATATTTGTCTTGCGCGTCATGATCAAACTTCGTCGATTGTCATTGATATCCGACTTCTTGGCAGCTGCGTTTAAGTTTTCCATAGATCGGGAAGCTTCCTTAGCTTTCCTATTCTTCTCTTCTATAGCCTTCTTCACTTTCCGGTTCGAAGATTGAATTGTATGTTCTAACTGTAAGTCCTTCTCTTTGAGATCAAGCTTGATAATCTTGTCAATGAATTCCCGTTCGTCAAGGTATTTGGAAGGAATGTTTCGCAACAGCTGTAGCGTTTCATACATTGTCTTGCATTCTTTTCTCTCCGGTGTGTTCGAACCAAGTACAGAGCCAATCATGACAATGGCCACCTTGAAGATGACGCGAATGCCTTCGCACATGAACATGTCCCAGACCCTGAGGACAATGGGCCAAGGCAGTGTTCTAGAGTAGAGGCACATGAACCACTCTGTCATGTAGAGGATGGGCTCAATTTTTTGTTTCTTCAGCAATCGGTGGGCAGCTGGAAAGAAGCGCTTCAGCAAGGAGAACAACATGTCGCCATGCAGTTGAATTGTTTCAAGGCCAGGTGCGAAGTAGCCAGGTATGAAGAAGTCACAGAGCTGCACCAGTGTCCAGAAAGCTTCCTCCGCCGGCAGGTGCATGAGCAAAACAGAGGCCAGAGGTGCTTGACCCTGACAGTAGCCAATGTCCGGCTTCATGATGCTGTACGCCTTCAGTATTCTGTACAGGTCGGTCTGGCCGTAGCCGTCTTTCTCGGCGAAAATCTGATGAGACGGAAACTGGCGGTGCAGGTCTTTAGTTATCTCGTCATTGATGATCTCGTCACCGGGCTCATGGTCGAGCCGATCAAAGAGACCGGCCTCCTTGCGCATTTGCTTGTGACCGCCGCACAGGTAGAGCCAGGCCTTGCCGCGGACGGCATGAGGGATGCCCTTGCGACATCTGTTTCGAACCTTCTTGTACCTTTTCACAACGTACTTGGACCATGTCTTCTCGTTGACCAGCATGTGCAGCCATTTTGATTCGCGTCTCTTCAGCTTTCGGGCGGGCACTGCAAGCTCTCTGCAAATTCAATTTTTTTGGCATTAATTAGCATTTCGCCAATTATGCAATCAAGCAAGGCAGCTAATTACTCACAGTGTGGAAGCTTCATCCGAGTCTAGGAAGAAGCCATATTTGTTACAAGGGCGTTGTTGAGTGGCATTGGTTGCCACACTCAGGCCACTGATGCTGCCATTTAGCTTAACTGCTAGCGGAATGTTCACCGAACTGCCATCTTCGTCTTCACTGTAATTAGAATCACTGGACGACCGTCTAGAAGCAAAACTCTGCGGCCTAAATGACGAACGGCGTCTTAGATGAGTCAAATTGTCACTTTTACTGGCACTGTTTACAGCGGACGCCATGTTTGTTTGGATTTATCTTGAACAGCTGTTCACTTGGCGCCTAAGCTCGGTGCGCAGTTGGAGCTGATTTAATGCTCGATTTCAGTTGAAACTGAATTTACCAATATGACTGCGAGGCTGGGTGTTAGGCTTTACCCGTTAGGCCTTTCCTTCCTTTATCAAGTTTACGACTCTGATAGCTTTTTTGGAGCCTTTTTCACAATGACGCAACGAAGTGTTGTGATTCTGTGAATACGAATTCTTTGTTCTTAAGAGTGTGAACTAGATTTAAGTGTCTTCCCAATTCACTGCGAATTAGCAGCACTGAAGTGCAACGATGGACAATTTAACCAGTCAGGTCCTTGAATTGTCCTTAATTGGCTCAATGTACCCTGAGCAATTGAAGTTCTTTGATCCAGTTCTTCAAGAGATAATTACGTCAGCTGATCCACTTGAATTGTTGACTAAGCGAAGAAAGTTTCTAGTGGAAGAAGACTTAATTGAGTTTGTCTTCGATCAGACCAAGTATGAAATTAACTTCAAGCTGCCAAGCAATTATCCTGATGACGGTTTAATCGAAGCACATTTACGACTATTAGACACAAGCATACTCAATTCAGTTCTTCGTAAAGTTCAAGTGCACGCAAATCAACAATTAACACAATTCATTAATGACGAAGACGCCAACATACTGAGTGTAATCAACTGGGCAAGTGATTTCGTTGACAACATACAACTTGATTCAGTTGACTTGCTGAAGGAGAAGAGCGCACAAAGTAAGTTTGTCGCCTAATTGCTGCCGAGCTCAAACGGTCTGGCGTTAATTCGGTTGCTGAATCTTCGCTAACAGGAATTTAGTTTGCTGCTAGAGACGAAACTCTAATCACTAGCCAAACAAACACGTATATCACACAATTAGGCGGTAAAAACCAAATTTGGTAATTGCTTAACTTGATACTTGAGGTCAACACACAGTTTGCGATTTTTCAAACGCATCAACTTTGATGACTAACAGTCACTGCTAAAATTCCGAACGTTGGCGTCTCTCTCCCTCTCTCCTCTCCTCTCTTTTCTCTCCTCTCTGACCGCCTACAGCTATTTTCCACTATTAGGTCGTCTCGCACGTTGAATATGTACTTGTTATTATACTTGAGAGCACTTTTTTACTCATCTATTGTGTCATCAACCCAAGAGCGACTGTAGTTTTCTTCCTCTCCTTTATCTCGCTTTCCTCTCTCGCTCTCCTCTATCGCTCTCTCCTCTCCTCTCCCGTGTGTCGCAAAGGTGATTACATTGTTTTGCAGTTGGCTGTCTCCTTTTTTCCCCTTCGTTTAGTCCTTTTTCACCCTTCTCAACAAAGCGTTGACTCTTAAATGCCTCTCTACGTAATTGCCCGTTACGTTGCGTGACCGCAGTCAGTCACGTGACAAACCATAACGTCAATTAAGTGTCACCATAATTAGCTTTTTGACGGCCGGAAAAAGCTACTTATTTCACTGGAAACAGCTGCGCTTAATTTGTAGACTAAAGTTTTCTCCTCCTAGATGGCGTTGCTGTCGGAATTCTTTTAATTAATCACCTTTTCTGTCCGGAAATTACTCAAGCAATTTAAAAACCAAATTGATGATGACTTTAACGGCATCTGATATTGAAACAAATTGCTAGAGCATGTTCAGCCATTTTGTTTTCAATCAGAATCTGTCTCTAATCTGTCACCACGCCTTGATTAATGACCTATCGTCAGCCATTGATTGCAGTAGATTATTTTAATATTTAATATATATTTCAACCGTTCTCTCGCTTTCAGATGACTCTAAATTACAAGCTGACTGTGATAGGAATCGTAAATCGTCATTGTGTCGCCAGTGGATCTATTCTCATCATATCTACTCTACCGGAAAACGGAAACTGATTCAAGAACTGTGCCACTCGCTCGACTTGACTGGCTTCTCAAGGCCCGGAAAACCTGGTTAGTTCGAACACTTTATGTCCTAGACTTGTTCCGAGTTGGCGAGACCCTTTAATTACAAGCAATTCTGTCTCTAATTAGGATTCATTTGCGTAGAAGGTCAAGTGGACGACGTTAACGAGTTCTGGCTAAGAATACGGTTCGAAAATTGGCAGCGAATTACGGTGATTGCCAAGGAGCTGGA
Source organism: Halotydeus destructor (assembly GCA_022750525.1). Taxonomy (NCBI): domain Eukaryota; kingdom Metazoa; phylum Arthropoda; class Arachnida; order Trombidiformes; family Penthaleidae; genus Halotydeus; species Halotydeus destructor. Next base: position 245,270 of record JAIUWE010000106.1, on the reverse strand, counting down.
CGGCGAGTCTGAACATGTCGACGGCGCTCTTGAACAAAGTTCTGGCCATTTGTCGACCGGCTCCAGTAGTAGCAGTTGTGATTCGAGTCGCATTCGTCGAATATTCGACAAGTTTCAAGAACTCCCACTGGACCAGTCTGACTTTATACGCTTCTTGGAGGAGAAGAAATGTTCTAACGTGATTCGCGAATATCTGGGATGGAACTCTACGATCGAATAGTGGAAACGAATGATACAATGTGTGTGAAGAGAACGAGAGGAAAGGGAGAGGGAAGAGAGGAAAGGAGCTTGATACGCTTTAGAAACTATGCGTACAATGTCCAACAAGGCATTAAATTACTATGGAAATGTTATATAAGAAGATTAGGAAATATAATATTCACAGGTATTAAGAACTTTTTTCGATGTCATTTCGAGCGCCCTTTCGATTCTATGGAAGAGAGAAAAAGAGCGAGAGGGGAGAGGAAGGGAGAGAGATCTAACGCTTCTCGCATATTAGAAGGTCTTAGAATGAATTTGAGAAGTAGCAAAGGTGCAAATTGCAATTTTTGCCAAATATCAAAAAGAGAGACCGGAAGTGAAGGATTATGATAATTTTTTGTCGGAAAAAGAGGAGAGAGGAGAGGGAGCCTTTTTTCGAGTGTGACAAGTCTAAAATCGATTCGAGCGATTAAGCATCATTTGTCACCCCGTGGAACAAACATGGCTGACAAGTTTCACTTTTTCAATCTCTCCCTCTCGCTCTCCCTCTCTCGCCTCCTCGAAGGCTTGTCGCCTCAAACAAGGAGTAAATTTGAACTGTTCTAGAACTTGCGAAAGTGTGTCAGCTGTGAAGCCGATGCCACTCATCGTCCCGAAGTCATGAATAAGTCCAAGAATGGTTCTTATCTGAAACTTGACGTTCATTGGTTGTCTTTCAGCCAACTTTCGACATGAAATGTTCTATTCAGCACATTGTTGTTCGCTAGACGGGAAGTTTCCACAGAATGTACACGATGCTCTCTGAACCGTTCTGACACTTGTTCGTCAGTTCTGAAAAATGGCCTCTGAACATTTCTAAACACTGGTTAACGTTAATCATAGTCAAAAATAAACTCTGGCTGAATTCAACATTTAATTATTCCAAATATTCGAATGATTTGTGCATTTTTTACGCCAAGGAGCCTTTTCCGCTTTGAGTGACTTCCGTTTCCGTTCAATTAAGTTGAACGAGAAATTCGATAAAATCTGTGCTTGAAATACGCTCTTAAGCTACAATATGCGAACTGTTCTGAGCCTGTTCTGAAGGTATAATGGATCGTTTCGTCACTCTCTCCCCTCTCTCTCCCTCTCCCCTCTCGCTTCGATTGATTGTTTATTTGAATGTCAATGAAGCGGCAATTCACTCAAAGAGCTGGCCGACAAGAGCCTTTAGAACTGTTCAAAGCGTGCCTCAGAACAACGGCATTGTCTTGTTTGCACCTTAAGTAAAGCTAAGAGGGAGAGGAGGGAGAGAGGAAAGAGAGGGAGAGAGAGAGGCGACAGACTCGACGATAAAGAAAGCTACGATTCCTATTCTCAAGTTGAACCTTTAATCCACTTAGAACCTTTCGAGTGTCTTTCAGCGAACAAAGTGATGCACTTTCTAAACAAGGTTCTAGTACAGTTCGAAAAAAATGTACTCGACGGCGAACACACTTTGACAAAGTCTAAATTTGGCCTATTTTATAAATAGCTCGAGCACAGTTATGAATTTCCGGTTCGTAGGAAAATGGCCTCAAGCATCCTCCTTCCGGTTCTGATAACGGACGAAAAGCGTTCGCCTTTGACGCGAAATTATGTGAACTAATTCTGTTTCCGGCAAAACAAACAAAATGTCGCGATAAGCGAAAAGCTACACATTTTCCGCCATTTTGACAAATTGTCATTTTCGCACTTGATTCAGCAAACAAAGTCAAGTGAATCAACTGATCTAGTGTTGAACAATTTAGTCCCAGTTCGAACCATGGACTGCTACAGCTGCCAGAGACACGCCTTCGTGGCCCTGAACATCTTGGCCACTGCCCTGGGATTTTACTTCTTCATTTCCGGTTGCACCGAGTCGGCGACCGGAAGTAGCCACGACATGGCCACCTCGCTGGCCATGGTGGGCGTCATCGGGGCCTCCATCGGTGCCTTCGGCTTCTTTGCGGCCTGCTTCGAGGCCCACCGGATGTTGTTCATCTATGCCGCCATCTTGTCCTTTGGCTTCTCCGTGGAAGTGTACTTTTTCGTCCAAATGAAACTGCTCATGGAAAAGGGGGTCGAAATGCCGCAACACGAGGTCAACATGACCTTTCTGGCCCTGCTATCGACCATCGAACTGGTGCTGGCGATACTATCGATCACCATGGCTGTGGCCATTAAGCGCGAACGAATGTACTATGACAGGTACGAGTGATTCATTGCCATTATGTTCTTATTGTTTTTGCTAATTAAAAGAAGATTAATTGTAGAATGTGTTTCCGGTGATCAATTCGGCAATTGATGCTATTTTTCGAACTCTGTTCTACTTCTTCATCCTCAGGCTTGTCTCTGTGAATGTATGTCGATTCTATAGATCTCTCTCTTCTCTCTTTCCTCTTTTTAAGCAAAGCAAGAAATAGCGCTGATTAGTTAGGCAACATGAAGAGAGGGGAGAGGGAGAGAGGAAGAGAGGGAGAAAGCCAAATCGATGGAACGTAGTAAGGCGAAGTTCGTTACTCATTACAGCTGTAATCGCTCCAGCGATTTTCTATGGCTAAAATCTCTCTCTCTCTCTCTCTTTCTCCCCTTTCCCTCTTCTCCCTCTCTTATTCATTTCCCTCTTTCTGAAAAACCGCTCTCTCTCTCTCTCTCTCTCTCGAAATGAAAAGGTTCTACGCAAAGATTCGTATAAAGTAACTTTTACTGGGTTTGCATTCTATAGAATACCTCTACTCGATTCTGAGAGAGGGAGAGAGAGGGGGAGAGAGGGAGAGATCGAATGAATAGAGTGTATACTTAACGTACAATAGTCGGCAAACCTAATAGGAAAGGAGAAAGAGACGAAGGGAGAGAGGGAGAGAGATCTCTGCACAGTGTAGAGGAGTTCGAAAAAGAGGAATTGAAAGAGAAACTTTTAATTCAAAGTCGAAAACGCCGCCGGACATCATTTTCCAAGATGGCGGACCGATATTGGTTTCACATTATGTTTGCAAAGTAATGACATTCCATTCTAAAACAATATCAAGAGACGACCCCCGGCTAAATATATTCGGTCAGCTGTGCGGAAAAGTACTTGCGAAGCCATTTTCTACAACTTGTTAATCTATATAAATTCATGTTCATATTCAAATCATCACCGGATAAAATGTGTACACAACTGGATTTAGCTGATTAGAGGTCAAAGATGGCGTCGGTTTACTTTTCGACTTGCCGGAAGTCTTCGCACTGGCCTTTGGCTTTTTGGAACTTTTCGTCGACTTCCGCTTCTCGCACAAAGGGGTCCCTCTGGGGCAAGGGGTCGTCTCCGAATCTAGGGGCGACTTGCAAGGGGACCTGGTCTCAGTGTGTACCATAGTGCTGTCTGACCCGAAGTGATCTTCCATATTCCTGAAAGGACCTAAGGAAGGGAGAGGGGGAAAGAGGGGAAGGGACAAAGAGGGAGAGAGGGAAGCAAGAGAGGGAAAGAAGGCGATAAGTTAGGGGTAGTATAATAAATGCAATTTGGCTCCTCTTCATCTTGAATTGGCGGTAATATACTCAAAGGACACGGTCTACGTTCTTGAGAGGCAGAGAGGAGAGAGCGAGAGGGAGGGAGAGAGAGAGCAGAGGGAGAGAGCGAATAAACGTACACTTCGGTCGTGATGGCATTCGGGCCCTTGAACAAGGACTCTGGGGCTCCTGGTAATAGGGACACGGTGGGGAAGAATGGCCTTGGTAAGGAGGCTGGTGATACGGTGGCGTATAATGTTGCCGGGCCCCAAAGGGCATCTTTGAGCCCCCGAGAGGACTGAGAGGAAGAGAGGAGCCTCCTTTGCCAGCCAGACCGGGCAGCAATTGGTTCATCAGGGCGTCCAGCGGGTTGCCTTTGCCTACGCCACTGCCCTTCAATAGGCCTAACGAACCACCGGCGGCAGTGGCGGCCAACAGGGGCAGTAGGTACTTGTCTTGGCCCAAAATGCTGTCCAGCATGCTGGAGCCGAACAGTCCTAGGCCCAGTTTTCGAACTGGCCTAAATAGTCCCAGTTTGTTCTGGAAATGTTTGTCACTTTGTTCTATTCGACTCGAACATTCTGAACAGTTCACAATGTACAGAGAGACGGCCAAGAATGTAGCACATAGGAGACAATCATTCATGTTGACTTATAGAGATACGTTGGAAGGGTTTGTGAGATAGGAGAGCAAGAGTGCCGGAGGTAGAGGAGAGAGAGAGGGAGAGCAGAGAGGGAGAGAGAGAAAGAGAGGAGGACAGTGACTAAATGCTCGTCAAGTTGGTCCCTTGAGTCCAAAGGAGACAATGAAGAGACGCATCTTGAATGGAAGACGGAGGAGATGAATGTTTAATGCAATCAGATAAGAGGTCGCTCTCGCCCTCTCTCCCTCCCTATCTCTCCCTTCCTCTCTCCATCTAATTAACTCCTTTCCGTGACATATTTCGCAAGTTGACTTCATAACGGCGTGCTTTTACACAATGTCAATGCTCTCCCTCTCCCTTCCTCTCTCCCATCCTTTCGATGGCTTAGTCACCTTCGTGACCGTCATTTTAAAGTCACACATCACGTGACCAACGTTGATGAGCTTATTTATGAATATTGATGGCCTGGAAAGTTAACTGTCATCAAATCAAGGAGAGAAGGCAAAGAGGGGAAAAACGGTTCCTGTAATTGCAATTAAGTGCACACTTGAGAAAAGTGTTCAAGTTTACTCGAGATCAACCTTTGCTTTGCGTGACTTCCTCTTCACGTGACCAGAATAGGAGTAATGATGCCATCGATCACTGACAATCGAACATCGCAATGTAAATCTTGGCCATTAATTTACGAATTGCGTTCCAGTGCTGAGCCTATACTGCGCCACTGTCTCTCTCCCTTTCCCCTCTGCTCTCCTCTCCTCTCTCCTTCTCCCTCTCCGTCTCTCTCCCTTCCTCTCGCCCTCTCGTTGAGCTCTACTTGAACATTGATGAGCCTTTCGATGCAAGTAAAATGTTCTAGATTTGATTGTTGGGCGTCTTCCTCCCTCTCTCTCCTCTCCCCCTCTCCCCTCTCCCCTCTCCCTCCCTGCTCGAGTTCATCAAGTCTCTCTTCAGAGCATCGCGTGTCTCAAATTGAAATCGATGCCCTGAACAGTTCTAACGTCTTGCGCTATCAGTGTAGATATCTCGCGATAAGAAAGGAAGAGCACAAAGACCATTGTTAAAACATGCAAGCTAAGAGTCGGAAAGGGAGGGGAGGAGAGAAGGGGAAGAGGGAGCTCTCCTCGCGAGGCTGAGGGCTCACCAGTGCACAGTTCTGGTCATAGAACTCGACAAAGTTTCGAACAATGTTCATATTGATGACGCAATCCTTTTAGCATACACATGAAACCAGGAAATAATTCATTAGCTTGCACTGGGACCTTATTATAATTTATCATCTCTCCCTCTCCCTCTCTCCCCCTTTTTCCTCTATGCACAACAGTTAACTTGATGTACCCTCATTAGTCAGTAATATAGTTAATTAACAGTAATTAGTTTAATGATGTCACGAAGTGAACACACAGAGAGAAAGAGACAGATTTACTTTTTTCACTTGAATTGCAATTCGTCAAAATATGTTTAGCATGATGATCATGATAAGGGTCAGAAACAAATGGCCGCCATTAGCATTTTCGCGAGGGACCGTTTCCGTAGTTCCGAGCGAAAAATGTGTCTTGCAGGAAAGCGTGCCAAAGTCTAGTCGAAGTTCGAACTTTGTCCTGAACGTGTCGACAGATCGATGCCGAGAAAGTTCTAGAACTCACGTAGGCGTGAAAGTAAGAAGCTACTTTCGAACATGACAGCTGGACATTTTTGTACATTTCTCTGTACATTTGGTCGATTTCCATTACTTTTCTGCATAAATACAACTAGAACACCAAATATGTCCTTTTCACTTTGACGAAATTGTTTTGACATTTGTGGACATTTGGGTTTGGACGCTTCGTCGAACTTGCAAATCACGTCTATCACGGTATTCCATTCATTTGCGAGCATTTGCGAACTTGTACACGTAGAACGTTCTGAGCAAACATGACCGAGCGTCCATAATCGCAGTCTCACAGGCCATTAATTCGCGTTTGAACATTGCTCAGAACGCGAAGAAAGAACTTTTTTGCAATTTGTGGCCGCTGAGGTTTTTGTAGCAAATTGCTGAACCCTTAATTGTCTGGATATTTAGTTAATTGCTTTAGATTAACAGCCGAGTCCTAGAACCATTTCCACGAATATTCGACGAATGCGACAAGAATGCCAAGCTCTGTGATTTAAACTGGATCAACTTGATTGAACTCATTTCAAAATTCAAATTTGAAAAAAGTTCAGCCTCGCGAAAACTTTACGGCCAAAGGTTCGAACTTGCACACGAAGTTCGAATTGTAATGCAAAGTTCTAAGTATTAGAACGTTGACTATATGAAATATGCAACGTCCACAAATGTCGAATATGCAAAGTGGTTCCTTTTTGAAGGAAATTTAGACTTGGAAAACGTTTATCAGAATGCATTCCCGAACAGTTCTAGAACAGTTCTAGTGCTGACGATCGCAGCTGTCACCGCATCACCTTTTCGAATTTATATTAGCAAAGTGAATGTGACGTAAATAATATGAAACTCATATTAGAACCTTAAATTTAGGACATTCAGGCACCTAATCTTCGCTCGCTTTCCTCTCTCCTCTTTCCCTCTAGTCTCTCCTCTCTTCTCTTTTGATCCCTCTATAGATGAGAACCTGGCCGCTCAAAGTCAACGACCGAGTGCATGTTCGATGAAAAGAACTCGATGAATGTCCCGCTGACCGGTTGACGGATGGCCTGTCATCGAGTTCTGTCCGCCGGTCAGAACTTTTCCCTTTTGTCGAATTTTGTTCTTCATTTCATACTTTCTTTCGCTTTTCCCACACCTCGGGAGCTCGACAGAGATCAATATGTACAGAACCGAGTTAGAACATTTTGTGTGTGTCGAGTTCTGCCTCCTGTCAAGAACATAATGCAGTCACGTGACGCGAAATGTGTCCACGAAACATTGCCTTTCGAACAATGGTTCTGAGAACATTCAGAACTTTGTGCAAATTCAACTTGTCATAGTCATTTGTAATATAGAACCAAGTGTACGTGATTTATTGTGACATTCGAGAGGTTCTAAGAACTTTGAACACCAAATGAGAGGGGCGGTCTCGGAAGTTCGGGCGAACATGGCAATTTTTTACCCCTAGAACTGTTCATTCGAGTCGAGAATGTACACTCGAACGGCCTTCCTTATACTTGGGAGTCATTATCAGCGAATGAACTATAATAATGGTTCTATTCACTTTTATATGTTCGTATATTTGTTCGTAATGTTCAAACTCGGAACGGCGGAAACCATCGGTGCTCATTAAGGTGAGACTTATTACCATTTCCGCTTCCGGGGACCGATTAGTTAGTGCGGAAGCCACTGATAGCCATAAAGAGAACGAGAAAAGGCCATTTTTCACGTCACTCCTCTCTTCTCGATTGAACATTTCGACGGCCAAAAAAAGTTCGAATGAACCATTTGCACTGATGACAAGTGAACTGTTCTATCTCGCACATTGATGGATGTAACGCTGTCTCAGTTGAACCTTTCGAGTTCTTTGGCAGCCATTTGCTACCGAATAGTACATTTTTGTCCGCTAATCAGTCCATCTTTCTTCGTTTCTTCGATTCCGAAATCGAACTTGGACATTTGCTGAACTGTTCGGGGAAAAAAGTTGCCACTTTTTCCTTAAACTAAATCGAGATCAGGGCGAACGTAATGTGACTAAAGTGTAGTGTTCTGAACTGTTCTAAATCTTGAGAAACTCTGGGAAGAAGAAGAACAGCTCGAAAGAATCGAATTTTCAGAATTCGAAAGGTCTACTTAGTGTTCTGAAAATGTTCTAGAACATAGTACATATGACAAAGCATGATTCCACGAAGCAGAGCCCGAGAGACAGAAAAGTGTCACGAAAGCCAATTTCGGCTTTCAGGTTTTATCTCCCTTTCGCTCTCTCCTTCTCTCTTCGTATCTCCCCTCTTCCTCTCCCCTCTCCTCTCTCCCTCTCTCGTGCGTTTGTCAGGTGGTCATTGTTGGTCTGACACTCAATGTCTCAAGGGACTCATGCTGTGCATTGTATAGATAGACATTAACTATGCAAGAGATCGCTTTCGTGGCTAGAGAGGGAGAGAGGGAGAGGGATAGAAGGGAGAGCAATAGAGGGACAGATTCGCTGGTAAGTGTTCAGATTCGAAGCTCGTGACTTGTTCTGAAGGACACATTGGAACATAGTTGGTAACTTGGTGATATTGGTACAAAATGATGTTCTAATATGAAAAATGATCACTTTGGAGAGAGGGAAAGAGCGGGAGGGAGAGAGAGAGAGCGAGAGAGGGAGAGATAGAGGGAAAGCGAGCGAGATGAGAGAAATTGCTCACGTGAGAAAAGTTCGCAAATGTTCTAAACGCGATCGTTCCTTTTCGGCAAAGTTTGAAGCCACTAATAGATGATCGTGATCGCTTCTCCTCTCCTCTCTTCCCCTCTTCTCTCTCCCTCTCCGTCTCTGGCAGTCCCTTTTCTCGAATGTTCTGTCAAATAATCGACACATTGGATTCTTAGAACAGTTCGTGCCTGGAGAAAGTTCACTTAAGAAAATGTCTTCGCTTCATCGACAAAATATATATATGTAACGATCGTTACAGAGCTTTCAGCGCGAAAAATCGAGAAGCAAAGAGCGGAAGGGAGAGAGGGAGAGGGAGAGAGGGAAGACTCAAAATGACTTTAGACTGAAAAGTCCCATTATGCCTTTTATTGCCCTTCTCTGGGTTCTTCAAGTTTTTAGAACAGTTCAGCGAAGACCTTTGCTTTGGAGTCTATCGAGACAATGAAGAGGGAGAGAGGGAAAGAGGGAGAGAGGAAAGAGAGGAACACGAAGAGAAAGAGGGAAATAAGAAAGGGGAAGAGCTTGAGAAATGACTGTCCTATTCGTCTTAGTTTATACAATTTATTCTTATACAATGTACATTTCGCAATGTTTTTCCGATTCGAACGTCTACACTTGTTCGAATAATGTTCTAGAACCCTTTCAGAACAATGAGTGTTCGAACAGTTCAGAGCTGCATTCCGTCCTTCAGTGTTCTTGTTTCTTTCTTGCCGTTCGCAAATTTAGGTCATTCGCGATTGAACTGTTCTCCATCATCGTTTTCCGGTTACATTTTTCTGAACACACTCGAACAGAACAAAGGTTCGAGTTCGAACTTGCCCAGTTATTTGGGCCAAGTTCTAGTTTTTGCTCGAGAGCCATTATGGTTGGGAAGCACTTAGAACAGTTCTTGAACTGTTCACCAAAGAGTTCTAGAATTTGATATGTTAACCACAATAATGTTGCTCAAAGAGGGAGAGGGAGGAAGGGAGAGGAGAAGAGGGGGAGAGGCGATGTCAAGTTGGTGGGCTCGTTATGCAATCGCAGTATTTCTCTTCAGAACTCGACGAAAAGTGGATACAAGAGAATGTCCTAGAGTGTCCATTGAACTGTACAAAGACAGGCGTGCAGCTGTTGAGCACTGAAAATAGTTCTAGAACTCGACAATTGTACACCAGTACACTTTTTTGGTCCTTCGTTTCCTATGTGACAAGTGAAGCCAATTATGAGTCAGCAAGTCAGTCATATTATGGGTTCTAAGAACCTGAAAGAATCTGGTGACAGTAGTTCGAGCTGGACAAGAACTCGACACGCTCACAACTCGAAGGCGTCAAAATAGAACTGTTCTATTGTTAGTCGCGACAGGCCACGGAAGATATATTCGGACCAAGAATATTTTGTGGCCAATATCGTGAGTTCGACGAAGCACTAGAACTCATTGTCAACGAAATTCCCTCTCTCCCTTTCTCCTCTTCTCTCTCTCTCTCCCTCTCCTCTCTAGGCGCTGCTCTATTTCATGCCTTCCTTCTTTGTCTCTCATTAGATTTGTGTAATAATGGCAAAGAAAGCGGAAGAGAGAAAGAAAGGGAGAGAGGGAGAGAGAGCGTCATTGACAGCATCTGGAGTTACCTTGACAACCGCAGCAAGAGGAGGGGAGGGAGGGGAGAGGGAGGAAGAGAAGAGAGAGAGGGAGGAAGAGCTCTAATTATATTCTGTGGCTCTCATTCGTCTCTCTGTTTGTAAATTTCATTCTTCCTCCTTTCTTTGTCGAACTGTTCTATCGTCGAGTTCTGTCGAAGCTGTTGCTACAGAACAAACTTTGTCCCGGACTACAATTGAACAGTTCGCTTTTGATGGACTCGGTGTCCATTAGTGGCCAATGGTTTGCTCGAACTGGAACCATCGGACCGACTAGAACAAAGTCCTCGGCTCACGGCGAACATTCGATTAGTTGAGTTCGAAGTGTTCACAGAATCCCTGTGCAGAGCTTCGAACGGATTCTGAATGAGTCGAACTTGACCATTAGGACTTTGCTGGACATTTGACTCGCAAATTGGCCTCGAGGTGTCCGAAGTGTCCTTCGGCCACAAATGGACATCCGAGGCCATGGACTTGAGATATGTGGGCTCGAACAGCGAGGTTCGAATGTAAATCAGAACCGCGGTCACAATGGCCGAACAAATTAGAACGGAAAGCCACAGAAAGGCAAAGTTCTGTTCGAGTTCGACGGCAAAGCTGTCCACACAGTGCACGGACTGTTCAAAGTCAACGGACGCCAATGTTCTATTTTTCAGACTTGCCGGTTCGAAGCACTGGACATGTTGGACAAGACGTTCCAGAGTTTCCGAGCAGTCATAGTCGGCCGAGTTTGAACTGTTCAACTTCGAAGCGGTGGCATTTTGCAGCGAGGTGACAAAGTTCTTCAGCGAACAGTTGCAGTTGAGTTGATTGCGACGCAAGTCAATGCACTTGACCCTCGTGAACAGTTCGTCAAAGTGTCCATTTATGGCCGCTATCGAGTTACCTTGAAGGTCAACGGACCGAAGCGACTTTAAGTGATGGTTCGACTGTGTTCTAGAACTGTCCACCGCAAAGCCAAGGCCAACCAGGCCCGACAAATCGATCCTCAGGTCCTGCAAATGGTCCATCGGGCCAAAGGCGTCGAGTTCTAGCGTTTGTCCTTCGAACATATTGACGCCTAAATCGAGTTTAATTAGTGACCCACTCACGTCCAGGCCGAGCCTCGAACTGTCCACAATGTAGCGAAGTCGATTGTCACGCAGCGACAGAACTTTGAGCCGCGTGAGTCCAGCGAAACTCGAACTGTCCAGCCTGTCGATCAGGTTCGAACTCAGGTCCAGCTCCTCCAGGCTGAACAGTCCGACAAAGGTGGCCGAACCGAGCGAGGACAGCGAATTCCGGGCCAGGGACAGGACGAGCAGGGCGGAGAGGCCGCGGAATGTCCTAGAACTCGACGGAATGTCCACGATGGAATTTGTGTCCAGGAAGAGCAGCTGCAACTTGGAGAGCGAGAGGAAGAGCTTGTCGCCCAGCGTGGACAACTTATTGGACGAAAGGGACAGAATTTCAAGATGGCGGTAAAAGTTGAGTGAGTTCGAACTGATCTCGCGGATTCGATTCTCATTTATGTACAGTTCTTTCAGCCGCGGATTAAGCGTAATTGGCACCGTAGTTAGGCCACTGGACGAACAAGTGGCCTTGAGTAGATTATCGTTGCACGTGCACTGGTTGGGACACAGGCCACTGATGAGGCCAGGCTGCGTGACCGCCAGCATCAGGGCCACCAATGTGCTCAGTGTTGTCATCTTGAACTGTTCGAATTTGAACATTTCGAACTGTTTGACTTGCAAATTGCTTGTGCGAGTGTTTTTTGCGTTCGTGATCTAATTTGGAGTTGATATGTTTGCTTGCTATTTACAGAGACTTCTACTCGTTATCTTCTCGGGTCACGCACACTTGGTCACGCGTGAGTCCATTTAGATGTGTCTTCTTGATATGCATAGGGTCACGTGCTCCTCCGCACTCAGTCTTCAGAACATTCCGCTTTGTCACGTGACTAGGAATGATAATTCCGACGGCTGTTACTTTAGCACTGGAGAAGCAGAGAAGGTTCACTCGATGTGTTTGAACAAACGGTTAGAACTGTTCAAGACATTCGAAAAGGTATGCGATTCACTAAGAACTTCCACGACTGGAGAGCCATCAGCAAGTGTGAGCAAAGAGCTGAGAGGAAGAGGGGAAGAGCGAAAGGGAGAGAGGAAGAAATAGAGTGAGAGCGCGAGAGGAAGAGAGTCGGTGAGTTCGAGAGTTCTGAATGTGTACACGATGCGGTTCGAACGGTTTATGCGTATCTTATTCGATACGAGCTGACGCGCATGCGCCGATCCTGTTTGGCCGTCGAAATGTTCTGTCTATCCCCTTTCTCTCTGGGATATGTTGTTCGTTGTTTGCGCCCAGTCAAGCTGAACAGTTCAGAGCCACACTGATGAATAGGCTCGAACATGTATTTGGTTCTATAGAACATACTCCTAGTTCCCTTTCCCCTCTCGCTCCCTCTCTCTCTCCCTCTCTTGCTCTCCCTTTCCCTCTCGCTCTCTTTCTTATTCTCCCGAAACTAAATGTACGACTAGAACATATATTCGAAGCCCGGAGCAGCCAAAGCACTGAAATGTACACACGGAATACTATATATGTACACAATCCTCGGTTCTGTTTATCGAGCTTTGGTTCTGACTGGCCATAGAACATTGCACCTAGAGCTTCCTTCGAACTTGTACATAGGCATACACACACAGAGAGAAGTCCGCTGACCGCAAATGAATGTACGAACATATTCGAAAAATGTGTTCTAGGCCAGATGGCGTGTTTGGTCTACTGAGGTTCGAACTTGGACACTTTTAGCGCCTTTGTACATTTGTTATGATAACGAATGTTTGCTACACGTTGCGAAACATCTCGCATTGTCAAAATGTTGCTTAATTGGCACTGGTTACTGCGTTCAATTAGTTCTGGGACCATTCATGTCTCGAATGTCCAAATTCGAAGCAGCAAGTTAATTAATGACCCAACCAAAGTTCAGGGAAGTCTCACTAAAGTTCGACGGCCAGAACTTTGTGCTATGTCCGTTCGAACATTCGAGACAGAAAGCTGAAAAAAGAAAAGAAAGAGAGAGAGACCATTGATTAACTCAAACTCGATTAGTGGCCCAAAGTTCTGGACATTTTCGAACACTCCCAGTCGAACGTTTAGAACTTTGTTCTGCATTTGTCTGTGTTTGAGACACACTTTGGCGAACATGGTTAGAACTGTTCCTCAAGACGAGGCCTTAAATTAAATTAGAACACAAGCCAGGCCACTGATATTGTTGCAAGGCAGTCCATTGATTTTTGTGTTCGCTCGCATTGAACTGTTCTAAGAACAGTTCGCTTCGAACGGAAACAACATCCTTGGCAGAAAGAGAGAGAGACAATCACGTGATGGCCCGTGAAGTTAGAACAGTTCACAAGCTATGCGCATCAAGATTCGAAATGTTCGAAAGGGATCTGTTTTCGGTGTAATGGTAAACATGGCCATTAACGTTTATGACCTGAAAAGTTAGAACAGTTCTAACCTCGAGCAGAGAGGGAGGGAAGAGCAAGGGAGGGAGAGAGCAAAATACTTGGCTATTCGGTGCCAAGGCATTGGTCATGAACTGCTACAAATTCCAAGATTCACGTGACTCAAATGCAATCACGCAAAAACTCACTTATTTAGGCAGTGAACTGGAGAGCCAAGTAGAGAGGGAGGGGGGGGAGGGGGAGAGACGAGAGACGGAGAGGCTGCAGCTTTCCTCTCCTCTCTCGCCCTCTCCGTGACAGGCAAAGTGAAAAGTGATGAGGGACCAACTGCCAGCTTCTCATCCCCTCTCCCCTCTCTCCCTTCCTCTTGCGTACCAGTACACCGCTCCCCTCCACTCTCTCCCCTCCGCTCTCTCCCTCTCCCTCTTGCCTGTGACTCCTTAGGCACCATGTGCTTCCAATTACTTGTTTAGTACCTCGACCGACTGGTTCAAGGCAAAGTTCTAGAACCTGATTGCCCTCAAGCTCAGCTGCCGCCGCCGAGAGAGAGGGAGAGAGAGAGAGGAAAGAGCGAGAGGGAGAGAGACACCGAAGGAGAAAGATGAGTAAATTCGATCAGACAAGAAACCACCTCGGTCGTCAGAACTGTTCAAGTTCGAAGCCGGCTCCATAAATGCAAAGTGGCCTTTGGCGAAGTCATCGCTAACTTTTTCAGAACTCGATGACACACACAAAGTTCTGAAAGAGAGGGAGAGAGAGAGAACTTTGCCGACAGAACAGTTTGCATATGCATTTCTTCTCATTACTCGCTAATTGGCTTAATTAGGGGTCTGAATGGGAAAGAAAGAAGCTGACGGCAATAAAATATGAAACTAATTAGCAAACAGCTGGTGACGTGATGTCGATCTATTTTCGTTTACAAAAATGTAAACAAACTGTTCGTGAGCTTATATGGCTGCGGTTCTAGAACAGTTCTGAGGGTTCGAACTGCTAGAACTGTTCAGATAAGAGACTTGCTTCAGTCCCCTTTAAATCCCTGGCAAGTTTAAACGTGAACATAATTTCGAGTTTTCTGCAGTTCGTGTTGAGAGAACCATTCCAGAGCCTTTGGACATTTCGAGCCCTAGACGCAAATGTTCGAAAAATCCCTCTCGAACATAAACACACACACACAAAGTTCTAGAACGGCGCTAACTTGCAAGGATTAACTTGCAACGGAACCGGATTAAGTGGCATCGAGTTCTAGCCGAGCTCGAACATGGTTCTGGCTCGAAGTGAGTTCTCTCGTTTTTTTTTGCCGAACAGTTCTAAGAACATGTAATCCTTGTTGGCAAATACTGTCGAACATTCTCTCTGTACACTCTGGGCTCGAACTAGTTCTGACTTGCGTGAGTTTCGAACTGAAACAAAGTGTGACACTTTCTTCTTTTTCTCACAAGCTTTGCGTGACAGCTTTCGTGACACTTTAAAATGAGAATGAATGTCGAAGTCACGTGACAGCGCTGCGTGACCAGACTCTGGGAACAGCTGTGTCTCAAAAACACAATTGCACTTCGTTTCCGGTTGATTTGTTAGTTCGCAACTTAGACTTGAATTGCAAAGTTCTAGAACACGAGTTCTTTGCAGAGATGTGCAATTTCGAGTCGAAAAAGTTCTTTATTGCGCAACACTTTACAATCGAATTCGCAAAATGGCGCGAAATGAGCTTCAAACAAACTGTAAAAACGGTGATTTATGATTACGGCTCACGAAGAACACACAAGTGTGAAAAGAATTTTATATACGACCCCTTTAACGTCTCTCTCTCTCCCTTTCCCTCTCTCCCTCTCTCCCTTCCTAGTTTATTGCTTGTTCCTTTTCTAGATTTAAGTTGTTGTTTAGAATGCGCATTGCGTAATGTTTCCTCTCTTTGCTGCCATGACTCGGAAAGGAGATCCCTTTGACCACTTTGTTCCCTTAAATGCTTAGGGGACCGTTGCGTTAGTGCCCGGCGAAAAGTAGAACATTGCCAGAACTTGGTTCTTTTTTTTACGGTGCACAAGGTTTGCATTTTGTTGGCAAGCGGAAACATAATTAGCTGTCATTTGAGAGCAGAGCGAGAGGGAGAGAGAGGGGAGGGAGAGGAAGAGGGAGAGATGTCAGCAGCATCTGTTCGAATGTTCATTCTCGAAGCACAAATAGAACATTTATGACCTTGCAGAGGAAGAAGCGCGTTTTTCATCAGTTCGAAGTCAAAGAACTGAACATTTTGTGAAAAATTCGAACCTTAGAACATTGTTCAGTGCGTGTTTGCCTTCGAGCGGTATCCAGCTTTGATCTAAGTCATCGCTCGAATATGTCCTCTAGAGAGGTTCTAATGATGAGCGCGTCTCGAGTTCTAGCTCTGAGACATTGAGGTTAGTTCTCCCCACTGTTTCGACAGAACAATGTTCTAGAACCATCGAGACACTTGAAAATTTGGTTAGCTTCGATCAAATGTACAAAAAGCGAGAGACGAAGCAAAGGTTTCCCTATTCAATGTTTGCCGCAAGCCACCAACACTGATTGCATCTATTGATTTATGGTTCTAGAACCGTTCGAGCAGAATGGCTGAACATTTTCGAGGCCAGAGATATGAGAAGGGAAAAACAGGTAATTTCGAGAAATGTCCTAAGAACGTTGCGATCGAAGAGAGCGCATAACCGCCGAATGTTCACGTTCTGGTCGTTCACGAGCCATTGCCTCTTATTCGAACTTCTCAACTGTTCAAAGATTGAATTCGATTTACGAACCAAACTGACCAGAAAAATTCAAAGTCCAACTTGCGTTATGTTCAGAACTTAGAACATTCCAGGACACGAATGTTCGACACTTGGCTGTCATTTTGGAAACAGTTCAAGGGAAGCCCAGATATGTTTGCGAATACATATTCGAAGTCCTCATGACATACATATGCATGAAAGTCTGTTTCTGTCCCTTTAGAACCATTTTCAGAACTCGACAGTGTGCCAGCTTTGTGTCAATAATAAATATATATATGCGAATTTTCCCCCTTTTGGAAAATATGATAAGTATTCAAATATTTTCACAAAACTTTCCAAAGTACTATTTACATAAGGAAACTTGGAACTACTTAACGGACTGTGCTCGGGTTCTGAAAGTCGAAAAGAAGGAGAAGGAGAGAGGAGAGGGGGGAGAGGGAAGTAAGTAAACAAAGTGAGAAACCACAGTGGTTCTGAAATGGTTCTGAAAGGTTCGACTTTTTGTACATTCGTGTCATTCTCAGCTGAGCCGAGAAATATTATGTATTGCAACTTGATAACTTTCCAAATTTTTTGACCCATTTCGCTGGCCGACAAACTTTTTAGAACATCGCCAATGTTCAGGAAAGGCCAGATGCAATAACATCTTTCCCTCTCTCCCTCTCGCTCTCCTCTCGCTCCCTCTCTCCCTCTCGTCTTACGTTTCGGAAGAAAACTCGAAATGTGCATTTCGAGTTCTAGTTTTGTCCATGTCAGCATTCTATCTAATGTCAATTTCAAATTCAAAGTACATCGATAGGACATTCCGAGCGTCGAGTGCTATTCGCGAGAGGGAGAGGGGAGAGGAGAGAGAGAAAGCGAGAGAGGGAGAGCGCCACAGAGGGAAGGAGAGACGGAAAAAGCTGTGCATGGTCTTCTTTGTGATTTACGTTTATATTGAAGTTGTAATATACGACTGTCACACAGGAGAGCGAGAGAGGGAAAGGGAGAGGGAAGGGAGAGGGAAGAGCAGAGGGAGGGAGAGCGAGAGAACGAATGTTCAATGTTCTGTCGAACTGTCTTCTCTAGGTACAGGTCTGGAGAACGGCCATGTGACAGGTACAGTGCATAGGCTTTAAATAGTCACAATGGCAGCCATCGGGAGTGATGGGCAGCCATTTTGGTTCTTTCCTGAGGCCACTGAATACACCCTCGCTTGGGAATTAGTTACATAAAGAAGCGCAATTTTTCAAGGGACCGTTTCATTAGTGCATGAAAAGGTTAGCAAGACGAAGGGCGAGCTTTTGGCACCTTGGCTTGGTTCACGTGATTCATTTTTGCGTGAGTCACGAAGATATGGGTAAGCATGTCTTCCCTTGTCTCTTGTGACCCGAGAGAGGGAGGAGGGCAGCGAAGGAGAGAGGAGAGAGAGAATACACGTAGACAGCGTGAAGAAAAGGGGAGAGAGGGGAGAGAGAGGCAAGAGATACAGGTAATAAACGGTTGACAAATTTTACCATTATTATTCTTGACTCGGTTGATGGAATTTGAATAATAACAATATTTTCTTTCCTTCACTTCCGGTTAACAACTTACCTCTCCATCAAAAGTGTCACTTTGTTGCCAGTTACATAAACATTTGTGAGTCTAGTTGACGTGTCATCGTTGGAATAGCCATGCAATTTAGCTGTGTAGTTGCCTTAATTTTGTTAATTGTGACCGTGATTAAGTGTGATCAAGATGGACACAAGTCAAGAGGTAAAGACCACAAGGAAAAGGAATGGCGGCAAAATAAAGATGGCCGCCATCATCAGGGCAAGGAAGAGCCGTTTGCCGGAAATGCCTTTCACGGCGACCGGAAGTTGAGTCCTGAACTGGAAGTGCCAGCTGGCCTGGATCCGAAAATGTACAATACGATGGTCAAGATGACGAGCAAGGTTCTTAAGAATGTCGAAGAGGTGAGCTCTGCGAACTGTTCAAGGACAGCTGATTGATTTTACGAACTTGGACATTTCAGAACCCAATGGTTCTGCTCGAAGCGGTCAAGATGTGGAAAGAGATGACGGGCGAAGATGGCCGCGGCGAGACTTCCGGTCTCAGCAACTGGTCAGACATGGTGAGTCCCGTTTTGTGAACAGTTCACGACCACCTTTCATTCGAAGTGCCAATTAATCTATTTCCTTTTCACTTAAATCCAGTTCACCACTCTGACCAATTTAGGAATTGACATTTCCCAGCTGATGGAACTGCTTGACGTTAATCAAGTGCAGAACATTTTCAAACTATTTGACAAGACAAATTAGAACTGTTCAAAGCAAAAAAGGGAAGAACCGTGCGTGTGGTTCGAGTAATGGGCTCGAAAGGTTCTAGAACTTGTCACGAAACGAGGCGAGAAAAAAAGCCTCGTACACAACTAGAGCTTAACTCTATGCAAAGTCAACTTGTCAAAATTCAGCGAACTTTTTTCGAACTGTTCGTGCAATGTCCAAATGCACTTCACACTTCGCGAATATGTTCTATATGTTCTAGGAATGTTGCACATTATGGTAATGTTTCCTCGACGCTGTGGTGATGAAGGTAATGAGTAATTAGCGACGACTTCTAATTGCCACCATCATGTAAATTGGCGACGAGTTAGTTTTTATTTGCCTTGAAAGTAAAGTATTTTCGCTCTATTCGAACTGTTCTAAGCAAGTTCGAACAAATGGACGCTTTTCTCTTTGGCCTCGAAAGGTCCATTATGCGTGTCGATTAGCAATCGATCTGTGTGAACAGTCCTAGAGACTAATTGGCTTCGTCTCGCCTTCTACTATTATTGGCTTGATAGGACCATACATTTGGTTCTATGTTTGACCATAGAACTGTTCAGATCAAAGTTCGAAGTCATTAAGCGCTCGCCCAGAGTAAATGGTTGCTTGAGCAGAGCAAAAAGGAAAGGAGCGAGAGGGAGAGGGAGAGAGCGATACGCAAACAATTAGCGGACCGTAGCTGGCGAGAGGGAGAGGGTGAGAGAGGGAGAGGAAATATTGCAAGTATCGAACAGTCGAGCGTACCAGATGGTTAGGACATGTTCGAAGGCTCGAATGTGTCCAAAGTGACTTCTTACAGGTCGCTTAGGACATTTGGTAACGGATCCTTAATGGCATTTGCAACGATCGACTCCCTCGCTCTCCCCCCTTTCTCTCTCTCCCCTTTCTCTCTCTCTTCCTTTCTTCCCCGTTGCCCGCTGTCTCTTCAGGTCCAGTCCTAGAACATTCAGGACAGTTCGAACTCTTTCCTATTTTTCTTGCGGCTTATTGATCCTATATGTTGACTCGATCGCCTTTGGACATTCATTTAGTTCTACATACACAGCCTCCTTGCGCAAGTGTTTCGAACGGTTCTGAAGGCCATAAATATTGTGTACAACCTTCGAATTTTGTACCTGGAAGGACCTTTAGTGTAATGTACAATGTCGTGCCCAGAATGAATGGGCCGAGTACAGTTCAATTTCCTGTTCCGGTTTCCGGGCATAAGGGGCGAGAGAAAGCGGAGAGGGGCCGACTATTAATTTTGCTTGTTGCTCTTTCTGTCACCGGAAGCTGAGTTGACACTTCACTTCCGGTCACACTGGAAGTTGCTAGGTAGCTTAATTGCTAGTTAGTTTCATAATCAAATCTGAGTGCCGAGAATTAGAAGGTAGTACAATTCAAACAATTTACATTCTAATGACGACAATCAGATGCAACTTCGGCTAATTGTTGCCGACCATGGGAACAACAATTAGCATTCTGTTAATCAGCACCCCAGATGTTACATAAGCAGAGCCAGACATACCTGAGGAACAACTAAATGAAGACAAAGCAGGGCAAGTTGATTCAGTTGCAAATTTGATTTGGTCGCGATATAATTGACTTTGCAAGATGACTAAATTGGTGCTCATTAGCGTCTTGTTGATTGCTTGCGGTTAGTAGAATTTGTCTCTGACAGCGAACTGTTCAACAGCTAATTGTCAACCAAATTTGACTTGTCCCTCAACATGTAGCTGCAAGCTTGGTCATGGCCGGCTACGGCGGCGGTGGTGGCTACGGTGGCGGTGGTGGCTACGGTGGTGGTGGTTACCAGCCCGCGCCCATCTACGTGCAACCGTCTTACCCACCGGCTACCCAGGGCGGCGGCTTCGATTTAAATTTCTTGATCCTGATCATCATTATCATACTCTTCACGAGCCTGGGTGGTGATGACAGGATGGTACGGGCCCTTATGTAATTCAATATTATTAAACTGTCTTGTATTGATGAAAACTGAGACACGTTGGTTAATGTAGAATTTGCAGAACTAAAATGAAAATACGTAAAGAATACTTCAATGCGAGCAGAGCGCCATCTTGCGGCAGACCAGTGGCTAGGGAACAGCTGACGCCAAAATTGAGCGCTTCTCTACACGGTTTCACTTTCCCATTCTGCCGCCATTTTCATTTTAACCTAATCCACCTGAAATCATGTCACACACCATTCTTCTATTCCAACCTGCGAAGCCTGACAGCCGTACCTATGCTGACTATGAGTCCATCAACGAAGCAATGGAAGGTAATGTAGTTGTTGACATCCGTATACTACTAGCCGACTGTGACCTGTTTGATTCGATTTAAATCAGAATATAATTAACGAATACATCTTCACAATCTCTAGGTGTCTGTCACCTGTTCGAAGAGAAGCTAAAGAAAGAGAATCCAAATCTGGAAGCAATTACGTACGACATTGAGAACCTGTTCGAGTTCGTAGAACACATGCCGGACATTTCGGTTCTTGTCTACCAGAGACACACTAACACTTACGTACCTTACGCTAAAGACTGGATTAAGGAGAAGATATACGCTTTACTGCGATGCCAGGCTCAAGCCGGTGCAGCGGACGAGTGAGGAGGGAAGAGTATCAAGAGAAGGGCAAAACTCGAACCCTTTCCAATTCAGTTAACCACATTTAGTATTAGCAAAGAAAACATTTTCGTTTCGAATAAATAAATAATCGTTTTCAGTTAAAACGAAGAAACTAAAATTAAGAAATTAGAATGGTTTTTCACTTTCGTCAACGCCATCTAGCGGCTATTCTTGCGGTTGTCGGCATCCAACAACAGCACTCGAAAATCGTTGTGTGAGTGTTTTCGCTTTTACACTGAACAAAATGGAGAAGCAATTAAAGGAGACCAGGCTCGTTTAATTTTCGATTAGTTGCAATTTACCTTTTCGTAGCTCTGCTAGTCCTTTCATTTATTAAACCGGTTCAACAGGCTGAGGTGGACAGTGAAGACGGTGGTTCGGCGAAGCCAAAGACTCGCAAATTGCAAATTGGAATTAAGAAGCGTCCAGAGATTTGTGAGCGGAAGTCGAAGAAAGGTGATCTACTTCACATCCATTACAGGGTATCGTTGACTAAATTGAAAGAATCTGTACTAAATTAGCTCAATTTTCAGGGTACACTTGAGGATGGTGGAACTGAATTCGACAATAGTTACACTCGTGGTACGCCATTAACTTTCACACTAGGACACGGTCAAGTCATTCAAGGCTGGGACAATGGTTTAATGGGTAATTAGTTGAACTAGAGCTGATGGAGTTGCTAATCAAGTCATGTTTGGCAGGTGTCTGTGAGGGGGAAAAGCGTAAACTGGTCATTCCTCCGGAAATGGGTTATGGAGCTTCCGGTGCTCCGCCTTCTATTCCACCGAATGCATTCCTTATATTCGAAGTAGAATGCATCAAGATAGAGGACCGAAAGAATGAACTGTAGGGAAAGAGGCGCGAAATTTGAATGCACTGACAACATCACGCACTGCAGTTCGTGAGCAAATAAAGATTCAAAGAAAAGTTTGACTGCCTTCAAGCTCAGTTTATTTAATATCATTTGCATACCAAAACATGAGAACCAGGATAACCAAGTTGATTCCCAGGTAACCACTGTCAAGCATCACGTCGTGGTCCACGTGAGTGACGAAGTATATCCAAAGCCCTACTTTAACAACGTGAACGAACGATAGGATTTGCGTGATCATATAATTTTCCAAGTAGACGCCAACTAGTCCCATGAGATTCAATACCAGCTCGCCAGGCACGATATACGCCATGATATGGTTAAGCTCGATCTCACGGTACAACTGATGAGTGGTTGAGCCGAAGTAGAGTAATTCGAAGATGTACATGCCGATGATGAGGTTCTTCAAAACAACTACGTGCCAAGGATGGCTGTGGTCATAGGAATCATGTTTGGCAGCTATCGCCATTTTGTTACTGGAACGAACGCTGACAGCAAGGCAAAGCGCGAGATTTGAACTAACAAGCAGTATTGGTGCAGTTGGAAACATTTATTCGCAAGCCAGAGGCAGAATCTTAGACGAGACCGATGCCACCTGTGCCGCCAGAAAAGAGCACGATGAAGAGGATGAAGAGTACCATGATGGACATTGGGTCTTGGTCGCTGCTCATTGCAGTTTGACCATGCTGTTGCTGAGAGCCATAGGCGCCGCCACCGCCGTAGGAGCCACCACTTCCGGTCCCATAGCTTCCGTATCCGCCACTGGTGTACTCTTCCTGCTGTGACCCACTGAACATGAAGGGCAAGAAGAGCCACGGAGGGAAGCTTTTTTTCTTTTTGTGGTGGCGCCTATGTTTTTTCTTGCATTTGCCACCAGGGCAGGCAGTGTCAGGCTTGTCACAGTTGTCACCAGAGCACTCAGAGGGAGGCTCATCACCCTTGCCACCAGGGGTCTCTTTGACTGGCGGCTTGTCGGGCTTGCTGGGCTTGCCGAACAGGCCGCTGAGGTCAAAGTCGTTCTCAACTGAAGCGTCATCCTTGTGGGCCTGGTTAGTGCGAGCCCGCTGCTTTGACCGGCTCCGTTGGTGTGTATCTGGGACAAGTCCCGACAGCCGGGCAAACTGGTCATCATTGGGTCCTTCGCCGGGCTCGTGCTGGTGTTCGGGCCCATGGTCGCGCTGGTGGTCGGGCCCGTTGAGGCGCGAGGTCTTGGTGAAGAAGTCGCTGAAGTCATTGTTGTCCGTGTTGTCACCTCTGTGCAGCAACTGCACCTCGGGCCCAAGTTGGACAGTGGGCAACGCCCGGGTCAGTGACCCCTGGTAGACTGGGTTTGCAGTTACAAGACGGTCCCCAAATCGCAAGTGGCTTACCTGTGACGACCGCTAGGGTCACTAAGTATGCGTTCAACATAGTCAAATTTCATCCGCTTGGCAACTGAAGCCTGAGAACCAAGTTATTGCTTAATTGGCAAACTTTTCCACACTGCATATTTGATTCAGTTACATAACTGCGATTAACTGCGCACTATGTTCATATCCGATCAGTGCATGGAATGCAAGACCTGAATACCTTCGAAACGAACTGACCATTCAGTTGGGTATCAACTAGGAGACAAGGAAGTATTTCAGATATTCAAGTCATTCTCTGACATATTCCGAAACTTGTTTACGCAATAATAGAAATATTTCGTCAACATTGCAAAGCAAGAAAAGAATGGAAGAAATGGAATGAAATGGCAACCAAACTTTCCATATCTCAACCATTCCCAGCTCGGCAACTCAACTGATAGCCATGAAGTCCGCCATTTTGGTTCTGTTGTCTCTGATCATCACTCAAAGTAAGCGACTCTGTCCACGGTTAGCCGTTGCTCACAATAAGAGGCCCCTTTTCTCTGCGCAGCCGTCGTTGCCGACAGCGAGGGCTACCAAGCGGGTGAAGTTGAAGATGACCCAAGCATTCTTTCCGGTATGTCGGTACAAGGTATCAAGCAAGCAGTGGCTGACGCTCAGGCCAAGAACAACGCCAAGCGCGGTCGGTCCAATCAACAGGTGAACAGTTACCTGGAGACGGCCAGGTCTGACAGCTACCAAGATGGCGGCCAGTCGAGCCTGTTCAACAGTGGCTACGAGGGCTTCGGCTCAGCCCCCGGCTCCGGGGCAGGGTCCATCTACGGACAAGGTCCATCCCCGTACTCGCTGAACCCCTACTCGTCCTACCAGGGGCCGTCCGGTTACCAGAACCAAGCCGACCAGTACCAGAACCCGTTCGGCCAAGGGTCCGGCCCTGCCTCCAATAAGGCTCCGCCAGCCAGCGGAGGCAGCTCGTACGATACTAACTACAAGTTCAGCCCAGGTAATCCAGGCTCACAGCAGAGCGCACAGGTGGACGCCATCTCGTCCTACCTGGAGCAGGCTCAGCAGCAACGAAGTCAGAGGCAGAGCCAGCCACAAAATGGCGGCATTGGTAGCTTTGAAGCCATCTTTGGTCAAGACGCAGGCATGTACCGCAACCTGGAGGAAACGGCGCAGAAAAACAACAACAACAACCAGGGCGTCATCAAGCAACAAAATGGCGGCCTCAAGGGCTGCACTGGCAGCAACTGCCCGGGTAGCGGCATTGGCGTCGGCATCAAAATAGAACTGGTCTTGTTCATCGTCATTCTGGTCATACTGTTTCTCTTGGTCGGCATCTGCGGCCTCATCGGCGTTGACGGTCTCCTCCTCTCCGCAGTGATTAAGCTCATACTCAGCGTGTGGATCCAAGTCGCCCTTCTACTCGACATTGACGTCAAACTGTGGCTAGACGCGTGCTGTGTTGCCAAGGTTTAGCTCTTGAGAGTAGACGATATTGTCTCTTAGCTGCAGTTGTGGACACACAGCTGACCATGTGACAATTGCGCCAATAAAAAAAATGAGTGAAACTGTGTCTCGGTTTCAAGGATATACCTTGACAGGTAACAAGGCAAACATTATGTGAACCAATCCAAAGTGATCGAAATGAAGTTGGACAGTTAGCGATATCTAGATTGCTTCCAAAAAGAGATCGGCGCCATTTTTAAACGCGCTGAACTGCGCACTTGGCGAGCTTACTATTCGAGCTCTGTCATCATCAATGGAAGTGCATGATGTCTGTGAAATTCGAACTTTATTGTCGCGGACAAGAGGTCAAGCCGACCAATCAGGGGGTCAAGCAAGGGCTCAAGGCCTTGGCCAGTAGGGCCTCAGCTTTGCTGAGAAGAGCTTGCGTCTTGCTCTGGTTGACCTTGAGCTCTTCAAGGCTCATATTTGGCGCCGACTCGAGCATCATGGCGTGCACCATGGCTAGACGGATGAGGTCATCCTGCAGCTTCTTCTCCGCGTCAGTGGTCAGCTTCGAGGCATTTGGCGCCACTGTCACATTGACCGGCTCCTGGTCGGCTCCGGACAGCACGCTCGGGGCTGACAGGGAAGCCTGGCGCCCTTGGTAGCCCGGGCTAGACTTGACGGACAATGTGGACGGCCCGTAGCCCGAAGGCTGGGAGCTTCGGCGGCCATTGCTTGGCCCATAGCGACTGGGGCCCGGGTAGTTGTCCTGGTTGTTTTGCTGGTAGCTAGGCCGGTGGGCCGAACGGGGACTGGCTGGCCCGGCCAGTGTTGGACTGTCTGGAGTTGCTGGGGTTCGAGTTTCGCTGCGGCCCAGAGGGTGGGCCAAATGGGGATGAATTATATTGGCTGGGCCGGTCAGGGCTGGACTGCCGAGAGCGATATTGGCCAGAGTTTTTCCGCGAGTGGTTGTCGTACGAGTTCGGGCTGTACTGGATGAGCCAGTCAGAGCTGGACTGACTGGGCTGGTCTGAGCTGGGCTGGTGGGACCAGACTTGGTCAGGGATTCTCCACCTGTCAGAGCTATGTGGTCCCGAGCTGTACTGGTCGTGACTATGTGGCTCTGACCTGTACTGGCTCTGACCATCTCTACTGGGAGGCCCACTCTGGTAGCTGTTTGTATTGCGAGTCCAGCCACCGCCTGGGACGGAGCTCGGGTAGTCGTCGATATAGGCCGAGCCGCCCACCGGGCCGACGGAACCGGAACCACTGTAGTCGCCGTCGTCATCGCTAACCCCTTGACTACCGGACATGGCTGAACGGTACTGGTTCACTTGATACCGTTGAATGTCACTTACCGGTCCACTATACTGACCCTGGGCATTGTAGGTGGCGCCAGCTGGCTCTGAGTCATGTTGGCTCAGTGAGTCTCGATGGTGGTCCCCTTGACCCACCGAGCCGTGGGGAGCCCCGAGCTGCTGCTTAACCCGCCGACGGCCCTGCTGGCGCCCCTTTTGACCCTTTCGGGTATTGCCCCGGGCTCGCCTTCGGATCAGCTGCTGGGTCTCGTCCTCCTCGTCTTCCTGGGACTCCAGAGTCTCCTGGTGGCGGCCCAGCACATTGGCGGCCCGGCCTGACTTGCCTCTGGCCCGTTTACTGGATGCCCAGCCTCGGGTTGCCCTGGGCGGAGCCACGTCCTCATCATCATCATCATCATCTTCTTCTCTTTGCTTGGCCGGTCTAACCCTCGAGACCCTTGACCCACCGGACAAGAGGCGTCTCGAAGCGGCCGGCTTGGTGTGGCCCACCTCGGCCGGCCCATCTTCCTCGCTCTCCGCATTGGTCACTGACATGGGCAAGGGAGGGAACGATCAGTTTGCTTTGTCAACATTGCCTGAGCTTTCTACTCACCGGACAAAATGGCGCCCACGGCCAACAAGATGGCCAAAGGTAATTGCATCGCGTTTAATCAACTGTTATCGAACACTGATACATGTTTTCCAGCAAACTCGAAAAACAAAGTGTTCTGTTGATTATGCAATCAGTGAGAATGCCGTCTATTTCGAAGTCCTTCAGCTTGCAGTGTTGCGATGAAATATTTGAAAATATTTGTACCACATGTTTTCTCGTGCAGTTGCTATGGTCGAGATATCACAAACAAGTTACGTAAAAACGAAAATCAACCGCTAATTGCTTGCCTCTGAGCTGCGATTTTGTGACAATTTCATACCTGTCTCCCAGTCAACTGGACGCAATTTGACCACAAGTCGAGTTACGTTGACCATGAAGACGAGCTTGTTTTGCCTCGCGGCCATTTTGGCGACAGGTCAGTGATAGACAGTGACCTGAGTATTGAGTATCATCGTACCACTTCCTTTTCAGCTATGAACGTGGCCACCGGGGCGCCCACACCGGATATTGGAGGTGATGTAGTTAGTCAAGATGGCGATATGGTTGCCAAACTTAGTGCCGATCCGGCAGATGGCGCACAAACCACCACGCCCGCCGAAGCTTCAACCCTGGCCGCCGATGTTACCAGTGCCCCGACAGAGGCCACTTTGGGGACTGAGGAGACCGAATCAACAGTTTCTCCCGATTTGGCTGAAACTGACCCCACCACTGCCGCCCCCACTGCCGACAACACAGCTGACCCCACAGCTGACCCCACAGCTGACCCCACAGCTGACCCCACAGCTGACCCCACAGCTGACCCCACAGCTGACCCCACATCTGAGGCCCCCACCTCTGAGGCCCCCACCACCGCCGCCCCCACATCTGAGACCCCCACCTCTGAGGCCCCCACCTCTGAGGCCCCCACCTCTGAGGCCCCTGGGGCAGCGGTATCAGAGCCAAGTTCCCAACCGAGCACAGCTGACGCCACCAGCCCAGTGGACACCATGGTGAACATTGATGTCAACACTAAATCTGGTAGTCTAGATGCTACGGTGTTGAGCACGGCATCGGCTACCGTGACCACCGCCATTGATGGTGGGCAGTCTACCGTTGCCAAGCTGAAAGCTACTGGATCCGGTCAAGGGTCAACCTCGGCTCAAATCAAGCTGACTTCCGGCCTAACCCAGGTGCCCAGGCAGGCCGACGAGAACCCATTGCCCATGAATGCCAACCCCGGTGGGCTTGGCAGCTACATGACCGACAACCAGCCCATTCAAGTAGTCCGTGACAGAGCCGTTGACCAAAATCCGGCCCAACTGTTGACCAATTTTTTCGGAATCGGTCCAGCTCGAGTGAGTATTTAATTAAGCTAATTAAGCTGTTCAACTTGCTTCGCAATTACCAATAAATCGCTGCATTACAAATTTTGTTCCACTTTTTTGTATACTTAGTTTGAATCAATGGCGGCCATGCCTCAGGAATCGTTACGTCAGCAAATGACCGACGTCATGGGACTGCTTCTTACTCAGATGTCTCAGAAATTGGTCAAGATGGCGAGGGCTAGAAAGAAGGCCAATCACATGTAGCATTCAATATTACGTACTTTTTAATTCATTTGTAATATGACAAGAATGTTTAAACATTTACCGGAAATATGAATATCGGCGTTGCTTTGTGTCTTGAGAAGCTGCAGATATCTGTACGATCCATAGATTGTTTTTATCAGGTATAGTGTATTAAGCTATTGCATACACAAGATGTAGCATCTAATTATATACTAAGCTGATCAACGTTAGAAAATTAAAGTTTCAACTTCAACCACCGGTGGCGCTCCGGATCTACTCGTAAACATCGCGTGCATGAAGCGCCTCTAGCGGCGCAAAAATGTGGACAGCTGATTGGGTGCAGTCAGAGTTCCCGCTCTGGGACGAGGGGCGTGACCACCATGGTGGTAAACGGAATAAGTGAAGCCAGAAATTTGACCGGAAACGAAAGGTCAAACTCAAGTAGGTCAAGGACTAGCATCGGCTTCACCTGATTGGCTACTAAATCGGTCATCAGGGACACCTTGCTAAGGACCAGATCCTTGGATTCGTCATCAGGATCTGGTTCTGCGAACTTCAGAGCCTCTCTATGATACTCCAGATACTGACGATGAACATAGGCAGCCATGACAGACATGGCCACGAGCATGGCTAGAAGTGACCCCAAGTCACTGGCAATGAACCAAGCGGCTCCGATTTGGCTTTTTGGCGACTTAGTCAGATGGTCGTCAAGGTGTAACGCCAAGTCAATAAACAAAATGGCCGTCAGATGGTCGACCACAATACCTAGGCAGTCGGCGGCCATTTTGTGACAGTTGAGCAGCTGCTTGTTGTCTCTACGGATGTCGTCAATAGTACTGAAACCGTTCCTTGGTCGTTTCCCAATTTTTCGCAAGACTTGTCTGCCCAACAGCAATAGTGCAAATTGACTCAAGGCGAAAATCAAAATGGCCGCATAGAAGAGAGAAGCCGTGGTGTATACCATAAAGACTTCGACCAATGTCACGATCAATATATGGGTCAACCCTTGCTCCACAGATGGCACAACCTTCGACAAATCTAGGCCACCGACCAGGGACCACAGGGTGACCATGGACATCCCAAGACAGCACAGGACCCCGAGGTCGGCCATTTTGGCAAGCTTCATTCTGTCCAGATTTTCCAGTGACAGGTCATATACGTCAAATAGTTTTTCAATCTTCCCATGTCTCGCCCAGAGGCAGCCATACAAGGTCAACATGGTCAACGTCCGCAGGTTGAAGGCAGCAAGCCCTGACCAGCTTGAATATTCTTTGGTCAAGTGTGTGGAAAATACAAACAAGCCTATATTCAACAAGGAGAACAAGTAGATGAATCGCATGACCAAGCTGAAAAGACGCCATTTTGAGCTCAGGCGGCCAAAGCGGAGCCCGAACAGAGTTAGGAACGTATTCACAGAGCCGGTCAATGCGGAACCGTTCATGTTCTAGAGAACTTATCGACTACTGTGGCTGTCACATCATTTTCCATTCTGGCTGACTTTTCATATTGAGCTAATCATGTACATGAGTTGCCTAATTGACTCTTGGAAGTAGAAGCCAAGTGCTGGTTAAATAGCCTAATGCAAATGACTAGAGACCTTGGATAGGATTTCTACACGCAATGCAGGCATATGGCAAGTTTGCCGCAGTGGGCGGTGATGGAAGCTGGAAAAGCATTTGGTCAACTTTTAACATCTACAACTTACATCGAAATGATAATTGCGTCTAACAGCTTTTTAGCCGATTACAAACTCAGTTGTGACTTCATCATGGTCAACTTTCTAAACAGCGAACTGATTTTTTCTACAATATACTGTATCAAGACTCAAGATCACAGTTTCGTAGTGCTCTTGGCATTGTTCATGATAGGGGTGATAATCATGGTTGCGAAGGGCAACAGTGAGCCCAAGAACTTGATGGGAAACGAACGGTCGAAGTCAAGGAGGTCCAAGACTCGTGTTGCCTCCAGCTGATTGGTCGACAGGTCGGTCAACAGAGATAGCTTACCAATTGCTATATCTTTCTGGTTGTCATCGACATCGGGTTCCGTCATTTTCATCGCTTCGTTTCTGAAAGCCACATACTGACCCTTGACCACAATGCCCAGCACTACTATGGCCGTTAGTATGACCAGCAATAATATCATATCGGTCGCTAGGAACCAGATATTAGTGGTGCTGAGTGGTTGGAGCGGCTTTTCAAGGTAATCGTGAACGTATAGAGCGAGATTGAGAAAGAGGACGCCAGTGAGTACGTCAGGCACGATGTCCAAGCCGTCGGCCGCCATCTTGTGCCAGGCCAGTAGTTGACCGTTAGCTAGTCGTATCTCGTTCACCGCCTTGATACAACCTTTTCGGCTCAATATAGCTTTTTGCCGACTTTGCTTGGTCAAGAGTAAGAGCGAAACCTGGCTCATGGCATAAATAAAGATGGCCACATAGAAAAAGGTGCCAATGGACATCACCAGCATCAGCTGGACCAGTATGCCTTTGAAAGGAAAATCCCAAGGTAAGATGTCCACCGTGAGCTCTATCTGTCCTTGAAGGTCAAGTTTCAATCGGAATGTTATCAGCAAGGCTAGAACTATCGTCATCATGCCGATCAGGATGAAGCCCAGCTTGGACATCTTGGCCATCGTCGTTCGATTCATTTCGCTCATGCCACGATGAAATTCTTCAAAGGTTTCCCCAATCGTGTCGAGTTTAACCCAGAGCCGAATGTGGAGAACCAACATGGCGGCGCACCGCAGTCCGAAGGCAGTGAGACCTGACCACGCAGCCAGCTGGTAGTCGCTGAGCGTCGTGATGATTTCATGGCAGACCACCTGTAGACTAATTAGACACAATACTCTCATCATCAAGTTCACGAGGCGCCATTTTGGGGTCAACTGCCCCATGCGAAGACCGAACATAGTAAGGAGAGCGTTGGTTGCACTTGATTTGAACATGTTGTCCATGGCTGAGCTTCCAGTAATATTCTGAATCCTTTCCCTTTCTGCGCAGTGAATTTATTGTTCCAGAAATATTAAATCGTTGATCTTTTATTTTCCGAAATAGGCACTTGAAATACGAGCAAAGCAACTGCCAAGCAAACATTGGATAGTGGCAGCCAACTGGCGATCTGACCTTCATAATGAATCTAATGAGTCATACCATGCGTTACAGGCTAGTGTGCAATAGGCGTTGACATTCTGCAAGCTATAATAGAAGAATTCTAAAGGTACGTAACTGTTTTGCTGCAACCGTTTCCAGCGCCATCTAGTAGGGGGAACGACATCGAGTGAGTGAACTCGTAAGAACAATGAGTCTGAGCTTCAACTAGGCTTTGGAACGTTCAGCATGATTGGAGTGAGAACCATCGAAGTGAAGGGCAACAGCGAGCCTAGAAACTTGATAGGGAACGAGCGGTCGAAGTCAAGAAGGCCCAAGACTGGCGTCGCTTGCAACTGATTGGCCGAGAGATCGGCCAATAGGGATATCTTGCTGAGAGCTAAGTCTCTGTGACCATCGTCAACATTGGGTTGAGCCAGTTTCAGCAGCGCGTTTCTGAAGGCTCCATAGTTACCCTTGACCATAATAGCCAGCGTTGCCATGGCCATCAGTGTGGTCAACAAGAACAACATATCGATTACCAGGAACCAAGTATTCATATGATGGATACTGGTTTCCGACTTGTTCATAAAATCATGGGCATATAGTGCGAGATTGAAGAAAATAAGGCCGGTAAGAGTGTCAGGCACGATGCTCAAGTGGTCGGCAGCCATGTTGTAGAACGTTAGTAGTTGCTTGTGGATCTTTCGCACTTCTTTGATCGCGCTGATAGATTCTCTTGGCTTCGACATAGCTATCTGCAGGCTCTGCTTATTCAAGAGTAGCAGCGAAAGCTGGCTCATGGCATAGATGAAGATTGCTGCATACAGATAGGTGCCAATGGTCAGCACTAGTAATAGCTGGAGCAAAGTCAGCTTGATGTCGACATTCCAAGAAAGCTCATCTATACTGAACTTCACAGATCCTTCATGATAAAGCTTGATACGAAACAAAATTAGGATGCAGAGAGTGAACGTCATGAAAGCAATCGCGATTAAACCCAGCTTCGACATCTTGACTATCTTTTTCCTGTTCGAATCGGTCATTGCAAGATAATACTCTTCTAAGGTGTGGCCGATAAAGTCAAGCTTAGTCCAGAGCACCGCATGGACAACCAATATGGCGGCACAACGCAAGCCGAAGGCAGTGAGCCCTGACCATTCAGACATACCGTGATGCACGTGCGTGGTGATGACGAAATCACAGATCCCCAGTGAGCTACCAAGCCAACAGACTCGCATGACCAGGTTCATGAGACGCCATTTTGGACAAACTGGTCCCAGGCGCAGTCCGAACAGGGCAAGATAAGTATTAGCTGAGTGAGATATGTAAGCGATCGCCATATTCGAACGAAACCTCGATTCTGAATCTCTTGCTCTCTATATAAGCGTATTAATATAACGTTGTTTGCATTTGAACACGATTATAGAAATGCATTAATCGAAATTGTCACTTAACCGCAAAGCTCAAAAGCACCTTGAAAACCAGCTGGTAATCCGTGAAAGTCTCTAATGCATCGAGAATTGAACAAACGATATTTGAATAATGAGGCGCTGACTGATGAGTCAACCAGAATCAGCAACAGATGCATTCAGTGTCAAAGTAGTCGACCACCTCCAGCGAAGTCAGCTGTTGAAAAGGTCGGGACCATTGAATAATTTTTTACTAGGGCTCGAAGTTAGCCTCAACAGAGTGAACTCTACTGAACTCAAAACTCATCTCTACCCTCAATCAACTTTCAATATGCAGCTGCTCCCAAGCTTATTCACAAAAGCTTTCGCTGGGGGGATTTGAAAGTAGTGCAATGCAATGCCGATAAGTTATGGCCGACATTTCCAAACCCTGCCTCATCGAGTGGAAGACCAAGATAAAGTACCATGTGAAGAGGTTTGCAGGGACAACTCTCCCGCCGACGCACCATCTAGCTGCGGCAACCGGCCAGCTTGGGGTGCAAAGGACCGAGTGGTGGGGCTTATGAGCAACCCAAGTACCGGTGCGGTGAGGCAGCGAGATTGAGGAACTTTGTTCTTCTCTCTGGAAAACGTCATTGCTCTGTCCTTCAGGGCAACCTCCTCTATTTAACCTACGTTCCCTCGAGTTTAAACTGAATTTCCGTCTCGCTCATTACTGTCACTAGTTGAGATCATTATAATTGATTGGTAAATCGTTAACTAACTTAGATTGAAAAAAAATTGTGTCCGCGATCATCAAAAAACTCAGAGGCGATGACAATTGACAATACTGCAGCGCATGGTTTTCCAATCCATTGAGGTTCTTCTCCCTGCAAGTAGTGCACTTCATCCCAAAATTCTCGTACGTTTCCTTGTTTTTAATCTAATGTTTAGGTTTTGGCGATGGCGAATTCAGCAGATTTGTGTCAGAGCAAAGGGAACGTGACTTTCCGACAGTTGCTAATGATTCCATACCAAGTTCGATTAGGCTAATCACAATCGCATTCGTTGAGCCGAGAAAGCTGTAGAGCGCTAACTGGCGGCCCGTAACCGAGCGGCTCAACGCTTTCCACAACTGCAGATTAACTAGATCTTGCCTTATTTTGGATAAAGTGCTCAAGTGCCATATGGAACTTGTTAAGGGCAAAACTGTAGTTTGAGAACTTCGACGCATACTCTGTGGCCCTTGCTTATCATCTCATCGATCACTGACATTTCAATATTTCAATCAATGTGGCTCGCTACGCAAGTGGCAATCTTGGTAATGGCTCAAGTTGATGACGTGCATCGAGTTGATTGTATGTTTGTCATCAGCAAATACAACCATTATTCGATCTTTTATTGATATTCGTTGAATAGATCAGTGAAAAAGTAATCCTCATATTCTTTCCACACTATCTGTTATCATCTTTAACCATGAACACATTTCTCGACAGAGCTTGGCCAGTTATCTGGTTCCTTTTCTGCACAGCTGGGTGCTTGTATCAAGTTTACGACAGAACTTCCTTATATCTGGAATATCAAACTTCGCGACTGGTGAAAATATTGCTTCCGGAAACAATATTGCCTCCAAACTTGGCCTTGTGCCTGAGATACGCTGAGATACTTGACAAGGAACAATACATAAGGGATTTCAACATGAGAAGTATCGACTTTGCTTTCTTGGATGCAAATTTAACCATTGAAGAATATTTCAAATATACGCCAGAGCCGTTTGAGCTCATCGAAAACTGCGGTGTGCGACGAAACTTTCTCATGGACATCATGAACGTGTCACAGTGTCGCACTCAGCTGAGGGTGACCAAGACCTATGTCCAACAATACGTTTGCTACCTTATCAGCTGGAGGTATCCAGCATTCTTCAAGTATCAAGCTGCCTCTCGGGCTTTGACTCATACCAATGAGATGTATTTCATCAACTTCAACACTACCCGACTACGTCAAGTGAGAAAGTTCAACGCCATCTTACATTATGGCAAGTTACCAGATAAAGATGCTGATTTGGCCACGCCCATCACTAGGGTGATTGATGACGTCAACAATCGAACGAGCAATGTATTCGAGATCGACTACTTCTATGTGCGGAATACAAGGCTACCTTTGCCATATGACACCGAATGCATCAACTACACAGCGCTCGGCGCTCATTACGAAGACCAGCTGGAAGCCATTGCTATTTGTAATATTAACAATACACTAGAAGCTTTGGATAAGGTCCCTTTCACAAATATGATATCAACTCCTTATCAGAAACGTCACATTTCGAACAAAGATATCCTGAACAAAACTGTCATGAATCAGGTTGAAAAAGTGGAAGATGACTGTGAACGTAGATTTGCAAGAGCTGACTGTCGCGGTGTTTATCTGTCTTGTGAAACCAGCATATCTGCGGGACAAACTTTCCGTATTACAGCAACGGTCCCCAACTCGTCTTGCTATGATGTTGCCACAACAGTAGTTCTGACTTTGTCTGCATACCTAATCTTTGTGTGCAGCTGTCTCAACATATGGTACGGTCTCTCCGCCATTGGTAGTGATCCGATGCAGTACGTCTCCTCTGGGAAATCGGGCGAAAAACAAAATGGCTGGCGGAGCTAGACGCAGTGGCTGGAAAAAATGGAACAGGCTTCATGTAACATAACTAGTTGAGAATAGTTGTGCAACACATTTGTCTCCACTGTTGCTAAGAGCGCGATGACATAATGGGAGCCAAAGCGTAGACTAGTTATGCAAGTTGTTATGTCAAACACTACACCGTACCTTTCCTTCTCTTAAAGTCCTTGCTGCGGTGATGTGACCATTCAGTTTCTGTCCCACAATCAACGCAGCTCAATTTGACTGTAATCTGCGCTACACGATGGAGACAGCTCTATATTGTCTCGCGGCCATTTTAGCTACAGGTAGGACACTAACCAGAGTGGTGAATGTCATCTCACCACTATCTTTCCAGCTCTCGGAGTAGCCACTGGTGCACCGGCGTTAGGTATTGGGTTGACTGCAAACTTGAGTGGCGGTGCCTCAAGTGGACCGGAGGCTTTACCGTCTACCCTATCGACCGATGGTGGCCGCCCTGGTGTCAAGGCAGTGGTCAACATAGGCGATGGCGACCTCTCGGCCGAAGCTGCTGCGCCTTCGACGCTGAGTGGCTCGTCTAGACCCAGCGACGCTGTCAGACCAACACCACTGGCTTCCGCTAACCTCCAAGTTGGAACGGATCGAACACACGGGAGCTTTATAGGCGATTTGTTCCACGGACTTTTAGGATCAGGATAGCTTTAGAAATACCGTGAGGTAAGATGACGAAGTTGTCCGCACGTTGCAATGTTGATTCAATAAAGAGGATTAGCCTTAGTTGGGCTTTGGATCGATAGTAACCAAGGGCGTTACTGTGTCGGCATAACGTAACCTACTAGGCTGAAATGTCGCGTTACTTCGAAGCGCACTCACTGCTGCTTCGTCGCTCGATTGCGTTGCACATCATGGTCATCCAGTTCATAGAAATACGCTTCTAACATGTCTGGTACTCAAGTAGCTGCAAAGCTCCGGCCGATCCTTCAATTGGTTTCACTGTTTTCTGTCGAAATACGGTGGAAAAGCCAAACGGTAGCCTGATACCGGTTGAACAGGCCTACCGCTACCGATATCCGCGGTACAAATATGTGGGGTATCCGAGAAGCTACCGACCGTGCTCGCCTCGACTGTGCAAGTCGATCACAGTCGATAAATGGCTTCATAAATTGAATTAATTGAAGTCACTTTTGGTCCATAAATTGAAAATAAACAGCTCCACCCGAGTACCATAAAGCAACCGCAAATCGATCCAACTAGTGGCGCAATATTCAAAGCTGAAAGTGCACCACTGGTTCTTCGCAATTCCATAGTTGTGCAGTCTTCGATTGACGAATCGACTATTAGAGAAAAATATGTTTGCGCTTAGGGCTGAACTGCAATGAAATTACGGTACCTGTGAGTTGTTTCTTAATAATCGAGTATAGCGGCCAACAAATAGTATTTACATAGGCTCCCAGGAAGACTGCATGCGAAACACTAGAAAGACTACTCAATGAAATGATGTCGACTGCGATACGCTTGACTGAATCAGCTTCAACATGAAAATTCTACTAGGTAGAGTTTGGTCTGTTATCTGGTTCCTTATCTGCACTGCTGGGTGCTTGTACCAAGTCTACGATATATCTGCTACATACCTCAAGTACGAGACATCTCGACTGATGCGAATATTGCTGCCACATAAAATAGAGCCTCCAGCTTTGACATTGTGTCTGAGGTTCAGTGAGATCATCAATAGACCAAAGTATTTACGTGACTTCCACTTGAAATACGTCGACGACAAGGTACTGGATGCAAATCTGACAATTGAGGAATATTTCAAGTATACCCCAGATCCGTTTGACATCATAGTCAACTGCGGAGTTCGAAGGGAGTTCATTATGGACAGGATGTCGCAGTTGCAATGTCGCTCTCAGCTGCAAATCGAGAAGAGATACGTCCAGGAGTATGTTTGCTACCATATCCGCTGGACTGACCCCGTAATATTCGAGTATCAAACAGCAGCTCGAGCGCTGACGCACACCAATGAAATGTACTACATTCATTTCAACAAGACTCGACTCCGTCAGGTGACCACCTTCAAGGCGATCTTGCACTATGGTAAGATACCCGACAAGGCGGCCGACCTTGCGCCGCCTATAATCAGGGTGATTGATGACGTCAACAATAGGACCAGCAATATATTCGAGATAGACTACTATTTCGTGAGAAGCACACGGCTACCTTTGCCATATGATTCAGAGTGTCTTAATTATACCGAGTTGAACGCTAACTATGAGGACCAATTTGCCGCCATTGATGCTTGCCTGATAAACAGGACGCTTGAAGCTTTGGACAAGGTCCCTTTTACCACTATGGTTACGAATCCATATCCGAAACGCCATGTCTCGAATATTGATATAAAAAATGCGACCACAATGAACGAAGTCAAAAAAGTGGAAAACTATTGCGAATCCACTATATCAAGGAACGATTGCGAAAGTGTTTATCTTTCGTGTGATACGAGCATATCTCCAGGGCAGGTATTTCGTATCACGGCAACCGTTCCCAACTCACCTTGCTATGACGTGGATTTCACCGTTGTCTTAAGCCTGACAGCTTACATAATCTTTATCTGCAGCTGTCTGAACATATGGTACGGCTTGTCCGCCATTAGCAGTGACCCTCTACCTTTGGTCATTTCGGTTGGCAGGACGATGACAAAGCCGAGACAGAACGGCCGCCAGGCGTCGCCACCTACTGGAAGAATGACCTATGTTTCTGGATCCTATCGCTTGGGGCGAGGAGTGAGACCAAGACGTACTTTCATGAATTAGTTTTTGGATCCAAGTTTCTTCTCTGAAGATTATAGGAGGTAGATGGTACGTATCAACCAAATATTGGGCCCAAGCTTTTAATTTAACGATAATTTGACACAGGTCTTGCAAGAAATAGTGAGATACAGATATATTGATCTTGATAGTAATTTCTGTTGCTCTAAGTGCTGACAAAACGGTGCGGTATATTAATGCCGTGAATTCTAAGCTCTAGCGACTATTTTAGTGTAGATATTCTGATTCCATATTATCATCGTAGAAATGATCAAAAATACAACGCAATATCATAACCAGAGAAGAGTGTTCCCTGTCTGTGTGTAGCTTCGAAGATATTAAGGAAACAAAGGTAAGTGCAAAGCTATCGCAATATGTAGAATAACTCCTCGGAAGAAGAAAAACGAGCCAACCACGGTGACAGCTATAACTGCAGCAAGAAGCTTAGCAGCGAACGAGCAGTCGTAGTTGACGAAGCCAAAGAGTCGCATTGGCTGAACTTGATTGCTGGACATGTCGACCATGAAAGCGACCTTTACGATAGACACTTCATATTTCTCTCCTTCAGCATCTGTGGCAGCGAGGTTCAGAGCCTTTTCTCGATACAATTCATACTGATCAGTTGCCCTGGTGACCAGTATTGGTATCGTTAGCCAGATTACGAGCAAGACAAGGAAATCTATAAAGTAGAAGCCACTGTCGCCCAAGACAAAACGATCTTCAGGTACTACGGCTCCATCCATCACAGGTAGTACTAGGGTGACGATCAATAGAGGAACAAGAATCTCCGGTATCAGCACAAATATGTCGGCGGCCATTTTGTGAAATGCTAGCAGCTGCTTGTAGTCGGTCAATATTCCAACGAGGGACGAGATTTCGTTTCTGGGTCGCTGAGAAACAGTTGCACAACCTTGCTCGGCTAGTACCTTAAGAGCCACTTGAGTTGTAGCAAACATCAAGATGGCAGCGTAGAAGGAAGAAACGTTCACATACACAAGTAGACCTTCGATCAGTTTACTTGGTATCTGACGAATGACCCATAGCAAAGCATTGATCCAAATCGAATCGGAGCGCATATTTGTTACATTGAGGTTGACCACGATCATGTTATATGCTCCGACCGAAGCCATTAAAGCGATACCTACCATAGAATGGAGACCGACGCATAGCAACTTCTTGCTTGAGGCGCGCAAGGTTTCGTTTATCTTCGCCAGCAGTTTACGCAATGTCTCAAGGTTCGTCCAGAGCTTGATGTAGAAGACCAACATAGCCAAGGATCTCACTGTGAAGACGTAGAGACCTGACGGAGATTTCAGACTTTTTTCCAAGTTCCCAATAGACACCAAGGCCACAGTGATAGGCAGACATGACAGATAGAACACTCGCATGACTAAGTTGACCATCCGCCATTTTGGAGTTAGTTGCCTGATACGCAGTCCAAATAAGGTGAAGAAAATATTCACTGAACTGGGAATGAAGTCGTCCATATTGGTGATACTTTCTATAATCGAACCTCGCGTTCTTTTGAATCAGAAATGCATATTTTTGCATTATGATAGACCACAATTACTTCTAAAGTGGAGTGTTAATGCAATAATAACTGTGGGAGCTGGAGAGCAAAGCAAATATTTCTGGGCAACAAATGCATTTTCGAACCAGATGATGCCTGTTTCAGTGATCTGAAAGGTTCTCGAGGAATATTAAGATTTACAGTAGTGTATTTAAAAGAACAGGCAGGAACCTTCATATCGCCGCAGAGGCAGATTCTCAATGCCAATGATCATTTTCATATCATTTGTATCAGGCTAAACTGGGGTTTCTATTTATTTTTTCATCAACTGGTCCAGATCAATAAATTTGAAAAATGGATTAAATACGAGCGAAACACTAAAGTTCATTTTGCCGAGTAATATCGGTATGCAGCGCGCTTCATGCGCTACACGTCAATGTAAGGCTGCAATCATCATTTTTGCGCTTGTTCTTTTTTCAGCAGTACTACTGTATTCAAACGAGGTTAACTGTAAAATCCCGATGTCTAACAGCCGTATGCACAACAAAAAACTAAGCGCATACTTAAAAGCAAGCCGGCTGAGGGACAGACAGCACCTTAAGTTTGAGAGCGGCACGGGAATGCAGAGAGGAAAAAATGAGTTCCTCAACCCTCTCTCCCTTACGTAACCAGGAAATGGGTTGGGCATGACCCACTCCGGCCGCATGCTGCCACCTTGTTTTTCCGCCCCGCGCTTTCTCTCTTTCATTCTCTCTCGTCCTAACGTGCCCTTCTCTACGCCACGCTGTTTTTGTCTTTCTCTCTCTCCTAGTCCGCCAAAACTATTCCGGGTAAATTGTGCGTTTGCTCTCTCCAATACTCTAACTTTTCTCCCTCTCTCACTCCGTCTCTCTCCTTCTCTCTCTCTCTCTCTCTCTCTCTCTCTCTATCACTTTCTCACTCTTTCTTTCTCAGGCAGCAATGGCCAACGAACAAGTTGACTCAGTGGTCATCGATCTCTCTCTCCTTCCTCAAACTACAACGGTTCGTTTCTCCTCTCTCTCTCTCTCGGCTCTCGTTTGACTCTCGCCCTCTTCTTCTCCCAGGTCACCGAAGTAACCGACTCTGCCAATGAGACAGCCGGGCGGGAACTCCCGCCACCACCAGCGGCTCCTCTTGCGGCTCCACTCGCGGCACCAGGGCACCACAAGCGGCAACGGTGGAACCACCTGCGGCACCGGTAGCCGCTTCTGCGGCGCAAGCGATAAAACCATCGGCAGCGGCCCTTCTAGTGCCATTGCCACGACCAGCAGCACCAGGAGCACCAACACTGCCGCCCAACAGCTTTCGTCGGCCGCCCAGGCTCTCTTGCTGAGGCCAGTTGGCAATCGGCAACTTCCTTGTTTTGCTGACCGCGCTGTGCACTTTTCTTTTCTCACTAGAAGTTCTCCTGGTTTTCATTGTAATGGGAATGTTTATTCGGCATCCTGTTATTTGTGCGTTAAATGCCAATGTGTTGTTGTTTGAAGAGGACAACGCTGTCCGGTTTTCGTACTGTGTAAAATTTGATGTGTTTCAGGGGTGCGATGAGTTGCATGACTTACTCGAGAGGGCTAACCATGGACGCGACAAGAGCAAGAAGGAAGCCAAGAAGTCTAAGTCGCTATACGAAGACTCATTGTCTCTTCACGCTGCTTCGGCTGACTAGCGCGAAGCGTCAACAAATAGGCAATGGTCATCCGCCGCCTGAAAAAGATGGCCATTGGAACCATGAATCCAGGCGTCGGAGTGGTTCCTGACAACCAGTTTGTAGATCTGGTTCAGGCCAAGTTCGGTCTGGATGGCGAATGACGGGAGCTGGAAGCGGCGGACGAGCCGGTAGACGAGCTGGCGGATGAGCCGACGATAGATTTCTCTCGTCCATTAAGTGACACGTGGGCGTTTAAAACAGTAGGGCACCGTCGACGGCAAGGCAAGATGTTTCTACAACTGCATACTGTGCGCGAATATACTGCGTGCTCCATAATGGTCTCGTTGTGCACACCAAAATCCATCACCCGTGGCAGGAGTTCAGCACCGAGGGTGAAGAAAAGAGAAAGAGCAGCAGAGTGAAGCCGACTCGCAACTCTGTGTTGACTAAAATGGTTCGAATCACCAGCGGTGTCGATTATAACTGAATCGGATCATCTGAACTGTCGCGTGGAATTCGCTAATACAAAGGTTTCGCGGAAACAGTTCTTTGATGACTCTAGACACGATAGAAAATCTAGCAATTAGTCCATAGGTCACTTCACTGGCTTCAAATTGCTTTTCCGACTTGAATGGTCAACTCATCCTCTTTCGGGTTCAGTTCAGCTTGTCGTTTGTTGCTTGATTTTGATCGCCAGTTAAATTTGCCACGCTAAGTTCGAGTTCAAAAGATGTTTCGGGTGGACGTGCGAATTGCTGTTCTGACAATCAAACCTCTTTGTGTCGATTACTTTCCATTTTGTTGCTGGCCGCTTGATGCTTTTGCTTCATTTCATCAAGTCCACTAGTGCGATGCTACATATTTGCAGTCGCTCGCTGGGGAAAGCTCCTTTTTCTCGCAACGATGGCTGGCCGGACCTTCATGCTTTTCAATGTTAGGAATCTAGACCTGTTGGAGCTTCGCGGTGAGAAGAACTCCGCTGATTTTGAACTTCGAGTTCCTGAACTGTCTCCTTCAACGAGTTCCAGTGACCGGTATGAAGCCTCTCTCACCCATACACTAGCGATTTGCTTCTTTACTGATCCATCACTGCTCACAATGACTTTTGCGGCGCAGATGATGATAAGCTGTTTGTCTTGCAGAATTCAGGTCCGGATAGGCATCAAGACTATCCATCTCGAGATAATATGATCACGTCGAGCTGACTCATCAACATAGGAACATCATGAACGCTCGATATGTGTTCCATACTATGATCAGCGATTCGCATACAAGTGCAACGGCTGTTAGGTCACACAAGTGCAAAGTTGCTGTCAGAGATTTGACCACTGCCGCCTATTTCCTTCATGCTCATCTACTGCGGATGTCAAAAACGGATCTTACAGAAAATTATCCGATGGTAAACATCAAACATACCTTAAGACTTGCTTGAACACCAAGATATTTGTTTTTATGTCATGTTAATCTGATCAGTTGGAACCCACTCAAAAGTTTATTCTGTCTAACGTTGCCTCAATTCACTTCATAGGTTCGTTGCTGTAAGAAGAACTTCAAGTCGCAGGGTAGCTGCGTCGGAAGCATAGAATAATCATTAAATGAGTGAACAGATGCCGGTTAAATAAGCCTACCGCTACCGGTCGTACCATGTATCCGCTGTACAAGTATGTCAGGTATCTGGAGACATACCGACGGAGCTCCCCTCTAATTAATTATGTTATTTGTCCAACTAAACGCCTGTTTTGAGCACCGATTTTCAAATTTGTCGACTTTGTCGTCGTCTAGTCGATGAGAACCTCAACCGGCTGGAAACTGGTCCGCCTCACTTTAGAAACATGTATCGTCTAATTGAAGCATTTCAGGATGGTGTTTTATAAAAGCCAAACGTGACTCATACATTCACAAGCGATTTTTAAAAGGACTTGGACTTGGCTATTTCAGTTAAACAGAGAATATAACCAGGTTATTAACCAGGATCAGATATGCAAAGCTGTCCATATTTTCACAATGGCCTCCTTGAATAAGCTGACCGAATGTCCGAGCTCAAGCTTGCCGAAGATAAGAGCACCTTTCCAAAGCAGTGTACAGTCATAGCTGATGAATCCATAGAGCTGCATCGGTTCGACTCGATATTTTGACACTTCAATCAACACTGGAAGTTTAGCTACAGCGATCTCCACGTTCTCGTCCAGTTCATCTATCTGGACAAACTTCAAGGCTTGTTCGCGAAGCAAGTCATATTGTTTCGTGACCATGTTGACTAGAATAGGCATTGTAAGAAAGATTAACACCATGAAGTTGAAGTCGACTCGGTTCAGGTTGTTGTCTCCAAAGACACGACGTTCGCTTGGAACAACGAAATACGTTAAATCCATAAAAGGTAAAACTATGCTGGCAACGAAATAAGGTGGTAGGACTTCCGGCATCGTAACCAAGCGGTCTGTCGACAATTTATGATGAATAGCTAGCTTGAAGTCTCTTTGCATGTTGCTCAGCGATGATATTCGATTTTTGGGTCCAAGCAACATGTTTTCTAGTGCTTGCCCGGCCAATAGCTTGAGCGAAATTTGAGTTAGGGCGAAAACCAAGATGGCTGCGAATACGAAAGACACGTTTGTGTACACGTACACGGCTTCAACCAGTTTGGGTGAAATATGTTCAACGATCCAAAGCAAAATTTTTATCCAAGTTGCATCTGATTTCATTTTCTCAGCATCGTCCAGATTGATGACGACCATCTTGTAAGCTATCATCGACGTCAAGATACTTGCACTTACCATGAGATGGCCTGCTATGGCGAGCCACTTTTTCCTATACGCGTTCAACTTCTCGTTGACGGCATCATATAAGTTGCTCAGTGAGTCAACTCTTGTACATAGGCTGATGTATATGACGAGCATAGCTAATGATCTAAGCAGAAAGATATAGAGGTCCGCGGGAAAGAGTACACTTTTTTTCAAGTTCGAAATCACCACCAAGGTAAACGTGACCAGTTGACTTGCAAGATAGAAGGCTCGCATGCCAGGTTGACCGCCCGCCATTTTGGATCCAGTTTTCCAATGCGAAGACCGAACAATGTCAAGAAGATTAGAACTGGGTTGGTGACAAAAGCTTGATCCATGGCGCTGATGATACTATGGGATTCAGTCGGTGAGATTCTATACTTATTATTAACCTATATTTCAAATCGAAGTAGAGTGACGAATTGGCTTTCAGACATATCAGATTTGAGTGCTTATCAACCATGGGAAGTGGGCA
Source organism: Halotydeus destructor (assembly GCA_022750525.1). Classification (NCBI taxonomy): domain Eukaryota; kingdom Metazoa; phylum Arthropoda; class Arachnida; order Trombidiformes; family Penthaleidae; genus Halotydeus; species Halotydeus destructor. Next base: position 200,445 of record JAIUWE010000106.1, on the reverse strand, counting down.
AAAGTGGATTGAAATATATAGAAGTATCACGAGTCGTGATTCACGACTCAAAAAATCAATACTAATTGCAAGCTGTTACTCAAATCAGTTTGCTTCTAGAAAACCAATATGTTGATAGCTTCAGCTATATTACTTCAATATGGGACGATTTTGTTTACCCATAGTAAATAACACAGTCTACAACAACACTTGAATTTAGATTATCGCTATATCATTTGCTGTAGGGCCATGAATATGTTCACGAAGCAAACCTGGCCTCTGATTTGGTTCCTTGTCTGCACTGCTGGCTGCTTTTATCAAGTATATGACATAACTGTGACGTATCTCATGTACGAGACAGATCGGTTGATCAAGATCTTGCTTCCGGACACCATTGACCCTCCAGGATTGACACTATGCCTGAGGTTCAATGAAATTATCAACTGGAAACAATACTTGATAGACTTTCCTATGTCGCAAGTTGACGATGACTATCTCGACTCGAATCTGACGATCAAAGAATATTTCAAATATTCACCAGAGCCGCTTGACCTGCTGGTAGACTGCTCTGTGCGACGAAGTTTCGTCATGGAACATTTGACCGGTTCCCAATGTCGCTCTCAGCTGGAGATAACAAAGAGGTACGTGCAGCGATACCTTTGCTATCTTTTCCGCTGGATTGAACCCACAGTGTTCAGATATCAAGATGCGTCTCGAGCTATGACTCACATCAATGCAATGTATTATCTCAACCTCGACACGGTCTTACTGCAGCGCGTGACCAAATTCAAAGCAATATTACACTATGGACGATTACCTGACACTGCGGCGGATCTAGCGCCACCTATCACTAGAGTGATCGATGACGTCACCAATCGAACGAGCAACTCCTTTGCTATCGATTACTACTATGTCAAGACTAAGAGACTTGCGCTCCCCTATGACTCGAAATGTCTCAACTATACTGCAATCAATGCAAACTATGAGGATCAATACGAAGCCATAGACGCATGTACCATCAACAAGACTCTTGAAGCTTCGGACAAAGTCCCTTTCACAACTATGATTTGCTTTCCCTATGACAAGCTGCACATTTCTGAAACGGATCTCAGAAACAATAGCTTGATGAACGTTGTTAGGAAAGTTGAAGATATCTGCGAGACGACTTTATCAAGAGTGGACTGCGAAGATACCTATCTGTCATGTGACACCACGGTATCAATAGCACCAAAGTTCCGCATCACAGCAACGGTCCCCCAGTCGCCCTGCTTCGACGTCGAGTACACCGAGGTCTTGTCTCTGACTGAATACATAGCTTTCATTTCCAGCTGTCTCAACATCTGGTACGGCTTGTCCGTCATCGGCAGCGACCCGTTGCCTATAGTTGTCTCGCTCCGCACATGGATGAAGAGTGACCGAAAGAAAATTGAACGCTAGGCGTCACTAGCATTTGTTTACCAGATAGTACCAGTATGAGAAATAATCTCTCCAAGGCTAGTGGGAATACTACCGTTGAGGTTAATTCGTACAACCGATAATTCTATCAACTTTAATTTCGTAGAGGATTTGAAATAAAATTTCCAAGAATTCTTCATTTCCAGATGTTAAGCATCGAAATTTTCATCGAAGTAATATAAAAATTACTGGATAGGATATGCTAGAGTGAGCCTTCAAAGTAAATTTAGATCAGCTGGTTGAACAACATTTCGATAAACACATTGGAATCTCAGTCGAAATTTTCCGAGAGACTTTTTGCAGATCTCATTTCAGACAACGAATCGCACCAATGCACTGAAACATTTCATCTACAACAACGAGTCACAGTCAAGGAAACCAAGGACGCGCACTAGAGGCCGGAAAGGGCAGCTTTTTTTCGGCCCGAAACGACCGGGGCCCGTGGGAATCATTTTCGCCCCACCAGCACATGCGCAGTTTGACGTCATCCATTGGGGAGACAGAATTTGACGGACCGCGCTGGCCTCTAATGCGCATTGGCTTCGCGTGATTGAGTGAAATGGCGTCGGATGTCAAAAGCTTTGCTTATCGACGGCTTGATGTCATCCCTATTGTTATGCCGCTGTGCGTCACTGCCGTTGTATCAGACACTCCCTCTGGGAAACGGGTACACGCTGCACGTGTCCCCTATTACTTTAACTATGCCGGTCACTGCGTTGACCTGAAGCCGAACTCTCCGAGTATCGGATCTATAGATATATAAGCTCTCGCTCCTTAAGAGCAAGGACAGTTGTCTACAGTTGTCTAAAGTAGAGTGTACAGGAGCCAGCCAGGCCTCAGGTAGTCCGGTCGCTACCTTGAGTACCTGTGCTGTGCTACTAATAAACACCTAATGTACTGCAATACCCCTCTCTGATTTGTGCCACTTGACCTCTGTCCGCCGCCCTCGTCGACCAGGAAGGCAAGAACCTCCCGTGATCCCTTCACGACCACAACACCTATCAACAACATAAACTTGAGATAGTCACAGGACTTTGTTGCGATAAGCTTCAAACTGACCATCGACCATTTTCGTCATCAGCGTCATCTTCGTAAGCATACACGGCAATAGCGATGAGCTTGAATCGTAGTTTGTGCATTATATATCTGACGTCAGCAATGCTCTCTTTCGAAAGATATGGAAACATTTTCACAAAATTGTGAGATACATCAGCATTTGTTTGGAGAAATTTTCATCATCAATCAACTGGTGACCATAATGCATTTTGAACCAATTCACAACTTCAAAACATCGTGTATTGTATTTTTGTTCTGACAACCGTTGCCATGACAGTTTCATTGTCAGTGCGTTTCTGTATAATTATTTGTCCACAGTCAATATTGGATCATTAGAGTTTCCGACGCTTGACCTAAAACATGCCGTATCTTAGGAAGTCAGTAAGCCTTTGCTTTCAGCTGGCATGTGTCTTGCTCATGTTGATGCAGATGGCGGACGTTTCAAAACAATATTTCAAGTACGCCACCGACACCATAATCCGATTCGAAATACCGAAGAAAATATCGGTTCCCTTCACAAGCATCTGCTTCCGTTACATGGACATAGTGGATGTTGCAAGATACATTGACGATACTGACCATCCAGCTGGCAGCCATTGGCAGATAATCAAGGAAATGACACTGGAAGATCTGTTCAAATATTCGCCGGAAGTGAATGATATATTGACCGGCTGTCAAATACGTCATCCTCAAAGCTATCGCATCATGGCGGGAAATACGACTCAATGCTCTGAATGGCTCAACATCACAAAATTCTACCTTCAAGAAATGATATGTTATCGAGTTCACTTCCTTGCGGAAGGCGCTTACGACATGATGCATCTTGTGAAAGCTCAAGAGTTCGCTAATCGAATGTACGCCATGGAACTGAGTGATTCCGTTCACCAATCGATCACAGTAAAGGTAACGATACACATTGTAGCTGTACCTGAGAAGAGCTCCATGTTATCTCCGGTGATGAACAAAGCGAGAGGCGTTAAAAAGATGAACAGGTTCTTGAGCACCTATAGCGAGTACACGGCACACAGGTTAACATCTCCTTACGACACAAACTGCCTATATTACAAAAGTATCGGACTCTTAGATCAAAATCATTGTGTTTCAAAATGCTTGACCAATATGACGATAGTGTCCTTGAACAAGGTACCCTTCAGCCGCATTCTATGGAAACCGATTGCGATGACACCTATATCAGGAAGAGATCTGAAGAATGGAACGTTCCTCAAAGCTGTAAGAAACATAGAAGATGTATGCCATAGAAGGTGTTCCAAGGTCGATTGCCATGACTTGATTACCTTGACGAGAACCACAGCTACATCTGGTAGAACTATGAGGGTTGCCATCTATGCGCCTCAGAGTCTGAAAGTGACAATATACTACACGAAAAGGCTCGATAAGAACCAGTTCTTGATCACCATCATGAGTTGCTTCGGCATATATTTGGGCTTATCTGCTCTGCATCTGAACCCTTTCAAGATGGAAAAAGCTGCTCTAAGGAAGATCTTAAGATGAGATACACATAAGCCAACCACAATGGGAACATAGTCCTCACGTTCGTTTATGACTGACTTGTCAGACATAGCTGTTACTGAGTGGAAATGAGTTCTGTCAAAGAAAACAAATCATACTGCAGCTTGAAAGACCTGCTGCTCTTCAAGATGTGACATTTTTACGTTGTGCTTAGTAATATTCAGAAATGTGTCACTGACTGTGAATACTAGCTTAGAATCTGCTATGACCAGCTGCCGAAAAACTTAGCCACCAATCATATGGTTGAAACTTGCTAAACAAGCGCTCGTCTATAATCACCGTCTAGCCTATAAAACTTTTTAGCTAATGACATGAAATCACCTGGCAAGGTTGAACATCTTGCGCATAAAGTTACTTTTAGATGAGGGCTGTGCTATCATCCAAGTACACGGTTATAGAGAATGAAACGGGTGGTGAAATTTTCAAACGTGTGACCCGAACAAGCCCGAAGACGCCACTTTCTTTACTGCGCATCGATAACCCTGCTTGCTCAATATGCGCACTATACATAGTGTGGGAATTGCCTGCTCTTTCTGCAACCTCAATTTCTCCCAGAATGAAAATAAACAAAAAACGGTTTCAAGATTGCGTCATTTTTTGAACAAATGCACTTTTAAATCGACCCCTATCAACTGTTTCCGGTTAGAAACGTGTTTTCACCCACAGGCTCAAGACGGAAGATTTTGTTGACGAAGCCGAAAAACCAATCAGCAGCTACATGGAAGTAACTACTTAAAATGAAGGACCACCTGAGAATGAAGAACTGGGTGAGTGATAACCTGTCAATTTGCTTACTCACCTTTTTAGATCGATTCTGACAGAGAGGATATCTGATCATCGATATGGCATGAACATGGGAGAAAAAGAAGAAACACGATAAAGACTTGGATAGCCTCTTTCCAGCGACTTCCGACATTGGCTCTCGAAAAGCTGACAAAATATATCTGGTTTTCGGGGAATGTCGTTTTGTTCTTCTTGGAATACTAGATCATGCGCAGTAGCAGGAGTCTCGTCAACGGGCGCGGTCGGCCGCGATGGAAACTCTCACGGGCGTGGGCTGGTCGTGCGGCAAAAAAGCCGCCCGATTCACCTTCTAAAACACACCACGCATCACGAGATTCGAGATGCGCCATCTAAGAGTTTACAGTACGATTGCAGTTGAAGGGACTCTGGTCCAGGTACCTGTCGCGTGCACTTTGGCTATCTTCTGACTTTGCCTCTTTTTCTACTTGATTGCTGTATAGTTATTGGTACCCAAGATAAAAACTTATTATTAAGTGATAAAGAGAGAAAGAAAAGAGAAGAGCGAGAAGAGAGAGCGAGGAAAACAGAATGACAGAGAGAGAGAGAGAGAGAGAGAGAGAAAGCGAGTTGGCTTCCGAAGAGACAAGATGCGCCATTTTAGAGTTGACTTCCCAGGCCAAGACCGAACAGGGTCAAAAAGGGTGTTGATTGAGCTTGAAACTAGAAGCTTTTCCATGTTCTGAGCAACGTTCAACATCTCAGCGCGAGTCAAGTTTCAACGCAATTAGACTCTTTATCGCCGCAATTTTTCTCGCATAAATCAGAAACTTGCTGGAAAAATCTGCAATCAACTGGAACTCCGACTGTTTACACTAGAGCTTCTAATCTCTAACTTTAAAGTCGACCAGCAAAGCTCTGTCGCTCTAATGGGCAAGACGTCAAGAGCTGATAAGAGTAGCGGATAACATACGGTAAAGTTTCTCCCAAGTGTAGCAGTTTTTCAGCACCACTAATTCACTTCACTAAAGGTTGTAGCTGGCTAACATCATGGGCTCAGTGGGTATTCCTGGTTCACTTGATGGCCTCCTTACCTTGTTTGGCCTTCGTCTTGGCAATACGTCATCAAGATGGGGCATATTCAACTCAGCGATGAGTATGTCGTACATTCCCTGTCTGATCTTCTGTCATCTGGTCTTCTGTTTTGAGACCTGGAGAGTGATTATCGATCGTCAGCAATTGGTCAACGAGCATCTCGCTTGGAGCTCCCGTGGCTGTGTCCTGTTGATATTGCACGTTAGGTTGTTTCGAAGACGCGTCATGATACGCGAATGCTTCGAAACACTTTATGGAATGATGGAAGAACATCGACGCAAGCTTGTTTCCACAGCGGCGGCCATCTTGGTCACAAAGCTGGCAATGGTTGCATCAGCTTTGTGCGTCCCAGCTCTTTGCTTCAGGCGAGTACAAAAATCTGTTACGAATACGTCTATTATCCCATCAGCTGGAACCTGGACGGTAGTGTATGATATAGGCCAGCTGTATGCCAATGTTGCGTTCATCTATACAGCCATTTTGGTTTTTATTGTCTGGCAATTTTCGTTCATCATCATGGCCAGGCAACTGGTAGAAACTGTCGCTTCGAGACCACGAAACAGCATCACTTCTATAAATAATACTCGCAAAGACTACAAGCTAATTCTGAACTTGCACAAGCTGGCCTCCGCCATTTTGGTCATCATACCTGACCATCTTCTGGTGATTGTATTCCTAAACTTCGTGCGGCAAAGTTGTTTCTCCGTGAACAATAAGACTGGTTTGACGTACTTTGAAATATTGGATACTGCGGTGCTACTCTTAGCTCTCATGGTTGTACCTTTCATGGTAAAGATGGTCCATGACGAGCTCAACGCTTTTCAAAAAGAAGTTCTAGCCTTGGCCAAGCCAGACACTGGTGACGTGGATATGGCATTGGCACTGAGCAAGGCATTGATGTCAGCTGACATGTCGATCAGTCATGTAAGACCTATACGACTCCTCGGGTTACTCGAGTGTGACTCTTCGTTGCCCATCAAACTATTCAGCACCTCAGTTGCACTTGTCATGTGGGCGTTTCTTGACCTTTTCGATTCAAAAAAGGTTTAACTTGATAGCATCACTCTTGTCCAGTCTTTATTATTAACCATGTGACTGAAAGTACTTGTATGTTGACATTGAAATCGATTCCGAGTCTGAGAGGCAGTTGAACAAAAAGTAAAGAGTAGCCGCTTTAAAACAAACCATCGCCTCCAGTCCTCAGCATTCACTCAGTGTTATGCCGAGATGGGGTAAACGGGAGATGGTTCAGTCAGAATTGGGGTTGTAGATTCCTGAAGGCCACCGGTTTAGATCAACAATACTTACAGTTAATCACAGAGCATAAATACTAATTAGAAAGAATGTACATAACTAGGTAATCGTTGATGAGAATGATATTTAATAAAGAGGCGTTTAACTGTGAGTTTACAAGCTAAGCTCTAAATCAAGACTGACTGCTTTAACCAGCAGTCACACAGTTATTCCTTTTCGGAACTCTTTATCAAAACGAGTCAGATAGCGATTGAGCTTTCAGGTCGAAGTCAGTTCAACTTCGGCATGACACTCAGGTCTTCATTTTCGCCTCAAGTTTTATTAACAGTTTGAAAAAGTAAATGTTGAGCTCAGTTTTTTTCAAATAAAATTTCATCCTTCAATCTTGTAAATGGAATAACTAAATCTAAACACGGTGAGCAAAGGTCTTACCCTTAATCTAACCCATATTCGCAAACAGTTTTTCACCAGAAAGTTTACTTTCGATGAGCTGGTCCATCATATTCTTGAGTCGCTTTATGAATTCGGAAAGATCACAGTAGACGAAAAGAGCGAAAGGAACCAACACGCTGAAAAGTTTTATAAACAACGACGAGTCGCAAGCCATGATTTCCAATAGCTGCATCGGTCTCACACTTCTTGGAGACATGTCGACAGAAATTAGAGCTCTGTTGATTGCCAGCTTCATGTCCGTTTCAGCAATATATGGATCCACTAGATTACAAGCTTCTTTCTGATAAGCTTCAAACTGTCTGTCAACTAGCTTCACCATCAATGGAACAGTCATCAACGTCAATAGCAGCAGCACCGAGTCGAATACTTCGAAGAAGGTCAAGTTAACTTCGGTTTCGTCCTTAGAAGTGTAGCCAAGATGGATGCAATACAGAGCCAAGTTTGCGAAAACAACGGCTACAAGATGATTGGGAATGAGCAAGATGTCAGTAGTCGCTCTTCGTAAGACAAGCAGTTCCTGGTAGGTTTTTCTTGTAGCATTCATAGACACGATGTCGTTCCTCGGTTTTGCCGCAGTAGCTTCAACTCCTTGCTTGGCCAAGACGTACAATGCGAATTGACAGCTGGCGAAAATTACCATAGCGCTGTAGATGAACGATACGGCGGAGAATAGCTCGAGAATCTCACTCGCTCTGTGCCGGAAAAGTATAGCCAACGGAAGCTCGTTATTCGTCTTCATCGTCACAGCAGCCTTCAGCAAGGTAAAGTTGAACGTCAGTGCTACGTACAAGGCCGAGGTTATCATAGCTACTCCCAATACCATGCCATTCATTACCATGGTGACAAGGTTTCGGTTACGATCTTCCAGTCGTTCGAATAACTTTTCAAAAAGATTGCTCATCAAGGCTTGTCTTCGACACAATTTGACGTAGATTGACAACAAGATGCAACTCCGAATGTTCGAAGACACATCGTCGTTAAACAATACCTGACCTGGTTTGATCGCTAGCAAAGTAAACCAAAGCCAGCAAGCCCGTATGACCCAGTTGACAAAACGCCATCTTGGTGACGTGTAGCGCGGACAAAGGCCGAGCATGGTCAAGAGAATGTTAAGAGCATTCGGAAAGAAAGCTTCGCTCGCAGCCATTCTTTCGACGTATTGCCAAATTTCTCTTTCATCGAGTGTTCATAGTTTCACGAAATCAGATAGGGCTTGAGGTTGATTTAGCTTTGATTGAGTGCTTGTCAATACCGTTGAAATGGTGGAGCTATTTGAGCACATTAGCAAAGCTGGGCGACAGCAAAGCAAATACAGTGTTTCCATAAAGGTGTGCCGACTTCGCTTATATTTTTGGTTGAACTCAAGCGAAATGTCAACCTTAACTGCGCACCTCTATTAGTATTAGAGCCGGCCAACCTTGACTGTAGCTGGCATATGTTGTCGAACTGCGCAGAGAAAGTCAACCGGACATCTCTACTCGAAAGCGCAGCTTGTAATCCCAGATGACAAATTAGTGCAGAGGCAGCGATAGTAGTTACACGGATAATCCTGAGGACAGCGACGTAGGTAGCCTATCCAGGTAGCAATGCTCGATGTTAACAAAATGCAATGGCCCGGTGAGCGAGAGAGCAGGTTCTGGGCCTAGGGGCCGGCTCGAGGTACCATTGATGGCGGACTCAGAGGCAGAAATCACACAAACACTATTTAATACAACTACTCAGCATGAGCCGTCGATACACCTTGCTTAGCGGGAGAGTAGAAAGGAACTGCCCTGACTGAGCTGTAAGCTGACGCATAAATACACGGCCTAGTGGCCGGTCAATGTTACACGTGCACGTGACAGTGCCACGTGTGACCCAATGACAGATGAGGGTCCGGAGAGACCCGATGGCATTGCGCAAAGTTTTCCAATGTTGATTACGCTTAAGGATTGATCTGCTTTTATTGAATTTTCCGCAAAAAAGAACTGCTCGATGATAAATTAGCGCAATAAATAGAAGCTAGAGATATTCTTTCTCTCGGAGATTTTCTCAATCTGCAGCCGGATGTTGACCGCTTGTGTAGAAAAGCCTGATGCAAAATACTTTCTCCCTCTAACTTACCTCGAGTTAATAATCGATTAGACTAATTAATGAATATTCCACTAATAATTCTCCATCCACTAGCACTGTTGCTGCCTGGCGATGTTGACTCGCTGTCGCTCAAAACTAAGACAGAGCAACAAATGATTTAGAACGGTCACCAATGTTTTCCAGTCGTATTCTCGTATAAACTGTTCACCATTGCGTTGTGCTGTTACTTGTTTCATTTTTGAACTTTCGGACGACTGGCTGCAAGACCATCCAAGTGAACGGTACGAGTGAACATAGGAAGGAGACCGAAAACGATTGGTTGAAGTCAAGACAGTTGAGAATTCGCATCGGCGTCACTTCATTGTTGGACAAGTCTATCAAGAGGGACAACTTGCTGATGGCAAGGTGCGGACATTCGTCGTCACTGCCCGGTTGACCGTAGGTCATGACCACTGCTTGATATTCTTGCAGCTTGTGATTTGCTTCAGCGGCCATCTTTGCCATCCATCTCAGCATGACAAATAAGACTAACAGGTCGATGACGGCGAGCAAAAAGTAAAAGTTTCCGGCAGTCGAATAGAAATCCAGTCTATTCAGGTAGTCACAGATCTGGACCGACGAAGCGAGGAATAGAAATGCCGAGAGCACCGTGGGTATCATTCCCAAGGTCTCGGCGGCCATTTTGTGAAAGGCCAACAGTTTCTCGTGTTCCAATCTTATTTTCGTGATTGCCGTTGGGTCTATCTTGAGTGGCGACGAAGCGCACTCAATTGCCTGCTTGGCCAACATTGTGAGCGAGGCTTGACACAGGACAAAAAGCAATATGGCGGCATAGAAGAGCCAATTTGTCAGGTACGTGATTGCGAAGTGGAACCAGGGATTGAAGTAAAGGCTGACCCAGAACTTTGTCCATAGCTTCGATGTTGCATGTGCTTGAATAACGCCAGCTCGTTCAACATTAAAACACGTGATGGTCAGCATACTAACGACCAATATCGCCAGATACGTGACCCATAGAGCCGCCATCCTAGACAACTTGCTGATCGTCAAGTGGTCCAGTGAGTCGCGAATACTTTTGAATAGTTTCCTGTATGATCCAAGCCCCACCAGCATTCTGACATACATGACCAGGGCGGCGACGATGCGCAAGACAAGAGCTGGGTCTCCCATTTGTTGTTTTCCTTTGTCAAAATATCCGAACGTACAGTATACTGTTACTACCACGATACCAGAAATCAATAGCGAATAAAGAACTTGCATCACCAAATTGAAGAGGCGCCATTTTGGAGTCAAACTTCCAATGCGAAGACCAAACAGCGTAAGGAAAATGTTGATTAAACTCGGCACTAGCATGTCGTCCATCTTTCAAACACCTTTGTAGATGCTAAACTATAGCTTTGGCTTTTTTATGCCATTCTGTGCCCACGCTGCTCTGCGATCAACTTGAAACATTAAGTGCTCCTTATCTTCTCATTTGATGGGCATTAGGCTTCTGCAATGAAACCGAGCAGCTGGCCAAGATTCAAATGCAAACATTTCTCGATTGCAGCTGGAATACGCAACAGAGAAAGTGATCATTGAATATACAGTGTTTGGGCAAGTTTCGAGTCAGTTGATATGACCATGCCTTCATTCACGGGAGGTTTAAGCCTTTGATGTGAGATCTAAACATGTGATCTTAGTCTCTATAGGGTGAAACGGTGGCTTCTTCGCCCCCGGCCCCGCCCACAATCGTGAAGTTTCCACTCGGGTGACCCGTACCCTTCCGATGACGTCTTTTGCCGTACTACAGCTCGCCCACCCCTACCCACCCAGCAGCGGGTGAATCGGGCTTGCGGACTGGGCCCGATGTCTGTTCGACCCGATTCACCCTCTATTACTCTCCTCTTGGCCTCAAGCACCTGCGCTAGTGACATTACCATTGAACCAAATGCCATGACTTGCTACGACCTTCGAGATGTTTACGCAAACAGCACTCCGTTATCTATGGCTCATTCAAACAGTACGTACATAATGAGAAATTTTATCTGGCACGCAAGAGAGTTCTGAATGTCAGTGAGTTTGTTTTGACTCCCGCACAGTTTTTCTCGTCAAGTAATACAACTTTAATCGAAAGTTGTTGCTTCCAATGTATTTCAAGACGTCACTCACTGGGGCTGAAGGTTTGCATTAAGTTGAACGGGAGCGGGAATAAGAAATATTCGATGGTGAACGTAGATTATGAAGTCATGAAGAAGTTGCTGTAGAGAAGAGTATTGCAGTTTGAAACCATGATTCAGCTCAAGACGATTGGGAAACTGTCTTTTCGAGCGGCTTGCGTTTGTGGTATGATTGTACAGATATGGGAAGTATCGATCAAGTATTTCCGATATCCCACGACAACGCTGATATCTTTGAAGCTTCCTGAAGTGCTACCGGCGCCCAAACTAAGCATGTGTTTTACGTTTGAAAACGTCATAGACAAGTCAAGACTTCAGGACAAAGTCGGCCATCTTTCCAAAGGATCAAGCGCGATGGAGAAGTTCCTTCAAAACGATATAACTGTGGCAGAAATCTTTCAATACACTCCGACAGTGGATAGTATCTTCAACGCATGCGGCATCCGGTTTCCCAGAAAATATCCCATGAACTACAAAAACTCCTCTGAATGTTCAGATATGTTCGAAGTCGTGAAATACTACCTTCAAGAATTCATCTGCTATCGACTGAAACTGAAAGTCAGAGGAGGATATGGCGCGAGACACCTTGTAAGAGCTCTGGACTGGATCAACCTCATCTACAACTTGGATATGAACAGCTCCGTCTTCAGCAAGGCGGTAAGGGTGAAGATTACAGTCCATAACGACGACGCACCAGAGAAAAGTTCAGCTCTGTCGTCGATTATCACCCGCTTCACTGGCAGCTCGCCACTCAACAGATTTGTAGTTCACTACAGCGTCACCCAGTCCAAGCTACTGGCGCCTCCTTACGAGACAAATTGTCTCACATACAAGGCTCAAGGTTATCGTGACTCACTGCAGTGCTTACAGACATGTGTCACTACCAAGACAATCCGCATCTTTGACAAGATACCGTTCGGTTACATCCACCTTGACGCTACCAAGAAACGTCGAATCTCAGCTGATGACATTGCTAATGCTACATTTCTCAACATACTTGAAAGGATCGAGCAGAGCTGCAAAGAAAAGTGTCGACAGGATGACTGTTCCAACTACGTTACGCATACGATGACCGGTGCAAGCGCTATGACGAATCTGACCGTATCGCTGAATTTCCCTAAAGATACTTTCCTGACAGTAAACTATGAGGCGGTTATGACGTACAACGACTTCGTTATATTCGTTTCCAGCGTCATTGGGACTTGGCTTGGCTTGTCAGTGGTACGCTTGAACCCATTCAGTATTGGAGAAAAAACGTGGACCAAGCTGTTCGCTCCGAAGTATCCGAATCCCGTGGAAAGTACTACGAAGCTGTTGATGGCCAAGACTCAGTTACGAACTGCTCACAACCTTGATCGCAAAGGTCCACTTCATGTAAGTGATTAGTTTTAGTCAGTTTTTCTTGCACTCGATTATATCTCATGAGTCAAGTCATTTTAAAGGGTACTAGTTCAAGGTAGCTCGATCTGGAAACGAGGTATATAACCAAACTGAAATTTTTGTCGCCGTCTACTAGTCCCACTCAATAGCTACAAGTAGTGTATTAGTCCCATAAAACCCGAGCAGCTGTTCTCAGTGTTTTCAGTCGCTTTCAGAGTCTGAAATTCAGACTCATGAAAAACGAAACTGTCTGCTCAGCACGTCCTGGAGAATGATTACATCTCAAGTGGACAGCTTGGTAGGGTTGCTTATTTTTAATCTATGAACTTTAATTTATTTTAATTCATTTAATTTACTAATTAGTAAATGCGAAATCGAAAAATAAGCAACTATAGGGTTGCTCAATATTAATTCACGTTCGGTTAATTTACTTTAATTTATTTAATTTACGAATTAATTTTCGGAAAAACGAAAAATAAGCAACCCTACAGCTTGGTTTAGAAAGTTTCTTTTGAAGCACGCTAGGCCTTGGTGACTATTTAACGTGCAAAATCTTACCAAGCACTAGAGACTGCTTTGCTTTTGGAAGTAAGGGATTGATAATAGAGCCGGGCACGGTAGGAAATCGCACTACCGTATCCGACCGTTACCGTGGATTTTTCAGCACTATCGACCGCGGATACCCGTGCGGTATCCGACCGAAAGGTATTCGACGGTAGATATGAAATACATCACAAAACAATGCCAACCTAACCTAACAAGAAGTGCTTGAGTACGACTATAATTGTCGACCGTAGGCTCAGAATCAACTAAGAGGGTTGTTTCGTTTCGCGTTGTCGGTACATAGCAAACTTGGTTTCATAGCTATGCTGCCGAATTCTGGGCTATACGCTGCAGCTATGACCCTTTCATAACTTTGAGTATTGAGTAGATGAGTTGTACTTAGTTTTCTGACGACTGCGGCAGAAATAAATCCAACGGTCACGGAATACCGGTCAGATAGGCCTACCGCTACCGTTGTGGCCCTACCGCTACCGACCGTACCCGGTATCCGCGGTACAAACATGTCGGGTATCCGAGGAGCTACCGATCGTGCCCGCCTCTAATTGATAACCCCGATAGTGAAGCAACTCCGTCCAGTGTACCGAACGAGGCGTGCGCAGAACCGAGAACACCGGTTGGAGTCGGCCTCCCGTTCCAGTATCTTACTGGTGCGTGCTGATAGGTATCGACAAACCTGGCTGTTCGACCTCTAGTTCGATTTCCGCTTTTAATCGACTAAAGAAGATATCGTTGAGCTTGGTCATGCATGTTGCGTATTCTCAAAAAAAACAAATTGTCACAGCAATCGATGGTGTTTTCGTATCTGCGATCACATCTAGAATTCGATTTTGTTTAATTTATTATCACTAAAATGTCACTCAGTTTGTTGTCTGCTGCGAGTAAACAGTTGGCAACTTCATTAGTTTTATAGATTGTATCCCAATAGTCCAACATCCAGAGCAGCGAATAGTGGAAACCTTTTCATCACAATCGCAATGGAATTCAAGAAGCTTGGAAAGGTCTGCTTTCAAGTAGCTTGTATTTTCGGAATGATGATACAAGTGTGGGAGGTCTGCGTCAAGTATTTCAGCTACCCTACAACGACTTCAATAGACCTTCGAAGTCCCACAGAACTTCCGGTGCCCATGGTCAGCATGTGTTTCCTATATAACAATATCGTCGACAGATCAAGACTGCAAATGAAAATTGGTCATCTCAAAGGACGGGATGTCGACGAGCATATGCGAAACCAACTTACTGTGGAAGAAATATTTGCATTCACTCCCGATACGAATCGTACCTTGGACACTTGCGAACTTCGAAAACCCAAAGAATACGCAGTAAGCCACAAACAGTCCGTGAACTGTTCAAGTGCATTCAGAATCGATAAGTATTATCTCCAGCAATTCATCTGTTATAAGCTGAAACTGAAGGTCAGGGGTCAGTATGATGTGCGACACTTGGCCCGAGCGCCTAATTATATCAACCTGATGTATTTCTTGAGCCTGAACAACTCGGCATTCAATGAGTCGGCAAGGGTGAAGTTCACGGTTCACATGAACGACATACCGGAAAAGAGTTCAACGTTATCGCCAGTGATAACGCGCATCACTGGCGGCCCCGCCCTCAACCGATTCGTCGTTTCCTATAGCGGCATCGTATCAACACTACTAACGGCTCCGTTCAAGACGAACTGCCTCAACTATCATACCCAAGGGTATCGCGATTCAGCGCACTGTCTGGGTGATTGCGTCACGATGAAGACACTTGAAGTCTTTGACAAGATACCCTTCGGCTACATTCACTCTGATCCCATCAAAAAATTACCAATTTCTGCGGACGATATATCGAATGGTACGTTTCTTGGTGTACTGGAAGCAATTGAAAGCAACTGCAGCACCAAGTGCTGGCAATCCGATTGCGTCGAGCTTGTGACAAGAACTTCAGTGAGCGCAAATGCGTTTCCTAATATGAGCATCTCGCTCACTTTTCCTAAAGACACGTTCATCGGCGTCAAATACCGAGCCGTCATGACGTACAATGACCTTGTAATCTTTATATCCAGTGTCATTGGGACTTGGCTCGGCTTGTCGGTTGTTCGCTTGAACCCGTTCGGTATCAAGTATCTCACATCCAGCAAAGAACTCACCCGGAGCCCACTGCAGGCCAAGTGGAGCCCATATGTGCCCACACGACAAGTGAAAAGGTACAGGGCTGGTAAACAAATTAAAGTTATTGGCCCATATGTTGGCCGCCAAGCGGTCTGGCTGAAAGTAAATGGCCACTCTGGTGTTTCGTTTTCAACTCAGCTGTGAACTTGGTTTTGGTTGAAATACCCTATTTTTAAAAGCTAATACTATCCACTACCAACACCAGCCTTCTAAGTTGATCATTACCTCGGTCACAAATTCACAAGATAGATGGCGCTGAAACCAAGTGAATATCGATCACAAGTGCACGACTAGAACCAACTGCCTGATTGTACTTGAAATGCGATTACTAGCCACCACACTGACTTGTCAGATACAGTGCTTTACATAAAGGTGTGCAGTTTGGGTTAACATTTCACACTGACTTCAATGGGAAATAAAGGAAAAATTCGCACACCTTTCTGTAAAGCACTGTATATCGCCAAAGTGCTTTCGATCTGATACACACTGCATTGGACATTGCGGCATTCGACAGATGGCGCTATTGAACATTGTGTGTTCACACCATAGTGCAGGAACAGAAATATCCATAGTGCCAGCAAAATACCATTGTGCAGCAGGCTTTTCTGCACAATTGGTCAAGCTGTAGCTGAACATTGGCAATATCTCTCTGGACAGCGAATATCTCCAGCTTTTGACCATTGTGTAAGTTTATCGTTGTGCGAGTTTTTTGTCTGCACATTTGTTACAGCAAAATTTTCATTTTTAATGAAAATAAATTAGTTCGTGAATTGAATTAGATAATATAAAATCAAATAAATATATTAAAATTAAGCAATCCGAGTCTGTGGCCATTTCAAGCAAACTATTTGATTTCGAGTATTTGCTGAGTGTTCTTTTCTAGCTGTAACTGTTAGCTACGGTGCTGATGTATTACACTCTACAACTATAGTCATTACGATAGATCTAAACTTCTATTCAATTGCAATATTTAAATTGCCTTCATTCCTACGCTCAATACTTTTTGGGTTAGGCTCAGGAGTTAGATTTTAGTTTTTCCCTCAACTCGGCGATATCCTGAACGATGAAGAAGACGAAAGGTATCAAGGCGCTGAAAAATTTTACAGGTAACGATGAGTCACATTCTAGAATACCAAGAATGCACAAAGGTCTCATACGGCTTAGCGACATATCCATGGACATTAAAGCTTTGCTTGAAGCCAGCTTCACGTCGATATCCCCCAGATCAGGTCTTGCTAGATTCGAAGCTTCTGTCTGATAAACCTTGAACTGGCCGTCGACCATCTTCATCATCAAGGGCATGGTCATCAGGATCAGTAGCAGTAGAGCCGAGTCAACGACTTCAAAGGAGCTCATGGCAGGCTTGATCTTACCAGAGAGTTCTTGGCCAAGAACGTAACTTTGTGTACCCAAATAAAAGAAGACAAGGACTGCAAGATGATCGGGTATGATGACAAGGACATCAGTAGCCGCTTGACGCAAGGTGAGTAGTGTTTTGTAGTATTTTCGTGTTCCGTTCATAGACAAAATGCTATTTCTTGGTCTTGCTGCAGTGTCTCTAGCACCTTGCCTAGCCAATATGAATATTGACAACTGGCATATGGCGAACACAGAGACGACCCCGTAGACGAAAGAGAAATTCGAGTATAACCAAAAAGCGTCAATAGTTCGATGACGAACCTGCTCTGGAAACGAAGGTTTCGTCTTTGTCGTGTTCGTCTCAGCAGTGACGAACAAAGTCGTGCTGAATATAAGTACGACGTACATAGTCAAGGTTACCATGACTACAACAGAAACCAATATCTTCGCTAGCTCTGACACGATCTTTCTGCCCTGATCTTCTAGGGCTTCATGTAACTTTTCAAACAGATCACTCAGCGAGACTTGCCTCTTCCATAATCCGATGTACAATGCCGTCAAGATCCATATTTGGCCTAAACCAACTTGTCTCGCGCTGCAAACAGTGACCCCAAAATATCCTGTGTTGATACATGCCAGACAACCTAAGTAGGCAGCACGCATGATCAAGTTGAATATGCGCCATCTTGGTGACAAAAAGCCGAGACGAAGACCGAACAAAGTGAGCAAGTTGTTAAGCGATTCAGGGACGACGACTTGGCTTGGACTAGTGTTCAGAGACATGGCGACTTCGGTGAACAATGGGACAACTTCATTTTTGACGTACTTTTATGGAGAAAAAATGAGAAGTAATCATCCGAAACCTGTTAGCTTGAAAAGGGAGAGTAAACAAGGGAAAATTTGAAACGGAAATACAGTGCTTTACACAAAGGTGTGCCAATTTCTCCTATATTTGCCATTAAACTCAATGTGAAATGTTAACCTAACCTGCACACCTTTAAGTGAAGCGCTGTATATCAGAGGCAACGAGAAGAATAACATAGCAAATATTCGCCGCTTTCGTATTTTAAAGAGAGCTCTCGACTTTCAGAGTAGTTTTCGACTATTCCGAATAGAGGGTGAAACAGGCGGCTTTTTCGCTACCTGTACCGTTTTCAATCGGGTGACCCGTACCCGCCCGATGACGTCACTTGGTCTACTGCGCATGCACCGTTAAGTAAGTGTAAGCTACTAGGGTTGTTTATTTTTAATCTATGAAATTTAATTAATGTTAATTTATTTAATAAACGAATTAATAAATGTTTAAATTAAAATTAAGATTGTGGCAGAGTCTGAACATCTCGATTGGGTCCTGCCCACTCTACCATAAGGGAAAAAACTATGAGTGAAATTTGCTTGAGTGAATTTTGCATAATGGAATCAAGCATAAAGTGTTTTACCATAAGAAAAAAAGCATGAGGCAAATACAAAAGAGTGCATGCGTGAATTTATCATTTGAAAATAACCGCTGCATTTTGAGTCAATCCATAATCAGCTATGGAAATTGTACCAGGCAGGAGAAACGAGTTCTTATTTGAAGATTCATTCAAATTTGTACTAAATGCGAAGCATGATGGTGGAAAATACTATATGTGTGCCCTTCGGAAACTCTAGTGTAATGCTCGTCTCATAACAACCGGCGAAGGAGATGCTGCAAAAATAATCAACTGCCTCGCCAACGGAGCCTCCCGACAGACTGCTCAAAGACGATACCGACTCGGTTGCTCGCCTATCGGATGGAGGATAAATTGTTTCATGGATGGGCTCAGGTGAGTGAGTCGCCTGAGGGAAACAGGGGCTTTTCGTTAGCCGAGACACTGTTACGGGTCAGCTTTTGCTTTCCCGCCTTGCCCACTTGGGAAACTTATCTCTCTGGACGCATCTCTAGACTGTTCGTCGTGCATAACGAGTGAGTTGACTGGACCCCGTCTAGAATAGAGGCAGACACGAGTATAAAATACTCTGGCTGTGGCCGACCGTAACAGAGACATAATTTCATCGGCCCACCCGTAACCAGCGGCGGGTACAAAGGCCATACTGCGATCTGAAAAAGCTCGAACTGGAGCTGAATACTTAGTCAGTAGAACCTAACATGGGTCAAGTTCAACTTACGTTCACTTTCAAACCGAGCTTGCACCCTGCAAGTGCGTTTCTTCATTCGAGGGTCTTTATTTCTTAGTTGACAAGTCGGTGTAAACCTGATCCATTACAGTCGGAACTGCGAATTGCAAGCTGCGACACTGAAGCTTCAGATGGATATGAAATAAATCCAGCAAGCCGGAGTGCTTCCGATCTGCTACATGCATTGGACATTGTGGGCATTCAAAAGATGGCGCTGTCGAACATTGTGTGTTAACTAGTCAGTACATTGCTTAACTTTCGTTAAACAAATTAATATCAATTCAACGTAAACCAAGAACGTGCTGCAGACACCTTGTCGAAGGACCCGGAGATTCTAGTGTGCAGCATGCTCTCGCTTCACATTGGCAATATGTGGAGAGCAAATACCTTGAGCTTTGTCAATGTGCGAATTTATCGCTGTACAAGTTTTCGTCAGCACATTTGTTGCAGCACGATGTTTAATTTTAATGAAAATAAATCAATTGCCAAATTAGGTTAGTTTAATAGAGAATCAAATAAAATATACGAAATTAAGCGATCCAGTCTGAAGCCTGTTTCAAGTCAAACTATCGATTCCATCATTATACTATAAGGTTATATTCCAGCTGTAACAGCTGATGTATTACATTCTACAACTATAGTCATTACGAAAGATCTAGACTCCACTTCAGTTACAAGATTTATATTACTTTTATGTCTACGCTACATACGTTTTAAGTTAGACTCAGGATTTGAATTTTAGTTTTTGCTTAATTCTTTGATATCGTGAACGATGAAGATGACGAAAGGTATCAAGGCGCTGAAAAATTTTATAGGTAAGGACGAGTCACATTCTAGAAAACCGAGAATGCACAAAGGTCTCACACAGCTCAGCGACATATCCAAGGACATTAAAGCCTTGCTTGAAGCCAGCTCTACGTCGACATCACCTAGATCAGGTCTTGCTAGATTTGAAGCTTCTGTCTGATAAGCCTTGAACTGGCCGTCGACCATGTTCATCATCAAGGGCATAGTCATCAAGATCAGTAGCAGTAGCGTTGAGTCGACGACTTCAAAGGAGCTTATGATAGGCCTGATGCTACTAGAGCGTTCTTGGCCAAGAATGAAACTTTGTGTAACCAAATATGAGAAGACAAGAGCTGCAAGGTGATCAGGTATGATGACAAGGACATCAGTAGCCGCGTGACGCAATGTGAGCAATGTTTTGTAGTATTTTCGTGTTTCTTTGATAGACGTAATGCTATTTCTCGGTCTTGCTGCAGTGTCTCTAGCACCTTGCTTAGCCAAGATGAATATTGAAAACTGGCACATGGCGAATACAGAGACGAGCCCGTAGACGAAAGAAGAATTCGAGTACAACCAAAAAGTGTCAATGCTTCGGTGACGAACAAGCTCTGGAAACGAGCGTTCCGTCTTTGTCGTGTTCGTCTCAGCAGTGACGAACAAAGTAGTGCTGAATAAAAGTACGATATACATAGCCAAGGTTACCATGACTACAACAGAAACCAATATCTTCGCTAGCTCTGACACGCTTTTTCTGCCTTGATCTTCAAGCGCTTCATGTAACTTTTCAAACAGTTCCCTCAGCGAGACTTGCTTCTTCCATAATCTGATGTACAATGCCGTCAAGATCCACATGTGGCTTGTGCCAGCTTGTCTCGCGTGGCGAACAGTGGCCACAGAATATCTGGTATTAACATATACCAGACAACAGAAGTAGACAGCACGCATGACCAAGTTTAAGATGCGCCATCTTGGTGACAAATAGCCGAGACGAAGGCCGAACACAGTGAGCAAGTTGTTAAGCGATTCTGGGACGACGACTTGGCTTGGACTAGTGTTCAGAGACATGGCGACTTCGGTGAACTATAGAACAACTTCTGTTTGATGTACTTTCATAGAGAACAATGGGAAGCAATATCCGAAACCTTTCAGCCTGAGAAGTGGTAGTAAATAGAAGAAAATTTGTAACGGATATACAGTGCTTGACACAAAGGTGTGCGTATTTCTCCTATATTTCCCTTTGAGCTCAGTGCGGAATGTTAACCTAAACTGCACACTTTCACGTAAAGCACTGTATATCAGAAAGAACAAAATTAGATAGCAAATATTCGCCACTTCCATATTTTAAAGAGAGCTCTTGACTTTCAGATTAGAAAGTGGATCGGATCGGGCGAACTTCTGGCCTTGGTCAGCCCGCCCGATCCACCCGCGGGCGGGCGGGCACGGGCTGACAAGCTGTAGCTTCCCCTACTAAATGGCACATGCGCAGTACGGCTAGTGACGTCATCGGGTGGCGTCGGGCCGCCCGATTGAAATTCTCATGGGTGCGGGCTGGTCGGGTAGCGAAAAAGCTGACCCTTCACCCTCTGGAAGAGATAACAAACCTGACTTTGATGATATAGTTAGTAGTAGCATTGAGAAGAATCAGTGGCTGTTAGACGTAGGGGTGTCGGAAGAATTTAGAGGAATTATTCCCACGGAATTCTTTCCAGGAAAGCAGTGGCTTTTCGGAAGTAGTGGAAAGAATTCCGACCAGAAGTTTTGCAAGAATAGATAATTTCTAACTTTCTAGATTCAAAATTAAGCCAGTCGGCTAAGTTAAGTTCATTAGAGAATTAATTGATGATGTAAGTCTAGAGTTTCGGCAAGGTGATGGGAATATTATTCAAAATTGCCGCCACGACGACACGTTACCGGCCGTAGCTTTAGGACGTCAGCAATACTAATAATCAATTTCTTCCGTTTGGAATCCTTTCCAAAAATCGGAATTCTTTCCGACAGAAATTGATTTGGAAATATTTCGACACCCCTAGTTCGACGTTTTAATCGATGAATACGTGTCTCTAGAATCAGTGTTTGTTTTCTCCACCTTGCCGCTGATGACGCAAGTAGGAACCTCCGTCGTTAACTAACGTAGCAATCAATCAAAAGATACAAGTTTCTCCTACCTTTCGGTAGATAGAGGTGATGGTCATCAATCAAACTCATGACAGCAAGTTTGTGCCGATTTGCAAACATCAAGCTCACAAACAGTCAGTCAATATGTGACCCAGTCATGCTGAAGCTGCTCAAGATTTTAGCTAGCCGCCTATTTCAGGTGGCTTGTGTAGCTGGTATGATCTACCAGATCACCGGTATCACGAAAAACTATCTGAAATACAAAACCATAACCGTCATTGACATTAGAATCTCCTACAACCTAGAGATACCCAAAACTAGTATCTGTTTCCGGTACGTTGACGTTCTGGACTTTGAAGGCTATGAACGACAGATTGGTGTCAACCGTTCGAAACTGCTTACAGGGGAATTTCTGGCGAGCGAAATGACGATTGCAGATATCTTCACCTTCACACCGGAAGTAGATCAACTCATACGGAACTGTCAAATCCGGTATCCCCAGGAGTATGAGATGCAACACGTACGTTCTAAAAACTGTTCCCGTCGATTCAAGGTCGACAAGTTCTACTTACAGGAAATGGTGTGTTATCGCTTCAAGCTCGAAGCTATTGGCCGATATGACATGTTACATCTTGCGAGGGCGCCCAACTTTCTGAACACAATGTACATCTTGTTCTTCAAGATGGACGTCGTCAATGGCACAAACTCTGTCAAGATCACTATTCATGTGGACGACATACCAGAAAAAAGTTCTATTCTGTCACCAGTAATCGCCCGATATGGAGACGATATTGTCCTCAATAGGTATGTCAGTACATATGAAACTTTTGAAGCTCACCGACTGGAGGCTCCGTTCGATACAAAATGTATCAATTATGAAACACTTGGATTTCAAGATTCGGAACAATGCATGAGAAAATGCATCACTGACAAGACACTCTCGTCTCTCAACAAGGTCCCCTTCACGCACATACAGGTTGACCCGATACACAAAGGCCATATCACTCCTAATGATATCTCCAACCGTACTAATCTGCTAACCTTGAGGAACATCGAAGATAGGTGTAATATTGCTTGTCATCAAGACGACTGCGACGAATTCATCACCTTGACCGATACGGGATCAGAAGCGTCTAGCGAGTTCCAAGTTCTGGTCAACTGTCCTCAAGCCACAGCTGTAGTCATCACTCACGAAGCCGACCTTGATATAAATCAGCTGATCATCTTGATACTCAGCTGCGTCGGAACTTGGCTCGGCCTATCGGTCTTGAACTTCAATCCCTTCAACTTGGACAAGGTTCAGATGAGCAAGATATTTCTTGCCAAGACTACCGGTAACCCAGCGGGCGAGCATAGGGATGAGAAGATCACACAGCTTGACAAGATGACGTCCTCGCGAAGAAAGACTCGCTCTGTGTTCAGCCAACCTCTTGCGGCCCACTTCGACCAGGTTCATGGCGTCTATCCGTTTCTGAGCGAGAAGACTGGACACTCGCTGATCACATCGGCCTACTTGGGCCCACCTGGACGATTTGAGCACTAGATACGAAAGCAGCGGCGACTATAAGCTCTCACAGCGTGATACGTTCTTCATTTTGAAACGTTATGCACGATTGAACAAGCAGCTTTGTTTCGCACTTCTTGGCTTGAGAGACCAAGTGCAAAGCCCATTATTTTACTTTGCTTGTTTTACTGTGAGATCACAGATAATAACAGAGCACGTTTTTAGGCGACCGGTCAGTTCAGCGGAAAAAGGAAGAAGTTATTTATTAAAGAGGAGGAGTTTACATATGGCGTGATGAACATCAGCGCCCTCTATCGGTGATACAATATAGAATGGCATATCGGCATTAATAACTCCATATACCAAATATAATACCAGAGTGCAGAATATGATTTTTCAACATTTACTATAGTTGCAATGAAACTCACAAAATTTGATATGTCAATCGACAGATCATTGGGTAGGTCTCAAAAACGTTTCTTCATATCTCAACGTCAAGTGGTAAACAAGTTATAGCTATTTTTCGTTTTGAAATTTTTCAAATACCCCTCCCGCACAGCGCAATTTTGAAAATATGTCTCGAATATTTTTTTGCAGAAAACGTGTGAAAAGGTGGATAAGGGTTTAGTTAGAAGACATTATGACGTGACAGCTCACTTATTCTTTATGAATGCGTTGTAGAGGGTGAGTCGGGTCGGGCAGACTTGGGGTCCCCGTTCCGTCAGCCCGATCCACCGGACATCGACGGAGATCTCGTACTTTCCACTATACTAACTTGCACATGCGCGGTACTATAAGCGACGTCATCGCGCAGAGTCGAGCCGCCCGCTTGAAGTTTCTTCGGGGGCGGACGGGTCGGATGGCAAAAAACAGCCCGTTAGAATTCTCGTTTACTTGCCGCCAGTCGGCTTAGAACAAGGAATCAGGGGCTGAATCGGGTCGGGCCGACCACGGGCCCCGATCGGTCCGCTCGCTCAGCCCGCGCGCCGGTGGGCTCGGGCCGTCTGTTGAAAAGAGTCTGCAGCTTCCTCTGTACTAAATCGCGCTTGCGCAGTAGCCTCAATGGCGTCATTGGGCAGTTTCCGGCAGCCCGATGACAATGCCATAGGGCCCCGGTGGGCTCAGGTCAAGAAAAAGCGGTCCGATTCATCCTCTACACGGAAAGTTGTCGGTTAACGGCGGTCGGATACCAATAGGATATCCGCAGTCGGATACTATCTTCGAATCGGTCATGGTCGGTCTCGGCGCCGATTCTACCAACAGTGATTATCTCCACTGGCAACGACAGGAGCCGAGGTGTTGATTTCTACGCGAGGGACTTTCTGGTGATCCAAACGGCCTGGCTGTTCATGGTTCATAGTAGAGGCGGGCGCGGATAGTAAATGCCATATCTGTATCAGTCCGTTAAGTTTGAATCTTCGTCTTATCCGTTTGCAGATATCTTCTCGGTATCCGTTTGCAGATATTTGTGAAGACTATTTATAGTTTTCAGCTCTAAACTCAGAAAAAAGGTTCCACAGGCAAGTGTATCTCTAGTGCCCGTATTACAACAACAACTAGCGGCGATTTCAAGCAAGGCAACCAAAATCTAAGATTGCTGTGGAAGCAAGAAAATTAATATCCGCAGATATCTGCGAATATCTGTCAAATTCGGATATCAAATTTGTCAAATACTATCGGTATCTGCACATATCTGTTATCTGCAGATCGGATCCGACGGATATCCGAATCGAATCCGTCCGCGCCCGGCTCTAGTTCATAGCTCTCTGCTCGGCTGATCGATACCGAGATAATCGATCAGCTTTGACGAATATCACAAAGACGGTCAGATATACTGAACAGTAGAATATCCGCTTTTTCGAAATATTTCATTCGGTAAATTTTATATTTTCAAAACCCGCGTTTTGACATTCAACTTGAGATGGCGCTGGCAGAAATTTTTAGAACGTAAAAATCAGGGGTTATCGATTATAAATGTACAGGTTTTTTACTCTGTTTGAATCGCATTTTTCGACTGGATCTGTTATGACAGATAGATATAATACACATCCATCATGCACGCGACTGCAAGTTTTGAAGATCAACCACAACAGAGGGTCACAAACATACAGTTGATATCTGAATCATGATGAAGCTGGTCAAGATTTTTGCTAGTCGCGTCTTTCAGTTGGCTTGTATTGCTGGAATGATCTATCAAGTTACGGAGATTTCAACTAATTACTTGAAGTACAAAACTTTGACGACCATCAATATTCGAATCGCTTATCGTCTCAAGATACCGAAGACAAGCATCTGTTTCCGGTATCCTGATATTTTGGACATTGACGGATATGAGCGAAGCACTGGAATTCACGGATCGGACGATCTCGACATGGATGCGATGTTGAACGAGTTGACGATTGCCGATATCTTCACCTACACGCCGGATGTTGATGAAATGGTTTCTACTTGCAGTATCCGATATCCGAGCGAATATGGAATGCAAACTTTCCATACGCCAAGATGTTCAATATTATTTGATGTCGATAAGTTCTACCTACAAGAGATGATCTGCTATCGCTTCAAGCTGAAAGCCACTGGTGAATACGATATGTTGCATCTCGCAAGAGCTCCCAACTTTCTGAACACCATCTACATCTTGAACTTCGAGATGTCAGCCATCAATGGCACAAACTCTGTAAAGATCACAGTTCACGTTGACGACATTCCGGAAAAAAGTTCTATACTGTCCCCTATGATTACACGTTATGGAGACAATATTGTACTCAACAGATACGTCAGCAGTTACGAGACGTTCGAAGCTATCCGACTAGAGGCTCCGTATGATACAAAATGTATCTACTATGAGAATATAGGATTCCAAGATTCGGAACAATGCCTGAGAAAATGCATCACTGATAAAACGCTCTTGGCTCTGGATAAAGTTCCATTCACGCATGTTCAAGATCACCCAATCAACAAAGGTCATATTACGACAAAGGACATCTTGAACGTGACGATTCTCAGAACTCTGAATACTATAGAAGAACAGTGTTCATCCAAATGTAAGAGCGATGACTGTGAAGAATTTCTCACACTCACCAACACAGCGTCCGAAGCGTCGAACGACTTTCAGGTTCTGGTCAACTGTCCCCAAGCGACGTCCGTGTCAATCAAACATGAGCCTGACCTTGACATCAATCAGCTGCTCATACTGATACTCAGCTGTGGCGGAACTTGGCTCGGTCTCTCGGTCCTCAACTTCAATCCGTTCAGCATTGACAAGGTCCTGATGAGCAAGCTCTTTCTGGCCAAGCCCACGGGCTCACAGGTGGGCCGGCGCAAGCCCACCGTCAATGGGCCCAAGAATGGAGTCTCATTGAGGCGGAAGACTCGCTCTGTGCTGAGCCCACCGCTTGTGGCCCACGTTGGCCAATGGCATGCCTGACTACCCGTTTCTAAGTGGGAAGACTGGCTTGACTGCGCATGCCCTGACTGAGTCTGCCATGAGCCAGCCCACCAAGGCTGGTCAAGGACGTTGGTTTTAAACAGCAGCACTTGCTGATAGCAATATTCTGCACGCACCGCTTAATACCTAGATTTAGCGCTAGATCCGATCAAGCCTTTGATGTACCATGCGAGTGACGTAATTGCACAAATTGCCAGATTCATGATGACTTTGAACCTATTTCAACACTTATTTATTCTGTATGAAAATATTGATGTATCCGTATTCTCGGTTTATCAGAAACTCAAACTTAAACGTTCAGATGCAGATCAGTGGTTACAACGCAATCGGACAAACTCACAAAGATTTGATGGCAGAATCTTCACGGTCACAATTGCTAATTATGTGACTGTAGCTTGTGCGCATGTTCGAGGCGTACAGTAGTTAAAGACAAAGATCTCGAGGAGAGGGTTGGACGAACTTTTGCTGCTGCGCATGCGTCATCCATCATATCTGTGTGGGCTAGACGCATACTGATGGGCAAACTCTGGACCTCCAACAGTAAGCTTACCTCTTTGAAGTGGTTCTTGGTGTTGTCGTCAAGACTCACGTTGTCATAGCAATGAAGGTTGCTCTGATTCAAACAAAGTTTCAACTTATGTCAATCAGAGACTTACCATTGTGTGCGAATGTAGAAATGGCCAAAATGCTAAAATTCAAACAAACAGAACCGATACAACTCGAATCGAAACTGCTAAGCGATGACGTTTGCGATTTTCACATGAGCAAACATTTCCATAAAATAACGGAATTTCAAGCTCACAGAATCACTGAAAGTCTTGAAGTTGATTAGCAAACATGAAGTATCTGAGAAAAGCTGTAAGTATTTCCTTCCAGCTGACTTGCTTCTTGGTCATGCTCGTCCAGATGGCTGATGTCTCGAACCAGTATTTCAAGTTTCTCACCAACACCAAGGTACTGTATTTTATTGCGAAGACGGTTCCAGTCCCGTGGACTAGTGTCTGCTTCCGCTTCATTGACATCATGGAAGTTAAAAGATACGAGCAAGATACTGGGATTCACGTTAAAAACAAGCTGCAATTCCAAGACGTGACCATTGCCGACTTGTTCAAGTACTCGCCTGACGTAGATCGTATCTTGCTCCGTTGTCAGGTACGTCGGCCCAAGGACTACAGGATGACCGCAGGCAATGCGACTCAATGTTCCCAATGGTTTGAGATTCGAAAGTTCTACACGCAAGAAATGATATGTTATCGCTTACATCTGAAGACGGAATTTAGCAACTGGTACGACTTGCTGCACTTGGTGAAAGCTCAAGAGTTCGTCAACCGCATGTTCGGTATAGTATTTGATATCGACTTGTTTCATCAGTCCAAGACAATTAAGGTCACAGTTCACATTGACGCCGTACCGGATAAGAGTTCACTGTTATCACCCGTTATCAGTAGACCGGATCGGAAGCTTAACAGCTTCGACAGCACGTATCGCACCTTTCTGGCACATCGACTACAAGCTCCGTATACAACTAACTGCTTGTTCTACAACACCATCGGTCTGAAGGATCAAAACCATTGCGTCACCAAGTGTCAGACTGGTATGATGATATCAGGTTTAGATAAGGTTCCCTTCAGTCTCATTCAGATGACGCCCATCGCCAAGAAACCTCTCACGACCCATGACTTGAAGAATGCAAGTGTTCTGAGCTTTGTAAGATCTGTAGAAGAAGCTTGCAGTAGAAAGTGTCCCAAGCCCGACTGTCATGACGTCGTCATGCTGACTGAAACCGAAGCTAGGCAAGACAGCGCTATGATGGTGGGCATTAACGCTCCGCAGAAACTGGAGGTCACAACATTTTACACCACAGCGCTCGAATGGAATGAATTCTTGATCACCATCATGAGTTGCTTCGGCGTATACATGGGCGTGGCCGTGTTGCACATGAACCCCTTCAAGATGAGCAAACTAATTGTGGTCCAGGTTTTCAGCTGAATGAGTTTCGATCGGAATTTTTCGGCGACAAGTTTGTTTTAATGCTCATAGCTTTTGCATTTATCGAAAGGAGACGATGATAACCGCTCTGCAATCGCTTGATTAGCTTATTCAGTAGCTGTTGACGTACGAAACGATACGATGGTCCTAGTGAGAAGCTCTGACAGAATACGATAACCAGCGTCACTACCCAACTTTAGTAGTCCGAATTATTTTTTAGAGCACCAGAGACGCCGATTCAGCGACCGATTGTGTAAACCAGTTAGTGTGTTCAAACTTTACTTTATTCGAAACTTATGACATTTGCTGATTTGAACTCTAGAAGAACTTAGGCAGCCAGCATTCCAACTGAAAGAGTTTTAGTCATCAAAATCGGCTGATCACAGTGGGGGGGGGGGAGGGAATCACACAGATTTGAAATACTAACACTAATTGTTGTCGACAGTAAGGATCGACACTCGATTTGCGCTACCAGAGAGCAAATAGTCCACTTAATCTTAGTGGACGTCGGCTCAACAAGCCCAGGAGAGCGCTGCGAATTGAGGAGCTCCACCCACCTCGCGAAATAACAGTTTTATATATTTGCGAATAACTTCTGAGTTTTGAACATGGTTGCTTGTGATAACATGTAGGGAGATATTGATTACTTTCGTCAGAGTGTATGATGAACTGATATTGAAGAAACGAAAGATCGAAACAAGCGACACAAAGAGATTGCGATAACTCGTAAACATATATGATTACCATCGTCTATACTGTGGTATATGGATATTATTGTGGCCGAGATGACCAATGTCTCGGCACATGACGCTTTTACTCTGGCAGTAAACGATGCAAAACAGAGCAATGGACCAACCGGAAAAGTGCGCGCTGTGCAAGGACGATTTCAAGCAATGTTTCCCGTGGTATGCCTCACACTCGAAGGCTCGAGTTACTCAACCATACGCCAGCAAGCCAGATTCCCTATAACAGCTGGGCCTCGTGTCCCTACTAACCAAAAACTTTGTCGGAAAAGTAGAATGTTGTTTCCTAGATTTCATCACGGCTCTTGATTGTTAAATTAGTTTGCCTGCTGAACGCAATGTAAACTTGAGCTTCTTCATTTTGTTGATTTGGATTAGTCGCCAACTTCATTCAACATACTCGTGCTTCCTCTCAGCTGACCAGGTAGTTGAACGAGTCATTCACAAGCGGAGTGCTTGGGCGCTATCAAGCGGCTCTCTTCGTGCAGCTTAACGCTGTCGATAGCTGTGGCTTGTTTTCGGATATCTGATACTCAGAGAATCTGGATATCGGTTTAGTCAGAGTTTACCTGATGGTCAACCTGTAGGCAAGTGTCGTTAGCGGTTGTCACTGCGATATGTCAGAAAAGGAACATTTTGGCATCAGGGCGTTTATTACTCGTAATCGACTTGGCGGAGGGCGTGTCTCGAAACAATTTTCAATTGGCCTTCATGGCTTGAGTTGTGATTTCAGTACAAACTCAAACCCTACTTGTTGCTGCATTCACATCAGCACATGACAGATTGTGTATTTGACGCACTTACCCACTCAAGGTGACCTCGGTGAAATGCAAACAAACAGGCACCGATACCTTCGTACCCACTGCTGTGCAATGACTGTCATGGAAATATTACTGTTTTGCAGTATAACCGCTCCGTACCATCTGAGGCCTCGGCATTTGGTCAGCAACATGCGAAATATTAGGAAGACGGTTAGTCATTCCTTTCGGTTGATTTGTGTCTTGATAATGTTTGGCCAGATGGCGAACGTTTCAAGGCAATATTTCCAGTTCTTGACCGATACTAACATAGGATTTATGATTGCTGAAACAATGCCGGTCATCTTTGCCAGCATGTGTTTCAGTTACAAGAACATCATCGAAATCGAGAGATACGAGAGCGATACTGGACTCCACGTTGGAAATAGATTCCGGCTAGTCAATGACATGACTCTTGAACAGTTGCTGAAATACTCTCCAGATGTCGACAGCATCTTGCGTAGCTGTCAAGTACGCTACCCTCAGAGCTATTTCATGGTCGACGGAAATATGACCCAGTGCTCTCGAATGTTCGAAATCAAGAAATATTTTCTACAAGAAATGATATGTTACCGATTCCATCTGAGAACCAACGGCGAGTACAAAATCATGCACGTGGTCAAAGCTCAAGAGTTCGTCAACCGGGTGTT
Source organism: Halotydeus destructor (assembly GCA_022750525.1). Classification (NCBI taxonomy): domain Eukaryota; kingdom Metazoa; phylum Arthropoda; class Arachnida; order Trombidiformes; family Penthaleidae; genus Halotydeus; species Halotydeus destructor. The sequence goes on along the minus strand of JAIUWE010000106.1, from coordinate 169,005 downwards.
CGGTTTGAAACTCAACGACGCCTTGGTCAACCGGTCAATGACGGTCAAGGTGACCCTTCACTTGGACAGAACACCAGATAAGAGTTCAATGCTATCGTCCGTTATCAGTAGAACCAAGGGCTCGAAGCTGTTGAAGAAGTTCAAGAGCACCTTCACCCTCTACTGGGCGGAAAGGCTGCCCTCTCCATATGTCACCCATTGCTTGGATTATCGTGAGATCGGTTACATGGATCAAAATCATTGCGTGACCAAATGTCTGACTGATAAGATGATAGCAGCTCTAGATAAGGTTCCCTTTGGTCGCATTCAGATGAAACCAATCAAGTTGCACCTTTATCAAGTTATGATTTGAGGAACTCGAGTATTCTAAACGTAGTACGAAAGATTGAACATATCTGTCATGGAAAGTGCGCTAAGGTTGATTGTCGTGACGTCATCATCTTGACTGACACCAAAGCTGTTTCCGGTAAGACGATGATGTTAGCTGTGGACGCTCCTCAGAAACTGATGGCGATAATCACTTACAGAGAAGCCCTTGAGTGGAATGCGTTCTTGATTACGCTAATGAGTTGCTTCGGCGTATATATGGGCGTGTCCGTTCTACACATGAACCCATTCAAGCTCAACAGGGCGGTCCTGGCAAGGATATTCCGTTGACGCTCGCACTAGTCACCAGATGGCGCGCTTGCTCGTAGTTTGATTCTGCAAAAAGGCGCCACATTTGAACTGCTTTTATGGCGAGTGATGTTTCCGCACTATTTAAACTGACATATATTGCAGCTTGATATGACTAAATGACGCAAACAGCCTACAAGAGCAACCTTCAACTAGACTAAGTGAAATATAAAGTAGACAATTTGCAGGCATTAATTAACTTTACACATGACTATTGAGATTCATCCTCGGAAATAACTTGAGAAGTGAGAATCGACTTGTATTTGAGTTATTTCAAAGGCTAGAGTGACAATGATGTTCCGTCGCTGTCAAAATTTTAATCAACACTGTTACTCAATATTTAGCAGGAAATGTCGGCATCGGTCAAAGGTGACATCCGGTTTCCCATTTCAACTGAATTCCCACCAGGGGAAGTAGACGAAAATCTGAACACGTGGCAATATTTCAAACAGCAATTAACGACCGAGCAAACTCAACTCACCACAATTAACACAACTTACGTAGTATGATTGGAATCGGTTGAGCCTTGGGCTCTGGATTTAGTATTTTGCATTTTCACTCCCAGTAGAGTGAACAGAGCTGTCCGGTAATCGCCATTAAGAGCAAAATAGATAACCGGATTAACCATTGCGTTCGAGTATACCAGTAATTTCACTACTTGACGTAGATAAGGAGAGTCGGCAGTGTAGTTCATGATTCCTCTCATGATAAGATTAGGAAGGTAGCATATTAGGAAGACTATAAAGATCACCATGACAACCTTGAAGAACCGGAAACTTCTCTGGGACTGCTTGGAAGACCGGAAGTGCTGAGCGTGCTTCCGGATGTGATTCCAGATCAGGCCATAGGTGGCAATGATGGACACGAAGGGAACCATGAATCCAAAGCTGTAGAGGAAGGTCTTGGGCGACGAACCGTCGGGATGAGGATTCCCAAGCAGGCCACAGTAGAGGGAGGACGACTTGCGCAGTACGATGAATTGTCCCCAGTATCCGGTCAGGGGTGGTACTGTAAGTGCAAAGGAGAAGATCCACAGGAAGGCGATGATGTACCGGATGTTGGCTCGGGTGAAAATGGCGTCGTACTTGTCGTGGAAGACAATGAGCACCAGTCGGTTGAGCGACACTACGGCCAGTGACAGTAGGCTCAGTTCGAACGTCCAGAAAAAGGTGACCTGGTTGACGTTGCAGAACACGTCACTCCAAAATGGCGCCGACTGGAAGTACCTTTGCAACCAGTAGACCGGAAGTGTCACCGAGCAAAACATCAGGTCCGAAAAGGCCAGATTCAGGACAAACTTGGTGCTGGCTTCCGACTTCAATTTTGGCGCGTGTTTCCAGAGCGACAAGATGGCCAACAAGTTGAACATGGTGCCGAAAAGAATTATCACCACTGAGAACGAGAACTCCAGCACGGAAGGACCATTGGGTAGGAAGGACATTTGCTTGGCAGTTCGAGCCAGTGTTCTATTGAAGGGTGTCATATTCATCATGGCCGCCGTTTATGAGTTTCATAATCAAACTAAATAGCGACATTACTTGTTGACTCGAATGAAAAGCAACATATGTCAAAATGGCTTCCTTTCTGGTTTCCGTTGTACTACATATGTTCACGTATGATACGCGATAAATATCACGCTAAATATGCTCCCTGAAGGTCAATGGTACAGTCAAGCTTTGCAGTTCCAATGAACTCGATAAAAAATTATCGCGCAAGTTCAATGACCTCTATTCAAAAATTTAAATTAATTCTTTTCACAATCACGCAATCAACAAGCGATTTCAATTATTTACATATTCACAAGCAGAATAAAAGAGACTATAATATTATTTGAACAATAATAACGGAACACTCAATGTCTCGCCTTTCACTCTATTGACTAGCCAGAGTTGCGAAAATGTTCTAGAACTCGACGGGCTTCTTCTCGGAACCGCTGGAGCGAGAGGGAGAGAAAGAGCGGTAGTGGTTTTTTATTAATGTCATAAAAGGTGAACCCAAGACATAGGACAGTATGTTAGAAGCTAGAATCATTCGTTATTTATAGCTATAGTGCAGTGTAAACCAATCTCACGAAAGAACGAACTGTTCAGCGAGAACGAGCACCGAAAGAGAGCGCAAGACAAAATTATATGTCAGCATAACCTTGTTGACCAACTTTCGCTCTCTTCCTCTCTCCCTCCTCCTCTCTTCTCCCTCTTTCTTCCTCTCTTCCTTTCCGCAAATATATTCGCGATGGCATTCTCTTAGTTTCCTGTCGTCGAGTGCAACACAAGCCAGCAAATTCTAGACCGTATTTTACCCTTGTTAGGTAATATTACGCTACGATATATTGAAGCAAAGCCATGAGCTCGGCGGAAACGGAAATGAATTGTCTCGTTGATCCAGTTGCCGCCGGTGATTCGGTTCCGAGGAAGCTCAACTCGCCGGTCATAAACATTGTCAGCCCTGAACACCTTGAGTATGGAGCGAAAAAGTCCAAACCGGAAGCGGAAGACAAGTTCCGCCTAAGATGGTTCAGCTGTACCATCATCATGCTACCGTCGCTACTCGTTGTACCACTGTTGATACTCGGACTCGAAAAGTTCAACATTGTCGAGCTATCCGAGGACTCGATGATGACCACGTGTTTGCACATTTTGTACTACTTGTCCGCAGCCTGGGGTCTGCTATTCACCATATCTTACTTTGTCATGTACCGGATGCCGCACGAGGACCGGAAACGGGTCCCCAGGAACCGGAACCGAAATGCTTTGGGCGAAGAGAGGTACGAGATTGAACTGTGCATGCCTTCGGTCACATCCATGGAACCGACAGTGACGTCAATTGACGAGGCCATCTTGTTACCTGTGACCAGTGGTCAACAGGTAGCCGGCGAGTGTCCGCCATCTTACGCCGACTCCATGGCCTCGAAATAAATGTCGCCAAGTCGCCATTTTCTTGTTTTCCAGCATGGCGGCCATAAAAGTGCAGTGAAATGACGCAAATCTCAAGTCATTCGTGAAACGTCTAAATCAATTTCCTTAATTTGATTTCACTGTCTACAGGTACATCAATTAAATTTGATAAATAAAAGAGGATAAGATAAAAGTGGAACAATTCCTATGCTGAACTTTGCAAATGGTGACCAAATTCTAGAACATTTGAGAAAAAATCAGATCTAACGTAAACAAGGGTACTTGGCGGTCAGTCACGTGACTGAAGAGAAGCACTCTGGCGGCCATCTTTACTCCTTGGCGTCCTTCTTCTTTTGCTGGTACTGGGTGTACAGATAGTAGCCACCGGCACCCACGGCCACCACCAGGCCAATGTGCACCAGGAGGCAGCACTTGTGGTCACCCAGGGGTGAGTCGGGCTTTGCGAAGGGACACAGTGCCACAGCCATCTTCAGAGTATTGATTTAGCAAATTAAGCTTCCGCAAATACGATTACTTGAATGCGAGTTCACGCGTGACCTTTGCTCTGCTCTCGTGTTGCACAGATTGCACAATTAACTGTTCGAATTATTCCGGAGATACACAAGGAAAAGATGTAGAAATTCGCTTCGTGATTCTTCTCTCGTTCCCTTTCTCCTCTGCTAAAAATTTGCTTGCCAAGGACGTCGCTATGGGTTACGTTCTACTCAGACACGAGCGCGCATGCCTGAGAGTTGTATAATATGAGAGATGACGAGAGAGTGAGAGACACTCTCAGCGCGGCGGTCTCCTTGAACAGTGGGCCGCCGTGTAGTCGGGATATGGCCGGCTGGAGCGGAAGTGCTGCTCGACCGAGTGAATGTTCGACGGAACTGAAGTAATGCGACGCATCTGAAAATGAGGACAGAATGCAATTAATTCCATCGTATCCGTTTCTCCCTCTCTCCTCCTCCTCTCCTCCTCTAAGATTGCTAACCTGATCAAGAACGGAATTAACGAAGGCTGAATGGTTGGCTATTTGCTTCTTGTCGTCCACCTCCTCCTTGTCAATTTCCATATCCGGTTTCTCGTCTTCAGTTGACACCTTGTCATCGGCGTCGTATTCGTCCTTTTCTAAGAATGGTTTGTCGCTCAACAATTTAGGGTCGACATACTTTGAATCGAGTTCGTCTAGAAGGCCAAGGAATTCGTGTTGCTTCTTCAATTGGTACATTCGCTTGACGAGGGCTGAAGTGTCCACAGATTCCATTCGTGGCCGCTTCGCCGGTTCTGAATCAGGGGACAGTGTTACCAGAGCGGGTGGCGAGCGTGGCTTCGATGGTACATTTCGAACCTTCCAGAGGCGATCTTTCAAACTGTTCAGTCTCGAGGTCACCTGAACTCGTTGGTTTTGCCACTGTTCAGGAATTGGTCCATTTTCAAATTGTTCGCGAAGCGTTCGGTCGAATGATTGTAACAGGTTCTCAATCTGTTTTTGTTGTTCTTCCAGTGTTTTCACTAGATCTAAATTGTCTTGAGTATCTTTGGATTTGATCGGCGAGTCAACAGAGACACTGGCAGGCGGTGGAGGCACCGGAAGTGGCGGAGCTATAACCATGGCCGGTGGTGGTACTGGCGGAGGAGTTGCAGTAGCGATAGCCGACCAGGTAGGATATGTTTGGCTATTTGAGGCACCCAGCTGTTGGCTAATTGCACTCTGATTGTTTGCTTGGTTAGCTGCTTGTACTTGTTGTTGTTGAGCTTGTAGCTGCTGCTGTGCTTGAGCCTGTTGATGAGCTTGAACTTGTTGGTGGGCCTGGAGTTGCTGATGGGCTTGAAGAGCTTGCATCCAGGCGGCAGTGTGGTTTTGTAAGTCGTGCCTTGCATGTTGGTTGCTTTGCTGTTGGTGCTGAGCTAACAGCTGCTGATAAGCGAGTAACGTTGCTTGGTCCGCTTGATTCTGATTGTGATTAGCTTGAGCAGCTTGTTGGTAGTAAGCCATGACATTTTGCTGATGCTGAGCATACTGAGCGGCGGCAGCTTGAAGAGACGTGATTTGCCCAGCTTGGATGTTGGCAGTGGCATCGGAGGCCGCCGATTGATTGCCGGCCTGGAGCTGTTGCAAGGCTTGCTGAGTGTATTGCTGTTGGTATTGTGCTAATAGTTGTTGCTGATACTGTTGAAAGTTAGATTGATTTGGAACAGCTGTCTGGGCCTGAGCGGGCGAATAGCTGGGCGAAGGTGGCTCGGGCTGCTGTTGTTGCTGACCATAAGGGTGGCCGAAGCGATTCTGTTGTGGGTACTGCAGAGGCGGCTGACCATAGCCTTGAGGTGGGTAGTGTTGACCATATCCGGCTCTGGGAGGAGGAGACGGGTGTTCGTTGTAACCGTAGCTACCATACTGCTGTTGGCCATAATTAGGTGGCGGTGGGCCTTGACCATAGCCTTGGCGGCCGTACTGACCACCTTGGGGTCCATATTGACCACCATGTCCTCCTCTTCGGTAAGACATCCCGAGTATTACGTTTGTGTCTCAGGTTAAAAGTCACTTCAAAATTTGACAAAGTAAACGTGAACAGCTGAGCCCGAAGCCGTTACATTTAAGCGCATGCGCAAGAAACAACTTTTTGAACTCGCATTCAACATTCACTTTAATTGTGGTATATTACTACAGAAAATTTGCTTAGTCATCATCTATTGATATGACATCAAACGCGTTAAAGGTTTGCATTGATGATGTCGGCGCCTGACTTTGCTGCAGCGAGGCAGCAATGGACGACGCAGTGGGCCGGAAGCTGGTTGAAGCGGGATAACGAGAATCAAGCAGACCGGATGGAGCATTGTCAAGAGTCCAGCTGGGCATAGACGGGGCTCCAAAAGCATGGTCAAGGCTAGAACTGTCCATGTCGAGCAGCTGCTGAAGGTCAAGTGGCTCATTAGCTGACAGGGGATTGAAATGCAGATTAGCATCGCCACCATCTTGAGTTTCATCATCATCCTCATCATCGTCCGACGACAAGCAAATTATGTCCTCCACAGCTGGCTTCTTGTCAATCTTCCTTTTCTTACTGGGACTAGTGACATCACCGTCACTGTCATCTTCAACAATAGTCTCCACATCATGGGCACTGGCTTCCGTTTTCTTCTCTTTCTTGACATGAACCTCGTCACCCAAAGGTTTCCAGTCACCGTCAGCTGTAAACTCAACCTGCTCACACTTGGAAGGAACTTTGTCCAATATGTCCAAGAACATGCCGTCCAGAAAGAGGTCGGCATAGTGGGCTATCTTGTCGCACACTGGGCATGTCCAGGCAGCTCGCTTCTCGTTCATCTGAAGGTACAGCAGGCCGTCGAAGCATTGGATATGTTGACATGTGCTTGCTCGACATGGGAACTAGAATCGAAACTCATTAAATTGCTGGTCAAATTTAAAGCCATCACTCAAACATACCTGTAATCTCATCTTTCCTAATGGACATAACAATGAGCCTTTCAGTGACATCGTCGCTATCTCACTGTCAGCGTCATGCCTCAGTTTGTCTTTCACCATCGCTCTCTGTTGAACAAATAGATAAATTCAACTAGATCAGAACGATAACGGCAACTTACAGTGTGATCCGCATCCCGGGCACCCTTCGCTTTGACGCGAGCTTGCAAGTCGGTGGCCGACAACTTCCGGACAAGATGGACAGTAGTTGCGTAAGCCGTTGTGGCTGGTGTTAAGCTATGGCCACTGGCCGGGGACCAGCTGATGCTGATCGAGTTGGACACCACGGGAGACAATTTACAGAGATTGGTGATGTTCACCGGCCTCGGTGGTCTCTTTGCTTCTGTGCCCGGCTTTGGACTTGGTACAGGCTGGGGTAGAGGACACATCTTTCCATTCACCTTCACACAACAGTTGGGCCTAAACCATATTTGGTATAATCAGTAAACTGTCGGCGAGCAGAAATCAACTCACGGGAAGTGGTCAGTCTGAACAGACGTGGTCTCGGCCAAAGAAAATCGCAACTGGATTTGTACATTGTACTCAGCTGTGGCAGCGGTTGACCGATGCGATGGATTGACCACTTTAGATGTTGACACCTTGTTAGCCTGTTCACACGACAGTTGAAAGGCCACCGTTGATTCTTGGAATCTTGATTGACCAGGGATAGCTAGAAATGACCACATAAATTAGTTAAGAAGAATGATAAGCTTGATGACTTACAGAGCCCGCAAGGTTTGACGAGAATGTCCAGTATGTCAAAAAATGGAAGCAATTGAAATTGGACATCGACTCGAGGCGGCGGTCCACGTGTTGTCACTGGGACAGGACTGTTCATGACGGATGGTGTCGAAAAATGGGATAGGCATGGCATTGATTGGTAACTCTCGTGGCCATATTGATTCTGATGTTTAGTACCTTGATTGAATATCATATACTTGATGAGTTTGATACATTTGAGAAGAGATGAACTCACTGTGCGAAGAATTTGAACTGTAGGATCTGGAGTCATTATACGAGCTGGCTTTATCGTAAAGCTCGACCGGCTCTTGATTGTGATATCTCAGTTTATGAAGCTCTCTGATTTTGGCAATCAAAGATGGCGACGCGTGACGTCTTATTAGGTCAACAGCTCGCTGCTGAAGCTCATTCTTTTTGCCACTCTTGTTCTTATTGGCCCATTGGAGTAACATTTGCAATTCAGTTACTCTGAATGCTAAGACCATTGACTAAAATGAAATAGTCATAGTGTTAACGAGATCAAAACTGAACCGGAATCAGTTTATAGCATATCCGGTTGTCAACAGCTCTCACCTTCAGCGTCGCATAGTCCACCGCTTGGTCCATCGTTTATTCCCTCACAATTCACTGATTTGCTAATCGTCAAGCTCTACCTAAAACCGTTAATCATGATACCAAATGAAGTTGAATGCGATAAATTCAAACACAATTATCTCGAAAAGGCGCGAATCGAGGTGATCGCGAAACGCAATATTTTGAAACAGCTGACGTTAGATAACGCGCATGTGCAACTGTTAGTCTGAGTTTGCGCAGTAGAAAGAAATATCCGTAATAATCAGGCCCACGTCAGGTTTGCAAAAATATTTCATGTGATTTACGTCATTAAACACAAACCTGTATTTTCATCTGTGTCTGTATGAGTAGGAGTTAGTCTGAGTCATCGGAGTGCATTCGGCTTCTCGACGGCATCTTGTTTGCCTTAATTCAGTTGTGAGTGTTTGTAAGATGGCCAGCTCGGTGAACAGTCCGGTAAATACTTCCATTTTCAATTAAGTTTCATCACATTTATCGCTAAATTATATTTGTTGCAGTCCTTGCCTTGGTCAGGTCCAGTCGAGGCGCCATTGATCTCGGGCTTAATTATTCGTGTCACGGGAAGAGTCAACACCGATGCTAATTGGTGAGTGTGTCAATATCACTCTAAATGAGGCTAATTGCGTTTTCTAGTTTCGCCGTAAATTTGCAAACGTCACAGCAAAGAAGTACGATTGGTCTACATGTGTCACCTATTTTCACGTTACCGTCGCGGATAGTCAGAAATTCTCTCAGTGATGGTCACTGGGGTGCTGAAGAAAGTTTCGGTCCCGACCCGATGCCCATCCAGCGTGGGTCGGCGTTTGACCTGATGCTTAAGCTCGACGACGACAAATGGAATGTTGCAAGTAGGTTAAACAATTGCCACCCTGTTATTCAGTACTTAAACATTGTTTAATTGCAGTCAATGGCACCCACATCTCAGGCTTCAGTCATCGAATAGATTACCGGTCACTCGAATTCATGTCAATTGATGGCGAGTGCACTATTGACCAGATCGATTTTTTCCCACCACCACCCGAAAAGTGTTCACCAATCACCGATACGAGGGCAACAAGTGCAGCGCCTCCTATGGTGAGTGCTCCGCCTCCATATGGTCCACCCACGGGTGGCGGTTATCCACCAGCGCCCGGGCAGCCACCGGGAGGGTCGCCGTATCCATCCGGAGGAATGGGCTTCGCAATGCCACCACCGCTTCCTAGCGGAGACTATAACACCTCTAATGTCCCGTATCCCGGCATGGATGGCGGTGGTCCAGGGTATCCAAGCGCCTATCCGCCAGCACATCAAGGCTACCCGTCGTCAGGTCCGAGCTATCCGCCAGCTTCAGGGCCTGGGTATGGTTCCGGTTACCCTCAGGCATCCGGATACCCACCAGCATCGGGCTACCAACCAGCATCAGGCTATCCACCGGCATCCGGTTATCCTCAAGGTGGTGGTGGTGGCTACCCTGCGGCATCCGCTGCACCTCTGTATCCAGGTCAAGGGCAACCCCAGTACTACCCATCAGGTAGTGGTGCACCAGGGTATTACCCGGGTTCCGGCGTTCCTCCACCACCGCCCGGCCACCAGGAAAAGTCTGGTCTCAGCGGCATGCTGTCCGGCCTGGCCACTGGGGCAGCTGCCACCGGTGTCGCTGGTGCCCTCTTCGGTGGCCACAAGGCAATGAAGCACAAAAAGAATAAGAAAGGAATGTTTTCCGCCATTCCTGGCGGTGCGGGCGGTCTGGCTGCTGGTGCTCTGGGTATGTTTCCGGTTGTCTCCCTTGGTAATTGATGACTCATTGTCTTCTCTTTTCAGGTGCATACGCCGTCAGCAAAGTCGTCAAGAGTCCCTTCAAGCATAAAAAGCACAAAATGAAGATGGGCAAGTGGGGAGGCTGGTCTTCCAGTAGTTCGAGTGATTGAAGTCAAGTTGAGCCAATCAAACTTCCGGTTCGCCCATCTTGACGGCGAAGTCGCTTCAGTTTGGTACTCTCTCTCTCTCGCTCTCCCTCTCTCTTTCTGTCTTTTTTGCTTTGATTGTCTAATTTATAACCTGATCTGATTATCTGTCTTGAAGATTACATGTTGTTTGTAGAAAGTTGAATCAATAAACATCGCGCTTCTCTAATAAAGTACCTGTTACCAGCTAAATTAGTGGCCGCAAATAGAGCAACAATTTAGTGCTCCACCTCAAATTGTGCTCCGAAATCATAACTGCGTTGGTCAATGCGTACATTCCCATACATATCAACTAGTTGCGCAGTTGAACCAAATTAAGACGGAGCAGTAAATTGTTGCTGTTTGGGACCAGATATTTTTGCTGACAGTACATAACTTCATTTGAACATCGCAGTGAAAGTTGAAAAATACATTGTCCTGAATTGGCGACGAGCTGTAACTACTCACGTGACCCTTGCTCACTCGTGACCCATGCGTTCGTTGGATCTCGGCCTTTTAAAGTTCCCAGGGAAGTGTAATGCCCGGTGACCACTGCGTTTAACATATCTCCGCATTTTTTCTGCTAAAAGGTTGACAGCCGCCGAATGTGCAAGGTCACGTGAGTAGTCAAGCCGTTTTTGACAGCTCGCCAAGAGACTACTTAGATCGCACTATCGAAACGGTCCCTCCACCGGTGTTGTTTTTTCTGCAGCATCATTCAAATTTTAATACGTCGGACTAAATTTCGCAGAAATCACTGCTCATTTAGTCAAGATGGATTCAGAAAGCAATGTGGACAAGATCAAGCGCATTCTAAAGCGATTCGATTCACAGAATCCTGTTGTCAGCGAAGAGGACGATGGCAATCCTTTGCTTGATCTGAAGCTGTTGATCGTCGAATCCAGTGGAACTGAATTAGCCTCTCTTCTCAGGGAACTGGACATCAGGCCATTCTTCAGAGTGTTTGGAGCAAATTTCTTGAAGACGTGCGATGACAAGACGGCCATAGAAGTTATCGAAGTGTTTCGCTCATTGCTGGACTCACTGTCACCAGATTTCATTGCCATGAAGTATCACAATGAAATATTGAGTGGTTTGCAGTCCGGCAGCGAAGGAATCAACGCACTCTGGCTGAAGGCACTGCATCGCATCATAGTTGACCCAGGAGCACTCATGAACCTGAAGACTACAAATGTGGTCAATCCAATTCTATCTCACGTTATTCCCTTACTCTACACAGAATACGAGGGCATTGCCAAGTATTCGGGCGAAATTATCATGAGAGCGGCTGAAGACGAAAATCTCAAAGACCATCTATTCTCAGAACAGTGCATAAATCAGCTGAAGGCAGTCAAAGGGAGAGATTCCGTGTTTAACCTTCGCATCCTGTCACTGATGACCGACATCGCAATCAAATCTCGCGACTTGATGACGACAGTTTCTGAAGCTGGTTTCTTTGCGGACCTGTGCGACTTTCATTATGAGCAGGACCTGTTGGGCACAACGAACCAATTAAGGATGATGGCTATCATAGCAGGTACAGAGTTCGGCATAGAATATCTGCATTTGTCTGGCTGCCTGCGCGCTGTCGCCAACGAACTACTGACCGAAGACTTACTGAGGGCCGAAACTATGATGACACACTACATGGAAGTGTTTTGTGCAGTTGGGAAAACGGCACCAAGCCTAATCAAGAGCATGTACTCGTCCGTTATGGAAAAGATTTTGGACGCTGAGAGCTTGGAAGGCAGCTCTCACGGCACTAGCATAGACGTAGTTGGCATCATCAGTCGCACTGGTTACGGAAAGCTGATGCTCAGTTCCTTTGACCAGATGAAGACGTTCTTACGCAAGTTCGGCTCAATACTGTCTTGTGACACTAGAGGTTTGAAGCTCAGATGCCTGGTGTCATTGTCTTCCATTTTAGATACGTCGGAGTGTTTTGAGGTCAATGGTGAAATGGAAAAGCTGGCCGCTGTCACGGAGGCTTGGTATTCAGAAATTGATGGCAATAGTTCGGAAACTACGAAGAAACTGCTCGGCATCTGTCGCCTTCCGTTTCCGGAACTTCGCCTCGCAGCTCTAGATGTGATTCGAGTTCTGTGTTCTCACCTATGGGGACAGCGGGAACTTAATGCCGTAACCGGATTTCTTGATTATATCCTAGACCGCAAAACCGAGACTGAGCTCAGCGGAAAGCATGCCAAATTTGTAGTCGTCAAAGAACTCACAGGGTCACCGTTCACGGCATCTGTGTTCAACACTCAAACCAGATTAAGGCTCCGACAATTTATCAAGGAAGGTTTGTTGCATGTCGATGGTGAGCCAGCTGTCGCAGTTGAAGGTCAATAGTGCATTGTGCCTAATTTTCAAGAAATAAAGTTACAAATAAAGTTTTACTCATTTTATCGTAAGCTCGACTTTGTTTTTCTTGAAAGTATGAAAACATGATTTGATCAAATCATGTGACAATCAGTCAATCAATTAACCGAAACACATTCAGCGGCAAAGTTGAGTATACAGTATCCCCTGTCGTAACCCAATCTTCGGCAACATTCGGCCACTGCTCGGTCACCAGGACTTGTTCCACATAACGCATCGCAAGCTTCTTCACGCTTGGCCACACTGGCAACCATGTTGATTAACAAAAATGTGATGACAATTAAGGTCAAGATACCAGGAACGGAAATTATTCTTGTCATCTCGAGAAGCGCAAAACATCCAGAGCTGCCCGTGACTGATACTTGTTAGCAAATGACTAGGAGTTGATTACTGGAAAACAATGACTTAATTGTTATACGTAACTGATTGTTCGTTAATCTTCAGAACAAATAGATCACCAACACTTACAGCTCAAGCGCCATCTGGTGATAGTATTTTCTACACACCACGTGCGCATTGACACTGGACGCAAACAAGCTGTAATTGTGCTTCTGTTCAAAGATGGCGAAGAGTTTAAAAAGTAAACGTGCCCGTCAGAATCGACAATTTAAACGAATTAGATATGGTGCTAAAGAACGACTCAAGTTAGACATGATGGTGAAGGCTGCTGAAGACAAGGAAGCGAACGAAGCGGACACTACATCGGCAATTCAGTTTGTTGACGTTTCCTTTTCGAAAGGTTCTGCAGGTAAATATTAGATTGTAGTGAATTTGACTAACTACTTAACTAATTTCACCTTGTATCTACGTTTTATAGTGGATGATAGTACGGACAAGATGGAAGTCGATGTTAAGAAACGTAGTGCCCGGACATTGCTTGACGAGAATGGAACCTATCCAGTTTGGATGAATCAGAGAAAGATTGCTTTGCACAAGAAAAAACTGGCCAGAAAAATCAAGAAGAAGCGAGTTGGAAAAAAGAAGTGAACATTCAAAATCTATTCGTAAATGTAAAAGTAATCACAATTAAAAGTGTTGAAATCCACCTTCAAACAAAACGCACTACGCAAGCGGTCCCTCAGCTTGCAGTAGCAATTTGAATTCTCAAGCGAAGTCATGTGTGAGTAAATACTGTCTACAATTGCCTCATTATGGTCAAGTTCGAAGCTGGTGACGTAATCACCGAATGTTCGTCATATGTCCATTCAGTGAAAGACTCCCAGAAAGGCAAGTTCTGTGACCACTGTCTCAAGCAAAGGTGAGAAATGACTTGCGTGACATTTAATTAGTCTGAAAATGGAACTCTGAGTCTCAGTGAATCGTTGAAGCGTTGCTCAAAGTGTCACGAGATGTACTATTGCAGTCGCGAATGTCAACAGAAAGACTGGCATTATGTTCACAAGCTTCGCGAATGTTCAATTTTGTCCACTGCTCGAGGCAAGCAATGTTCGTCTCTGGATACTGACTTCTATCGTTTACTTGTTCGATTTGTTCTGAAAAGCTACTTCGACTCGGAATGTTCTGCAGGGTGTTTCGCATTATATGACGGACATTCTAGAACCATAGATGACCTGATGGACCATGTAGACGATTTGAAGGACGTGACTAGAATTCGAGCCCTGGAAGAGGCGGGCCGCCATATTGTCGGGCTGCCCATCGATCTGCCCGTTGACCTAATTGTGAAGCGTGCCCATCAGCTATTTACAAATAGCTTTCAAATCATGTCGGAAAACTTGGAGCGCAAGGTTCTGGGCGACGAGTACGAAATTGCACTGGGCCTGTTTGTCGAATGTTCAATATTTGACCATTCGTGTCGACCCAATGCAAGTCAAACATTCGATGGTTCTAAAATTCAAATTCGAGCCCTGAGGACAATTGACACTGATGTAGAAGACATTACAATCTCGTACATTGACGCCATGGGAGTCAGGAAGGAGCGAGTTGAGAGCCTGCGATTTTTGCACTTCTTTGAGTGCACATGTGTCCGCTGTTCTGACAAAGGTTCTAACGGCGACAACTTCGACGATGACGAGGACAAGTGTGTCGAATTTGAAGAGCTGAGGAGCAAGTACCGCTTGTTGGATTCTAAGGACCGTCATTGTGAAGCGCATAATGTCCTCGTGAGCATGGTGAACATTGTGACCCGAGTCCTTGGACAGTTCAGTGCCTGGAAGACGGAACTAACATGGCTGACGGTGCAGGGCAAGCTGTTGGCCTTACAGGCGGCCGGAAGTGGGCGCGTTGAACCGGAAATGGTGCAGTTGTGGAACGAGTTTGAAGCTTGCCTCAGTGTCACCCATGGCTCGGAGCACAGTTTGAATAGATCGCAAATGATCCAGCAATTGAGGCAGCTCTTTGCCAAAGGGCGAGAGGGAGAGGGAGACAAGTCACGTGACTAGCTCTCTGACGCTTGTAAATCTGTCTTCGCCATGGAACGTGGTTTGCAACTGTATCAGCGAATGAACAATCTCATCTTCTCCTTGTCTCTCGCTCTCTTTCTGTCTCTCTCTATTTATTAACTTCATATGAGCAAAATATCTGATCAATCGATGGCCATGTAAACTTTCATAAGCGAAGAAAGGAATGCGAAGAGAGGGAGAGGAAGGGAGAGAGAGACATCGTTAGAGGAACTGGAGCAAATGTACTGGGTGGGTGAGAAAGAGAGAAGAGAGGGAGAGAGAAAGGAGAGAGAGAGAACCGTAACAATGACTCTGAATTGTATAGGAAAGCAATCGGTAAGAAAGAACCTCATCAACTTGTTCCAGTGAGGGAGAGAGCGAGAAGGGGAGAGGGGAGAGCGAGAGAATAATGTCCCCGTCTATTAGAAGTTGTAAGTAAGGCGCAACTGGCGATAAAGCAGAACAAAGGTTGCAAGTATCGCCTCGGAGGAGAGCGAGAGGGAGAGAGCGAGTGTTATCCTTTTCGATGATGGCCAAACAAGAAGAGCAATGTACTCATTAGGATGGTCCGTCCAAATGGTCATGGTTCCGTTTCCCTCTTTGCCGAAACAAAGCGAAGGGACGAGAGGGAGGGGAGAGAGATCTGTGAGAGCGAAAAAATTCAACCCAAGAGGGAGAGAGGGCGAGTGACTTGTATCGGAATATGTTCTATGAATATTCCAGTCGCGAGCCGCGCTTTTCAACTTTGTGCACGTACTCTGCTTTCTCTTCTCGCCTCTCTCTCCCCCTCTCTCTACCCTCTCCCCCTGAACAACACTTCCTCGTCGAAAGTGTACAAAATGGAACTTGTTCTCTCTCTCTCTCTGCCTCTAATGTACTAGTTCGGACATGTTCATACTGAAATTAAATCAACTTCGAAACGATGAGTTGAATTAAATCGAATTAGCGTCATCTTTCTTTATCTCTCTCTTCATCTCTCCCTCTCTCTCTTTTCGCTGTTGTTGAGTGGCTTGAAACAAGTGAATCTGGAAACGGAGTCTTGCCAATTGTTTCCGGTTCCTCTTTCATTTTGTTTTATTTTCTTTGAATACTCAACTGCGTAGGAGAGGGGAGAGCAGAGAGGGAGAGGGAGAGAGAGAAAGCTCGTTAGTGTGAACTGTTCACTATTATGTCGAACTCGACGGACCGTGAAATAAGGTTATCTATCCTAGATTGGAACAAGTATGCTGTAGCCAACTTTCAAGATCTCCGACTGAGAGGGAGAGAGGAGAGGGAGAGGAAAGAGAGCGAGAGAGCTACGTGATTTTGAAAAATGCTGACGTTGACCTATAGCTTACTGAACAGTTCTAGAATGTCGAGTCCACTGGTTTCAGTGTATGTGTTCAACTGAAAATGAAATTCAAATTTGACTCCGAAGAAAGGGAGGGAGAGAGAGAGAGAGAGAAAGAGGAAAGGGAAAGAGCGAGAGGGGAAAGAGAGAGAGAAACTCTGGGCATGCTAGCGTATAATTATTTCGACAGTTCGAAAAATTCGTGAACGTGATCGGCTTAAGTGAGTCATAATGAGGGTCCAGAATGGAGAACCGAAATAGAGCGAAAGCGAGTTCGAAAGAGAGAGAAGAGGAGAGAGAGAGAAGAGAGAGCGAGAGGCGATTCGAGAATGTTGTATGGTGAATTCATTTGCATAATACTGAGAGTGTTCTTTTATTGTCACTAGGAACAGATGACTCTTCACTTTTCTTGTTTTGAAACACAATTTTGTCTCATCGACACTATGGCTAAATTAAGTATTGATTCCCTCTCTCCCTCTCTCTCCCTATTCGCTCTCGCTCTCTCCCTCTTCTCGGCGCTGATCTACGTATAATTCGGACCTCTTTGTATTCGTGTTTCAATTTGACTCTTTTTGTTGCCATTGTAGTCCGCATAGAATATCCCACGGTGTTACATGTGAAAGTGGGAGAAAAAGAGAGGGAGAGGAGAGAGAGAGAGAGGAGCGAGAGAGGGAAACTACTAAGTGCATTTCATATTTGAGCACGCCATGTAATAGAAAAAAAAGAATAATATGGAAAGTCAATGAACAGTTCAAAGGTTCGAAGTGTGTACATCTAGCGTCGTTACGCCCTTTTCTATGACCTGCTCTATTACTTCCCCTCTTTCCCTCCTCAACTTTTCCTCTCTTCCCTCTTCCCTCTCGACCCTCTCAAGGAATGTGTGCATTAGCTGGTCACTGTTTTTTACTAGCTCATCCAATTAGGGGTGAAAAAGTTATATGATAATGGTCAATATCGGACTCTTTTTCTTTTATTACTCCCTCCCTCCCTCTCTTGCTCTTTCTCTCTCCCTCTCGTCCTCTCCCTCTTTCAGTCTGTTCGTCATGTACGATACAATCTCATATGAGCTTGTATGTTTGAACTTTTTCGCTCAGTGTACATTCCTCGTCATGTACGACATTTTTACGGTGATGTACAAGCACGTCTCTCCCTCCCCCTCTCTCTCTTCTCTCTCTCTCCCTCTCTCGCTCTCATCGCAAAGAGAGTGAAATTTTGAACATCACAAGATTTTTAGACGCATGTTTACATTAACCTATAGAAGTTCTATGCGAAAGTGAATGCAAACAGAAAGTAGACGAGAGCGAGAGAGAAGAGGCAAGAGAGGAAGGGAGGGAGGGAGAGAGAGAGAGAATAGAGAATTGGGTAAGATCGAAGAGCAATTAAGTTCTAGGACTCTGGGCAATGTGCTCTATATCATGTTGACTATGTGCATACACTAGTAAGTCTTTCATCTCTTTCTCCTCCAAATTCCCTCTCGTCTCTCTCCCTCCCACACTCGCTCTCTTTCGTGTCTCTCTCCCTCTCCTCATCTTAACGCAGAGCAAAGTCAAAGCCAGAGTCAAAGAGACGAGAAGCGAGAAAGTCAAAGATGTGTGCTCAGGAATTTACGTAATGCGTCCTCATTTTTATTTACATTCATTTAAACTTTATTACAGAGAATTGAGTGAAGAGACAAAAAAGCTGTCTCGTAGCTTTTATCACGCAATTGGATTCTCTCTCTCTCTCTCCCTCTCCGCTGATTGAGTTGATTACGCGCTTCGTGATCCAGTTCAATTTAGGCACAAAACGTTCGTCAGCTGTGTTGATTGGCACTTCGATATGTTCTCACTGTCCCTCTCATTTTCGTGATATGTACACAGTGTCCATTTTCGAGTCAGGGTTCGAAAGTCGTAGTCACGTGTGTCTTGTCACACGAACCATTCGTCGGAACTTTTCTTGGGTTCACATCGACTGATTGCTTGCTGATTGTAGGCCTGATTGCGACTAATTGCCTGATCGGCGGTAATTAGCATATTGCCATTAGCTGGTAAATTGTTGGCAATCAGCATGGTCTGGCCGATGACTTCGCGCGACCTGAAGAACAAGATGAACGGAGCAATGACGACGATGGTGATGATGAGCATGGCAATCAAGCCAATAATCAGGGCCGGCTTGTCCGGAGTGGGCCCGGCCATGGGACCGGTGGGCTTGACCTTGGACATCTTAGTGTTGTCCTTCAAGCTGGTAGACTGGTGGGGAGACTGGGGCTTGGGCACGTTCACGATCACCGGCCGGCCGGTGGGCTTCGTGGGCGAAGGTCGAAAGGTGTGGTGGACAGGTGGCGCCTCTGGCGGCGGTATCGGTCGCGAAGTGTAGACGTACATTTTCTGGTCATAGTCGACCAAAGTGCTCAATGGCCGCTGTGTGGTCACGGCGTAGAACTTGTCAAAGCTGTCAAAGGTGGGCGCTGGGGTCAGCTTGGGCCACCTGTGGGCCGGCTGTGGGCGCCTGGAAGTTGTCGGAGTGGAGTAGTCCGGCATCAATGGTGTCTTTACGCTATTCGGAGACGACCCCGAGCCCTCAAAGTCACACATGTTGTCCTCGTCATCTGTGTAACAAGGTTCCTTTCTGTCGTGTGAACTGACCGTCGGCGGCACGTGCAAAAGCACAGGACTAATGAGGTCATCGGCCGAACTCTTCTTCTTGACCACCGGACAATCAGAGTCGGACCAGCAGGTGCCTTGACCACTGACAATGAGATGGTCATCGTAGTTACTGCCTTCGTTCTCTTCGTTTCGCAACTTCACGTGAACCTGCATCACCTCGTGCGGCTTCATTCGAGTCAAGTTCTGAAAAGTCGAACTCTTCGAAGTGCCGATTCCTTCAGAATGTTCTCGATTCAGTGGTTCAATGTCACCGTCAATTATCACCTTGGCCATGGGGTGGACAATGTCCTCCAATATTCGCTGATTGTCAAACAGAACGCCGGCCAGGATGCCGACAAAGGGCAGCTCAATCGAGTCCGACTTTAGGACATTTCGTTTCCCGCCAATCTGAAGGGTGGACTGATTGTCAAATATGTTGCGCTGTTTGCCGAGGGGGCGTTTCTCAATTGCATTGTAATTGTCCACCTGGATGGTGGCATTGGCGCCCGACCGGGTGAACGAGATGACATGGTACTTGCTGTCACTGACCAAGATGGCCGGATCGCCCACAGCGTGGTCATCTTGACCCAGGTTGTACAGACCGAAAATGGCGCCGTTGACCAGTCGCAGTTCAACATAGTCGGCCGAGCTGGACGAGTCGACGCGAAACAGGACGGCATTCAGCGCACGCGTCACAACGGCAAATGTCACATTGTCCATGTTGGTGTCCTGTCGCTTCTGTTGAGGCAAGGTGTAAATGATGATACCACCCCTTGGTCCGAATTTGTAGACCACGTCGTCACCGGCACACGTGGGCCAGGCAAAGAATGTCCGGTCGCACTGACATGTAATTTGTCCACTGAAGTCGTCCTCGGAGCACGTGCCCTTGCTGGTGCATGTCGAACTTGTACACTTGGACCTTGTTGCCTGTCTGTCTGAACATCCTGGTTCAACAAGATTGCTCGGCATTAGGACATCTTCGCCTCCGGGATCGATGACTTCGTCGTTCACTTCCACTGACCCCAGGCACCCGGAGAAGCCTGATGTCGAACTAACAGTTCGAGGCAGCGAACTGTACATTGGTTCAGGCAGGCCGCCAATGTACAAAAATTCACCAAGTTCAAGGTAGCCATTACCGGTGACCGTGATTCGGGAGCTTCTTGTTTGCACCGAATCAACTAGTAGGACATATTCAAAGTGACCTATTCGAGTGACGGTCACCGAGTGCCACCTATCGTCACTGAGCTGGCCATTTGTTGATCTGATCCTAGTTGGGCCGTCACCGGTGTTGAACAAATAGGACAAATGTCCGCCCACTAGTTCGAAGCAAACAAAGTTCTGCCCTTTGCCACCATTGTACAAGACAAGGCCATTTGCGTGGGAAGTTCGAAAAGAGAACCGGATGTTCACTGCTGAGTACACTTTTAGCGACGGAAGACCAATGAAAGAGTCATGTGACTTGAAATGTACCAAGTTGTACGCTTCGTTCAAATGTTCCAAACTTGCCGTCAGCGAATAGTTCAAAAAATGGCCACTTAGCACGGAATCAATAAGGTCCAAGCTGTTCACTAGCACATGCTGCAGTTGACCGCGAAACCTGGATATGTCCTTAATGGATAGATACAAGGGCGTCGAGTTCTCTATAGTCATATCCGTGTCCAAGTAGCCCAGCGCCATCTTGTTTGTGGTCAGCGACCACATTTGTCCATTAATTTCCGACATGTGTCTCGCGCCGTCAAGGTCACCCTCTAAGCTGGGTCCTCTTCTAACTATCACCACAGAGTGCCACAGATTGTCGGCCAAGTTGCGGCCAATTAGCATCACCTTGTTACCTTCGCCCATATTGATTGTCACCTTCAAGCGTCCAGTGTCCAGAGAGATGATGAAGTAGTTCACTGTTTTCACAGAGTTCCATTTTATGTACAGCAATCCATTCTGATTGGTCGTCCTGAATCTCAATCTAATTTCGTCGGCCTGAGTCACGCTAATTTGATTCAAAATAACTTCTAGCAGTTGTTCACCAGCGAACGTTAAAGTCTTCGCCTCTGTAGGGAAAAGGAAAGAAAAACAAAAAATTGTTTAGAAGTTTTACATCAGCTGATTAGAATTCAATATGGCGGCGCTTCCGCCGGATGTTACTAGCGCCATCTCTGTGAATAATATTATTGAATAACAAAGCAATGATGCTGGTTTTTAGCCATCACCGTACCTCGGTCACACTTCGGACCAGAATAGGTGGTAGTTGAGCAATCACAAGTGAATCTGTTCCAGCCTTCCAAGCACTTGCCGCCATGTTTACACGGACTGGATGGACAAAATGGCGGCAACTGGTAGCAGGAGGCCTTGATGTTGACGAAATCCTGATGCTGGGCCAATTGAGCAATGTCCAGCATCTGGTCATCCATGGCGACATCACGGACACAGCCAACGAAGCCCCGGGCAACGGACAGTGACCACAGTTGACCCGGAACCTGGCCGTGATGCTTTCTCTGGTTCCAAAGTGTCCCCAGTGACCCCAAGTACATTGGACTCTCCAGATCAAGTTGATTAGAGTTGCCAGGACTGATGAAGTCGACGCTGTTCTCGTCCACGGTGATTCGGCCAAATTTGGCCGTTCGATTGAAGCCAATGAGGTGCCACTGGCCGTCGTTAATTTTCTTAATTGACCCCTTGACCTTTACAGGGCCGGCGCCCAAGTTGATTAACATGAACAAATGACCGTCGAGCAGTTCGAGGGCCAGGACATCGGGTTCGTGGTCTGGCCCATTGTCGGCGCCGATGGAGTAGAGAAGAAGGCCATTTGGTTCGTTGGTTCGAATCTTGAGACTCAATGAGCCTGACTTGATGGCTGACCATCTAGGTAAGGCTAAATACGACTCGGCCGTTGTAAATGTAACCGGATCAGTGTAATTGTTTCCGGCTTGGCACTGCTTGCCAATTGTGCCGTACACTTCGAACAGGCCTGATGTTCGAGACAAGGACAGAACGTTCAGCCGTGCATTGTCCATCGAGTATTCGATCTGGGAGAACACATTGGTTCCAAGAGACAAGAGGAAGAAGGGGAGGGAGAGAGAGAGACAGAGAGAAAGGCAATGAGAATGGAGAAGGGATAGACAGTAAACAAAGAGGGGGAAGGAGAGGGGAGAGCGAGAGACAATGAGGTATGTAATGAGCTGTGTTCCTTATTCTCTGAGATAATTTGTTAGTTAGCATTCAACTGGATTCTGTTCGCTGACAGGACCAGATTAGAACTCGAACAATGCAGTGTGTAGCGAATGATGGAGGGCTCTTGGATCGCGATGGGAGCGGCAAGAGAGGGAGAGCAAGAGGGAAGAGGAGAGCGAGAAGGAGAGGAGGAGGCAAGGAGAGACGACGACGAGACAAATAGCTTGTTTAACAGCATAACGTTAACATGCAGTTAATGATCTATCTCAGCAAGTGAACGCACAGCGGGGAGAGAGAGAGGAACACCGAGAGGGAAAGGGCGAAGAGAGAGAGGGGGAGAGATGAGAGAGGATAACCGTGCTGGTTATTTGTTGTTGAATTAATGATGCTTGTCGCGCCATTAAAACAAGTGCGATTCAAAATATAATACTTAAGAACGAGTTAGGGAAAGAGGGTTTCTGTAATGACGTAAAATTCGAACTTTTTCGCAAAGGTTCAAAGTCGTGTTTGGTCTCTCTTTGCTCTCCTGGCATGCTGGCACATATTGGAAAGCACTTAAAACCGTTTCCTCTCTCTCTCTCTCTCTCCCCTTAGCTCCTCATACCTGTCGAAGGCAACCGACGAAGTTGCTCTGAACATGGCCATCGGCAGTGGCCGTCGAATATCCGTCAGAACCGCCAATGTACATTTTCGAAGTGGACAAATAGCCAGAGGTCGTGGTGAAGGAATCTTTCTTTGTGTACAGACCGTCGACGGAAATGGAGAACTGTTCAGAGGGGAGGAGGAAGGGAGAGAGAGAGACGAAGAGCAAAGTGGAGAGGATGAGAGAAAGATGAAACATTACGGAGTCGAGTTTGTTTGAAACATTTTCAAGTTCTACTTCTTGAACATTGTGTTCAAGTTCGAGGGCAAGCGATCTGCAGTTGGGTCAAGAGAAAGGAAATTAAGCCAAGTCGCTCGAATTGACCGGAAGTGGGAAAGAGGCCAAAAGGGGGAAGAGCAGGCTCAATAATGTTGTGACCGGATATGTGATCATCTCGGCAGCTCTAGAACTCGACCATAGAACATGTTCGAGCCCAGAGTCGCCGTAAGCAGCTTAGGACATTCAGAACTTTTCTGGCTTGCGACTGTGATTATATTGTATAGGAAATCCTTGCTTCTTTGTACTTTATTCCTTCGCGTTTATCGGAACCAGACAGAGGAAGCTTCTCTCCTCTCTCTCTCCTCTCTCCCTCTCTCCTCTCTCCTTCTCACCCTCTCTCGTTTATTTCTTGCTGTATTGGTCAGTTGTGTAGTATGATGCAATCTTAATGCACTTTTCTATAACTATGCTTATAAAGACTGGGTTAGAGAAGGAGAGAGACGAGAGAGGGAGAGAGACGAGAGAGAGAGAGAGAGAGATCAGTCTTCTCTCTTTCTAGCTGATAAGGTATATTCCGCTCAATGTGCATGAATTGGCATCAATGGCAAAGTGATTGGAGTCCATTTTGAATGGACAATAGAGGAAAGGGAGAGAGAGAGAAAGGGCGAGAGGGAGAGGGGAAAGGGAGAGCCACATGATGGCCAAGATTGACCACAAAGTAAGACTGACCACGTTGACCATTATACTTATGTCATTTGGTGAAGGGACCGTATATAAATAAGATAAAGTACTCACGTGACAGAGACTGGTCGTCTTGGTGAGCTGGCGAGAGGGAGAGGAGGAGAGAGAGGGGGGAGAGAGGAGAATAATGAGTGATCAGCTATAAATGGGCAAATTGTGTATGTATGTTTGCCTTTGTCGTTACCTTTGTGAGGAGAATATGCATTGAAAGCAAATGCCATTGATTGTCGTCGAAGCGAACCTTATTGTGTCGAACAATGTACAAGTTCGAAGTTGGACCAAGTTTAACGGTGACGTGAACAGTTCCATCTTTCAGTGACAGGCTGACAACTGTGTCTTTATTGTTGTCACTTGAAAACAAAATGAGACCCGAAGTGAAGTTTGTTTTGAAATTGAGAGACAGTCCCTGTCGAACTCCCGTCAAAGGTTCTAAAGTTCGATTTCGAGCAAAGGACAAGAACTCGATGCCTTTGAACATAGCTTCGGCGATCTCTTTTTCTGTGTCAGACATGTTGTGTATTTTTTTTCGTTCACCAATGGTGTGAGTATTATAGATATATGTTTGTTTTCGCCGGAGTTCATTGTTTCCGAATAGTTTGCCAGTGTGACGAAAAGAGAGAGAGAGGGGGGGGAAGGGAGAGAGAGAGAACGGGAGAGGGAGAAAGAGAGTATTTCGTGAGACACATATGGGAAGGAAATGCACTTAGACGTGACTGTATAAAAGGTGCTCTCTCTCCCTCTCCCTCTCTCCCTTTCGCTCTTTGGGTACGTCCAATGTACCAACATCTCATTCATGGCATGCTACTCCTCTCTTCCTCTCTCTCTCTCCCTCTCGCTCTCTCTCCCTCTTCCAATTCTTTGGTATATTTCGTGCTCTTCTCTCACTGTATTTTGTATGACTATTATTCTTGAGCAAATCGATTCGACATTTACTTCAATAAACTTGATGCATTCTGTGCAATCTCTCTATGGACCAGAAATATTCAGAGATAGTGAGCATGAGAGAGGGAGGGAGAGACGAGAGGGAGAGAGGAGAGAGAGAAACAGACAGACAGCTTCACCATTGTTATTGTTTGTCACTGTTGTACACAAGTATTGTTTGGAATTCGATTACGCCTCCTGAATCATTTTTCAAAAGTTCTCCTTTCCCTCTTTATGTCTCCTCTCTTCCTCTCCCCCTCTCCCTTTCCCTCTTCGCCTTTCTCTTTCGAGCAATTCAAATATTGGATGTCCTGTTAATTTCTAGCCATTTTCCCCCTTAGACATAGTGTAGCTTTAATTGGAAGATAAGGTAATTGACCGAATAAACTAACCTTTTCGAAGAGATTGCTCTCCCTCTCTCTCTCCCCTTTCCTCTCATAAGCTGAGCCATTTCTCCGCAGCACATTGCATCATAGCAACGGTCCCTGGGGCAGTTTTCCAACTCTTCATGGAACTTTGATTCATGGTACTCTCAGCTGTGATCAACTTCTATAAGGATAATATGAAGCATATATAAGTTGTAGCTGTCTTTGCCATTGGCGTCTCTCTCCCTCTCTCTCTCCCCCTCTCTTGCTCTTTCTTCCTCTCGATAAAATATACCTTGTCATATGAAAAGCAACTGAGCGTAGAAATGAACATGAAATATTACTCAGCAATTGCATAGAAATTACATTTTTAACTCTCTTTTCCTTAGCTAGCTTCGCTCTCCCTTTTCCCTCTCTCTCTCCCTTCCCCCTCTCCCCTCTCTATCCCTCTCTAAATTTATAGAACCGAGAGAAGAAATGATTCGGCTAGTTAAACTGATCATTTTCTATCAACTTAATGGTTCACTGAGAGGAAGAAGCTAGCCGAGAGAGGGAGAGCGAGAGACAGAGAGAGAGAGGAGGAGAGAGTTACGGAAAGAGCGAGAGATTACTTTCTCGAATCTTCTCTCGCTAAGACGGAAAAAGTATACTTTCCCTCTTTCTTTGCCTGAAAATAAGGGAGTGAATGAGAGCAAAGAGAGGGAGAGAGGGAAACCATGAAAAACTACTCTCGTCCGTATATAATAAAACGAACCCATTCAAAAATTATATTACACTCCTCTTCACAATATACAACAATGGTTATAATTACGTGATTCATTAGTTCTCTCGCCCTCCTCTCCCTCTCTCAAAAATGTAGATCAAGCACCCCTAGCGGACTTATTAAGAAGCTCGGTGTTGTTTACTTCCGGTCATACATTCTTCAAGTCTTTGCTTACTCACTAATATCATGCACTACACAAATTGTAATTATATTAGCAACATATTCCCAAGAGAATAGCAGCTTTATTTTCTTTTGCTTCTCTCTCTCTCTCGTCCTCTCTCTCCTCTCCCTCTTTCCCTCTCGCTCTCGATAATATCATTAAGCCAAAGTATTCGGCAAAAGGTTTACTATGTGAAAACAATTTTGATCTCTCTTGCCTCTCTCCCTTCTCTCTCTCCCTCTCCTATATCCGCTTTCGCATTATGGACAGAGTAGACGACACAGTTATGAGCGAAGCATTCATAATACCAGAAAAGAAGGGAGGGCGAGAGAGGGAGAGAGAGAAGGAGAGAGGGCGAGAGAGAAAGAGGAAGCAAATGACCTAATAATTCGTTTACATTTTCATTCATTACTTTAATTTCCTTTTTAATATCAAGTACACTAGTAACCAAGTCGGTCACATTGCATATGCCGACTGAATAGTGGACTATTATCGAGTCTAATGTTCTTTCGGACATTCGAAAATGAAGTAGCGAAAGTGACTCACAGGCCTCTCTCCCTCTCCCCTTCTCTCTCTCCCCTCTCTACCTTCCTCTCATTTTCATTTGTCATGCGTGACTGCATTACGTGAGTGTGGCATAACTACTAACCTGATCTTGAGTATTACATAACTATAACGTCATTTTATGTATATTTGATTCTGCACTGATCAATCATGGCATCTCTCTGTCTCCCTCTCCCTCTCTCCTCTTCCCTCTCTGCCTTCCGAAGAAGATCCTTTACTTGACGTCGATGTGCGCAATTTTTACATAATGAATCTTGTGAGTGCATATGCAATTAGTGTCCCTTTAATTAGGAAGATTATTGCGCAGAATAAAGACTTTTTTGCCAGAGCGGAGAGGGAAAGGGGAAGAGAGGGAAAGAGGGGAGGAAGCTCTCTTTGTCTTCGCCCTCGATGAGGGGGAAACTTTGCGTGACTAAGTGATAAAGTCTACACTCAGTCACGAAAGAGTGTACAATGATAACGAGTTCTTCATTGCAGGTTCTAAAAAGGTTTTACCTTTGCCTCTCTCGTCCTTTCCCTCTTTCCCTCTCCGCTCTCTCTCCCTCGCTCTCTCGTCCATCGCTTAGTTGCTCTTTCAACTCATATTATAGTCAAGTGGTTACATTTTTATGTGCAAATCATAAAACGCGACTCTGACACACAAAGGTCGATACAGTCTACGTGCGTAGATCGAATTTAGTCTCCCCCTCTCCCTCTCCCTCTCTCCCTTTTCGCTCTCTTCCTCTTCGGCAGCACTGCCTTGTTTCCCAGGCCAGGTTTGACTTTAATCAAGTTAAAAGGTATGGCAATTGATCGCAATATGCACTATGTGTGCGTCACGTGATCTACGAACAGAAATATACATATATATGCATATGGAACTCTGATGTATAAATGTATATTCTGTGTACGAAGCAGTCACCGAGTATGGATTTTATCATATTACAAAAGTAGCCCAAGGGGGACCGTATACAAAATGATTCTTGACATATCCAGAGAACTTTTCTCTCCCTTGCTCTCCCTCTCTCTCCTCTCTCTCTCTTGTCCTTTAATCCGAGAGTTCTAGAACTCGAAAACGATACTCTTTCGTGCCTGTTAACAACGGTATAAACGCTCTCTCCCTTTTTCTCTTCCTCACGCGGCTTCTCTCCCCTCTCCCTCTCTTCCTTGTCCCTTGCTCACGCTCTTTCCTTCTCTCTCTCCCTCTCCCTCTCTCGTGCTTTCTCATTCAAGACTGGCGAAGAAGAACGCCGAAAAGGAAAAAATATTCGATCACTTTACATGATGAAATCCATGCATTTTCGTTGCCCTCTCTTTCTCTTGCTTTCCCTCTCTCGTCTCTCTCCTCTCCCTCCCTCTCTGCCTCTTTCGCTTTCTTCCCTCTCCTTATTTCGTCTATCCAATGTAGTTTATGTATGTATGGAAAGTCAAGTTATTCCTATTTTTGATTTGTTACCAGCACTGTAAGAATGCCCTCTCTCTCTCCCTATCTCCTCTCTCCCTCCCTCTCCCCTCTCCTCCTCCCAGTCTACAAAGGTGTCTATAGACGTCACTTGACCTGCTCAGCCGGTGCTTTGCAATCCCTCTCTCTCTCTCCTCTCCCCCTCTCCCTCTCAAACGTAAATTTTCATCTGGCAAATCTATTCATGATACTTCGGCGGCCATCTTGGCCAGGGATCGTGTTCTCATTACAGCCTGTCACTCAACACGTGACAGCTCGTTTTCTCTCCTACTAATGGAATATCATTTCGCAGAGATAAGCGAAACATTACGAAATTCGACACACATTAGAACTGAGGACATGTTTCCACGTCCTTGGACTTTGTCGAGTTCTAGAATGTGTTTCGAAAACATGTGTGAATAAATGATAACAGTTGTCTCTTTCAGCAAATCTTCTCCTTTTGAATTGAAAAAGCTAAATCCGCTGAATAATTAACTGAACACTTCTCAATTGTGGTTTCAGCGAGAGAGAGAGAGAGAGAGAGAGAGCGAGAGATAAATTACATGTTTGATTTATGGAATTCAATTCTGTGCATTTATTTGCTCATCTAACTCCTCTTTCTCCCTCTCTCCCTTTTCCTTTCTCCCTTTCCCTCTCCCTCTCTCTCTCCCTCTCGTTTATCTGCAAAGCAAACAAAGAGCAGCGAACAGAGACAAGAGAGTGCAAAACTGATTTCTAAATTAATTCCATGCCGTCGAAAATGAGAAGAATAAAAGTTCTAGAACAAAGGTTCTCGCGCCATGTGCTTGTCTTTCCGGCCCGAAATTTATGTTCTATATATGAATGTTCAGACTCGAACCGGAATTATATTTGTTCCAGATTTGTTCTAGAATCCTTTGAGAACCTTAAGGACTTACCTTTCTGACAGAATGTCCCTTCGAAGGCCACTCGGGAACAGTCACAGGTGGCGCCACGGTCGGTGGACAGGCAGCTGCCGCCATGTTGGCAGGGGTCATGGTGGTCACATGACCTGTGCCCATTGCTGCGCAGGCCGTAGGCAGAGATGGGCTTCTGGTCGTCCACCCTGGACCCCTTTTCGTCGGAAGCAAATCGAACATTTCGAACAGAACCTTTGGTTCGAAAAAAATGTACACAATGGCAAGATATGAAAAGTTGAAGAGAGTTCGAACTTGGAAGCGAGAGAGAGAGAGAGAGAGAGAGAGAGAAGGCATTACTCACCCTGGAAGCGGGCTTCGAACAGAGTCCACGGAAGGGTCAGTTTGTACATATCAAGAACTGTCAAACTGTCCGGCAGGCCGGCAAAGTAGATGGCCGAATTGTTCTGATAATGGCCAAACTCGAAGTCGGAGCCTCGCATCGGCCTTAGCGACGAGTAGACATGGTCGTCCACCTTCAGTTGGGTCTCCTCGTTGGAGCGAACAATTTCGACCGAATGCCAGTGCCCATCACTGATGGGCCGGTCGTCGGCGGACACAATGGTCGTCCCGTGGCCCAGGTTGATGTGCAGTCTAATTAGTCCGTTGATTAGCTTCAGGATGACGTAATCGGTGTGACCATTGTCGTCAGTGTACAAAAGGAGGCCATCTTGACTCTCGGTTCGAACCTCGAAGCTCAGTGAACCGTTCAAATTCGGTTGCCACTTGTCGAACTTTGCATACGACCCCTGAGCGCCGTCAAAACTAATGGAGTCCCCGGCAATCAGGCTAATTGTCCAGCTGATCAGGAACAGCAAGGTGCCGCTGTTCGTGAGCTCCGTGACTCCCATGGTCACACGCGGCTCCTTGTTTGCCTTTCGCTAATATCCTCTTGAGAGTGCAGTCACGTGTGTGACTTTGTTCAGTCACGTGACTAGTGATCAAGCGGGAGCTCAACGGGCTCCGTGTTTGCCCAAGTGATTGAGACGACGATTAACCTCCACCTTAAATCCAGTTCAAGTCACTAGTAGCGTTAAATCTTCGGGCTTCGGATTTCGGCGAGCGCTTTACCAGCACAGCAAGTTCGAATGTGGTTAGAACTGTTCTAGAACCATCTTCACTCGCGGCACCATAAATAATAATGTCATGGAAAAATGTTCTCTTCGAGCCGCGGCATGTTGAACAGAGAGGAAAGAGGAGAAGAGGGAGAGAGGGAGAAGAGGAGGAGAGAGAGAACAAGACTGTGAAAGCAACTTCGCTCGCAGAAAGTTCTAAGAGTGAAAAGTCAACAGTTCTAAATGTCCTTTGAGTGAGAGACGAAAGGTTCTTTATTATAGCTGGTGTATAATGATTCTTCTTTAGAGACTAGAGTCGCACCATTTTCAAAAGTGTTCTAAGAACCACTCGCTGACTTCGACGAAACAAAGAGAGGGAGAGAGAGAGGGAACGAAGAGAGCGAGAGGGAAGGAGACATCTTTATAGTCGAATAGGTTCAAGTTAAACACACAAATACACATAGACACGAGGCACACTTTTAAAAGTTGTGAAAAGTTCTCTCTCTCTCCTCTCGCTCTCTCTCCCTTTCCTCTCTCGCTCATGAAAGTTCTGTTAGGTTCGAACGTTCTAAGTTGATTGAGTTGCACATTTTTCTCTTTCGCACTCTTTTCCTCTTAACTTTGCCACCTGTCATAGAACACCAAGGAAGGCGAAGAGAGTGAGAGGAAAGAGGGAGAGCGAGAGGGAGAGAGAGGGAGAGCGAATGAAATTGAGATCAATGGTATGACTATGGACCACTCAATGGCCTCTCTCTCTCTCTCGCTCTCTTCCTCTCGCTCTGTGAGTCCCAAGTTTTATATGGTGTACAGAACGAGAATAGAACGAGAAATGACCATTTCCGAATTCGATGTTCTATGTACACACATCAAATGTTCGGACTGTGAACATTGAGCGAGAGAGAAGAGAGCGAGGGAGCGAAGAGGGAGAGAGAGAGAGAGAGAAAGAGCTGGTCACGTTAACGTGAGCACATCGATCACGGTTCTGAGAGCTAGAGAGAGAAATAACAAGAATCAAGAACCTTATAGTTCGTGGATCAGTGAGCGCCGTAAGACGAGAGGGAGAGAGCGAGAGAGGAGAGAGAGAGGGAGAGGCGAACTATTGGCGTCTAAGCACAGGACTGTTCAGGTTCGAACTGAGACTAGGAAGACTTGCAAGTGTTACCGGCGAACATCTAAATGTTCAGAGATTGACATGCGCGCCCGCTCTCTCTCTCTCTCTCTCGCCGACTTTGGCGTCTCTATATAACTGATATATATATAAATATATATATTCCTTTCATATGCACGTTGCGTGAATCAAACCCTCGGCTTTCAGGTAGTTCCATCTCTCCCTCTCCTTTCTCCTCTCCCTCTCTTTGTCTTCCGAAAAAAAATGTCCGCCGCATTAGCAATCACGGCCAGAGATGAAGCGAGAGATTGCGAGCCCGGCTACATCTCTACTCGTCACAGGCATCAGCTGTTCGTTGTTTGCTCGTGAATAAATTATCACCGGTTCGAGTGCACTTGAGAGACGACCCCTGAGAAAAATATAACTGTAATTGTCAAGTCATGTCGAAAGGGGACTCAAATTGAAGCGATAGAGGAGGATGGAGAGTGTTCTCGCCGATCTGGACTCTCTCTTCCTCTCTTTCCCTCTCTCACCGCTCTCACTCTCCCTCCTCTCCCTCTTTCCAAGTTGCAAGTGTTCACCTGAGCATCGAAAATGTCATTTCATGTCGAGTCATTGTGACTATGGTTCCCAGTGGCTCTCTCCCCCTCTCTCTCTCTCCCTCTCGCTTCCTTTGCCTTTCCAACTCTCTCACTCGCTCTCTCCCTCTCGCTCTCCCTCTCTCGCTTCCTCTTTCAAACCAAATTTGCTGGTCCAGTGAGCGTAATAGACTCTCAAGCACATTATAGATACGCAATTGAGACAATCGCTTAATCTGAACCTTTTTAGCTTAAATTGGATCAACGGGAGAGAAGGGAAAGGAGGAGAGCGAGAGGGAGAGAGGAAGAGAGGGAGCTAGACTTGGAGTGGCTGCCTTTCTTTTTTGCCTTTCTAGCTGTCTCTCTGACTCTCGAGTCCGTCCAAGAGCAAGTAGACTTACGTAATATACCTTGTATGGCGAGTCTTCGAAGCGACTAAAGGTAGTCTCTCTCCCTCTCTCCTCTCCCTCGCTCTCCCTCTCTTTCTACTTGCAAGTCATGGCTACGAGTGGTTGACTCCTGAAGAGGAAGCGAAAGAGAGAAAGAAAAAGGGGGAGAGGGAGAGAGAAGTCCGCGAGAAGAGCTTGCTAATGCAGGATCGATTTCTCTCTCTCTCTCGCTCTCTCTCTCTCTCCTTGCTCTCGCTCTCTCCCTTGATTCTTAAAGCAATAAGAGTCCCTGCAGACCGGAAATGTAAGTGAAGCCTGAGACATCCTGTTTCATTGTATAATATGTAAAGAATAAAATGGCAGACTGAGAATAGGATTTGTGAGAGGGATAGAGGGAAGGCGAGAGGGAGAGGGAGAGAGAGAGCTGCAGGACAAAGTCACGGCATGTGTTCCAACATTCAGAACAAGCTGAGGAATTCTCAGAGGCGAGAAGGAGGGAGAAGAAAGAGAGAGGGAGAGAGAGACTCGAAATCCTTTTTCTTAGATATGAAAATACCTTCCATACCATGAAACAAATTTCATGTAAATTGTCGGCAACTTCACAATATGAAGATGTAACATCTCTTTTCCATCTTTGTCTTCCCTCTCCTCTCTTTATCTCCCCCCTCCTCTCTCCCGTTTCCTCCTTCAAACGTGCACATATGTTGCCTTCACACAGAAAATATCTCCAGAGCTGATTCGAATTCAACAAGTTCTTAACTAGATTAGAATGCAGCCATCTCTAATATTTTGCCTGATTCGAGAATTTGACTCTTTCCCTCTCTTCCCCTCTTTCTCTCCCCTCTCTCGCTCTCCTCCATAACCGAGCATGTGAATGTACACCAAGTCATATTAGATTATTAGTCAATGTGTACATTGCCACGGGCTCAGTCCATGTCAATATCCGTCTTAATTTCCTCGCGCTATATTCAGCTATGGAGAGCAAAGAGGGTAGAGGAAGAGAGGGAGAGAGGGAGAGGGAGAGGGGAGAGAGAGGGGAAGCGAGAGCTCAGATTCCAGCATAGGTTTCGGTAATTCCAACGGATGTGCAATTATACCAAGATGGCCTCTAGCATCTCGCTCAGCTATCAGTGTCTCTCTCTCTCTTTGCAATAAGAGACGGTCCCTCAACATTTTAAGGTCAATTTAAGAACTGGGCCGGAAGTGAACTGAAGTTACCCTTTCATCATTCGGACACTTTTAGTGATATTTTGCCACTCGCTGGAAAAACCGGAAACGGACTGTGTCACATTATAGCTGTTTCACCTTTTTTTTCTCCGGCGTAAATGGTGAAATTGATGGAGTCCATTTTCTGCGGACTCTCTCCCTCTCTCTCCCTCTCTCTCCCTCTCGCTCTCTCCCCTCTC
Source organism: Halotydeus destructor (assembly GCA_022750525.1). Lineage (NCBI taxonomy): Eukaryota > Metazoa > Arthropoda > Arachnida > Trombidiformes > Penthaleidae > Halotydeus > Halotydeus destructor. Next base: position 135,528 of record JAIUWE010000106.1, on the reverse strand, counting down.
TGGCCTTGCTCACTTGAATCGAGTAAATCGAAATTGAAACTGAAAAAATTCTTCCAGTCTCACACCGACTTTCACTTTTTTCACTTTATTGATCACGTGATGGAAATCGGGCGAGAAGGAGAGCGAGAGGGCAAGAGAGGGAGAGGGGAGAGAGAGGGAGCAAAGAAAGGTGGAGAGGAGAAAATAGATTTTGAAAGCATTTTTTCTTGTGTGAATTGCATATGCGGTAACGAAATAGTGTATAAAAAGTGTATTATGGGGACAAATTTTGCGAAAATATGGAATACGAAATATGGAATATAATAAAAAGGTGACCTATGTTTTTCCGAGTGACACATTCGGCGCCGAAATCTGGGGCCGCCATTTTGAAATGCGAGCAGTTTGCAGAGTGTGACTACTGCCGCCAATAGGGCAAGTATTAGCCGTAATTAGTGCCATTTAACTAATTGCTTTCACCAAAGTACACTCAACCAAATTGAGCCGAAACAGTTCTAGGACCAGATATGTGAGACTCCGAGCTCATGGTACTGATCTCGGCTAAGATACTGTCGTAATATATATACAACTTGGCCAAATTGTTCTATTCCATGTACAGCTGACATTGTAGTCAGCTAAGGAAGGTTCGATTCAATTTGCGTTCAGTGCGTAACAACATAAAAAGTTCATTTAGAACACTTGTTTTATTCGGCTATTACGTTACACGACTTTGGGTCTTAATAAGAGCCCGTCTAATGAAACGGCTACATGCTTGGAGAGGAGGAGAGGAGAGGAAGAAGAGAGGAGAGAGAAAAGCTTACAGTAGACACATACGTTGGAATTACATAATCGTGCAGAGCTGAGAAGTAGTTCGGTTAGGCAATATTATCCACCTCATAGAGTGAGCTTTATGAGCTTCGACAACCGCGCCATCTAGCGGTGGAGCTTGAGTGGCGCTAAATTTGAAACTCGGCTGCTAGACTAGATCAGTACAGTGTGCTTGATTCTAACTATATTAATCTATAATTGGTTTGCTGTTACGAGATAAATTTCGATTCAAACAGTAACTTTGCTAAAACCAGCCGCTTGGTGACGCCACATGAGCCGTTTTCGCTCGTAACCGACCTGATCCACAGGGCTGTATCTTGGCCATGTCTCGCTTTATCGACGAAATTCGCTTTTGCCGAACGGACGGTTGACTAACAAACCAGATAGTGGTCTCATCTTTATCTTTCTTATCTAGAGCTTCGGGCTTCTTTTTGATAGCTGCCAAGTCAATGCCGAACGGATTGAGGTGAGGCATCGATAAGCCTAGCCAAGTTCCGAAGCAACTGAAGATAAGTATGATAAACTGATTGCCGCTCATTTCGGCCGAATGGACAATCTTGACCGACGTCTCTTGAGGGTTGTTGACCTCGAAGTGAAACCAATTGGACTTTGACGTCATGACCTTGGTCAGCATAACTTGATGAGCGCAATCAGCTTGATTGCATTTCTTCAAACAACTACGTTCTATCGCTCCAAGAGTCTTGGCCAAGGTGTCGTTCTCCAGATCTTGGCGATGAATATGTCTCTTATCTAGTGGTTCCACTTGAATATAACTGAACGGAACCTTATCAAAGGCAGCCAAGGTGCCATTGCTGACGCAACATCGTTGACAATCAGTAGAATCAAGGAAGCCTTTTTCTTGGTAATCCAAGCACATGGTCACGTAAGGTGGCGCCAGTCGTAATATCTCAAGCTGATCATACGTTATGGAATACATGTCACTGGGTTCATCTAGTCGTCGCTTCAAGACACTTGACAACTTTGAACTCTTATCAGGAATGTCATTGCTGTGCAATGTAATCTTCAAGTAGTTGGTTCGGTTTACCATCTCGTCGGCGAGAACGATATCATACATATGGCTGACGGGAAGTGGCGCCAAAGCTACATGTGCCAGTTCATCGTCTTTGTCTGATTTTAGACGAAACTTGTAGCATATCATGTCTTCGATATAGGACTTGCTTATCTCAAACTTCTTGTCGCACACCTCGGCATCTTCAAAGTCAATCATGTAATCGCCAGGATATCGAATTAGACAATTGCTATGAATATCAACCGCGCTCGGAGTGTAGTTGAAAATCTCGGCCAGGGTGACATTCCTCAGCATATGACAAGACCTTGGTATGCGGACTTTCTTGAAAACACCTGTCTCATCTAGACGACTAACATCGTCGAATATGTCGCAATAGCGGAAACAGCCGCTTAGCTGCGGAGCCGGAAATACTAATGGCACGAAAATACTGATGGCCGTCAGGGTGTTGTACTTGAAATAGTCTTTCGATATGTCGAAGATTTGAACGGCAAGGCCGACGAAGCATAGCAACCGGAAACACCTTGACGCTGCTTTCATATTAAGGTGATTCAAGATGGCTTCAAAGGTTGACTGAAGAAATTTGTCAATTCGCTTGCGATTAAAACCGAAAAATATCGTCAACATGACATGTTACGGATCGATAGAAAGTTCTTGACATCGCTGAAGCTGTTTCATGACAAGATACTGATTTAATCGGAATGCAAATGCTACAAGTTGACACTTGAGTGTATTAGAAAAATATGCTAGTTGTCTATCGCGTCAACATCCAAATACTTGCATATGTATGTCAGCTATGCTAATACCATCAACTTTATTAGATTTTTCCCGGACATAAACTAATAAATATTGCAGCACAAAGCTATAGGACAAGTTTCGAGTCATTAAAAACTACGCCGGAGTTAGTCTACTAAATATCAAGTCTAGACACTGCCAGTTATAGACAGCTTCAAGTTAGCTAAACAATGGATGAAATGCACTCTGGTAAACAGCCAGCCCTCAGTCGCTGGCGCCCTCTTGCGAGCACTGAATGCATTAGGTTTCTTGCACTCTGCCAGGACTCTGCCGGAAGTGATTTTCGCCGATTGATACTGTTCAGTGTTTTTTCTCATAGCTGAAGTGCAAGAACGCAACTTGCTAATGGATATCGATCGTCGATACTGTATTTGTGATCGATACTTCATATGAAACGCACCGCCAATCACGACAAATGGCTCTCTAAGCATATTGAAGCGTTTGGAGAAAAATGGCGGCCAGCAGAAGTTTACAGGTCTGAACTAATCAAGAAGTGCGCTTGAGCGTGAAGCCCTATATTCAGCCAGCTGTCTCTGACCGTAAGATGGCGCTCGTACTCTGGTGCGCACATAGCTATTGGCTTCCATTCCCTTAAAGTTATTGAACGAGTTTCCAGCGGCCATCTTGGATTGAGCGCGTTTCATAGACTTGGACAGACGACCAGATTTAACTAATTGCTGGGCCTCATTAGGCTTCTGTACCGAGGTGAGCCTTTTTCGGATCGCTGACAAGCTGATATTGAAAGGGTTGAGATGAGGCATCGACAGACCAAGCCAAGTCCCAACACAGCTCAAGATAAGTATGATGAACTGATTGCCGTTGAGTTCGGCCGAGTGGACAATGTTCAAGAAGGCTTCTTTCGGATTAGTCATTATGGCGTGAAACAGCACTGAAGGCGTCTTGGTAACCGTTGTCAGGGTGACCTCGTTATCACAATCAAGCTGACTGCACAGCTGATAACACCTTTCCTCTATCATTGTCAAAGACTTGGAAGTCTTCCTATCTTCCAAGTCTACAGCCTGAACATGTCTCTTGTCTGCGGCTATGTTTTGAATATGGGTGAACGGCATCTTGTCAAAGGCTTCCAAGGTCCCCTTGGTGATACACCTTTTCTGACAATCAATGGAATCAAGGTACCCTTGGGTCCGATAGTCGAGACAATTAGTCAAATATGGCGGCGGTAGTCGGTGAACGGCAAACCCAGAATAAGTGACGGTATACTGGTCATCGTCGTCCTCGCCGTCAGCTTGTCTTCTCATGACACTAGATAGCACTGAGCTCTTATCGGGTATCTCTTTCTGATGAACCGTTATCTTGACGAATTTTGAATTGTTGACCATTTGCTCGTCGAAGATAATCTCGTACATTTGATTGAGAAAAGATGGCGCTTGAGCCAAGTGACTCAGCTGATAGTTGCCTTCGGCTTTCAGCTTGAAGTCGTAGCATATCAGTTCTTGAAGATAGTACTTTTCGATAGTGAACCGATTAGCGCATAGCGACTGATTGACTAGATGCATTTCATAGCTTCCGGGATACCGGATGCGGCAGCCATTTTGGATTGCCAGAGTCCCAGGTGTGTAGTCGAAAATCTCTCGCAAGGTGACATCTCGTAATATTTCACAGTCACTAGGAACTGATGTGTTGCCATACTTTCCTGTCTTACTCAGATAGGCAATCGAATCAAATACGTGGCAATATTTGAGACAAAAGCTCATCTTGGGAATCGGAAACTGATACGGAATCTCCATATTCATGGCCGTCAGTGTCTTGTAGTCGAAGTAATCATGAGAGATATCCGCTATCTGAATGATAAGACCAACGAAACACAAAATGTGAAACACTCTAGAAGCCAACTTCCTCATTGTCAACTCAAAATGGCACATCTTACATCAACTAGAGAGCGTTTCTGTCTTGAATTCATAATTTCATTCTTCCAAATGCTTATCGATTAGAACTCGTGAATATAAAATAGCAATATTTCAAAGTCTTGCGAGACGGTTGGTCAAGCAGATTATTCATTATTTAGTTCCAATTGTTGCCTTAGAGGAGCCACTGTCTACTTGACTAAGCCTAGTCAAGAGATAATTAGTAACCTTTAATTTAGTTCCTTTTTGAGCCCACTTCCTGTTTCGGCCCACAGGTGGCGCTCTGCGCATCTTCAGATGCTTCGGCCAGCCCTTGATTCTGTTCCACTGGACTTGAAAAGGATTCACATCAAGTACCGACATTCCAAGCCACGTGCCGACACAGCTGAGCATGAAGATGACGTACTGATTGCCGATGATAAGGGCCGAGTGGACTATCAAGGTGGACGGTTCAACGGGACTACTGACCTTGATGCTGAAAGACGTGGCCGCTGTCTTGAGCACCTTGGTCAGGGTCACCCTATCGTCGCAATCAGCCCGATTGCAGGCCATCTTGCATTTTTCTTCAATGCTAGCCAAGACTCTGGCTAGAGTTCGATTTTGCAAGTCACTTGGCTGAATGTGTCCTTTATCTGCAGGAAATATCTGAATATGGCTGAAAGGAATCTTATCAAATTGTGTCAAGGTTCCATTCGTGATACACAATCTCTTGCAATCTTGAGAGTCGCTATAGCCTCGCTTGCGATAGTGAACACACCGAGTACGATAAGGAGCTGTCAATCTCTCTATCTCCAGCTGACTGTAAGTAAGAGCATACATGTCTTCGTTGACATACTTCGATTGCCTTCTCAGTGCAGTTGATAGCATGAAACTCTTATCAGGTACGTCATTCTCATGCACAGCCATCTTCAAGGCTCGGGTCTGGTTGATCTTTCCTATATGCGAATACAATTTGGTATATGACATTGCTGAAAAATGGCGCCTGAGCCAAGTTGCTGAGATGATAAGGTGTCTCGTCAATTAACTGAAACTTGTAGCACATCATCTCTTGAAGATAGAACTTTTCAATCATGATGAAATTTTGGCATTGCATACTTTCCCATATTTTTTGTTATATCGTAGTTGTTAGGAAATCTGATACGACAGCTATGTTGAATGGACACGTTGCTAGGTGTGTAGCTGAACAAGTCTCTCAGTGTGAAATTCGCTGAAGCAAGCTTATCGCACTCGTCAGTACCACGTGTAAACCTGTGCATACCTGACTTTCTGCGATAGGCTTGCATGTCAAATATTTCGCAATATCTGAAACACGCGCTCAGCTTAGGCGGCGATAGTTGCTCTGGCATGTAAATTTGAATACTTGTCGCTGTATTGTACTCGAAATAGTCGACAGATATGTCGACTATCTGACTGATAAGACCGGCGACACATAGCATGTGATACACTAAAGAACCTTCCCGTTTCATGTTTCATAAAACAGTGCAAAATGGCGCCCAGACATATTCCTACAATCGAATTTCCAGAGACCATTCTCTTGGCTCATCGATTGTCGATTATCTGGAATCTCATTAACAGAAACTATTCTTAAAGCGTAAATGGTTTTTTGCGTGTTATTGTCTCTTGTATTCGACAAATTAATATTAGGCGAAATGTCAAGTTGTTTTGCTCTTGAATCCTTGTCAACTGCTTCTCCAAGCACATGACGTTATTATCGACGTATCTCAAATGATCAGAGAGACGCAATATGTCGTTAAAGATGTCGAAAAGTTCTCGCAAATAAACGCAATCAGGACACTCAGCCAGGTGGCGCCTCAGTCGAGCGAAAGACTATATTCGTTCGAACCATTTGAACTGTTCTAGAACTTTCCATTACGTAGTGGCTCGAGTAATTTTCTACTTGGCAAGTTCCTACGGAAGTGTGTTAGCCAAGTTTCTTTAGTCACGTGACGGCTGAGCTGTGTACACGGGTCTCTATTTCACTAAATCAATAGTTGTCAGCGTCGCTGATATGACTATTGACTGAGGCAATCAATTGTTCAGTTTCATTTGCAAATTCATTTCAAACCAATCCAATCCGGTTGCAAGTCAAACAAATGAAGTGTTCTATTCACTTAGAGCTCAAATCCTTAATCAGTTTAAATCACGTCAATCCCCAATGACGCAAAGTGTTTTCAAAGTTAACACGTACTAGTTCTTGAACTTTAATTGTTAATCTTTAGGGTGGGTTATACTGTTTAGCAAATCATTAGGTGATGATTCTATGTACATTTATCATTTAAATCACAGTTGCTTAGATAATTCTGAATAGTTTTCATAATTCTCTCAGATGCATATTCTCTTTGATGTACAGTTTGTTTAGTTCAGTTCTATGGCTTGCGCAGACATCGAAAAAATCAAAATGGCGGCTAAAGTAACGTGGACGCTAAATTCAGAGACAGGTTCACTCTGCACTTAATTCTATTCTTCGCTATAATAAAGATATAAAGAGAGGGAGAGGAGGCTTCCAAGTACCAGTGGCATTTAGGAAAGGCTGGCAGGTCACTAAGAATAAAAATCACATGTCTCCTTAATTGCTTGCAAATTATCGCTGACTCAAGTGCAAGGCATTGTCCCAAGAATTATTATGGCGAACATTCTTGATGCGACACATTTCCTGGCAATTGAACAGTTCTAAATTTGAGCAATCAGTCTTAGCTGAAAAGGTCATAGGCGGCACCCAGGGCCCAGCTCGTCTCGACGCCCTTCAGCTGGTTGGTGAGGTGAAGTTCTTTGTCCCACCTGAGGCCGAAGCCTTCTCTCAGTAGAGCTGCAATGTAGCTGAGGTCCATGCATAGGAAAGGCATCTCTTCTCCTTTGGCCCGTAATTCAGTTTCAGAAAGTGTGGACACTTTCGCTCTTCTCCTAAGGGCACTTACGGTCCCGGCGCGGCACACTTCTTTCGCGTAGTAGTAGAAGTCCTTGACACGAACTGACCCACGTCTTCGGACACTGTCCACTATTCCCAATTCCACGGCTCGGTCATAGTAGTATGATATGGCATAGATAACTCTGTTATTGAGCTCTTTCGGTGACTCTACTATCTTGCTCCTTGTTGCTTGGTCCACAGCATTGACAAATTCGACAGCCAGTGAATAGCAGTCACCAACTGTGCCGTTCACGTAATAAACGGTATTCTCAAATGTCCAGGTGGCTGGAACTTCGTTAGTGAAGCAAGGGTGGCTGACAAAGGCTTGCTTGTTGTTGAAAATACTCTTATCTTCAAACGGATATGTGAGCAATGACTTCCTGGCTGACATCAAGCCATAGCCAAGGTAAGAGTGAGTGTAAAGCTGGTGCTCTTTGCCAACGATAGATTTACTTTGGACTTTAGATGCAGACAAAGTGAGCGTCTCTGGCACGGAAGGAGTGAAGGCCAACTGGGTCGAACCACCGCCCAAGTCCATGACTGCCACAGAGGCTTTAGGATTGTTTAGCCGATTTAGGAGCGAATTAATAGTTATCCACGCATAGGTTCCTTCAGAGTCACCATCCAAAATGGACACCGATTCACTGGACATTCGGAAACCAAATCCAGACAAGTAAGAGTAAACTTCATACAAGATGGCTTCCGATGACGCCGAAGGCAACAACCTCAGACCAGCTGTCGCCCTCAATAGCATTGGTGTTTTACCACGCAAATTTTCTGGCACAACTGCATTCACCAATTCCATCAGCGGCTGCAACGAATTGGCTGCTTCGGCAGGATGGTCTGCATATGAACTTAAACCCGGTTTAATAGAACCAAAATGATCATTGGCCAGAACCAGAACCTTGCGACCATTAGCGGCCACTGTCTTGTTGAAGACAAAAACGGAAACCCGAGTCCCTGTGCTTCCGCCATCAAATATAACGGCATACCTTTGCTTCACTTGCCTCGTATCGGTTACAGGTATCTCAGCGCACGGTTCGTCCTTGCTACACGTGTCAGTGGGTACTCTGTTCCTCTTGTCATCGGTGTCATTTGCAAAGAGGGATCTCTTCGACGTTTTCGATACCGCTTGATTCAGTTCTTCCAGCCAAATCAATGGCTCATTCAGCCACATCCTAGCTCCTTTGTGCAAGCTGTGACCATTGAGTGAAACAAAGGGTCCGACGCGAATGACCAGAGAGGACATTACGAGATAGATGAAGGCCATCGCGAACGAAGGTTGACTAGAGTATACCCGAGGCCGACCTATTTGGCCAACCGATGATGTACAAGACACTGGAAACCGTGAATCACTTGCTGCCATGGTAACCACAGAAAATTTCTGAATTATATTAGTGTAGTTGACCTCAGTTGAGTCAGTTAAGAACTAAATTCAGTTAAAACTGAATCTAGCTAGAAGCTAAACAGTTGTTCCGTTAGCTTGCGGAAGGCACGGCTCTCAATAGACTGTGGGCAGTGCCGTCGCCACAACCAATTACACTTCACAGCGATTAAAAGTGAACAAAGTCCATATCTGAATTAACGATAAAACTAAGCGCTTCAAGTTGGATCAGTTAACACAATTAAACAGATTAGAAAATTCTAGTTTGAAGAACGTAGACGAACGTTGACGTCAGTGTAAGGAAGATTCACTCGGGGACCGTTTCCTTAATGCGGAAGTAAGCGAAGCCAATTGCGTATATTTGACTGCCTTCTTTTATTCAGCCGGTAGCAATTACTTTTTTGGAAGTAAAACTGTAAATTGCTACGATAATCAAGTTCTGCAAATCAAGTTCATGAATGCTTCTGTAGTTTACTTTTAGATCATCACAGGTTTCAGAGACTAAAAATTAAAAGAAAATTGACCGGATAATGAACGTTGGAGTGGAAGATGAGTATTAAGAGTGTGGTTTCCTAAATTGGTTCACTGAGGAAGCGTTGATTATGCCATTAAAGAAGAAAAATTTACAAACTAGCCACCAGATTTGCGGTGTACTTGGTTTGATAGAACCATAGAGTTTTGTTCCACAGCGATTGAATTTGTTCTAACGAGGAGTCCGGGTGACTGAACAAAGGTGGCAGAGTGAGGTATTTCTGTTCAACCCATTCTTTTATTCCAGCTGAACCGGTGGCAATTTTCTGGCGGAAGTCAGTGTGCTTCACTTGAATCTGTTCAGCTAGTAAGCCGGAGACGTGGACATCATCAACCCAGAAATATGGCAAGGACTTTGATTTGTCATATAATCTAAAGACAACATCCGGTGTCATCAGGATTCCCCAACCGGCACAGTATGGAGGGTAATACTTGCGAGGATATTCCTGAGAATTAAGCGTAATTAGTTTCAAGTCTGTTGCCAATTATGATCTTACCTCATAAGTAACCATCCACTTGGTTCTATTGCTTCTCGTTGGATAGGGATTCGTGATTACATTGCAAGCCATTAGACTGTTGACAGCTGACATGGAATGCTGTCCCTTCAAGTAGAATATCAACTGTAGAATGTCAACAAATATGTCATCGTCCGTCTTCAGGACGAACTTGACTTGAGGGCAAAAATATGTCACCCATTTAAGGCCCATAACATGCTTGTAGGTGAGATTCCTGTATGTGTCCCGAAAATTGCCTTGTACTATGTCTTGGTACTGAGTATTCTCGGCAACAATGGCAGCTTGGAGTGACTCGTTTACCACTGAGCCCAGAGTGAAGATGACACGCATTCTTGTCGGAGTATCACTGAATAGAGATTCGTTTGCCCAGGTTTGCCTTAGTACTTTTCTTTTATGCTCATTCTGAGGTGCTGAGTGAACGAAGACGAGAAGGAAGACATCGTCGTCTACTTCATCTTCATCGGCAACATTGGAATTTATACTTTCAACATAGTTGTAGCTCTTCTTTACTTTGCATCTGTTATTGTTAATTAGAAACTTGAAATCGTCCAGATCGATCAGCTGCTTGAAATCTGTTTTTGAGAGAGGGCGCAAACCCTTTCTCATTGTTTCATGACGTTTTTGTTCATCGATAGCTGGATGATGATAGCTTGAACCAGTGATTTGTTCATATTTGGCAACATGTCCCACTTCCTCCATTGTACATATGAAACACAGAGTGTACAGTAAACACATGACAATTAGTGAAGCGATCAAATGCTTTTGGAATGACATGACGATCCTGGTAAAAGAGTACGTGAAACTGAAATGCCCGTAAATGAGATTTAGTTGAGTAATTTTATCTTGAAGATCTTCATTTGTTCGATTTATTGCTTAGAAGCCTGAAACGTTTCGGATTAGCAAATTAGTCACAAATCACATTCCTACTTTAGTTTTCTACTGAGTAATACTTACAATGAGATTCTAGTGTAGGTTATCTAGATTGCTGAGATTCAAGGACATCATTCTGACTGTTAAAGAAAGCTTAGTTGATCAGAATAGTAGTAAATCCAGTTCAAACATTTGTCACCGAGTCGAGGAAGATATTGAACTGATGAGGGACCGTTTGTTTAACTCGTAGCGGAAAAGCGTCACAGCCTTCAGCGTTTTCCATTTCTTTCCTTGAACTTAATGCTTGATCTGACTCGTTAATTGTCCTGTTCTGAGTAATCAACGGCAAAATAATGAGATCAGAACTACTCTTGTGAGATATTACTGATCAGAACGAAATCTAAGTTACTTACAGTTTTTTTTTCTAGAACACTCGATTACATGATCCAAGGTTCAGCTCGATTTCGACTCATGACACAATTTAGCCATAAAGTCGACTTGAGGAAAAAACAAAAACAATGGCAGCTGTTCAACAGTTGCCCCTTGGAATGGAATGAATTAGAGAAAAGTGACGCAAGTGCATTAGCGTCTCTAACGGTAACGTGAAACTCCCATTTGAAAAACATGAACTCACACTGCACTTGTTGCTTTTTTGATTTATGTTAAACCGTTTTCTTTCGACAAATCTCATCAGCTTTCTAATCCAGTCCGTTTATCTTTGTTTGAACATCAGGACCAACCTCTTACTGGTAATCGTTGGCTAAAGATAGAATTCAAGGTCACCCGATATGAGTCAAAGGGTTATGCAAAACATGGCGGCCAACTATGTCCAAGGGACGCCAGAGGGTTACTACGATGCCAAGTCACCTGCAACAGCGCCACCACTTGACCATCTAGATGTGCCACCGGGCTACGAGGAGGCAAGCTGGACGCCAGTGCCCTTGGCACCGCCCGCTTATGTCCCAAGTGGCGACTTCCAGACCAATCTGCCTGATCGCGGCATGTCCGGATCAAATCAAATCACTGAGGAGGAAGTTCGAGTTGCACTGGCAGATTTTGCGGCCGAAAATTGTTGCTATGGTGGTCAACCTGTGGAACAGATGGTCATCAGGGACATTTCCATGAACAGTTCTTTCCACGTGAGTTGCGTGTTTCCGTTGTGTTCGAAACTAATGATTTACTGCTCAGTACAAATTAGAGACATTCTGTGAACGAAGAGAGACTGCCTGGGTGGTCGAGCCCTACAATGGTCAGCTAATTGACGGTCCACAGAATGGACCAAGTCCTGGGCCTTGGCAAGTGATAGCCACACCGGAAGTCACTTTCGACCAAAGTACACGCAAATACGAAGTACCTCACTCTGCAAATGTTCGCCTCTGTCACACCTGTACCGGAAATTGCAGAGTTCGCTGCAAAATGTGCGCCGGCATGGGTGGCTCCAACTGCTCCTGGTGTTCCGGTTCCGGCCACATATATTCGGAGGCATTGAAGCGAAACGAGCGTTGCATCCACTGCACCGGAACTGGGCGGCAGCGTTGTTACACATGTCACGGCTTGGGCCAAGTCACGTGCACTGTCTGTGCAGGCAGTGGTCAGCTCAAGTGTTACCTGGAACTTACTGTTAGTTGGGTCAACCATGAAGATGACTTTGTCTCTGACCAGACTGGCATGTCCGAGTCCCTCATCAAGCAAGTCACTGGACACGTGGGCGTCGACGAGAGGGCGCCACGGGTCTTTGCTCTGACGAACTTTCCTGACCGCCGAATTCTGGACGCCTCACGAGGTCTGATCACGAAGCACGCAACATCCTATCCAATGGAACGAATTCTAGAACAAAAGCACAATGTCCGCCTAGTTCCGGTTGCCTTGGTAACCTACGAACTTTCGCATCGAAGCGGTACCTTTCATGTGTACGGCTTGGAACGGAAAGTATACTTTCCCGACTATCCCGCCAAATGTTGCTGTGGCTATTGCAGCATTCTGTGAAGGATCCCCGAATGAGGTTAATTGGTTGCTAATTAGTGTGACATATCAGATCAAGTTTCCCGCACTTGTTTGTTTCCTTGCTTTTTATTCCTGATGACTCAGTGCGAGAAGCAATTTGTTAAAAATGACGCCATTAAAGTAATCATCATCAAAAGGACACTCTGGGCGGCCATGTTGGAACCACTGCCAACCTTGATTTCGAACTCTGACCCAAAGTTGAACCTCAGAACAAGTCCGCCGAACTTGTGCTTTTGAATGCAACAAAGATACCTTTCCTGCGGCCTCAGTTCACCTCGGCACTGACCCTGACCGGAAGTGGTTTTGTTTATCCGGTAGCACAGGAAGTTGGGATCTTCGACAATGTCCAGCTCCAGCTTGTAGTCTCGGTACACCTCTTCAGCCCTGTCGGCGAACTTCATAGTCGGTCCCTCGCGGCATTCGTAGTACACTTCCCTCGTACTTCTCAGCAGCAATATTGCGCTATGAGATCTCTTGCAGTGATTGTACGCCTTCAGGTACGACTTGGCGGTTAATTTCTGTCACAAATGTAATTGAATCAAGCAATTGCTGTCACAGTTTGTCACCAACTCACCTCCATCTTGTTTGGATACGAACTGATCGAGCCCACCAGCAAAAAACAAATGATCATCATCATCTCCGGCGCCATTTTGAAGAAATGAGCATGCATTAGGAATCACTCCGAGATACTGATTGAATTCGCTCCGATTGAATTTGGTTAATAAAACAAACAGGAAAGTGTAATAAGATAGTTTGACTACCTTCACAAAGGCGCAAAGTTTTCGCTACTTCCTGTTCCCGCTAGATGGCGCGCTTTGATGGCAAACTATCCCCGGTCGTGAGCTGCTCGTGACAATCCGTTGATTATGCGCTTATTAATTATGTCTGTATTAATGCTTCTCACTAAGCATAATTAACTAATCAAAGTTGATGTACAAATTCGCTAGCACTTTCCAACTTGCAATTAGTCACTCTTCTCACGTCTCTCGCACCTCTCCCTCTGCCCTCTCTTGCCTCTCATTCCATTTCTACAAGACATGTCAGGTCAAGTATCAGCCAGTGTAGCGAGTATTTCGAAAAGTTCGGACAGTCCAACCTTCGAGAAGAAAGGGCGACTGAATGACATTGAAAAGGAAAGTTTGAACAGTTCAAGTGAACGTGGCTATTGGTCAAATAGAACGGAATTCGTCTTGTCCTGCATTGGAACAGCTGTTGGACTGGGAAACATATGGAGGTTCCCGTATCTGACGTACAAAAATGGCGGAGGTGAGATTACTGTTTCAAGCTACTGATGAACTAATGGACGACCCCTGGAACTAGGGGCCTTTGTGGTGGCCTACATCATCATGATGGTCCTAGTGGGCCTTCCGCTTCTAATTGTCGAAATGAGCATTGGCCAGTTCTCGGCCCTGGGGCCCGGTCACGTGTACGGCGCCATTGCGCCCATTTTCAAGGGGCTGGGCTACGCCATCATAGTGGGCGCCGTCATTGTCAACTCATATTACATCGTCGTCATGTCATGGTCTTTGTTCTACATTTACGAATCATTTGCGGGACAAAAATGGAAGCGATGCGACAACCATTTCAATACATACAGTGAGCAATTTGCTGATCAGGACTAATTAGAATCGAATATTTGTTTAACAGAATGCAAACCACTGTCCGAATCAGCTGAAGGGAACTTCGTGTCACGTGACCACAAGTCGCCGGCCGAAGAGTTCTTCAACAATCACATCCTGATGAAGTCCAGTTCAATGGACGACTTGAGTGTCCTGAGCACACCCCTGGTAGTGTGCCTCTTCCTGTCATGGGTCATAGTGGCGGCAGCACTGGTCAAGGGCATCAAGTCGTCGGGCAAAGTGGTCTACTTCACGGCCACCTTTCCGTACCTAGTTTTGGCCATTTTGTTCATTCGAGCCTGCTTCCTAGATGGCGCTTGGCAAGGTGACCACTTCAAATCGCCAAGTTTCGAGTTTAATCACGTTCTGTGAACTGTTCTAGGCATGAAGTTCTTTCTGGTGCCCGACTGGGAACAGATAACCTCACCTGAGCATATGGCGAGACGCTGCAATACAGGTGTTCTACAGCTTGAGTCTAGTCAGCGGCGGAATGCTAACATATTCATCGTACAACAAGTTCAACGAACCTATCGTGAGTTCAACAGTCTAGTTAATTGAAAACTTAAGCTAATTAATCAACTGAATTAATGCAGATACTGCATGCACTGTCTATAGGAGCTGTTGACCTGCTTACGTCGCTGTTGGCAGGGGTCGTCGTGTTCGCCATGTTGGGCTTCATGGGACACTCTCTGAACAAGCCCATCGATGACGTCATTTCCGGCGGATTTGGTAAATATTTCAGCGCCATCTTTAGAACACTTACCTGAGGGTCGTTTCAGGGCTCATTTTCATTGCCATTCCGGAAGGCTTGTCACAGATGCCAGGGTCGATATTATGGAATTTACTATACTTTTTCATGTTATTCCTGTTGGGCATCGGTACCTTGTTCTCTACTACCGAAGCCCTGATGACTTTCATATTTGACACGATGGTCAGTTGAATTAATATGACTTGACGTAAAATTGATAATTATATATCCCAGAGATCATATGGTCTCACTGTGCTGAAGCCACCGATGGTCATAGCTGTCTGTGTTTGCATGTTTTTCCTTGGGATGCCATTTTGCACGCCATCTGGTGTCTACTTTCTCGAACTGCTTGACCACTACATTGGGTTCCCTTTTCTCATCTTCGGCATCATGGAGTCCACTTTGATTGCATACGTATATGGCGTGAGAAATTTTCTCAGAGATGTCACCCTGATGACCAATTGGCGGCCATCTTTCTGGACCCGATCCCAGCTGATGGTCAGGCTGTCGACGTCAACGCCACTGTTTCTGGGAATCTTGGTGGTCAAGGAGATGATTGATCTGGTCAGCCCGGACATACCACTGAAATCGGGTGACTTGGTCTATTCGGCATTGTCAAAGTCACTTGGGTGGTTGGTTTCACTGATCCCTGTCATGGTCATGACAGTCATGGCTCCCTTTTACATCGTCAGTGGTCATAGGGACAGTACTGTAAGTGCACGACTCAAATTAGGATTCACACCAACTGCGCTATATTACAAAAATGCAAAGAAACACGTAGTGATGGAGGAAACAAGTCGATAGCGCAACTTTATTACTAACAATCGACTATCGATGTCGACCTCGCGATGGTAATCGACTATCGACTTCATAGCGATTGAATAAAAACCGATTCGGTGTATCTCTGTCCACTCCTTTCACAAGGCCTTCTTGGGTGATATTAAGTAAAAGGGACTTCAGCTGTTGTGGGGTCAAGCTGGGGTCAACGGACAACAACAGTGCCGCCACTCCGGTCACGTGGGCAGCGGCGAAGCTTGACCCATAGCCATTGTAGGTGCGATTGTGCAACTCGTTGCCAATGTAAGCAGCCCTAATTTCGGCCCCAGGGGCAAAGAGGTCAACACAGGGGCCAAAGTTTGACCCGATGACCTTGTTGTTGCGGTCAGTGGCACCGACAACTATGGCCGACCTGGAGCTGGACGGACTGTAGAGACAGGCATCCTCGTTGGCGTCACCAGAGGGCACTATGACAGGCACTCCCAGGGCCACTGCTTTGTCAACAGCTGATCGCAGCTCATGGGCATCCAGTCTTGTAAAGCCAATATAGATGACCGCCTTGTGGTCGTAGCTGTCCACTTCCTCCATTACGTGCTCAATGGCCGATATCACGTCCCTGGTTGGCCAATAATCGCTCATGACATAGTTGCGAAAAGTTTGCCACACACTACTCACCCAACGAGCGGGCGGCCATTTTTGTTGACCACCTTCATACTGATCAAGCGGGCCTTCTTGGCGACGCCATACCTGAGGCCGGCCATTACACTGGACACAGCTGTCCCATGACCATTCAGGTCACCCTTGGCTTCCCGCAGCACAAAGTTGCGGCCCACCGAGGCCCGGTTCAGTTGGAACTCGTCGTGGTCAACCTGGATCCCACTGTCGAGTACGTAGATTGCAATACCGTCCCCGGCCCGTTCGTCATATAGATAGAAGCGATGACCATGGTCAAGATTCGATATCCGTTCCAAGTTCCAGGGGGCGTGTCTTTGGATCAGTAATCTATGGTCAGAGCGATTCACTATATAACTCAACATCAAAAGTATGTTCATGTACATCTTGAACAATTTTTACCATGTTTCTAGAAGTAAAAAAATTACATGATGCTCACTCTAATATAACAAACTGAAATGTAGGTCATTGTTTTTGCTCATGTTTGAACAGCCATTCATTTTGTTTACCAATGGTCATTAATTTAGTCATTTTAATCGGTTGAATAATTTAGTGTCATCAAGATTGCTTAACATGTTGACGCAATTTCGGTCAGACCAGTGGCGCCACCTTTGACTAAGTTTACCATCTACTCTTCCAAGACGCAAGGTGACTCGTCGGTGATTTCACTAGTTTCAAGACTAGCCAAGCCAATGATGTCCGTTTTGGAACTGGTTTTAAACTGGAACCTAAAGTACTTCATGCCATATGACCGGATCTCGGCGGCCACACTCTTCCACACATAATGGCGGCCGAACGTGACCTCAGTTGACCAGACCTTCTCCTCGGAGCCGGCCATGATGTCCATCATGTTCAGCGTCAGGCTCACCGGTTGCAAGTTGTTGGTCATGTACCGGAACCGGATGCACATGGGAAAGCCCAGTTTGGCCATTGGTGAGACCATGGTCCCGGTTATGCCCATGGCTCGGCTAAACATTACATAGGAAAAGTCGGTGCCGATCATGAACCGGAAGCTGTCCTTGTCGTCCACTTCAAGTTCACAGAATGATTTATCGTCGAAGTTACATGACCATGAATCGGAAAGTTGCGAACAGTTCACAGCCGTGAAAACTATGGTTAGCAGCAAAATTAGAACTTTCATGTTGAAATCAACTTTATAAATCCGCAGTCAATTAGTTACTGACTATTGCAATTATGTTTGCCACCCTGCGTAATAGCATTGTTCTAAGATGTGAAAACACTGATTAAAGGTGACGTAAAATAAGCGAAGATAAATTCAGATAAACATTGACTGAATTAATCGCTCCGTTTGAAATGGCTCTCAGTTTGAAAAAAGCGCTAATAAATCTTGCGAGTCCTGATAGGCTGAGAGACATTCGGAGATTCGGGCAGCATTCGGAACTCCGGTCTACCGAGTTTCATAGGGAAAGTTTCCTACGAGAGCTGTGCGAGAGCTAGAGGGAGAGAGTGAGTGAGAGCGAGAGAGGGAGAAAGCTGAAGGGAGAGAGCACACAAAGCGTCCACCATTTTTACAGGGGAGTCAGGCAGGCACACTCTCTTCGGCACAAGGAATAATTTTCTGGTGAAATTCACCTATGTCATAATTAATTCTTTCTGTCTAGCAACGTGACGAACAAAGGTAACAATTTGGCAGCCATCACAGTGTTCGGTGTCACGTGAGTAATTAATTTCTTGTTTCTAATTGTCAATTGAACGGCAAGCCGATGCAGTCCATTGAACTGTCAGAGAGAAGACCTCACCCGCCCGCTGGTTGTTGTGGAAAAGTAGACGAGGCCGAGAGAGGGAGAGATTGAGAGGCGAGAGGCAATTCCTCTTTTTTCTCTCTTTGCCCGCCGGTCGGGTTAGATTGTTTTGCTCTAGCTCTCTTAGAAACATGCAGTCGGTCTCTTAGAACATGTTCAAGTTGACATGATGCCTTTCTCGTTTCAGTGTCATCGGCCATGTTGCGTGTCAGTGACTTGGTGTCATCAACGAGCACTGGTCACCATGGGCGTCACATGGAACTGAGAAATGATGCCGAAGCTGATGATACGTACAGTGATGATGTGCTTGGCGACGAGATTGACTCTACCACCGAACCAGTGGCCGGCCCCAGTGACCGTTATGGTCACATGGCGCCACCGCCGACACCGGGAGCCATGGTTGTGTCGTCTACCACCAGTGTCCCGTCGGTTCTGTCCCAGCACGACGAAGGTGACGACAACAGCATCTATATTGACAGGGAAGGCATCGACTCTACGACCGAAGCGTCGGGTCATCATCATGTTGCATTTCAGACCACTCGCTCTGACATGAGCTACCACCAAGCTGACCATTTGATAGAACCGTACTACGACAACTCTACCAACCATCTTTCAAATATGCAATCTGTGCATCAGCCGCTGCAATTGTATCTTCCTCATCATCAGCCATCTGAAGCATATCAGTCTTACGTGTCACACGTCCCTCATCATAGCCACCAACTGTTCTCGCACAATGTCGACCTGTCTTCCGGTCACCGGAGCATCAGTGACCTCCAGGACCAGTATCCGTACGCTCAGCTCAGGCCGGAAGACATTGAAATTCAGGCATCAGCTGTCTCTGGTC
This sequence comes from Halotydeus destructor, assembly GCA_022750525.1. Lineage (NCBI taxonomy): Eukaryota > Metazoa > Arthropoda > Arachnida > Trombidiformes > Penthaleidae > Halotydeus > Halotydeus destructor. Next base: position 116,405 of record JAIUWE010000106.1, on the reverse strand, counting down.
ACAGGGTTCACGAGGATGGCCTACGAAGGTCAGCCCTTGACCGCCATTCAGTGCAAGACATGGTGGACAGTGAGCTGTCATCAGGCTGACAGTCGTCTCTCTCGCAGCGTTCTTCCCGACTCTTACATGTACGACATGAATGCCAGTCACTCGCAAGCCATCCTTGATCCGCTGAAAATCTACTCGCCCAACTCGTTGACCAAGAAGCTGAGCCGAGCATTTGACTCCTACCTTCAGCCCACAGTTCCCACTCAACACTATCCAAGTCACAGTCACCAGCAATTAAGTCAAAATGATCTCAGCCATCAGGAACACCAAGTGGACTTCTCTCAGTTACAGAGTCACTATAATCAGTCTGTGCAACAGCAAATCCATCATCCGGTCCACGACTTTCAGAACATTCAACAACTGGCCGGCCAGGATCCAGTTGCCTCGCATCCGGTGGATGTTGGTCAAGAGGAATCTATGGCCGAAGACGAGCTGCTAGTGGCCAGCGACGATGAGTCGGAAATAGTGATCAGCGACGTACCAGTTGAATCGCGAGCTCGGGCTTCCCTACCTGCTTCTTACCTTTATATCGAACAAGTCCATCGGCATCATGAAGATGACCTTCAACTATTCGGCGTCTTCGCCAAAAAGTCAATTCCACAACGAACTCAATTTGGTCCAGTTGAAGGAGTAATCGCTTCCGGTCCCAAGTCATCAGAGTGTCCGCAATCCAATCTGATTGTTCTAATTTCGGACACCATGATCCTCGACCAGAGCGACGAGAACAAGTCAAACTGGATGAGGTTTGTTCGAACTGCTTCCGACTTCTCAGAACAAAATCTAGAGCTTATTGCTAAAGAACAAACCGAAACCAATCCCGAAAATGCCAATGAGTTGATCACAAAGACAAAATATTATTTCATCACCACTAAGCACATCACATCGAAAGAAGAACTGCGAGTCTGGTATTCGCGAGACTATGCAGCTAAATTTAATCTGAAAAATTTGGACCAATTGGACGTCATATCAATTGATGCCTTCGACAGCCAGGAGGCGATTGTCACCGATCCACTTCCATGTGAACCGACCATTGATCAGCTGGAAGCAACCGCTGGTGATTTGGTGGTGGCTAGCAGTGACCAGTCGGCGGCCGCCGGGGGTCACAAGATCAGAAACAAGATGGCGAAGCAACAGCAGCAAGTTGTCCAGAAAGAGCCGACGCCGCCCTGCAGTCCGGAAGTGGAAGAAGAGGAGGAAGTGGCGGAAGCAATCAAGTCTGCCGAAGTGAGCACTGAGACCAATGTCACTCAGGCCACCTCTGCCCCTTCTTTGGCCCAGTACAAGTGTGACACTTGTGGCAAGAGTTTCCCCAGATTCTATTCTCTGAGACGCCATCAAGTGATGCACTCTGGCGAGAAGAAGTACAAGTGTCCTGTTTGTCACATGTCGTTCAGTCATGTCTACAATCGCAACCGTCATGTGAAGCGCCACTACAAGATGGCCGTCAATCGGAAGGCGGCCAACCAGCAGAAACGGTCCAGTAACGACGAAGATGCCGGAAAAGAGAATGAAGGTAATCAACAGGTGACTGAGCCAGAGCCGAAGGAAGCGGAAGCCGTTGTCAAGAAGGTGGTGAAGCCTTTTCGGTGCACCCAGTGCTACAAGACGTTCACCAATGAGGAGAGACTGGCCAAGCACGCCATCGTGCACACCAGCGATGACAAGGGTAAACCGTTGGCTTGTCCGTTCTGTGAGAAGAGGTTTCTCAACAATTCGGCACTTTCGTGTCACTTGAAAATCCACAGGTGAGCTTGTGTTCTTTTACTTCCTAACTGTTTACTAAATCCAGTTGTGCTTTTTCTAGTACGCCGAAAGACCAGCCTCGACGTTATGACTGTGTTCTCTGCAAGGAGACATTCGAGTGCACTCAAACTCGAAAGGAACACATCGTCACCCACTGTGACCCGGTCACAGGCCAGTATCCTTGTCCCAACTGTTCTAAGGTAAGTCTGAAAGATTAAAGTTCTGAAACCAATCTAATTCGCGTGACATTCTAGAAATTCGACGAGTTTTCTGCCGTAAGGAAACACGTGCGGGCATTCCATTCGGACAAGCAGTATCCGTGCTCTCAGTGTGAAAAGGTGTTCCCAAGGCCAGACAAGCTCAAGCTGCACATGTTGCGTCATAGTGACCACAGGGAATTTTTGTGCCAGAGCTGTGGCAAGCAGTTCAAGCGAAAGGACAAGCTGAAGGAACACATGCAGCGCATGCATGCCCCTGACCGGGAGGCCAAGTTGCTGGCCAAGCAGGCTGCCAAGCACGCCCAGGCCCAGAATAGCAGCTCGAAAAAGTTCATTCCCAAAGTGTCACCGACGGATTATCATCGCTTCATCTACAAGTGTCACAGCTGTCTACTTGGTTTCAAGAGAAGAGGGATGCTGGTCAACCATCTTGCTAAACGGCATCCCGAGACACCGCCCGAGAGTGTCCCCGAGCTCAATTTGCCGATTTTGAAGACGACCAGAGATTACTACTGTCAGTACTGTGACAAGATATATAAATCCAGTTCAAAGCGAAAGGCTCACATACTTAAGAATCATCCCGGCAAGTCGCTACCTCTGTCCAACCGTCACAAGGGCGGCCTGCCCTTGGTGCCCGGTGTCCCGAACCCGACCTATTCGGCCACGGTTGGCTCGGTGACCACTCACCCTCACTACTGTGACTGGTGTCACAAGCAGTATGCTTCGAAGGCTAAATTGCTCCAGCACCAGCGGAAAAAGCACACCGAGCAAGCAGTTAACTGTAACCACAGTCGCCACAAGCTCAACGGTCACTGTGACAATTTGGTGTCCAATGACGATGAAGTCCAGGAGGACGAAGACCACAATGATACGAGCTTAATGAATGTCCACTATGAGCACGAGGTTGCCTCTGATCTCACTGACCATCGTGTCGACCATTCTGGACATTCGACAAACTCCAATTCGTGTTCTGCCAGCGGCCACACTGATTCTCTAGTCTCTGATTCATCGGCCTCCGTCGCCGGTCACCCTAGTGACCCTTTGACCGGCCAGCCCACTGGTGACGACAGTGGCCCACTTGATTCGGTGAACAGTAGCCAGCTGACAACAAACAATTTGATTACCATTTTGGGTAATATAGGAAATTTGAATAGTATAATTGGCAATGGCGACTCTGCGGCCACGGCTGACCTGCAGGAACTGCTTCAAGCCAACCCCTCGGTCGCCAATGACCTGTTGACCCAAGCAATGACCGAACTGACCCAAGGAAAGGCGGAAAATATTCTCATACCTTCGCAGGAGCCTCTGTGGAATTAGTCAATTGCGACTAACTCACCACCGGGACTCGCTAAACAAATTGAGCCATGTTCTTCAAATCATGAATGCATATCATGTCGTATTTTACTATAATGCAACAAAAAAGTATATATATATTTATATTCGAGAATATCAGGTAATTAAACAATTGAAATTGAAAGTGAAACTTGCCGCCCGTTATGAGCATGCGCGACAAAGAATTTTCAACTCTGGGCCCGAAAGTGCACTCGACACCTAACTAGAACTCTAAAACGCTGGTTTTAGACAAAACCAAGAATTGATGCGATGGAATGATTGATATGTTTATCATGAATTAAGTTAGTTTAGATCACTAGCTACCTTGATCTGTCAGCAATTATCATAAATCCAATAAGACAATACGGTCACAGACTTCAGAACTTAAGCAGCCATAAATTGCACTTCGCTGAATCAGAACGAAAGTACTCTAGAACGTACTGTAAATTTAAGATCATACTTCAAGGGATCATTTCTAAAGTATGATTGGTTAGCTTCTTGTTTAACAAGTTGCTCTTCCAAATCACGATGATGATATGCGAGATTTCTTCCTTAGCGCGAAGCGAAGTTATGGGCTCCGGTCCTAAACTTATTGATGAACGTTCTTGATTGCAGTAAAATGCTCTCGAGAGGGAAGGAATCTGGTCTGAGTGATCAACACAATTAAAGCCAAAAATAGGAGCACAAATCACAACTGAATCAATTCATCTTCCGACGCTTCGCTGTCTGAGTTGAGTGAATCTACATTGGCCGCCATTGTCGTCTATGTCATTATTAATACCGAATCTACGAATGGGAACGTAAATCCAGTTCAACATGTTTGATATTTGTATCTGATTTACTTACACTCTCAAATCCATTTCGAATGACTGCACTGTGTATAGTGCGAGTAGAAGGAGTAATGCTGCGACTATTGCACTAACTGTAGTTATGAACTGGATTAGAGCATGCATTGTAGATTGCGTCTTGTAGTAACACTGTCGACAGAACCAGATGCTAGTGAGCTAAGGAAAAAGTGGACACCAATGTGTTGACCATTTCAAGGTCGTCAAGTTATGCAATAATATTTCCCATCGGTGAGCGGTTTTTGTCGAAGTGTTAACATGCAAGCTTCACGCCATCTAGCGAGTTTTAACAGCTGACATGTGCTGAGCTTGTGCAACATTTCGTAAGGAAATCTGCTAGTAGAATGATTCTTGTTTTACGATTAATGCGATTTATAGTATGCCGATTGCCAACACAGTTCTGGCAAAATCGAAACGACTACTGAATTTAGATCTATTTGGCTGATATCAGGGAACTTTGCTTCATGACAAGAGGTGGAATTAAAGTTGACCAACTGCTTTGATTAGCAAAGTTGCCTGAAGTAATTAAAACAGTTCGAAATCTATAAACCGAGCTGAAATATACTTGCAAGATATTCAAGCACCTGAGTGTACTTGGGAAAAGTTTCTCAGACATAGATGCTGCTACTTTTTTGGCAACAATCGCCACCAGAAGGTAGCACAGAGCAGTCTCCTTTGCAGAGACGCAAGATTGCTCCCCCTGGCGGCCATCCGCTCAGCCTTCGATTCGCATCGTGTGTGCAAAATTATTCTGCACCATGTAAGTAAATATGAACTAAGTATGGCCAAACCAGATTGTATCTAATCAACACTCTTACATTTTGATTTAGGTCTCACAAGAACAATTGCATGATACCTGATTGCTTTTGCACCTATCAATCATGTAAATTGGTCGAGGCGACAAAGAGCGTCAAAGAGGACTGGCGGTCAAAATTAAGGGCCAAATATCCTCGCCACGAGTTTGAACAGAATGGACTCCGAGTGTGCAGTTGTCACTTTGCCACACCGGAAGTGATGAAAGACAAAACACTTGACTTGAACACGAAAGAGGAAGAGAATCGCTTGAATCGTTTTCAGTTGAAGGTGTATGAAACTCGAATATCACAGCTGACTAAAGAACTTGACTCTGTGAATCAGCTATTGCGTCACTACTTCAACGAGGACCAGCTGAAGAAGATGAAAGGACAACTGAAGCCGTCACACTCGACTCATTGGTCAGTTGAAACGCTGACTAAAGCGGTCGATGTTTACAACATGGTTACAAGCGACATCATTTACGAGAAATTTGCTAAGTACTTGTTTCTACCGAGTGCTAGAACCATTAGGAGACACTTAGCGGATATAAGAGATGGCCCAGCACCTCTAAGCGAATCCATTTCCGGTGACGATGAGCAAAGTGACGCGAAACGCCTTAGGATTGACTATGAATGCCTGGGATTCCCACCTTCTCCAGATGAATACCTGAATCGTTTTCTTAGTCGTGAAGCTGTTTGCGGCGACGAAAATTCGAATAATGCCCAGAGTACACCCAGTACTGGCTACACGCGAGAAGCAAGCTGCTCAACACCTGTCGTAGAAGTTGCACAACAGCTGACTGAGAATAAGATAAGTTCTAGCTCTGGTCGAGAACAAGCTACTCCACGTAAAACCGCAGTCAGCAAAAAGATGGCTTCAAATCCAACTGTTACAAAGGTGTTGGTTAAAAGTACAGATATTGGTAACCTTTCAGCTCAAGGATCGATTCCGACGCCTTTCATACCTACCGCACTTGACAGATTCGGATGGCAAGTGAATAAGAAACTGCGAATTGTTTACGGATCTGAGACGGTCCAAGTTCTACTTGTTCCCTTCGATCTCGTGAGACATTCTAATTTTCCTCCCTGGCCGAAGAATGGTGATATGCCAGAAAAGCCGAAAGATCCAGCCACTCCAAGCACGACAAGTCAACAGTGCACTAGATCAACCGAACAGCATTCGGGACGAGTGCAGTATGCAATTCTTCGCAGTGAACAGACATCCGACGAAAGCGGTCAAGGTCACTCACTGGCGGGTCCGTCCTTGCGTCCAATGTCGGCCGCTAGATCATATTCTAGTCCACATAGTGTAACTTCGGTGGCCATTCGTAACCATTTGAACACTTCATGTCAGACTTACCAAGCCTATCAAATAGAATCGCCAAAGTCGAAAAAATTCGCCATGTACATATACCTTGTCACTGCTAAGGACAAGGAAGTGTCCGATAGAAGTCCGACTTCATCACTTCCGGTTGCATCTGCGAACAGCCAAGCTCAAGTGGCTGAGAGTTCGACCACCGTAACAGAGGAGCGTACGGCTGAGATGGCCCCAGAATCAGAAGCTGCTGGTTTGATTGATTCAATCAGAACTAAAACTGCTTAAATCTATTTAGGTAGAACTAATTCACCCTTTAATATTTGACTATGTGTATATATTTTCTCTGGCTTGCAACAAGTGGTATTGTTATGTCTAGAATAAATATTTTGTATGAAAGACGATAAATCAGTGGGCAGCACATCACTGAGAAAGTATGAAGTTGGTGAGTTCTTCCAAGCGGCGTCAGGATAATTCGAAAGTTACGGCCACTCTGTAGGGGTTTTTATTCGGCAAAATGAATGCACAAAAGGCCACTAGATGTCGTTCTTGTAACTCCGTGCTAGAGCCTAGTGGGAAGAGCGCCACCTAACAGTGAATAGATCAGCTGACATGTACTTCGTGTGTCCAACTGTTAACCTAATTTGCAAAGAACTATAAGAATTCATCTGACTACTGGTGGTGATGTCGTTAACCAAGTAGGTATTTCATCATGAACAAAAGCATCCATTCTAATATGAAACTTTCTCTGGCTTGTTAGGTCCACTGCGCAAGTTAATTGCATGTTGCCTGATTGTTTCTGCAAAAGCAAATCATGCAGTCTCATCAACTCCTATGGACCTTCTACTGAAGAATGGCGGCAGCAATTAAGACAGAGATATCCGAAGTATGAGTTCAAACAGAAGCGTTTAGCTTTGTGCAGTTGTCACTTTGCTACTGAAGACTTGAAGCGAAGTCGCAAACTAGTGTTGAACGACGTTGAGGAACAACTGAAACAAGTACGCATTCAAACCAGATACTATGAAACTCAAGTTAAACTACTCACGGAAGAACTTGCGTCCGTTAACCAGTTGTTACGTCGCTATTTTAATGATGATCAAATACTGAAGATGAAAGATCCGAACAAAATGGTTTGCTGGTCGGCGGAGACCTTGACCAAGGGTGTCGAAATTCTAACCATAGTGAAGCGCAACCCAATCTACGAGCAGCTAGTCAAGTATCTAGTCTTACCGAGCGTGAGAAGTGTGTCAAAATTTCTGGCTGAAATCAGAGATTTGCCAACACTGGACGCCGAGGAAACTTCGGACAATGAGAACGAAAGGCCGACGAAGCGATTGAAACCTGATGACGACTCTTGTAGTTTGGGTGCTTCTCATTCCGAGTCTCAGCCGTCCCCGATGACTTCATTCATTACAGATTTCGTTGACCAAGAGTCGACCAGCGGTATCCCGGCAACGCAATACATGGGCCAGAGAACGGTTAGTCCACTTGTTCGACCTGAAGGAAATCCGTCACTGCAGACATCAAAGGCAGCGCCAAGAAAATCAACGGGCATACCGGTAACTAAAGCTGTGCAATCTGGAACAAGTGGCTTGACAAGAGAAAGTACAAACGAGCCGCAAAAGCCGATCATCACGATACCCAGGGTACAAATAGCTCCGCGAGTGCACATATTCAAAAAAGATTCGACCAACTCGACATCAGGCGCAGTTGCCAAGCTAGAGAACAAAGCCAATCCAATTGTGAAAATCTCTACTTCAGCCATTTTGTCGTCTAGCGCGAACCGAACAATGCAAAGGATTCTGGTCAAGAGCACAGCCTTACCGGAGGCTGGTCAGGCAGAGGGGCCATCTTGTCAGATACCCAACTCGTTCATCACAGCTGCACTCAAGCGATCTCACTGGGAAGTGAACAAGACACTTCGAATACTTTACGGGACCGAAACTGTTCAAGTGCTGCTGGTTCCTTACGACCGGCTGTTGCACTCCACTTTGCCCCAGTGGCGTAAGAAGAGACCAAAAACACAAAGTGTCGATCAGGCTGTGGTTAAACCCAGTTCACAAATTACTGAAGCAGCAGGACACGTGATTCATTCGTTTCCGGCCTCGGGGAGCCAAGGTGTTAATCGCATTCAAGGCACTCGTTCTTCGGCTCTAGTGTCTAGTGAGTCAGGTCAGGTAACCGGTTCACTAGCGAGCTCAACTTCGCACAAAATTCTGGACACGTCGAGTGCTTCATCGCGAACATGCAAAGCATATCAAGTGAACGCATCTAAATCACGAAAGTTGGCCATGTACGTTTACAGCTTGACTAAGTCGTCAGAAAACAGCTCGTCTCTTGCTAGTAACTCGCAAACTGGTCCAAGTTTCCGGAAAGAGGTTAATCACAGATCATATTCTCGGAAACAAACGATACAAGTGTCTCCGGAAGTTAAAGATTCGCCAACTTCGAAGCAAGAATCCGTACGCTCGCCAGATCCTGAAAGCGTCAATCTGTACGACAGCTCGAATGACCAATCTGACTCGAACTGTTCGGCATCGACTTTTCGAAATGTTCAGACCCCGCCTCTCGACTTGTTGCCGGTCAGGACAAGTCCGCCAACTTCTCCAGACAGATACATAGATCTTTGAATCTGTTCTGAATAAGAAATCCAATTTCGTTATTAATTTAAGACAATCGACGCCACAGACATATACCATTCTAAATTGTTTAGCTCTGGGCTTTCCGACATTTGTTCTGATCGTATTCATGTCCTATTGTTTGCTTATACCGGAACTGTTAACTTTAAAAATGTTCATAAATGTATTTTGAGTGAAAAATGTTTCTCACTAGGTGGCGTTCGTAGTTACTTGGTCTGGTTTTGTGAAGATGTTTTTCCCAGACATCATAGTTGATACACACGTGCACGTGATTACATAGATGGTGTCACGTGACCTTCAGCCATCAGGATCAGCCATTCACATGTAACGCCAGAGGCAATTCCTAGCAAAAACAGGATAAAACAAAGGTAGTGAATGAGTTTCTTTTGAATACGTTTGAATGTAGTCTCCGCCCCTCTTGTTTTGTTCTTCGCGCTAATCGCTGTCGAATTACGGCTTGACATTTTCCTCGTTTTACTGCTTCAAGTCGAAAGATTAATCATCTTCTCGTGCTCATAATCAGTAGTTGCAGTTTGCATAATGATCTGGCCATTATTGTATTCATTTGGTTCACTATTAATTGCTTTGTTGCTCATCGTCTACTTGTTCTGCAAGCTTGACTGTGACATCACGTTATGGCTGTATGAAAAGTTTGGCAAGAGGGCCAGTCAACTGAATCAAAAGGTGGTCTGGATTGTCGGCGCTTCGAGTGGCATTGGCGAACATCTGGCTTACGAGTTGGCCACCGCTGGTTCTAAATTGGTTCTGTCAGGCACGCGGAGGGCACGGCTTGATCAAGTTAAACAGAGTTGCCTTCAACTTAATGGCAGACTGAAGGATCAAGACATTTTAGTGATTGATTTTGATGTCAAAGACTTTGACCGTCACGAGGAAAGGTTCAATCAAGTGATCGCTCACTTCGGACAGTTGGACATTCTTGTCAACAATGCCGGCAGAACTCAGAGAGCCAACTTCGAAGAGACTGACCTTGCCGTCGACAAGGACATGTTTGATACAAATGTATTCGGTTTGGTGAAACTAACCCGATTCGCCGTGAAGCACTGGTACAGCCACGACAAGAAGGGACAGATCGTTGTGACCTCGTCGACCGCTGGCAAAGTTGGCGTTCCATTTTCGTGCACCTACACGGCCACGAAGCACGCTTTGCACGGTTACTTTGAGGGACTGCGGACCGAAAGCCACCACCGAGGCATCAGGGTGACCATGATTTGTCCGGGACCCGTGTTCTCTGAGATTCTTGGCCGCTCTTACACTGACCAACTGGACAAGAAGTTTGACGGTGTTCATGACAAGTCATCAAAGAGACAGGACACTAAGCGCTGTGCCTACTTAATGGCCGTCTCGATTGTCAATCAACTTGACGAGAGCTGGATCGCCATTCAACCTGTTCTGACTTCGCATTACCTGTATCAGTACATGCCAAGTTTCGCTAGGTTCATCATCCCACGGCTCATGACCAAGGACAGAATCATGAAGATCAGAGATGGCTAAGAGAACTCTGCTGTTTTTTAAACCCAGCCGGATATCCAAATTGGCGCAATAAAATTAAACAGTAAAAGCAAAATAAAAGTAATTTTCGCTAGTTCAACTTTGCGACACCAGGTGTCGTTCTCTGCCTTTGATGCAAACATCTCGTGAAAGGTTAAGGTTGTGAATCTTCGAAATATTCTTAATGTTCTCAAATGTTTTCAAGTGAACGGAAGCCTGCTAAAGCTAAAATATCGACATTTGGTAAATTGTTTCGATTTGCTGTGGCAGCAGAACTATTGGCCTTTTTTGGCTGTGCTACTGTTTACTATCAAGTAAACGGCCGACCAGGTAATTTCGTCACTCATGGACTCTGTCATTGATTCAGTTTATTTGATTTGTAGACCAGCGTTACACCCTGCACAAGAATTATCCTTTTATCCTCGACTGTAAGTGTAGAATGAGTTTGCTTGATTCAGAACTAAATTATACTATTTGCAGGTTATTACAAGTTCATTCAGTTCCGTTCGGATTACGAACAAATTATAGAATCAGACAAAGCTTACTTCGAGAAGAAGGATTTCAGAGGCTAAATCCGGTGACTGGTTGAATCATGGGATCGGCAATGGGACTAAACTGGGCTTGTGCTATTGTCAGTGTCGGAGCCTTGGGCTATTTCATAGTTAACAGTAATTCGTTTTCTCCCGATTCGAATTCAAAAGAATATGAAACGGCACAGAGAAGGCAAACCCAAGTTAGCTTTCGTGATCCGAAGTTAATCGAAGACCATAAGCGTCACCTGGATGAACTGAATGCAAAGAAAAACCCGAAGTAGAAATTTTATTTTGAGTGATCATGAATCACTGATTAAAAGAGTAGCGCTCTAAGTGTCCAGTTTGAATGCTGAATCCAGTTTAGACAAGCGCCAATGTCGGCGAGCTGTAAGCCAGACATATCTTGCCAAGTTTTAATGAACTTGTTCCACAAACGGCAGCCATCTTGCTTGAAGTACTGGCACAGCACTTTGCCACGATGATAAGCATCGGGACAGCTGGGCTCGAAGACAAGGTCAAAGGCATTCGCTAGCTGGTACACTCGAGGAGGACCAATGTTGAAGAAGCACTGAAACGTTCAGAACATCACAATTTGCTATTGTTTTTAAGAACTTACCGAGGTTTCCATCCTGGAATACAGCGAACCAACTTGACTTGGGTCATTAGAACACACGTCATCAAATATCTGGTCGTAACAGAACATGCAAGATGGCCCCTGTTCTCCACAAGAACTCGACTGACCATCATTGCAACACTCTAGTATCTCTTGATTAGTCTCTTCGTTGGCCTCCAAGATGGCCGTCGGTTCGAGGCCGACACACTGACGAAACATGTACGGGTCAGCTGATACCAGCCAGTGACTCATAGAGGCATTGGTGGTGCCAAGGTTTCGTTGGTACAGAGTTGTGAAATGATTTACCGATTTGCACTTGGGTTTGTCAGTTGCCCATGACTTGCACATTCCTCTAGCTAGTTCATCCGGAGCAGTTGACGCTGGTTTAAAAATGGCTGCCAGTGAGGCCCACAGGTTGTCCCAGTCTTGGAAGGCATAGTATGCCTGAAGTTGGAAATTGAAATCGTGATTTTGTGGCTATTAATCCACTTACCGTCACGATTAAGCATTGTACAGTTCTAGACTGTTCTGCTAGACTCGATGAGCACATTCTGTCAAAAATGTGTTCTAAACAATGTGAACAGTCACATGAATCGCAACCAGAGCTGTTGATCTCATTGTTAAAACTGTTCTTAGAACACGAAAGAACCAAAATGGCCGTCAAGATGGAAGTCAAGATGAATCGTCTCATGTTCTCACTACGAACAGTGAACGCTGATTTAGCAACAGGTGGACAAGTCATCAACAATCTGCAAACTAATTACATAATGGCAAGCAATTTGACTAACAATAAGTGCGTAATACGTGTTCCGTGTTTACTGTAAACCTGAGTCCGGTCATTAGTCAAGATGACCTTATAGTTAAACCCTCAAGAGTATTGGCCATGGTTGGACAATTAGAGGTCAAGTAACGCGCTCGAAGGCTAACAACGCGATTGAAGTGAATATTAATCGCTAAGTGACTTTATTTCAATCATAGCTCGTAAGAGCAGAGCATCAAAGCTAAAACCACTAGCTGATTTACTTCTTGCCTCTCGACTGGGCGAAGCCGGTGGAGCCCCAAGGAGCACAGGCCCAGATGCCGCAGTCGCAGATCTCGGTGGTTCCACAGGGGTTGCAACAGAGTTCGGAGTCAGTGGCCACCGATCCTAGGGGAGGAAGTGACGGAGGTATTGGTTACCATCCCGAAAAGCGATCTAGGCCGCCTTACCTGAGTCGTAGCAGCAGAAGAGGCCGCATTCTCCGCTGATGTCAGCTGGTCCGGGTCGGCAGACAGCTCCGCCGCAGCAGTCGCAGTCCGAGGTGCAGGAAGAGTCCGCGTCTTCGGGGTGTCGGCACAGCGACATGGCTGAGGCAACTAGGCCGAGCACAACGAGGGCGGTGAGGGTGTTCATTGTTTGCTTGGGATAGTTAAATCTGATACTTCAACTGTGATAGATTCGCTCATTTTGTTTCTTTTATAGGATATACAGATCGGAGAACTTTACAATGGCAATTTCGCGAATTCCAGTTATGCCGGAAGGTGTTATAATAATGTCAGCCACCATTTGTCACCGAGTCATCCTTACTATCTCTTGTTCAAACAGAATTCTCATCATCTTATGAAACCATTTCCAAAACATATGTGCATGGCAACAAGCTTTTGTGGAACAGCCAATCAGCTGAGCACCGGTGGTCAGAGTGGAGTAAACAATCCAAAATCATTTTCAAAATACGAGTTTAGGACGAATTGAAAATCTAGTTGCGCAATAACTATTTGTATGAAGTGCATAAAAACCGCTGATTTCAGAATTGAGTCTCATTAGAAACTCCACAGAGGAACGATGAAAGCCTTTACTACTCTTGTCCTGCTAGCCCTAGTAGCCTCAGCCGTGTCGTTGTGCCGACACCCCGAAGACGCGGACTCTTCCTGCACCTCGGACTGCGACTGCTGCGGCGGAGCTGTCTGTCGCCCGGGACCAGCTGACATCAACGGCGAATGCGGTCTCTTCTGCTGCCACGACTCAGGTAAGGCGGCCAGGACTGCTTTTCGGGCTAGTAACTAATACCTCCATCACTTCCTCCCCTAGGATCGGTGGCCACTGACTCGGAGCTGTGCTGCAACCCCTGTGGAACCACCGAGATCTGCGACTGCGGCATCTGGGCCTGCGCTCCGTGGGGCAAGACGGGCTTCAGCAACGCCGGTGGCCGAAGCAAGGGTGCCAAGAACAAGAACACTAGACGCGTCAACAAGTCGGGCGTGGAGCCCAAGCACAACAAAGCCCACAACCCGGGAACTAGAGGCAGGAGGACTGACTCTCACAGTGAACATTGAAAGTTCTATGACGGATACCGAAATTATACTATAGTATAGTTGTAGTAGAACTCGCTTCGAACCATTTTGACATTGAGCTAATTATCAATCGATCAAGCTTGACGAGTAGATTCCAATAAACTAAACCTCTTATTTTGTCGTGTTGAAGCAAAAAAGTAAAATCTCTGCAAACTGTTCAAAGAACTATTGGGCGAGCCTTGAATATTAGGTCGACTTCAAGCATTGGTGGTCAAGTGCGCTCGGACGGCCATGGTAGAGCTTTAGCGCGTCAGGTGTGGTTAGGTTTTCAGGCCTGCAATCTGCTCTGAGTGGCGCGAAAGAAACTCACCCTTCGCGAACCAGCCTTGTCCTTCTTGGGGCTGTAATTAGACTACTAGCGATTGCTTGGACTCTACAAGGTCAGAGTAGAATGGAACAAGGTATGGAGTTCTCAATCAAGGTCGAGGAAAATTGTTCAGAGGTTTCTTGTCACGCTGGAATAGAAAAACAATCTATTTTCACGTGATCTGAACAAAAACAATTTCGGCTTCACCATTCAATGTTCTAGTTACAGTTCGACAGGATGAACGAACTGTCCGAAGGCAAGAGAAAAAGAAAAGTGAGTAAAACATTGAACAGATATCGCTTTTAATTGCTTTCGGCAGATACTAATTGTCAAGGTTCTGAATGTCGTGTACTGTCTTGGCTGTGGCCTCGGTTGCGCAATTCAAATGTACGCAATATCACATGTTTACTTCCTGTTCGAAACCGTGGTCAGATTAAACTTGACCATACCTGGGGACCTGGAGGCGCCGGACTTGTCCCTTTGTTTCCGCTACACGGACCTCTTCGACGTGGAGCTGTTCAACCGGCGAAACCCTTCGAGTGTGCCGTTGAGACAAGTGAGGTCTCGGGAGCTGCACAGAGCCATGGAAAGTCGGGTGACCATAAGGGATATATTTGACTATACGCCTGATACCGAGACCATCATCAAGACCTGTCTCATCAGGCTGCCTCAGAAATATGGCTACCGGGAACCGTTGGCCAAGACGTGCAATGACCAGTTTCGAGTGACCAACTTTTATGTTCAAGAGTACATTTGCTACAAGTTCGAATGGCTGACAGTTCGAAATAGGACATACCAGTACCGTAACGTGGCCTACAGTTTAGCCTATGCAGGGCTCTTCTATGAGCTGGACTTTGACCGTAAAATCTTCGCGAAGGCACTGCACGGCAAGGCCATCGTCCACACTGCGGGCACCTTCCCATTTTCGGCCATCTTGTTTGCCCCGAGCTTCAGTCGCAAGGTGAACATGTCCACCGGCAGGGCGAAGTACAACCGGTTCTACTTGAGCTACACCAAGGTCATCACCACCAGGCAACCGCCGCCATATTCGACCATGTGCAAGCACTATGACAAGTTGGGCCTATTTTCGGCCAACGGTTGTGCCAAGCAGTGTCTAGTTCCAGGCCACAGTGGCCCAGTTGGCCAAGTACCCGTTCAGTGTGCCCATCGGCCAGCCGGTCAACTATGGCCACATTGGTGACCTTGACCTGCAGAACGCCACTGTGGCCCAGACCCTTTGGAACATTGAGTCTGAATGTGCAAGACTATGCAGTGACCCTGACTGCGACGAAGACTATACGCTGACTCGCATATTCAAGTATCCTCAGCTCGAAGGCATGACCTTTCAGGTCAATGTACCTTTGGAGCCAATCTATCACATCATCTACGACAAGAGAATGGAGTTGACTGAGTACATGATATATGTGTTCAGTTTATTCGGCACATGGTTCGGTCTATCGGTGAACCTATTCAATCCCTTCCAAGATGGCCGATACAACATGGTCAAGTGTTGCCAGAGAAAACAAACAGCTCGAGGTCAACCCAGGCTTCGAAGGGTGTATTGCAATTATCAAGAACAGTTCAAAGGAAAGGCGAAACAGTGGCCTTCGACAGGCCAAACATTTCGAAATGTTCTATGCACTTACTGTTCGACTACTCAGGACAACCTGCGCAAGGACATGAAGAAAGAGTTCGACACACTGATCAGGCAGTTTGCTTTTGCGCCTGAGCGAAGTCTCAGTGACCATCACTAGCCATGTTTTCAATATGGAAAATTATTGACTCAGGAATTATAGCCTCAGGGAAAGACACGATCAATAAAAAGTATCTCATGCAAGTTACTTCTAGCATTTCTTTGAAGTTCTATTTACTTTCCTGTGTTAGCTGCTGACCGCCAACCAGGCCGCGCTACCCAAGGGTCAGCAAGGGAAAAGGCCGTTTGAGCTGCTGATGTCACCTGTTCTCCGGTGTCAGCAACAGCTCCGCCGCAGCAGTCTCAGTTCAAGGGTGAGCGCAGTGTCCGCAGGGTTCATGTTGACTTGGCACCGGAGCCGAAGCTATCAAGCCGAGATAGTCGGACAAGCACGCTTTCATCTTGGGATTACACGCACCCATTGAGTAAGGCATGTTGCACAATACTTTGTTCTCCTCGGCGAACCTAGCAACTGATGCGTTACGTAAATTAGAGCAAACAGGAAATAGAGAACATACCTTTCTGTTGTCAAGCAGGCCCAGAATGTCTGAAATATTAGACAAAAATGCGCAAGCCGTTCTTATTCAACAAGACCGCTGTTCACCAGCGAAAACGAGCGGGACGCCATTTTATCAGCACATGAAAGTGACAAAGATGCCGAAAGCCAACATTGTCCTGGCCATTGCCGTAGCCTTGTTGTCCGTCCAGCTCTCTGTCGGTCTGAACCGACCGGAAGCCAAGCGCCTGAGTATCCTTCAGCAATCAAGTGAAGACCAAGACGCCTCTGACGAGACGGAAGCCGCGGGCCTCCGTGCCCTGAGCGCCGTGCCGTCGCGGGCTCGCCTGGATGCCCTGATCGAGAGCCGCGCCCGCAAGTCTGCCGCTGTCCTGCAGCGACTAAGCCAGCTTCAGCAGGAGTCACACGGTCAAGTGAAGTCAACAGCCGAGCCAGCTCGCCTGACTATCAAAGCAGTCGCCAAGCCAAGGAAGTTGTGCCGAATAAACTGGAAAACACTCGCTGGTTTACAGATAAATTCGGTAAGAACAACGCGCCGAACACCAACTATCAGCCAGCGACTAGCAACTCTCGGCAATCGGACGGTTTCCGGCCGTCCACTCAGTCTTTCGGACCGGGCCAGACAAACACCTACAGCTCTATTCCTGGCTCGAACAGCTTCCGGTCATCCATCCAGTCTTCCGGGCCAGGTTACGCCAACACCTACAGCTCCAATCCAAGCTCAAACGTCGGTTGGGTCTACAACACCGCCCCCAGCTCTAACTTTGGCCAACCAGGGGGCACCAGCTACTCGCCGAGCAGTGACTACTCGGTGCCCAACTCAAACTCATGGAGCTCCGTCTACAAGCTAGAAACAGGCCGCCCTGGGTCCAGTGTTAGCCGTACTAGCGACAGCATGCTCGTCCCGGTACAGAAGATGCAGAAAGCCCTCAACTACTACATCTCGTGCCGCGAAAGCTGCGTGAACAGCTGCGAGGCGAGGGACTCGAGCGCCGACTGTAACAAAATGTGCGACAAGATGTGCGGCATGAACATTCAGGCGGCAATGCTCAGCGGTGTCACCGCCGGCATCGAGGTGAGTTTAGGGCCAAGGTTATTTTTTTTCCTGTCATGGTCTTCCTTTTCCTCCGCAGGTTGCTCAGCAGATTAAGCCGACAAACTGAACCGTCTTCCGCTAGGTTCAGGACGATGAGTCAATTCTTTTCTGAAACAATGAATAAAGATAAGATACATTTTCCAAAGAAATTGCTTGATGCGATTTCAATCAAATCAAGAAGAATGAAGGAGAGAGATGGCTTTGTTTACGAATTTTAGAGCAACATAATTAAGTGAACTGATTCTGGGCTACGCGAGACCATGCCCTTGATTTCAGACCTTCTATGTTGGACCTGTTGCCGCCCAAGACAGATGCGAGTAGCAAGTTGTATCATGAAGGGTGTTTTTGTGTATGCACATAGGGAACTACCTCAAAACTCTGAGCTGTCTCTGACGGAACTGCCCGGTGTTTCAGTTGGCCAGTCAGCTTGTGGACTAATCTAATTGCAAGCTGTTCGATTTTCAGACATGCTTATGCAACCATCTCGCACAAAAGCAAGCTAGACACTCTACGATGGATTCAAAGTGGACATTTATTTCAGAGTCAGGTATATACCAGCTACTGTTCTACTTCTTGCCCCTGCCTTTGCCGCCGAAGTTGTTGGAGCCCCAAGGAGAGCAGGCCCAGATGCCGCAGTCGCAGATCTCCTGGGTGGCGCACGGGTTGCAGCACAGCTCCGAGTCCGTGGCAACAGATCCTAGAGACGGCCACCGTTAGTCACTAGGCTGAAAATGGACACGAGAGCCGCCTTACCTGAGTCGTAGCAGCAGAAGAGACCACATTCTCCGCTGATGTCAGCTGGTCCCGGGCGACAGACAGCGCTACCGCAGCAGTCCGAATCATCGGTGCAAGCGTTGTTGGCGTCCTCGACGTGTCGGCACGGAATGCCATCGGGGTCACAGCCGCAACTAATGGACCAGGCTGACCCCATGAGGCCCAAGAGAATGACAGCAACGGTGGTCTTCATTGTCACTTGATTGAGTGCAACTGGTGAAGTTTAGTGAGTATTCAACCTTCCGGTGCCTTTTATCTCTATCTGCTTGGAAACTATTCCGTTTCGTCAGGAATTCAACAGCAATACTTCCTTGTTTTATATAAAATCAGCTAGAGGTGTGAAGAATGTAATGGTTCTACGCGATGTCAGCTAGATGCTCAACTGCTAGAGATAGGTTATCACATCGGATTCTCAATTAGATCTTTCCGGCTTTCACACTCAATTGAGCGTGAGAATATACATCAGAAATGCATAATATGTTACAACTTTTTTACATCTATCCCCTTGTTTCTCTTCAAAGAACACATTTAGCAGCCTCTCATGGCGCCATCTCTTGTCTAATCAAGTCACCTCAAGTGCGATGCCATTGTTTCTTGGTTCTATGATAAGGTCAAGATTGAGTTTGCTTAAAGTCTCCAATTTAGTCATTAATCATACGTAAACATTGTCCGGAGATCGAATTCGGGCCCAAATGAAGCGAAAGAACAGTATCACGATTAGAATGCCAACTTGTTCGACTTCGTCAACACGCTCAACGACTTTCGTTAGTGTCATGCCCACTGGCCCAGTGGGCCAATTGTCTACGAATTGAGATTGTCAAAATTGGTGAAGCGACTCGAAGGCTCTAAGCTAGCATCACCGAGTCTTGTCATGGTCCAGGATTTCCCGACGGAGTCAGCTTGGATTAAAAAAACAATCAGTCAATCCGAGTCTTTGCCCATCACTACTAGACCATAATTAATCTAAGATTAAAATTGTGCAGGAATGAGTGCACACTGGTCACAATAGTTCAAAAGTGAGCAATATGGTAATGAGGGCAATTAGCGAAATCAGCTGACTGATGCCGCTAACGCCGAACTGAGTTTAGCCTGACTCCCTTGGAAGCAATAACGATTTTGTATTAATTGTCAAGTGATTTTATTCGAATCATCGCCAGCGCAATTAGAGCACTAAAGCTACAATCAGCGCTTACTTCTTGCCGGCACCGGCGAAGCCCTGGCCCTTGCCCCACGGAGCGCAGGCCCAGATGCCGCAGTCGCAGATCTCGGTGGTTCCACAGGGGTTGCAGCACAGTTCGGAGTCAGTGGCAACCGATCCTAGGGGAGCAAGTGATAGAGGTATTGGTTACTATCCCCAAAAGCAGTCTTGGCCGCCTTACCTGAGTCGTGGCAACAGAAGAGACCGCATTCTCCGCTGATGTCAGCTGGTCCCGGGCGACAGACAGCTCCGCCGCAGCAGTCGCAGTCCGAGGTGCAGGAAGAGTCGGCGTCTTCGGGGTGTCGGCACAGCGACATGGCTGAGGCAACTAGGCCGAGTACAACGAGGGCGGTGAAGGTCTTCATGGCTTCGATTGATTCGAGAGTTCAATTGATGATTGCATTAGATGTTTGCGCCGTTTTTATCAGGCTGTTGATTCGCATTGTTAGAATAACTTCTTGCCATCTGTGACAGGAAGTCACCGAGAGATGTCACTGGAGAATGATACTCAGTAATACCGGTTGCATAATAGATGACATCGGAAAGTGTCGGCCATGCTGGTTAGGTGATACACAATTCAATCCCTTGGGTATTCGCTGGAAAGTTTTCACCTGGAAACTGAAAAACTAAGATATCTGACCTCACAGGAAAAACAATTGTTTGAGTTGGAGTTTTTTTAATTGCTACTTGATAGAGAATTTTCAAAATTACAGCTAAATAGTGAATTAGAATAAAATAGAATGATCGGAGACCTTAATTCATCAAGTTGACTCTGCGATAAAGTATGAAGTAGGCTAGAATCCTATAAAAAACCAAGGTGGCCACAGTGATGGCAATGTCCGGCCAAAGGTCATCCTCGTCAACGGAAAACTCGTTCATGAGCCTGGACCTGACCTGGCCATCTTGGCCCACATAGTCCCTGAGCATCTGGCCCACAATGCTGTCCGCCAGCCGGTTGGCCGTGTCAATGGGATCAAAACCGCCCGCTATTCGGGTCACATTGTCCGGGCCTCCAGTGGGCCAGGCACGGTCAAAGCCCATGCTGGTGGCTATCCAGGTAAGCAGGACATTCTGGGCCTGGTTCAGTTGGCGCCTCACGTGAAGCCCACACCGGTCGTAACCGTAGACCACCACGACGGCCGCCTCGACAACGAAGCGAACATAGGACGCGTACGAGGTGACGATGAACATCTTCTTCATCTCAGACACATGGATGAAGAAGCCGGACAAGACCATGATGGGCACCATGGTCACGGGCGTCACGTACACCCCGGCCGCCGGGTGGTCTACGAACACAATGGAGATCAGCGAGCCCTGGGCATGGCCCACGACGCAGTTGAGCACCATGAGCCCGGTGAACGAGAAGAACCGCCATGACACATGGGGATTCTCTGTCCCATAGTAGACGATGGTCACATACATGACGGGCAAGATGACCAGCAGGGGCAGCTCGGCGAACACCTTGGCCAGGTAAAATGGCGTCAGGCTGTACCACTTGTTGAACACCTCCTTGCACAGAATGTTGATTTCGGACGAAAAGGTCAACACGGTGGGCATCATGGCCGTGAACACCAGGAAGAGCGCCGAGAAAAAGATGGCCGACACGTTGGCATAGGTGCGCATGACGTCATGAATGTACGACTTCTTAATGTCCTGAAAGACGTCCATGTTGTCCAGAGTGGCCGGAACCCTGGGTGGGCAACCGTCGGCCGCACCGGTGTCCTTGAACACGGCCCACATGCAAAGCCCACACATGATGTGGACCGCGAAGCGGATGGTCAACAGCCAAGGGTCGCGCAGCATCAGAATGAGGGACCGTTGAAAAAGCAGCAAAAAGTGGGCCATGAAGGGAAAATCGGGATTCCTGATGATGTCGAGCAATCTTTCTTTGGGGACCATTTCTTCATCTCGAATTGTTTGCTGAACGCTTGACACCTGGAAGTTGGTCAGATCCTTGACCACTTTGTCCCCTTCGCTGCCACAAGCGACCTCAATGAGATAGTCAGCTGGGTTGTAGTTATCCGGACAGATGCAACCAAAGTGGGCCAGAGTTGGCACCACGCTAGTGGGCGGTCCCTCGTAGATGGCGTTACCTGTCTCCTTGGAAAGCATGAACACTTTGTCAAAGAGCTTGAACACGTGCCAAGATGGCTGATGGATGGTCACAATGACGGCCACCTTGGGACTGCCTTTGGCAATGTCACTCAACAGTTCCACGACAGCCTGACAGGCGGCGCTGTCCAGACCGGAAGTGGGCTCGTCGAGAACCAAGATGGACGGCCGTGACACCAGCTCCATGGCAATGGACACCCTTTTCTGTTGACCACCTGAACATGATGATATTCGGGTGTCAGAGCAAACCATTAGACCCAGTTGGGTCATCACTTTGACCGCCAGTTCGTTGTGAATATCCTGGCCGCCATTTTGAGGCTCATCGTTACCAGGCAGGGGTCCTTCCGTATTTGGTACACCATAGTTTTGGAACTTGGACGCATAGACAACGGCTTCTCGGACGGTCAGCCCACCGTACACTTTGTCTTGCTGAGGGATGTAGGCGATCTTGAGTGGGCCACTATGGTGGTGGGCTGTCACGCTGCCCACCAGTCCGTTGAACCTCTTTCCAATGAGACACTCGAGAAGGACACTTTTACCTGACGCCGAAGGGCCCATTATGGCCGTCATTTGGCCGCACTTGACTTGACCACTAAGCCCACTCAGGATGACCCTCGTGCCTGGAAGCTTATGGCCAAACACTTTTGCCTTGATAAGTTGCACGACAGATGGCGCCACTGAGTAGTTGATGTCTCTGAAGGTGACCACGAAGTCCTGGTCAGCCACTTCATCTTGGTCAATGTCTACGTCTTCAAAATCACTGTTTGCTGTATTTATTTGATTCATATCAGACATGATGAACTGAATCAAGTCTTTAAGATTTATTATGCATTGCAACCGTTGGCTGAGAAAACCAATTGACACAATTAAATGTGAAATATGATTGAAGCGAGACTTGAAGTCATTTCCTGTTAGAATAATTTGAGATGTTTCATGGAAATAGCCAATAGAGGGTGAATCGGGTCGGGCGAACTTCGGGCCCCGTTCCGCCCGCCCGATCCACCCGCGGGCGGGCGGGCACGGGCGGAGATCTCGTACCTTCTACTGCACTAACTGGCACATGCGCAATAGTGAAAGTGACGTCATCGGGCGGGGTCGGGCCGCCCGATTGAAATCTCTACGGGTGCGGGCGGGTCGGGTGGCGAAAAAGCCGCCCGATTCAGCCTCTAATAGCCAACTAGGGTTATATGTTTCAAAGTGATTCTTAAAACATCCTCTCAGTCTTTCTGGGCACCGTGAGGGGCCACCTGGCCGGGCTGGGCAGAGCGGTCCGCCAGTAGTAGCCCGGGTGAGAGTCGAAAAATCATAAATCTTCAAGTCAGTAGGTGGCGCTGGAAATTGACTCCATACTTTCGAGCAACCGAATGACCACGCACTGCGAGAGTCGTTTCGTGGTGTGACAGTCACTACAGTAGTAGCTGTAGATGTAAGCCGGCTCCCGGGGCCGTAGCCGTACAAGCTTCCAGTCACCGGCTGAGGTCAGCAAGGCCCCTTTAAACTCCCAGCTCAGCGGCCACAGTTGCAGGCAAACGTGCACAACGAAGGCGGCTCGGCACAGCTACAGACCAGAGGCAACCTAGCCCAGGACAGAAGCGAGCAGGTGTTCAATCTTGCTGACAGAAACCCTTATCCACCTTTTCACACGTATTCCGAAATCAGATACTCGAGGGATATTTTCGAAATTGCGATGTGCGGCAGGGGTATTTAAAAAACTGCAAAACAAAAAATAGCTATAACTTCTGCATCTATTGAAGTCCAAATATGCAGAAACGTTTTTTGAGACTTACTCGCTGAGATCTGTCGATTGACATATCGCTCGACCTCGAAATCAAATTTTGTGAGTTTTACTATAACTATAGTAAAAAATTGAGTATCGAGGAATTTTGAAATTTGTCACTTCAGCTTATGTAATTCAAAGAGATGTGCTAGCTATGCGGATCAAGGGGATAACTCAGTTAATCTGGTTGCCAATTAGCAACAGGTATTACACACCAGGCAGCTTCCTGGTGAATGAAATATTCTAAATTACTCGTTGTTTACTAAACTTGAAATTCAAATTTTCGATTCACGGTTTTGCAAACGTCGACAATTAGGGTTAGCTGTCAACGCCTAATATGCTGATTGCTAGGTTAACCTCTTGTCTGGCCATCTTGCTGGTGGTCAGCCAAGTGACCGCCAAGGGACTGTCCAGTCCTGACCCACCGAGGCTGGCCACCAACAATCAGTGGTCAAGGACATCCGATCACCGAACTCTGAGCAGCGACTCCGGCTCACCGGCGTCCGAGGCCAGTGGTCAAGTGACGCTGAGTGACCTGAAGGCGGAAAATGCTCGTCTCAAGCTAGCTCTGTCCAAACTGACGGCCGGCTTATCGGTGGCCAGTGGCCCGGCTTCAGCTCAGTTGTCCGACGCAAACATAGCTGCCATCTTGAGTGACTTGGGCAAACTCTCTCCTAGAGCTGCTTCCGGTCAAGCTTCGGCTAAAAAAGCCCTCTACCGGAGACTGAGCAACACGGAAAACTCTCCAGCCAGTGCTTCCGGCCCGTCACTGTCTTCCGATGAGGACACTTCCGGCGAAGAGCCACCACCGCCCGCAGAGGTGCAAAACGCCGCCCGTATCATACTGCAGCACCTGAACAACATGAAGAACAACCAGCGGACCTGGACCAGTGGCCGCAATCAGGCCTCATCTCGGGCCCGGAGACTGTCCGCTATAGGGGAGTCAGAGTCCGTTGCGGCCTCGGTCACGCCCGTCCAGAATCAGGTTATGACCTCATCGGCCATCATTGACGCCATGAAGGCCCAAAAAGTGGCCAAACTGCAGGCCATCAAGCACAGCATTGAAAGCCAGCTCGCCGAGCTTCAGGAGCCGGCTCAGCCCAGCGCACCACCAGCCTCAGGCCCACCGAGAGCCCAATCGTCGGCTCCAAGCCAGGCTTCGAAAATTTTGCAGCGCCAACTGAACGATGCCCTAGCGCCGCCGGCTCAGCTGACGGTAGAAGACGAGCTCAAGAGCCGAGTAAACGCACTCTTGGCAGCCCAAGCCGCCTCGGCTCCTCAGTCAGCCCAGGTCAAGGCGGTCTTGAACGGCCCGCCTCAGGCGGCTGCCCCCAATGCCCGGCGCTTGTCAAACTATCGGTTCTTGAGCCCTGAAGCCGCCGCTCAGCATCAGGCCGGTCTCCAGGTGGTCAGCCAAGCCAAAGCCCTGCCCACCATCCCGGCTAGTGTGCTCAAGGTGATCCAGGAATCGATTGAGAAAAAATTCTTGGCCGGAATCGTAGAAGCCGAGAAGAAGCTCCAAGAATGCAAGGCCAGTAATCCGAATGGCGACTGCCGAGCCGTCGTGTTGAGCGGAATTAACAAGGCTTCCCTTGAATCGGTCAAGGTAGGTTGGACTTGATTGTTGATTGTTGCCCAACTAACTGTCTTCTCGCTGCCTTCAACAGACCGCTCACGCACTCGCCAATGTCATGGTCCAGTACTAGTAAACTTCGTCAACATGCAAGTAAACTACAAGTGAATTAAAGCTTTTAATTAGAAAAACAAATTTGAGTTAAGTTACAACTAGTGACTTGACCAGACCGCCATTTTGTTTCGGGGGAAGGCAGTTACAGTCAAGGCTCACCAGTAGAAGGCCTGACGCTTCTTTCGGCGGCCATACTGTCTATATTGTCCGTACTGCGGCTGGCTGTACATATTATAAAACCCGTACTGGTTTCCACCACCAGGGGGCGCCCACACTGGGGCAGCATTTCTTACATAGGTGGAGCCACCTCTGCCATTTGGCACATAACCCGAATAGCTGATGACGTAGTTGCCATCGTCTTCGTAGTCATCGTCAGCGGCCTTGGGCTCTTGTTTCTTCTCAATTTCAGATATGGGAACAATGGGCACGTGCTGAACCTTCGTGTTACAGTCATCGGCCTTGACCGGGACATTGATGATCTTCATTGGCTTGGCTGTGGTAGTGCCAGCAGCTTTGGTGGTGGCACTGGCACCAGCGGGGCTGACAGTCGTTGCTCCACCAGCACTGGCGGCCGGAGCATCTCCAGGCGCTGCAGTAGTGCCGTTTCCGTCCTCGTCACCAGGCGCCATCTTAACTTCGGGGTCAAGGGTGGTATCTTCAATCTTCACTTGAGGTTGCACTGTTGCTGAATCGTCGTCTCCAATGTTCGGCGCTAAGGCCACTTGACCTTCGGTCACTTTGCTTGATGATGGCTCCGAAGTTGATTCGAATGACTCTGGGGCTGCTGCTGCGGTGATTGATTCCGGTGCCTCTGTAGTCGCTGCGACGGTGGTCATTTCCGGTGCCTCTGTGGTCAATGCAACGGTGGTCATTTCCGGTGCCTCTGTGGTCTCTAAGACCGTAGTTGTTTCCAGAGACTCTGGGGCGGCTGCAACGGTGGTCATTTCTGGTGCCTCTGTGGTAGCTGCAACGGTAGTTGATTCCGGTGCCGCTGTGGTCTCTATGACCGTAGTTGTTTCCAGAGACTCTGTGGTTGCTGCGACGGTGGTCATTTCCGGTGGCTCTGTGGTAGCTGCAACTGTAGTTGATTCCGGTGCCTCAGTGGTCTCTACGATGGTAGTTGTTTCCAGGGCCTCCGTGACGGTGGTTGTTTCCGCGGCCTCTGTGGTCTCTGCGACAGTGGTTGGCTTGGGCGTCGTCGTTCTGGGTTTTCTGGTTCGGTAGTACACTTCGGTGTACGTTTCCTCTACTTCAGTGACATCCTCTTCTTCAGTGGTAGTATCTTGGGCTTCCGTTGTCACAGACACTGTTGGCAACACGAAATTATAGTTCAATTGCTAAAACAGTATTCCGCTCACCTGTGGTAGTATCGGGATCAGTATAGAATTCAGTGACCACTTCCTCGTCGTCAGAGGTCGCACTTTGGGCTTCCGTAGTTGCGGCCACTGTCGTGTAAGAGAAAACAGAATTAAGAACAGAACTAAAGTTAAGGTTCTCACATGTTGTCATATCGGGCTCGGTGTAGAATTCCGTGACATCTTCATATTCGTCCGTGGCATTTGTGCTCACAGCTGTAGTTGAGTCTAGGAAAAGAATCTGTCAACCTTGGCCAATATTTCATCGTTCTCTTACCAGTGACACTCTCAGTTGTGGCCTCAGTTTGAGTGCCAATGTCATCAACTGCAACTGTCGAACTCGTTGCCGAGGCCTCAGTAGTACCGTCGGTGACCACAGTTGTGCCATCGGTGACCTCAGTTGTGCCATCTGTGACCACAGTTGTACCATCGGTGACCTCAGTTGTACCATCGGTGACCTCGGTTGTACCATCGGTGACCTCAGTTGTACCACCGGTGACCTCAGTTGTACCATCGGTGACCTCAGTTGTACCATCGGTGACCTCAGTCGATTGAACATTCGTCACCACTTCCTGGGCATCCACGGCCACTGTTGATCCGTCCGCCGTCGTAGCATCTTCCGTGGTCACTCCCGTGGCCATGACAGCCTCATCTACGGCCACCGTCGAATCCATGTTAATCTCTGTGGAGTTCTGGTCAGCCTCAGTGGTGACCCCGGTAACTACAACTTCTTCATCAACTGCCACTGTTGAATAGTCAGTCGGTTCTGTCATGGCTTCCTCTGTCGTGACTCCGGTGACCGTCACTGCTTCATCCGCCGCAACTGTCGATTCCATGTTCACTTCCGTTGAATTTCCGTCAGCTTCAGTGGTCACACCAGTAACTACAACTTCTTCATCCACTGCTACCGTTGCTCCGTCGGTTGTAGATTCTGCGCTGTTTGCTGTATCCTCAGTTGACACTCCGGTAACCGAAACCTGCTCGTCTACGGCTACCGTCGACACCATGCTGGCATCTGTTACATTCTGATCTTCCTCAGTGGTCACACCAGTTACGATAACTTCGTCGTCTACCGCCACAGTCGATCCCTCTGTGGACATTTCCGTACCACTGGCAGCATCCTCGGTGACAACACCAGTTACAACTATTTCTTCATCTACAGCCACTGTCGATCCCTCGGTTGTGAACTCCGTGTAACTAGCACTCTCCTCAGTGGTCACGCCAGTGACGACAACTTCGTCGTCTACCGCCACGGTAGATCCCTCAGTAGTAAGCTCGGTGCCATTTGCTGCATCCTCGGTGGTCACGCCGGTGACAACGACTTCGTCATCAACCGCCACTGTAGATCCCTCGGTGGTACCTTCAGAGCCATCTGCGACATCCTGTGTGGTCACGCCAGTTACCACAACTTCTTCATCAACCGCCACTGTGGATCCCTCGGTGGTAGCTTCAGAGCCATCTGTGGCATCCTCTGTGGTCACGCCGGTGACCACAACTTCCTCATCTACTGCCACTGTTGATCCCTCAGCGGCTGTGCCGTTAGTCTCTTCGGTGGTCACTCCAGTTACCACTACTTCTTCATCAACAGCCACGGTGGATCCCTCGGTGATAGCTTCAGAGCCATCTGCGGCATCCTCTGTGGTCACTCCAGTTACCACAATTTCTTCATCAACCGCCACCGTGGATCCATCGGTGGTAGCTTCAGAGCCATCTACGGCATCCTCTGTAGTCACGCCAGTTACCACAACTTCGTCATCCACTGCCACAGTAGATCCATCAGTGGTGGCTTCAGAGCCATCTGTGGCATCCTCTGTGGTCACGCCGGTTACCACAACTTCGTCATCTACTGCCACCGTCGATCCCTCAGCGGCAGCCTCGTTGGTCTCCTCGGTGGTAACTCCAGTTACCGCAACGGCTTCATCCACCGCCACAGTGGACTCCATGCTGGTATCTGTTGCATTCTGGTCAGCCTCGGTGGTTACACCCGTCACAACGACCTCGTCGTCTACAGCCACAGTTCCAGGTTCATTGGTGGAGTATTGCTCTGGCTCAGTGGTCACTTCGGTCACCACCAGCTGTTCGTCCACAGCAACTGTGGGTTCCATTGTAGTTTGCCCATCAGTAGAGTTGTCCGCCGATTCGGAAATCTGGGTCACGGCAACTTCATCGTCCACTGCAACGGTTGCGTCATCAGTGGCCGTAGTGCTACTTCCCGTTTCTTCGGCATCATTCACTTCAGTCACCGTCACCTCTTCGTCCACTGCAACGGTGGCTTGATCGGTGTCAGTGGAGTTGTCGGCAGCCTCCTGGACTTCAGTCACGGCCACTTCATCGTCCACCACGACAGTAGATTGGTCTCCTGGGTCGGGAGTGGCCTCTGGGTTCTGCGAGACTGGATCTTGCTCTTCGCCTACGGTTGTGGACATATCTTGAGGAGCCATTGTCGTAAGGAAACCGGGCGCATTATCATCCGGTCCAGTAGCGACGGTGGTTGATGCGTCGCCAGATACTGGAGCCACATCTTCAATCATCGGAGTAGAGGCTGAGTCTGTCACATTGTCAGGATCGTCCTCATACTCGATGAACACCGAAGTGTCATCATGGGTTCCCGTCTTGGACGCATTCCTGCTCGGCTTGATGGAGTCAATGATGACCGTCTCGTCCTCCACTTCCGTTCCCGGTTGTTGCGTTCCTCTTTCCATGAAAGTTTCGATGACTTCCGTCACCACAATCTCTGGCTCACTCCTCACAGGGGAGTTGTCGTCAGTTTCGAATATTTCCGTCACCACCACCGGTTCGCCAAGTGATGCCAGAGTAGTTGTCTCGGGAACGATTTCCGTGTAGACATCCTCCACCACGATGGTAGCTGGATGAGAGGGCGTCGACAATGGCGGCAGGATTTCCGTGACCACACTCTCCTCGACAACCACCTGACGGCCAGGTGGGCCACGGCGGCGAATCTTGGTGATCCTCTTCTTCCTTGGCCCACCGGGTGCCTTAACGACGGCCGGTTTAGAGGCCGGATCTTGCGACGCCGCTAGCCATTCTTCGGGTTCCTCGGGAAGCTCTTCAACCCGTTGCTCGACACTGCCATCAGGTCTACGGATCGTCACCCTTCTTGTTCTCGGTGGTGGTCGAGGTTTCTTGGTGGCCGACATCGGTCCAGTTTGCGGTGCAACCACAGTTGGGCCAGTACTAGAGCCAGGCTGGCTGCTGGTTGGGTTGCTGAATAAGTTCTCCTCTTCGGGCGATAGAACAGACACTTCGGTGAATACTTTGTCTTCGTCATAGCTGGGACGTTTTCCCTTCGCCTTGTGATGAATCTTCTTATGACGGATCCTGACACGTCTTGTATGATCATCATCAGTAACATCGTCCGGGATTTTGGGATTTTTGCTTGAACCGCTTCGGAGTTTTTGTGCGATTGGATCTTGACCGTCGGGCTGTTGTCCGTGCGAACCTGGATTCTTGGGCTGACCTTGACCATTGGGGTTGTTGGGGTCGCTCGACTGATCAGTTGGGACTTCTTCAATGGTTTCCTCGGTGCTGCCATCTGGCAGTGTCTTGACCACCTTGCGGGTCTTTGGCTTACTAGGGTCTTGACCACCGGGCTGTTGTCCGGGCGAACCTGGATTCTTGGGCTGACCTTGACCATTGGGGTTGTTGGGGTCGCTGGACGGATCAGTTGGGACTTCTTCAATGGTTTCCTCGGTGCTGCCATCTGGCAGTGTCTTGACAACCTTGCGGGTCTTTGGCTTACTAGGGTCTTGACCATCGGGCTGTTGTCCGGGCGAACCTGGATTCTTGGGCTGACCTTGACCATTGGGGTTGTTGGGGTCGCTGGACGGATCAGTTGGGACTTCTTCAATGGTTTCCTCGGTGCTGCCATCTGGCAGTGTCTTGACAACCTTGCGGGTCTTTGGCTTACTAGGGTCTTGACCACCGGGCTGTTGTCCGGGCGAACCTGGATTCTTGGGCTGACCTTGACCATTGGGGTTGTTGGGGTCGCTGGACGGATCAGTTGGGAGCTCTTCAATGGTTTCCTCGGTGCTGCCATCTGGCAGTGTCTTGACCACCTTGCGGGTCTTTGGCTTACTAGGGTCTTGACCACCGGGCTGTTGTCCGGGCGAACCTGGATTCTTGGGCTGACCTTGACCATTGGGGTTGTTGGGGTCGCTGGACGGATCAGTTGGGACTTCTTCAATGGTTTCCTCGGTGCTGCCATCTGGCAGTGTCTTGACCACCTTGCGGGTCTTTGGCTTACTAGGGTCTTGACCACCGGGCTGTTGTCCGGGCGAACCTGGATTCTTGGGCTGACCTTGACCATTGGGGTTGTTGGGGTCGCTGGACGGATCAGTTGGGACTTCTTCAATGGTTTCCTCGGTGCTGCCATCTGGCAGTGTCTTGACCACCTTGCGGGTCTTTGGCTTACTAGGGTCTTGACCACCGGGCTGTTGTCCGGGCGAACCTGGATTCTTGGGCTGACCTTGACCATTGGGGTTGTTGGGGTCGCTGGACGGATCAGTTGGGACTTCTTCAATGGTTTCCTCGGTGCTGCCATCTGGCAGTGTCTTGACCACCTTGCGGGTCTTTGGCTTACTAGGGTCTTGACCACCGGGCTGTTGTCCGGGCGAACCTGGATTCTTGGGCTGACCTTGACCATTGGGGTTGTTGGGGTCGCTGGACGGATCAGTTGGGACTTCTTCAATGGTTTCCTCGGTGCTGCCATCTGGCAGTGTCTTGACCACCTTGCGGGTCTTTGGCTTACTAGGGTCTTGACCACCGGGCTGTTGTCCGGGCGAACCTGGATTCTTGGGCTGACCTTGACCATTGGGGTTGTTGGGGTCGCTGGACGGATCAGTTGGGACTTCTTCAATGGTTTCCTCGGTGCTGCCATCTGGCAGTGTCTTGACCACCTTGCGGGTCTTTGGCTTACTAGGGTCTTGACCACCGGGCTGTTGTCCGGGCGAACCTGGATTCTTGGGCTGACCTTGACCATTGGGGTTGTTGGGGTCGCTGGACGGATCAGTTGGGACTTCTTCAATGGTTTCCTCGGTGCTGCCATCTGGCAGTGTCTTGACCACCTTGCGGGTCTTTGGCTTACTAGGGTCTTGACCACCGGGCTGTTGTCCGGGCGAACCTGGATTCTTGGGCTGACCTTGACCATTGGGGTTGTTGGGGTCGCTGGACGGATCAGTTGGGACTTCTTCAATGGTTTCCTCGGTGCTGCCATCTGGCAGTGTCTTGACCACCTTGCGGGTCTTTGGCTTACTAGGGTCTTGACCACCGGGCTGTTGTCCGGGCGAACCTGGATTCTTGGGCTGACCTTGACCATTGGGGTTGTTGGGGTCGCTGGACGGATCAGTTGGGACTTCTTCAATGGTTTCCTCGGTGCTGCCATCTGGCAGTGTCTTGACCACCTTGCGGGTCTTTGGCTTACTAGGGTCTTGACCACCGGGCTGTTGTCCGGGCGAACCTGGATTCTTGGGCTGACCTTGACCATTGGGGTTGTTGGGGTCGCTGGACGGATCAGTTGGGACTTCTTCAATGGTTTCCTCGGTGCTGCCATCTGGCAGTGTCTTGACCACCTTGCGGGTCTTTGGCTTACTAGGGTCTTGACCACCGGGCTGTTGTCCGGGCGAACCTGGATTCTTGGGCTGACCTTGACCATTGGGGTTGTTGGGGTCGCTGGACGGATCAGTTGGGACTTCTTCAATGGTTTCCTCGGTGCTGCCATCTGGCAGTGTCTTGACCACCTTGCGGGTCTTTGGCTTACTAGGGTCTTGACCACCGGGCTGTTGTCCGGGCGAACCTGGATTCTTGGGCTGACCTTGACCATTGGGGTTGTTGGGGTCGCTGGACGGATCAGTTGGGACTTCTTCAATGGTTTCCTCGGTGCTGCCATCTGGCAGTGTCTTGACCACCTTGCGGGTCTTTGGCTTACTAGGGTCTTGACCACCGGGCTGTTGTCCGGGCGAACCTGGATTCTTGGGCTGACCTTGACCATTGGGGTTGTTGGGGTCGCTGGACGGATCAGTTGGGACTTCTTCAATGGTTTCCTCGGTGCTGCCATCTGGCAGTGTCTTGACCACCTTGCGGGTCTTTGGCTTACTAGGGTCTTGACCACCGGGCTGTTGTCCGGGCGAACCTGGATTCTTGGGCTGACCTTGACCATTGGGGTTGTTGGGGTCGCTGGACGGATCAGTTGGGACTTCTTCAATGGTTTCCTCGGTGCTGCCATCTGGCAGTGTCTTGACCACCTTGCGGGTCTTTGGCTTACTAGGGTCTTGACCACCGGGCTGTTGTCCGGGCGAACCTGGATTCTTGGGCTGACCTTGACCATTGGGGTTGTTGGGGTCGCTGGACGGATCAGTTGGGACTTCTTCAATGGTTTCCTCGGTGCTGCCATCTGGCAGTGTCTTGACCACCTTGCGGGTCTTTGGCTTACTAGGGTCTTGACCACCGGGCTGTTGTCCGGGCGAACCTGGATTCTTGGGCTGACCTTGACCATTGGGGTTGTTGGGGTCGCTGGACGGATCAGTTGGGACTTCTTCAATGGTTTCCTCGGTGCTGCCATCTGGCAGTGTCTTGACCACCTTGCGGGTCTGCGGCTTACTAGGGTCTTGACCACCAGGCTGTTGTCCGGGCGAACCCGGATTCTTGGGCTGACCTTGACCATTGGAGTTGTTGGGGTCGCTCGACGGATCAGAAGGGACTTCTTCGAAGGATTCCTCAACGCTACCATCTGGCAGTGTCTTGGAAACCTTGCGCATCTTCGGCATGTCAGGGTCTTGACCATCGGGAAGCTGGCCATCAAGACCAGGCAACTTGGGTTTTCCCGATGAGCCTGGGTACTTAGACTTCAAGCCTTGACCATCTGGAAGCTTGAGTTTGCTGCCATCGCCCAGCTGATCAGTGGGGACTTCTTCGAAGGATTCCTCAACGCTACCATCTGGCAGTGTCTTGGAAACCTTGCGCATCTTCGGCATGTCAGGGTCTTGACCATCGGGAAGCTGGCCATCAAGACCAGACAACTTGGGTTTTCCCGATGAGCCTGGGTACTTGGACTTCAAGCCTTGACCATCTGGAAGCTTGAGTTTGCTGCCATCGCCCAGCTGATCAGTGGGGACTTCTTCGAAGGATTCCTCAACGCTACCATCTGGCAGTGTCTTGGAAACCTTGCGCATCTTCGGCATGTCAGGGTCTTGACCATCGGGAAGCTGGCCATCAAGACCAGACAACTTGGGTTTTCCCGATGAGCCTGGGTACTTGGACTTCAAGCCTTGACCATCTGGAAGCTTGAGTTTGCTGCCATCGCCCAGCTGATCAGTGGGGACTTCTTCGAAGGATTCCTCAACGCTACCATCTGGCAGTGTCTTGGAAACCTTGCGCATCTTCGGCATGTCAGGGTCTTGACCATCGGGAAGCTGGCCATCAAGACCAGACAACTTGGGTTTTCCCGATGAGCCTGGGTACTTGGACTTCAAGCCTTGACCATCTGGAAGCTTGAGTTTGCTGCCATCGCCCAGCTGATCAGTGGGGACTTCTTCGAAGGATTCCTCAACGCTACCATCTGGCAGTGTCTTGGAAACCTTGCGCATCTTCGGCATGTCAGGGTCTTGACCATCGGGAAGCTGGCCATCAAGACCAGACAACTTGGGTTTTCCCGATGAGCCTGGGTACTTGGACTTCAAGCCTTGACCATCTGGAAGCTTGAGTTTGCTGCCATCGCCCAGCTGATCAGTGGGGACTTCTTCGAAGGATTCCTCAACGCTACCATCTGGCAGTGTCTTGGAAACCTTGCGCATCTTCGGCATGTCAGGGTCTTG
Organism: Halotydeus destructor; assembly: GCA_022750525.1. Taxonomy (NCBI): domain Eukaryota; kingdom Metazoa; phylum Arthropoda; class Arachnida; order Trombidiformes; family Penthaleidae; genus Halotydeus; species Halotydeus destructor. The sequence continues at coordinate 82,140 of JAIUWE010000106.1, read as the reverse complement.
ACCATCGGGAAGCTGGCCATCAAGACCAGGCAACTTGGGTTTTCCCGATGAGCCTGGGTACTTGGACTTCAAGCCTTGACCATCTGGAAGCTTGAGTTTGCTGCCATCGCCCAGCTGATCAGTGGGGACTTCTTCGAAGGATTCCTCAACGCTACCATCTGGCAGTGTCTTGGAAACCTTGCGCATCTTCGGCATGTCAGGGTCTTGACCATCGGGAAGCTGGCCATCAAGACCAGACAACTTGGGTTTTCCCGATGAGCCTGGGTACTTGGACTTCAAGCCTTGACCATCTGGAAGCTTGAGTTTGCTGCCATCGCCCAGCTGATCAGTGGGGACTTCTTCGAAGGATTCCTCAACGCTACCATCTGGCAGTGTCTTGGAAACCTTGCGCATCTTCGGCATGTCAGGGTCTTGACCATCGGGAAGCTGGCCATCAAGACCAGACAACTTGGGTTTTCCCGATGAGCCTGGGTACTTGGACTTCAAGCCTTGACCATCTGGAAGCTTGAGTTTGCTGCCATCGCCCAGCTGATCAGTGGGGACTTCTTCGAAGGATTCCTCAACGCTACCATCTGGCAGTGTCTTGGAAACCTTGCGCATCTTCGGCATGTCAGGGTCTTGACCATCGGGAAGCTGGCCATCAAGACCAGACAACTTGGGTTTTCCCGATGAGCCTGGGTACTTGGACTTCAAGCCTTGACCATCTGGAAGCTTGAGTTTGCTGCCATCGCCCAGCTGATCAGTGGGGACTTCTTCGAAGGATTCCTCAACGCTACCATCTGGCAGTGTCTTGGAAACCTTGCGCATCTTCGGCATGTCAGGGTCTTGACCATCGGGAAGCTGGCCATCAAGACCAGACAACTTGGGTTTTCCCGATGAGCCTGGGTACTTGGACTTCAAGCCTTGACCATCTGGAAGCTTGAGTTTGCTGCCATCGCCCAGCTGATCAGTGGGGACTTCTTCGAAGGATTCCTCAACGCTACCATCTGGCAGTGTCTTGGAAACCTTGCGCATCTTCGGCATGTCAGGGTCTTGACCATCGGGAAGCTGGCCATCAAGACCAGACAACTTGGGTTTTCCCGATGAGCCTGGGTACTTGGACTTCAAGCCTTGACCATCTGGAAGCTTGAGTTTGCTGCCATCGCCCAGCTGATCAGTGGGGACTTCTTCGAAGGATTCCTCAACGCTACCATCTGGCAGTGTCTTGGAAACCTTGCGCATCTTCGGCATGTCAGGGTCTTGACCATCGGGAAGCTGGCCATCAAGACCAGGCAACTTGGGTTTTCCCGATGAGCCTGGGTACTTGGACTTCAAGCCTTGACCATCTGGAAGCTTGAGTTTGCTGCCATCGCCCAGCTGATCAGTGGGGACTTCTTCGAAGGATTCCTCAACGCTACCATCTGGCAGTGTCTTGGAAACCTTGCGCATCTTCGGCATGTCAGGGTCTTGACCATCGGGAAGCTGGCCATCAAGACCAGACAACTTGGGTTTTCCCGATGAGCCTGGGTACTTGGACTTCAAGCCTTGACCATCTGGAAGCTTGAGTTTGCTGCCATCGCCCAGCTGATCAGTGGGGACTTCTTCGAAGGATTCCTCAACGCTACCATCTGGCAGTGTCTTGGAAACCTTGCGCATCTTCGGCATGTCAGGGTCTTGACCATCGGGAAGCTGGCCATCAAGACCAGACAACTTGGGTTTTCCCGATGAGCCTGGGTACTTGGACTTCAAGCCTTGACCATCTGGAAGCTTGAGTTTGCTGCCATCGCCCAGCTGATCAGTGGGGACTTCTTCGAAGGATTCCTCAACGCTACCATCTGGCAGTGTCTTGGAAACCTTGCGCATCTTCGGCATGTCAGGGTCTTGACCATCGGGAAGCTGGCCATCAAGACCAGGCAACTTGGGTTTTCCCGATGAGCCTGGGTACTTGGACTTCAAGCCTTGACCATCTGGAAGCTTGAGTTTGCTGCCATCGCCCAGCTGATCAGTGGGGACTTCTTCGAAGGATTCCTCAACGCTACCATCTGGCAGTGTCTTGGAAACCTTGCGCATCTTCGGCATGTCAGGGTCTTGACCATCGGGAAGCTGGCCATCAAGACCAGACAACTTGGGTTTTCCCGATGAGCCTGGGTACTTGGACTTCAAGCCTTGACCATCTGGAAGCTTGAGTTTGCTGCCATCGCCCAGCTGATCAGTGGGGACTTCTTCGAAGGATTCCTCAACGCTACCATCTGGCAGTGTCTTGGAAACCTTGCGCATCTTCGGCATGTCAGGGTCTTGACCATCGGGAAGCTGGCCATCAAGACCAGACAACTTGGGTTTTCCCGATGAGCCTGGGTACTTGGACTTCAAGCCTTGACCATCTGGAAGCTTGAGTTTGCTGCCATCGCCCAGCTGATCAGTGGGGACTTCTTCGAAGGATTCCTCAACGCTACCATCTGGCAGTGTCTTGGAAACCTTGCGCATCTTCGGCATGTCAGGGTCTTGACCATCGGGAAGCTGGCCATCAAGACCAGACAACTTGGGTTTTCCCGATGAGCCTGGGTACTTGGACTTCAAGCCTTGACCATCTGGAAGCTTGAGTTTGCTGCCATCGCCCAGCTGATCAGTGGGGACTTCTTCGAAGGATTCCTCAACGCTACCATCTGGCAGTGTCTTGGAAACCTTGCGCATCTTCGGCATGTCAGGGTCTTGACCATCGGGAAGCTGGCCATCAAGACCAGACAACTTGGGTTTTCCCGATGAGCCTGGGTACTTGGACTTCAAGCCTTGACCATCTGGAAGCTTGAGTTTGCTGCCATCGCCCAGCTGATCAGTGGGGACTTCTTCGAAGGATTCCTCAACGCTACCATCTGGCAGTGTCTTGGAAACCTTGCGCATCTTCGGCATGTCAGGGTCTTGACCATCGGGAAGCTGGCCATCAAGACCAGACAACTTGGGTTTTCCCGATGAGCCTGGGTACTTGGACTTCAAGCCTTGACCATCTGGAAGCTTGAGTTTGCTGCCATCGCCCAGCTGATCAGTGGGGACTTCTTCGAAGGATTCCTCAACGCTACCATCTGGCAGTGTCTTGGAAACCTTGCGCATCTTCGGCATGTCAGGGTCTTGACCATCGGGAAGCTGGCCATCAAGACCAGACAACTTGGGTTTTCCCGATGAGCCTGGGTACTTGGACTTCAAGCCTTGACCATCTGGAAGCTTGAGTTTGCTGCCATCGCCCAGCTGATCAGTGGGGACTTCTTCGAAGGATTCCTCAACGCTACCATCTGGCAGTGTCTTGGAAACCTTGCGCATCTTCGGCATGTCAGGGTCTTGACCATCGGGAAGCTGGCCATCAAGACCAGACAACTTGGGTTTTCCCGATGAGCCTGGGTACTTGGACTTCAAGCCTTGACCATCTGGAAGCTTGAGTTTGCTGCCATCGCCCAGCTGATCAGTGGGGACTTCTTCGAAGGATTCCTCAACGCTACCATCTGGCAGTGTCTTGGAAACCTTGCGCATCTTCGGCATGTCAGGGTCTTGACCATCGGGAAGCTGGCCATCAAGACCAGACAACTTGGGTTTTCCCGATGAGCCTGGGTACTTGGACTTCAAGCCTTGACCATCTGGAAGCTTGAGTTTGCTGCCATCGCCCAGCTGATCAGTGGGGACTTCTTCGAAGGATTCCTCAACGCTACCATCTGGCAGTGTCTTGGAAACCTTGCGCATCTTCGGCATGTCAGGGTCTTGACCATCGGGAAGCTGGCCATCAAGACCAGACAACTTGGGTTTTCCCGATGAGCCTGGGTACTTGGACTTCAAGCCTTGACCATCTGGAAGCTTGAGTTTGCTGCCATCGCCCAGCTGATCAGTGGGGACTTCTTCGAAGGATTCCTCAACGCTACCATCTGGCAGTGTCTTGGAAACCTTGCGCATCTTCGGCATGTCAGGGTCTTGACCATCGGGAAGCTGGCCATCAAGACCAGACAACTTGGGTTTTCCCGATGAGCCTGGGTACTTGGACTTCAAGCCTTGACCATCTGGAAGCTTGAGTTTGCTGCCATCGCCCAGCTGATCAGTGGGGACTTCTTCGAAGGATTCCTCAACGCTACCATCTGGCAGTGTCTTGGAAACCTTGCGCATCTTCGGCATGTCAGGGTCTTGACCATCGGGAAGCTGGCCATCAAGACCAGACAACTTGGGTTTTCCCGATGAGCCTGGGTACTTGGACTTCAAGCCTTGACCATCTGGAAGCTTGAGTTTGCTGCCATCGCCCAGCTGATCAGTGGGGACTTCTTCGAAGGATTCCTCAACGCTACCATCTGGCAGTGTCTTGGAAACCTTGCGCATCTTCGGCATGTCAGGGTCTTGACCATCGGGAAGCTGGCCATCAAGACCAGACAACTTGGGTTTTCCCGATGAGCCTGGGTACTTGGACTTCAAGCCTTGACCATCTGGAAGCTTGAGTTTGCTGCCATCGCCCAGCTGATCAGTGGGGACTTCTTCGAAGGATTCCTCAACGCTACCATCTGGCAGTGTCTTGGAAACCTTGCGCATCTTCGGCATGTCAGGGTCTTGACCATCGGGAAGCTGGCCATCAAGACCAGACAACTTGGGTTTTCCCGATGAGCCTGGGTACTTGGACTTCAAGCCTTGACCATCTGGAAGCTTGAGTTTGCTGCCATCGCCCAGCTGATCAGTGGGGACTTCTTCGAAGGATTCCTCAACGCTACCATCTGGCAGTGTCTTGGAAACCTTGCGCATCTTCGGCATGTCAGGGTCTTGACCATCGGGAAGCTGGCCATCAAGACCAGACAACTTGGGTTTTCCCGATGAGCCTGGGTACTTGGACTTCAAGCCTTGACCATCTGGAAGCTTGAGTTTGCTGCCATCGCCCAGCTGATCAGTGGGGACTTCTTCGAAGGATTCCTCAACGCTACCATCTGGCAGTGTCTTGGAAACCTTGCGCATCTTCGGCATGTCAGGGTCTTGACCATCGGGAAGCTGGCCATCAAGACCAGACAACTTGGGTTTTCCCGATGAGCCTGGGTACTTGGACTTCAAGCCTTGACCATCTGACGAGTTCTGGAAGCTTGAGTTTGCTGCCATCGCCCAGCTGATCAGTGGGGACTTCTTCGAAGGATTCCTCAACGCTACCATCTGGCAGTGTCTTGGAAACCTTGCGCATCTTCGGCATGTCAGGGTCTTGACCATCGGGAAGCTGGCCATCAAGACCAGGCAACTTGGGTTTTCCCGATGAGCCTGGGTACTTGGACTTCAAGCCTTGACCATCTGGAAGCTTGAGTTTGCTGCCATCGCCCAGCTGATCAGTGGGGACTTCTTCGAAGGATTCCTCAACGCTACCATCTGGCAGTGTCTTGGAAACCTTGCGCATCTTCGGCATGTCAGGGTCTTGACCATCGGGAAGCTGGCCATCAAGACCAGGCAACTTGGGTTTTCCCGATGAGCCTGGGTACTTGGACTTCAAGCCTTGACCATCTGGAAGCTTGAGTTTGCTGCCATCGCCCAGCTGATCAGTGGGGACTTCTTCGAAGGATTCCTCAACGCTACCATCTGGCAGTGTCTTGGAAACCTTGCGCATCTTCGGCATGTCAGGGTCTTGACCATCGGGAAGCTGGCCATCAAGACCAGGCAACTTGGGTTTTCCCGATGAGCCTGGGTACTTGGACTTCAAGCCTTGACCATCTGGAAGCTTGAGTTTGCTGCCATCGCCCAGCTGATCAGTGGGGACTTCTTCGAAGGATTCCTCAACGCTACCATCTGGCAGTGTCTTGGAAACCTTGCGCATCTTCGGCATGTCAGGGTCTTGACCATCGGGAAGCTGGCCATCAAGACCAGGCAACTTGGGTTTTCCCGATGAGCCTGGGTACTTGGACTTCAAGCCTTGACCATCTGGAAGCTTGAGTTTGCTGCCATCGCCCAGCTGATCAGTGGGGACTTCTTCGAAGGATTCCTCAACGCTACCATCTGGCAGTGTCTTGGAAACCTTGCGCATCTTCGGCATGTCAGGGTCTTGACCATCGGGAAGCTGGCCATCAAGACCAGGCAACTTGGGTTTTCCCGATGAGCCTGGGTACTTGGACTTCAAGCCTTGACCATCTGGAAGCTTGAGTTTGCTGCCATCGCCCAGCTGATCAGTGGGGACTTCTTCGAAGGATTCCTCAACGCTACCATCTGGCAGTGTCTTGGAAACCTTGCGCATCTTCGGCATGTCAGGGTCTTGACCATCGGGAAGCTGGCCATCAAGACCAGGCAACTTGGGTTTTCCCGATGAGCCTGGGTACTTGGACTTCAAGCCTTGACCATCTGGAAGCTTGAGTTTGCTGCCATCGCCCAGCTGATCAGTGGGGACTTCTTCGAAGGATTCCTCAACGCTACCATCTGGCAGTGTCTTGGAAACCTTGCGCATCTTCGGCATGTCAGGGTCTTGACCATCGGGAAGCTGGCCATCAAGACCAGACAACTTGGGTTTTCCCGATGAGCCTGGGTACTTGGACTTCAAGCCTTGACCATCTGGAAGCTTGAGTTTGCTGCCATCGCCCAGCTGATCAGTGGGGACTTCTTCGAAGGATTCCTCAACGCTACCATCTGGCAGTGTCTTGGAAACCTTGCGCATCTTCGGCATGTCAGGGTCTTGACCATCGGGAAGCTGGCCATCAAGACCAGGCAACTTGGGTTTTCCCGATGAGCCTGGGTACTTGGACTTCAAGCCTTGACCATCTGGAAGCTTGAGTTTGCTGCCATCGCCCAGCTGATCAGTGGGGACTTCTTCGAAGGATTCCTCAACGCTACCATCTGGCAGTGTCTTGGAAACCTTGCGCATCTTCGGCATGTCAGGGTCTTGACCATCGGGAAGCTGGCCATCAAGACCAGACAACTTGGGTTTTCCCGATGAGCCTGGGTACTTGGACTTCAAGCCTTGACCATCTGGAAGCTTGAGTTTGCTGCCATCGCCCAGCTGATCAGTGGGGACTTCTTCGAAGGATTCCTCAACGCTACCATCTGGCAGTGTCTTGGAAACCTTGCGCATCTTCGGCATGTCAGGGTCTTGACCATCGGGAAGCTGGCCATCAAGACCAGACAACTTGGGTTTTCCCGATGAGCCTGGGTACTTGGACTTCAAGCCTTGACCATCTGGAAGCTTGAGTTTGCTGCCATCGCCCAGCTGATCAGTGGGGACTTCTTCGAAGGATTCCTCAACGCTACCATCTGGCAGTGTCTTGGAAACCTTGCGCATCTTCGGCATGTCAGGGTCTTGACCATCGGGAAGCTGGCCATCAAGACCAGGCAACTTGGGTTTTCCCGATGAGCCTGGGTACTTGGACTTCAAGCCTTGACCATCTGGAAGCTTGAGTTTGCTGCCATCGCCCAGCTGATCAGTGGGGACTTCTTCGAAGGATTCCTCAACGCTACCATCTGGCAGTGTCTTGGAAACCTTGCGCATCTTCGGCATGTCAGGGTCTTGACCATCGGGAAGCTGGCCATCAAGACCAGACAACTTGGGTTTTCCCGATGAGCCTGGGTACTTGGACTTCAAGCCTTGACCATCTGGAAGCTTGAGTTTGCTGCCATCGCCCAGCTGATCAGTGGGGACTTCTTCGAAGGATTCCTCAACGCTACCATCTGGCAGTGTCTTGGAAACCTTGCGCATCTTCGGCATGTCAGGGTCTTGACCATCGGGAAGCTGGCCATCAAGACCAGACAACTTGGGTTTTCCCGATGAGCCTGGGTACTTGGACTTCAAGCCTTGACCATCTGGAAGCTTGAGTTTGCTGCCATCGCCCAGCTGATCAGTGGGGACTTCTTCGAAGGATTCCTCAACGCTACCATCTGGCAGTGTCTTGGAAACCTTGCGCATCTTCGGCATGTCAGGGTCTTGACCATCGGGAAGCTGGCCATCAAGACCAGGCAACTTGGGTTTTCCCGATGAGCCTGGGTACTTGGACTTCAAGCCTTGACCATCTGGAAGCTTGAGTTTGCTGCCATCGCCCAGCTGATCAGTGGGGACTTCTTCGAAGGATTCCTCAACGCTACCATCTGGCAGTGTCTTGGAAACCTTGCGCATCTTCGGCATGTCAGGGTCTTGACCATCGGGAAGCTGGCCATCAAGACCAGGCAACTTGGGTTTTCCCGATGAGCCTGGGTACTTGGACTTCAAGCCTTGACCATCTGGAAGCTTGAGTTTGCTGCCATCGCCCAGCTGATCAGTGGGGACTTCTTCGAAGGATTCCTCAACGCTACCATCTGGCAGTGTCTTGGAAACCTTGCGCATCTTCGGCATGTCAGGGTCTTGACCATCGGGAAGCTGGCCATCAAGACCAGACAACTTGGGTTTTCCCGATGAGCCTGGGTACTTGGACTTCAAGCCTTGACCATCTGGAAGCTTGAGTTTGCTGCCATCGCCCAGCTGATCAGTGGGGACTTCTTCGAAGGATTCCTCAACGCTACCATCTGGCAGTGTCTTGGAAACCTTGCGCATCTTCGGCATGTCAGGGTCTTGACCATCGGGAAGCTGGCCATCAAGACCAGACAACTTGGGTTTTCCCGATGAGCCTGGGTACTTGGACTTCAAGCCTTGACCATCTGGAAGCTTGAGTTTGCTGCCATCGCCCAGCTGATCAGTGGGGACTTCTTCGAAGGATTCCTCAACGCTACCATCTGGCAGTGTCTTGGAAACCTTGCGCATCTTCGGCATGTCAGGGTCTTGACCATCGGGAAGCTGGCCATCAAGACCAGACAACTTGGGTTTTCCCGATGAGCCTGGGTACTTGGACTTCAAGCCTTGACCATCTGGAAGCTTGAGTTTGCTGCCATCGCCCAGCTGATCAGTGGGGACTTCTTCGAAGGATTCCTCAACGCTACCATCTGGCAGTGTCTTGGAAACCTTGCGCATCTTCGGCATGTCAGGGTCTTGACCATCGGGAAGCTGGCCATCAAGACCAGACAACTTGGGTTTTCCCGATGAGCCTGGGTACTTGGACTTCAAGCCTTGACCATCTGGAAGCTTGAGTTTGCTGCCATCGCCCAGCTGATCAGTGGGGACTTCTTCGAAGGATTCCTCAACGCTACCATCTGGCAGTGTCTTGGAAACCTTGCGCATCTTCGGCATGTCAGGGTCTTGACCGTCGGGAAGCTTGCCATCAACTTCAGGCACCTCTGGCTGTTCGGGTTTGCCGCCAATCTCTGGTTCACCTAGGTTGCTCTTCGGTTCCGACTGGTCATCTTGAAGTTGCTCAACGGTTTCGACTACGCTTCCATTGGGCAGTCTTTTCTTCACAGTTCTAGTCCTCTTGCCGCGACTCCCGCTTCTTCGCTGGACCTGACCACCTGTGGTTGACCCTTGAGGTTTGTCAGATGGACTCTCGTCAAAAGTTTCAACACTACCATCGGAGTGGGTCACTTTCCGGGTTCTAGTAGTCCGGCCTGCTCTTTGACCGCCAGGAAGGCCTCTCGATGACCCTTGAATGCTCCTACTCTGGTCATCTGTTTCACCCGTAACTTGCCCGGAAGGCTGGCTGGTTCCCGCTGTATTACCGCTTTCGTCGAAAGTTTCAACCCTACCGTCCGAGTGGGTCACGGTCCGAGTCCTAGTAATCCGGCCTGATCCTCTTCCACTAGGTAGGCTTCTGGATGACCCCTCGGAGCCCGTGCTCTTGTCCTCAGCTTTCCCGGCATCTTTCCCGGAAGGTTGACTACCCGCTTGGTTTCCGGCAGTTGGACTTTCTTTGGAGTCGTCAGTATCGTCGGCCAACAGGGTTACTTCCGTGACCACGACGTCCTCATCATAGGTACCCTTCTTGCCCCGATGATGAATGGTCTTGTGACGTCGCTTGATTATCCGATTACGGGTGTTCTCTACCACACCGCTGGCGCCACTGGACAAACTTCTTGCTGCTTGACTCGAGGAGCCACCTGGGTCGCCATTTGTCAATGCACGTGACGCGGAGGAAGAGGGGATGCTGCGACTCGAAGACGGCAATTTGTACCCAACACCTAGTTCAAAATGGCGGCAAGTCGAGCCACGTTCAAATCACGTTGTAACCTTACCTGAAGCCTTGGAAGAGTAGCCGCTGCTCACGTCGAAGCCTTCGTCGTCGCCTTTCACTGTGCTTGGGATGTACTTGTTGGAAGTGACCTTTGGTACGCTGGGCTTGTACGACGGCACTCGGGGATAGCCGGCTTTGTCCGTCGACGCCGAGGGTGAGACCTTGGGCGTCTCGGCTTGAGCCGGTGTGTCCGCCGATGGCACGTCCGTGGTGCCGGTCTGGTCTGAGGACTCACCCGACGCCGCCTTGGGGTACCGGTATGTGACCTTGGGCTTAACTTTCCCCACACTGGGATACTCGACCTCAGCCTGGGAGTCGGTTTGCGACACCTTGGGATAACTTTGCTCTGACGATTCACTGGGTGACACATTGATGTATTTTGTCTCGTCAGAGCCGTCAGCTGCGCCGGACGACCATTTTGAGTGTTTCCAGCTTGAGCTTCTAGAGCTTTGCTTTTGAAGTTGGCGCCCAAATGTCTGGGCACTTGACACTGGAAAAGATGGACGTTAATTAGCTTGAGTGCAAATCTGGATGTTGAGTTTCACAATTTAGCATCGGATTTGCTTCACTGTGAAGACGCAAACATGGCGTCAGAGTGCATAAATTAAAATGGCGTCGACTAGGTGTTGTGTTACCGAAACTACACATTGCTATGCAAATTCATTCCCTGATTAGCATAAACGTTCACGTTCGGTCACACCATTCACGCAATCCTTTCAACACTAACGTGGCCATTTCATTTACCACTCGACGCCATGACACTGATTTCAAACTGGCACAGATTTCACAGATTACTCACATGTATTGATTACAATTAGATAAAAACATATGACGATTAACTTTCTCATCATTTGCGACACCATATGTGACTGTGTTGGATAAAGTCACATAAAGACGCAAATACTGTGAGCTTTGCTTTAATCAACTGAATTAATTTACAATTTACAACCGTCTTAATTTCGCGTCATATCCGATTTGGCAAAATAATATATGCGTCTTTGAGTTTAATTCAGTTTTTACTAATTAGATTCCTAGTAACGGCGCTTCACTGCCTTTAAGTTACGAAGTTTCTCCGCCAGATGGCGCAACGTATTCGAATCACAACTTATTGCATTTCCTCCGTTTCGGGAGTTTTCTGAATTCTGTGAAGCAAAAACTCCAGCGAAAGAGATATGAATCGAGCGAAGGGAAAGAGGGAAAGGGGAGAGGAGAGGGAAATAGTTTATTTTCGCTTTTTAACAAGAGAGCGAGAGACGGTCAACCTGATCCCCTTTAAGAGCAGCCCTCAGGCATGTTTGGCGACAAGTGATCTGGAAAACGGTCACCCTTGACCGACCTTCAAGTAGCGCTTTCTCTCTCTCTCTCTCCTTCTCTTTCCCTCTCGCTCTCCCTTCCTCTCCCTAATTATTATGGTTCATTGCATTCGACCAGAAAAAAATCTCAGGGACACATTCAAGGGGACAACAATGGACTCACTCTCGCTCTCCATTCTTCTTCCACTCCCGGGTCAAGTTCGCAAAGTATAATCCCACTGAGTAAATATTTCCTTTCTTCATCTCTCTCCCTCTCGGCTCTCTCCCTCTCGCTCTCTTGAATCGCTCTCCATCGAAGCAGAAGATGAGAAAAAGATGTAGACACGCCCACTTGCCATGTAACAGCCAGTGCGAGTTGTCCTATAGCGAAAAAGAAGAAGCGAGAGGAAATTGCTGGCGCACGAGCAATGACGAGAGAGGGAGAGAGGGGAGAGGAGAGAGCGAGAGAGAGACATTAGTTGGCGCTCAGTTTCTCTTCGCTTCAGTTCGCGCTCTTTGCTGTCCTTGTACATTCTTGTACATTTCGTTTATAGGGCCAACATTTTTACACTCTTCCTTGAGCCCTGGGTGAGAGGGGAAGAGGAAGAGAGGACGTGAAGGAGAGGGAGAGGGAGAGAGAGACAAGATGCTGGTACCTGCCGACTGCCTGGCTTCCAGCAATGGGAAACTGTTGTACCACATAAACAAATACTGCAACGAAAGGGTAGTCTATCGAAGGGGTCAAATATCCAAAACGGTGAGTAGAACAAATTCTGACCAAATGTACAAACTCGAACCCTGCCGATCCTCTCTCTCTCTCCCTTCCTCTCCCTCTCCTGCTCTCGCAGATCCGCGAAGTAGTCAAAATAGTGCAAGACGTTCTGAAGGAAGTGGAAGTCCAGGAACCCAGGTTCATATCGTCGCTAAACGAGTGCAATGGACATTACGAGGGACTCGAGGTCACGAGTCCCAACGAGTTCGAAGTTGTCCTATATCTGAATCAAATGGGCGTGTTTAACTTCGTGGACGACGGCTCACTTCCGGGCTGCGCCGTGCTCAAGCTGTCCGACGGCCGGAAGCGCTCAATGTCCCTCTGGGTGGAGTTCATCACCGCCTCGGGCTACCTGTCGGCCCGCAAGATCCGGTCCCGCTTCCAGACCCTGGTGGCCCAGGCCTGCGACAAGTCGGCCTACCGGGACCTGGTCAAGATGATACCGGACACCAGTGAGGTCAAGCTCCGGGTCCGCGAGCGCTACATTGTCCAAATTACGCCCGGTAAGCCCACTGGCCCACCACAGGCCCACAACTGGCCCACCACTGGCCCACTTCTTGACCACCTGTCTCACTTTCCTCTCTCTCCCTTCTCTCCCTCCCTCTCGCCCCAGGTCTGACGGCCTTCCGGTGCAGTGGCCTGTGGCCGCGGAGCGCAGCCCACTGGCCGCTGCCCTCGTGCCCCTGGCCGGCGCCCAACCTGGTGGCCGAGGTGAAGGCGGAGGGCTTCGACCTGCTCTCCAAGGAGTGCATCTCCCTTCAAAAGGGCAAACAGAGCTCCATGGAAGGCGATGCTTGGGTCCTCTCGTTCACCGAGGCGGAGAACCGACTGCTTCAGGGGGGCACTCGCAAGAAAACCCTGTCCATCATGAAAACCCTGAGGGACCGCCATCTTGACTTACCTGGGACACCCATTACGGCGTACCACTTGAAGACACTGGTGCTCTACGAGTGCGAGAAGCATCCCCGTGACATGGAGTGGGTTGAGTGAGTGTTTTTGCTCCCGTGTGACCAGCTGCGTGACTCATCTGTTCCTCTTCGTCTCTGCCTCTCCCTCTCCTCTCTCCCTCTCTCTCTCGACTCGTCTTCTCAGAGAGACGATCGGCGATCGCATCAACGGCATCCTCCTGCAGCTCATCTCGTGTCTCCAGTGTCGCCGGTGTCCCCATTACTTCCTACCTAACCTGGACCTTTTTAGGGGCAAGTCACACAGGTAAGTCTGGTCAGCGGCGAGAGCGAGAGGGAGGGCGAGAGGGGAGAGGAAGAGAGACGAGATAAAACAAATAGACGAGAGAGACCCCCGCAAAGGGACGGCGCCATGGACACCCCGAATCCATCAAATCTGTCGCTATACTCCGTCGCTTCCGGCCAGTCTCTCCCCCCCCTCTCCCTCTCTGCGGCCGCCCGGAGAGGGCTAAAAACAATTTCTCTTCGGCTAAGAAACGGCCCGAGAGGGAGAGAGAGAGAGAGAGAGAGGGAAACGGGAGACAATTTGTTTCGCGCGGGGCTACTCTTGAGAAAATATGTTATACATTTCGCATTTTCCAAAACTAACAGAGACAGAGGAATGGAGACGAGAGAGGAGGGGAAGAGAGAGAGAGAGAGATGAGCTCGCGCAGCTCGGGAAGAGATCTCTCTCGCTCTTGTCTCTGCTCCTTCGCCTCCCTCTCATTGGTCAAGAATGAAGAGATCGCTTCGCGGATTAGAACACTTTCAAGTTATAATGAATGTTTCCGTTTCAAAGTCGAAGGAGCACTTAAGTTATTTTCGTGTACATTTAGAATGAGAGAAGGAGAGAGGGAGAGGGAGAGAGAGAAAAGACAAACAAAGATTAGAAAGAGAGGAGAGAGAGAGGAAGCAAGTTATGGTTGACTTCAGAAGGGTCCTCTTCGGCACTAATTGCTTACTTTTCACTTAATTTAGTTGAGTGCGAAACGGAAACTCCGATGAACAGTTCAGCGTCTGTGAGAGGGAGAGAGAGGGAAGAGCTGAGAGGGAGAGAGGGAGAAGGCATATCTGGTCATATGTCCTAACAGCGACTCGAGGAAGGAAGACATGAATTATAATGAGTTGAAAGTAGATTTATATTATGCAATTTTCTAGTAGTCAACTTTCAATTTCCTTGGGAAACTGATTTCCATCTTTCGCACTAAATTCTCCCGAAAGAAAGACAGAGAGGGAGAGCGAGAGGGAGAGAGAAGGAGAGGAAGAGAGTGAGATAGGCGAAGCCTCTCTCGTCTTCGCTTTTTCCCATTATAATTGTCATGTGGGCCTCTTTCGTGGGCATCATTTCAAGATGATATCACACATGGACATCTTCATGCCTCACGACCACAGAGGGAGAGAGAGGGAGAGAGAAGGGGAGAGAGGAGAGAGAGAGAGAGAGAGAGAATGAGAATGTGTCAGGGGCACGAACTGACGTGAACGCATTTTCATATATTAGATGTTGTCCATAGAACGCATAACCAGTAGACCAGACACGAAGAGAGCAAAAAGGGGAGAGAGGGAGGGAGGGAGAGAGAGAGATAAAATGATGAGCCCTAGTAGTATATTTCGAACAGTTGTATGCTCGAAATGTAATTGGACTCGAAGCGGGTGCGAGTGTGCATGCGTCCGAAACGAACTGTTCAATTTCCCTGGAGAAGCCCTTCGAACATTTCGAGCCGTCTCTCTCTCTCTCTCTCTTTCCTTCGCTCTCTTGCTCTCTATCATTTGAGAACTCGAAGGGTCGGCGCTGAACCATTACAAAAATATTACCTACCGAACTCGGAGACTAATTACGTTCTACTTTTTGCTCTCTCTCTCCCTCTTCGTCTCTCTCTCTCTCCCTCTCCCTCTCTCCGATCTGCCATTGCATTTCAATCTTGGTAAATCCTGGACGGCTCAACAACCATGACTGGTACTTTGTCTCTCGCTCTCTCCCCCTCCCTCTCTCCCTCTCGCACACTCGTCACGTGTCCTTATTACGTAACACAAAACTGGCAAATGTACAACAATGTGCTGCCTTTGGAAACGAAAACGACACACACTCGAACTTGAACAGTTCACTAGAAAATGCCGCCAAACAAACTTGGAGATTGACAAGAGAATTACTGACTAATGCTCGCTCTTTTGATAAATTATAATCTCACTCTCCCTCTCTCCTCTCTTGTCTGACGCCATCTTGGATTTATAGCATCACTCGAAAATGTCCATCGTTTCCTTTTGTACATGTGAACAACAACCTTATCTTCCTCTCTCCCTCTCTCTTCTCCCTTTCCATTTCGAGTTTCCAGCGGCTAAAATTTGCTCTCCCTTCGTCCCTCTCTCTCTCCTCCTCCCCTCTCGCCCTCTAATTGAATCAAAAAGCTCTCAGCATCCCAATTCAGTTAGCAATAGTAGATTTAGTTAAATATACAAAGCGAAGTGGCGTAATGTGTGATCGATAGTAATCAAATCACTTCCTCTTCTCCTCTCGCCTCTCCCTCTCCCCTCTCGCTCTCTCATTTCCTCCTACTGCAAAAACAGAGAGCTTTGATACTTCCAACATTACGAATATAGGAAAAATTGTGCAACATAAAAGAGAAGACACTTGTAATATTTCACTGATGATGAAACACTTTTTGTCACGAAGAGTCAAAAAATAAACGATAAGTTCGAATTTGAACTCTCGCTATTTTTGAACTGTTCTAAATTGCTGGGATTTTTCGAATTAATGACCTGAAGAAATATTGAGTGCTTTTTGTTATTTTTCGAATTAATCTCCTTAAGAAAAAAACAAGTAGATTAAGCAAGTGACGCATCGAGAGGAGAAGGTAAGTTATAGTTATTCGTGATCGGGCGTGTGACTCACGCATGCGCACTCGCTGAGCAAACATTGAGTATGTACGTAAGGACATGCTCAGCATTCTTTAGCTTCGCCATAACCATATCAGATGACCCTTAGTCGCCATCATTGCTCTCTCGTCTCTCCCTCTCTCTCTGCTTGTGAGTCTTGCCCCTTGCAGGCAAGGGAGAGAGAGGGAAAGCGAGAGGGAGAGAGGAGACAGAGCGAAGGCAAGAGACGATGGGACAGGTAGAGAAGGTCCCCTGCTTAGAGGCGGCGCCGTAAACAGGCGATATCAATGAAATCTGTCGCCAATGCGAGAGAGAAGCTCCTCTCTCCCTCTCCCTCTCTCTCCCTCTCTTTGGCTCTCCGTCGTCTCTGTGATTTTAATTGCTGAAGTATCTTGCTTGGAGCAATCATTCTATGCTGGTAGACGTCTTCATGCATCATGACCACAGTGTGTCACAATCTGAAGGGCAGTGTGAGAGGGAGAGAGGGAGAGGAGAGAGGGATGCGAGAGAGGGAGAGAGAGAGCCCACGCAGACCGGAGGGAAAACAAGCCTATAGTTTATAAAAATATATGGCCTGTAACCATTGAAGCATTCATTTGTCTCTCCAGTACATTTGATATCTGAGGGAGAGAGGGATAGAGGGAGAGCGAAGGAGGGGAGAGGGAGAGTGCGCTCGAACGGCGAGATGGCAATGTAATTAGAATGGAAGCCGTCCGTTCCCTCTCTCTCCCGCGCTGGCAGGTCAGAGGCAGTGAACTGTTCTATTTCTCGCGAGACTAGACCACCGAACAGTTCACGGATCTCTCTCTCTCCTCTCCCTCCCTCCCTCTCTCCTCTTGACAGCAAGGAGGGTGGGCGCTGGAGCATTTCTGAAATGCTCTACCTACCGGACTCATCTTCTAATTATTGCTCCTTTTTATAACAATAAACCATAGGAGAGCGTCAGGCAGCATGATGAAACGATGAGGAGGCAGAGAGCGATGAGAGAGGGAGAGCGAGAGAGCGAGAGAGGATGTATACACCCAGATTCATTAAAATTTGCAAGTAGTGAATCTTACCGAAAAAATAGCGATAGATAGAGAGGGAGAGAAGGCTCATAAGTAAAAGCTCGTCACGAGTCTGAGTGTGGCCTGACCACCTGAGGCAGGTAACCTGATATATCATCTCTGCCTCTCCATCCCTCTCCCTCTCCTTCTCTCCCTCCCTGTTCTGCCTTCACGAGAGAAGCTGCCATGAGAGACCACCAGCTAGTTGGCACTTGAGGCCGGTGACGACATCCCGGCCCAGCCCAACCGGTTATCACTTTGCCCCAGCCCACATTCACTCTCTCATCTCTCCCTTTCTCTCTCTCGCCCGCTCTCCCTCTCCGCTCTCTGTCTCTCCTCTCCTCTCTCTTGCGGCTCATGCCTAAAGTAAACATGTAATTGAAATTGCGACCGAAACCAAAGGAAGGGAACCTGTTTAAAGAGCCCTCTCTTCGTGCCCCAGGGGTGATTAGCCCCGGGCTTGTGATAAACGTCAACTATCAAGCAGAGAGGAGAGAGGGAGAGATAGGGAGAAGAGAGGGAGAGAGAGACAGAGTCTAGACCCATCTTTAGGCTTATTCGTCTTTTTCTGTCTTTCTCTCTTATCAGTTGATGCAATTTCCAGATTACGACTACTTTTTTCTGTCACAAACAATGGCCAACCTTCGGCGCCCCTTTCCCTCTCTTCAGAGGCTCCTCTCGCTCTTTAGCTGGTCCTTAAAAAGTCGTCTAATTTGGTTACTATTGATTTTTATTAGTCAGAGGGAAGAGCTCACTCTCTCCCTCTCTCGCTTTCGCTCTCTGATCCGAGAGTGCATTGAACACCCTTCTTAGAAGAGGGAATAATCCGATAGAGGAAGAGGGAGAGAGAGAACTAAGCACTCTGCGCCTCCCCCTTCAAACAGCATAATCCGCTTATGGATTGATAGCATCCGAGAGAGGGAGAGGAGAGAGAGCCACCGACGTCTCCGCCCCTTTTATTGGGTGGCTCGCACTTTTATTCATCGTCTACTGTACTCTCTCGAAAGCGCTCCTCTCTCTCTCCCTCTCGTCCTCTGTCCCCTTACACAAATATTGTGAGAGACTAATGTCCATCTAAACGACCAATTCGTGCTTGAACATAGTTCTAACATTGAACCATTGTTACATACATGTTCACTAGCGAGTCTCTCTCGACGAACTAGTTGTCTCTGTCCCTCTTCCTCTCCCCTCTCTCGCTCCTGACATTCTATTTGTTTACCAATGACAAACACCCTGTCGACTGCTGATACTGACTAGCTTGCCAAGAAGGATTGCCAGCGAGGGAAAAGAGGGATCGAGAGGGAAGATCAAGTGCCTCTTGATGAATTATACGAGCCGAGTAACAAATGGTCCTGAATTCGAAATTTCCTTTCATGAATCCAATTTCCAGGTACGTTGGTTACGTGATCAAATTGCGTGAGCTACCTGAGTAAAGTGGCCCTCTCGTCGTCTCTCCCTCTCCCGCCGTACCCCTCCCTGGCCTCGTTCCCACTCCCTCTCGCCTATGTGTCATCGGGCGACACGTGCAGCGCTTCCATACCTGATCGAGTAACCTTCAAAAGCTTTCGTTGAGTGAAGAATGTACAATTTATTATTCATTGCTGTGCTTGATGACGCATTTCCGGAAACAGAGCAACTGCCATCACTTGTTTCCGCCAAATTTGGGCCGCTTGCCCTTTGGTTTGCCACCTGGTCCAAGCTTCTTGCCCGTTGGTTTGCCACCAAGTTTCTTGCCCTTTGGGCCATCTTCACCCCTGTCGCCATCCAGCTTCTTCCAGCGTTCGGCAGTTTCTTGTTTCTTTTTGAGAAAGTATTCACCCGACACCAATTGTTCGTCAAGTTTGGATAAGGGTTGTTCCGGCGGAAACGGGGTATATTCGTCCTTCTTGTTGATTTTAGGCTTCTTCTTCTTTTGATTAGTGGGCGCTACCTTTGGCAATTTAGGCAGGAATCTTTCCCACGACTCGTTCGCTAATGTTGGATCTTTGGACAGTTCTTTCTGGATGAGTAGACGCTTGATGTTGAATACCGGATGAATGTTTTTCACTAAGCAATCTTCGACCATCTTTCGAACGGCCGCCAGACCTTTATATGGTCCAATGGCGGACACTGTGTTTCCTTGAACTAGAACATAGCATTCTGTCAACAGCTCGATGGCCTTCAGAGTGGCTCCTGACGGTCCGAGGATTCTTTGACGCCTGCGGACAAATCGCTCTTTATTTCTGACCAGTCGTCCGATTTTGATGACGTCGCAGGCAAGATCGTCGTTGTCAATTAGCTTAATCGCTTGCTGGTAGGAAACACCACGGGCAATCAACTTGACCACATCGCGAGCTTTGATTATGGAGTAGGCATCGGTCATTTTCCGCGTCGTTGTCACCGTTATCGAGCCTTCCATTATGTCAAGCTCAGCCTTTATGCCCTAAACATCACTATTAACATGAAGCAAGAGTTTAAAGTCTAACAATTAACTTACATGATTAGTTAGAAGATGGTTCACAAGAAGAGGAAAGCATTCTTTGACATATTTTTCTCTGTATTTCGGAAACACGGTGGCAAATGAGCTTTCTGATACGATCTGAAGAGGAATCTCATCCTTCTTGCCTTTCGCTTTGTCTCCCATCACAAAATGAGCCTTAATTTAGCTGAATCAAGGGAATGTTGAGAAAAACACTGACAAACTGCAGCACACGTGCGAAGTAGAGGGAATACCACTAGCGCCACCTATGAACGCGAGACTTGAACAGCTGACTCTTTTGAAAACAAATATTGAATTAATAGTGATACTTTTCTGTAAGGGATTTCAGCTTTGAAATCCAGACAGTTTCCACTAAAATGAAATACAAGTAAGATTTTGAAATGGCTTCATTTTCTGCAATCGTATTGCTGAGCAATGCATAAAAGTTTCAAAATAGCTAGTTTTGTCACGATTAAAACCTGTGCATCTAATCATGGTGGTGTCGCTGGGCTTGCAAATTGCTACTCGAAAATGCCATTGTCATAGTTCTATGCTATACCACAGAGACACGACATTTTCGGTAGGCGTCTTTATGACCTTGACTAATCAGAGTGCTGCAGTTGTTAATCAACTCAGCAGGTGTCTTGGAAGCTGATAGTATTTTACCTTAAATACCTCTGTCTACTATTCTAATTTCACTCGATGATTTCGCAACTGGCTCAAGGATGACTTGGCTTAGCACTGAAGCGCTATCTGCAGCTGGACTGCTTCTTGGATCTGTAGTCATATACGTAACTTACTTTCTGATGTGAGTAAATGTTTGCTAAAAGTTAACTAAATGGAGCTGATATTTCTGTCAGTAATAAGAGACGTCAGGAAGAATTTTGGAAAGACAGGGGCGTTCCCGGACCTGAGGCTGATGACTTTCTGAAGACCGAGGGCCAAATTTCAGCCATAGATTACTACATAGGCAATGAGAAGAGATACGGAAAAGTGTTCGGGTGAGTTGGACTTTTATTTAGCAGTATTCACGTACTCACTGACATTTTTGGCTAGACAAATAAGGTACTCAGAACCGAAGCTGGTTATCTCTGACTTGGAACTGATCAAGCAAATCACAGTCAGAGATTTCCACCATTTCACTGACAGAGTCTCGTTGCGCGACTTGTTGGGCAAGATAATGGGCCAGTTTGTGTTTCATCTTGAAGGCGAAGAATGGAAGCGAATGAGATCCTTGTTGTCACCAACCTTCACGTCCGGTAAGATGAAGAAAATGTACAACATGATAGACAGCTGTTGCAAGGATGCCATTGAGTCTGTGAAGAAACAAAGTCTAGAAGGTGAAGTCGATTTGAAGCGATTCTTTGAAAAATACAGCCTTGACGTCATCGCTCGTTGTATGTTCGCCACATCAGCTGATCCTTACAACAACACCGAGAGCAAGTTTGTCAAATCAGTTCATACTTTGTTCATTCCGAATATCACCAAAGCTAAGCTATTCTATGTGCTGCCACGATGGCTGTTCAGATTGATTGGCATCGAAATTTTCGACAGTGGTTCAGTTCAGTACCTTGAACATTTGATACTGCATGTCATGCAAGAGCGACAGCGCTCTGGAGTTCGAGGCGACGACTTTGTACAGTTGCTCATTGATGCATCGAAAGAAGTTGACCGTTCTAACGATGAGTCGAACCAAGCCGCTGACGAATTGTCCTCTTTGAATGCTTCGAAGAAATCGAATGCAAAGAAATTGTTGACGAATGACGAAATAGTGTCGCAGTCAATACTTTTCATTCAAGCCGGTCACGACACTACTTCAACTCTACTGGGTTTCATGTTCTATCAGCTAGCTTTAAACCCAGACATTCAAGAACGATTGTATGAAGAAGTGAAAAGCCTGACTGAGGTCACATACGAAAGTATTAACAAGTTGCCTTACCTGGAAGCCGTTATCAACGAGACACTGCGCATGCACCCTCCCGCTCTGGACATGAACAGGAAAGCACTGGTGGACTACAAGCTACCTGGCACGGACATTGTGGTACCCAAGGGCTGCCGAGTAGAGATGCCTCTGATAGCAGTACATTACAATGAGCAATACTTCGCCAATCCTTTCAAGTTCGATCCCGAACGGTTCTTGCCACACAACCGGGACCAGTTGAATCTGGACGCCTTCATGCCCTTCGGTTCCGGTCCTAGAAACTGCGTCGGCAGCCGCTTCGCTCTACTCGAAGCTAAGCTAATGGCAACCAGAACTGTCTTGCGCTTCGAACTGTTCAAACAGACAAGACGACTCTGCGTGTAAAGTATGAACCACCCAATGCAATACTGAAGGCAGAGCCTTTGCTTGTTAAAGTTGAATCGCGATAAATAAATGTTGAACTCGCATGAAACATCGAGTCTTGATCCAGTTTTTGACAATCCCAGGCTGTGTCACTAGTGCTAACCATGATGCAGAACTGCGTGTCATGTCATCTTCAGGGGCTCGAGTTGAAAATACGTTTTATAGCACTGTTCTACAATCCAGAGTGAGCTGAACAGATGTTCCGAAGATAAACATTGGAATGTGAACAGCGCCACCTGTGAGTAGTTTTTGTCGGAAGAGCTGTTGTGAGCTTTGAGAAACTGATGTCGCAATACTCGATCATGGCTCTCTAAATCCACCACTTTGACTACAGCAGCTGTTAATATGAATCAGTCTCTTCTTATATCGAAGCCTCATGTATTAGTTAGTCGAATCTTATTTGTCAGCCGAGTAGGCTCCCGTTGGCCGCTGTCGGTGTCACCATATTGTAAACATGGACTGGAAACAAAAAATTTTACCGCTGTCACTGGTCAAGCTGGCAGTTTGGTCAACAATCGTAGTTTGCTACTTCCGGTGGTCGAGACGAGAAGATACTTCTTCCGAAGACAAGAATTCGGCCACCGAAAGAAGGAAGACCCAAGTATCCAAAGTTGGCCACACATTGTCCTAGAACTGATCGTAGTGGCGTTCTTTTTTATCGGTTTCATTGACTACCAGAGTATGTGGAGAGAATATGCACCGGAAGAGGCCGTCGAAACGCTGGATTATGTAGACAAACGGACCCGGAAGTGGTGGCGAGAGGCGCTTCGAGTGGACGCCGCTTCGCCGCCGGTCGACACCAAATCCCCAGTGGCCATCGAGGAGTCAGAGCCCGCTGAGAAGGAAGTAGTCATGGTCAGGAACAAGATTGGGTTCCGTGAGCGCAAAATTATCGAGTACGAAAATAGAATCAGGTCTTACTCGACACCGGACAAGATATTCAGATACTTTGCGACCATTAAAATTGTCTCCGAGAGCGATGACGTCAACGAAGTTCTAATGACACCTCACGACTTCCTGAGAGCACTGACACCTGGTCTCAAGCAACCGGACGGACTTGGACTGGATCAGTTTAAGAAGATTGAACTTGTGTCGAAGGTTCGAACTTGAACTGTTTCTGTGTTCTATCTGGTGCTTTACACAAGTTTTCAAGCCTTTCCTTGTTTTGTTCTCTAAACTGACCGCCATCTTTGAAGTTGCTAAATAACACACTGTACAAACTGCTCTCTGTTTTCTCTCTAACATGCTTTCACTGTGATTGCTTAGGACATGAAGGAAGTGCTCTCTGAAACTCTTCGCGTAAATAACCATTAACTCTTTTTCTGACTGATTCTGGAAGCAATTTACTAACTGACATCTCTTCGACAGGACGAGCAAATGAAACTGGAAAAGGAACTGAACAAGGATTCTGTGTTCTATCGACTCTCTGACTTTGGACTTATAAATTTTTCGGACTTCCTCTTCCTGTTGACCGTTCTTTCAGGTGATTGCACTTTTCAGATGATCCCTGAATTTGAACTTTGACCTTTAACCTTGACTTAACAGTTTCAAGGCGACACTTTGAAATTGCCTTTCGCATGTTTGATTTGAACGGAGACGGAAATGTCGATTACAAGGAATTCGAGAAGGTCCAGAATGCCATTCTGCAGCAAACGTCCATTGGCCAAAAATTGGGACACTCGCTTCGGAGTTACAGTGGCTTCAGTTCCGGTTTGTCCAAGTACTTCTTCGGCGAAGACCTGAAACAAAAGCTGACCATTGAGAAGTTCTTGGACTTCCAGTCTAAACTGCAAACGGAAATGCTGACCTTGGAGTTCAACGGCAAATATCCGGTAGAAGGGAGTATAACGGAAGTGGCCTTTGCCGAGCTCTTGATTGCGTATGGCGGCTTCTCGGAGACAAAGAAGCAACGGATGGTCAAGAGGGTCAAGCGGAGGTTCAAGAAGGCGGAAGAGGGCAGCGAAGAGGAGAGCCTGGCCAGAGGCATCCCCCAAACCGAGTACATGCAGTTCTTCCATTTCCTTCAGAACATTGCTGACGTGGACATTGCTCTGACCTTTTTCAACATGGCCGGCGCCGGCATTGACAAGGATACCTTGCGACACGCGGCCAGCACTGTGGCCCACGTTGACCTGAGTGACCATCTGATTGATGTCATCTTTACTTTATTTGACGAGAACCGTGAGTATTTGTACAATCAGATCCACTAGTTTGCTAATTGGGTTTCTAATTGTTTCAGAGGACGGATCTCTCAGCAATCGCGAATTTGTGAGCGTCATGAAAGAAAGACTTCGCCGAGGACTCTCTCGTCCCAAAGATACCGGTTTCATGAAGCTGGTTAGTGCGTTCGTCAACGCAGCTAAAATTGATGGCATATTTCTCTAGCTGTCTACAATTAACTTATTTTCAGTAACTGAACTAGTCTTTGGGCGTAAATCAGTTGAACAAGTATTATCTTTATATAATTTTCCCGTTGAAGTAATCAGTTCATTGTCGAATTTCATTATACTCTGCTTTTCATTGTTGCTCTTTAAACTGTAACCGAATCAAATTCAATATATTGTTAATCCTACTCGTTGTTCGCTTAATGCCTAATCCTGACTCGAATAAAACTGTAGAATCAGCTAATCTAAAATGTATTTTCACTTAGTGACGCTTGATTTAGTTCGACAACCAAAGTGATCATAAACCTGCAGATCAATCTTTCAGGCAACCTGGCACTTAAATTTAGTCACGTGAAACCCTGGTATCACGAGAGAACTTCGGCCAGTGGACTTCTTATCCGATTCTTATGAGCCACTCAGGAACGAAAGACGGTAGATGGCGCTCAAGTGTCGAAACGAAACAAATAATCTCAGGTCTTTGTCTCGACGAACTGAATTTGATGAAGTCGATTGAACATTATTTTTGTAATCAACGACAACCGGCCATGACAATTTTCTATTTGACAATCTTACAGTCTTATAGTCTTTACTGCCAGGTTGCCCATATCTCCGTTTCAAATCGGTACCGGAGACATCTCTTGCGACTTCATATGGCTCCCGTTACCAGATAAAGGGCGACCTTGGTAGATAAAACTGAATATGGCTCAGTTGCCTTGGAAACAGATTGAAGATTTCGCTACTGGTATTTAACAATGATGAAAAACGTCCCTCTGTTCATTTGATTGCCTCACGATGGAGCTGAAAATTTGGTTAGATGGCAGTCCCTTGTCCATTGCTGGGCTCATCATTGGTTCCCTGGTCGTCTACATAACCTATTCTCGCATGTAAGACCCGAAAATCGCTTTTCACTTGAATGAATCATGCTTTTTTAATTGTCCTTCAGATCTCGGAAGCGGAAGCTGCAATACTGGAAGGACAGAGGTGTCCCTGGGCCTGAGGAGCAGATCACCATTTCTGGCGACGGAAAAACACCTGCAGTGGACTACTATGTCAACAATCAAAACAAATATGGCAAGGTGTTTGGGTACGTTTTTTGCGAAAGATACGTAAGAGCAAACTGATGTATGTTTCTCAGAGGGATCAATGGAACGACGCCAGTCTTGGTTGTGTCAGACCTTGATCTTATCAAGCAAATGACAGTCAAAGACTTTTACATCTTTCCGGACCGTGTCGACATCAGGGACATGTTGGGGAAGACATTAGGAGGATTCGTGTCACGCATGCATGGCGAAGAGTGGAAGCGAATGAGAACCATCTTGTCGCCTACCTTCACGTTGGGCAAGATGAAGAAAATGTTCAGCAGGATTGACAGCTGTTGCCAGGACGCCATCTTAGCTGTACGCAAGCGGTCACCAGATGGTGACGTGGACCTGAAACAGTTTTTCTTGCAGTACAGTCTCGACGTCATAGCTCGCTGTCTGTTCGCAACTAACGCCGATCCGTACAACAACACCAAGGGTGACTTTGTCCAAGCAACTCACCGCCTGTTTACGCCCAACATGCGCAAAATGAAGCTATTCTTCCTTCTTCCAAGATGGCTGTTCAAATTGCTGGGCATTGTCATCTTCGACAACGGGGCCGTGGAATACCTACAACAGCTGACATTGCATATTGTCAAGGAGCGGAAACGCTCGGGTGTTCGACAAGACGATTTTGTGCAACTGCTCATCGACGCGTCAACTGGAATGCTCAGCTCCAGTGACGAGCTGAATGCCACCGTCGATGAACTGTTCGTACCTGACACATCAAGCCTGAAATCCCGAGACAAGTCACCGTTAACTGACGAGGAAATTGTGTCACAATCAATACTTTTCATTCAAGCTGGTCACGAGACGACTGCAACTCTGTTATCTTATTTGTTCTATGAGCTGGCACTGCACCCAGCTGTTCAAGAGCAGCTTCACCAAGAGCTAACTAGCCTGACTGACTTCAGTTACGAAAGCATCAACAAGTCTCCGTATTTGGAAGCGGTCGTCAATGAGACACTGCGCATGCACCCGCCGGCTCTAGTGCTGGACAGAGTGGCCTCCCAGGACTACAAGGTGCCTGGAACGGACATCGTCATGCCCAGAGGCTGTCAGCTACAGATCCCCATTCTTGCAGTTCATTACGACGAGGGCAACTATTCGAATCCTCACAAGTTCGACCCAGAGCGCTTCCTTCCGGCCAATCGGGATCAGCTGAAGCCGCTGTCTTTCTTGCCCTTCGGTTCCGGTCCCAGGAGCTGCATTGGCAGTCGCTTTGCTCTGCTCGAAACCAAGCTCATGGTGACCCGTACAGTTTTGGCCCTTCGAGCCGTCCAGACCGACAAGACGCCAGTGCCACTCAAGTATGGCCCACCAGGGGCCCTTCTCAAGGTGGAGCCCATGCTGGTCAAATTTGAATCGCGATGAAATGCAAAAAAGTTGCATGTACAAGCAGTATTTCAGTAGTTCACCTCAGTGTCATCTCATCGGAGCCATCTACTTCCGGATCAACTCTGAAATAAATGTTAGGTTCTAAATTAACATGGTGGGTGAAAAGGGAAGATTACTGGTTTTACGAAGTCAGTGAACTGGAACTAAAAATATTTGGATATGAGAAAAATCATGATCAGCTTTAAAGGTCATAAACATGCGCGAAATTCAAGTGAAAGACTAAGGGATGTCTGGACGAACAGTATGCGCCATCTAGCGGTAACCAACTGTCTGATCGCTCAAAGGAGAATTAGTTGCCTCCGTTTGCTTCTATCGTAATTTGATTATCAAGTTCTTGGCGCCTTAAACTAGACTGGGCCGATCGCGGCTGCTCTATTAGTGGCGCTAACCGTGCATTGCTGTTGGATAAAGTTGCACAGTTGCCTTGGAAACCAATGCCTACAGTACAGCCATTCGCTAGTAACCACAGTTAATTTAATTGCCTTGAAATCGCTTTGCCTTGCTTGAAACGAAGCTCATAGTGATCAGAACAGTTCTGGCCCTTCGAGCCGTTCGGTCGGTCAAGACGGCCATGACACTCTAATATGGCCCACCTGGTGTGCTGCTCAGCCCATGTTGGTCAAAGTTGGGTCGCGATAAATAAATGGTTCGTGAGGTTCGTGAGCAATGTTCCACTCACGAACTTGAATGCGAACGCCATCTAGTTTCAACCATGAAATAAACTTGAGGTTCAAGTAACTCGCAGTCACCGGAGCCCGGTAGACACAATCAAGAAACCATTAATTGGGGTCATGTGATTGTAATCACCTGTGTGCTCATTCAACTCTGATTCTAATCGAATGGCACTTAATTGTGATGACAGTGGAGCCAAACAAATTTGGAATTGAGCAGTCAATAGTCCGATTAGTGCAGACTCGTCAATGGTGGCAGCAATTAACTTTAATGGCGGTTTTTCCTGTCTTCAGGAAGAGAGGGAGAGAGAGAGAGAGAGAGAGAGAGAGAGCGAAACAGGTTCACCGTTAGCATATCCGTTTTATGTTTGTTATGTAAGTTGTGTATGCAAGTCACTGACCTTGACTGGCTTTGTCTAGAAGCTTTGTTCCGTAAAATTCCCATTATGTCTCCTCTCTCCCTCTTCCCTCTCTCTCTCCCTCTTCCCTCCGTCATAGTTTGCTCAAGAAGCTGCTCCGAGAGCAAACATTTACTGTTGTAGCAAACTTTCAGGTCTGCAAGTATATTTGCCGAACATGGCTACTGTCGATGACAGCTCGGTTATAATTCATAGTTTACTGATTGTTCTGCTAATCAGCGTCAGCTGGGTGACATGTGACAGTGATGAGGATGACTTTCAGGTTGTGTCATCGGCTCACGCAAGATCAGTGACACACTTATCAGCGGCACCCTCAGACATCCACCTGTCGCGACTTGACCCCGATGACGACCAGGGGACTGGCCACCTGGCGGCGAACGCCACAAGGGCCGAGTCGAGGGACGACGGCGAGAGTCCGGCCAGAAATATTGCAAACTGGATCAAGAACTCGCTGATTGGCAACCGATGGTTCAGCCGACTGTCCAACTCCAACAACGGCCCGGGCAGGCCCGAGTCGGGTCAGCCACTGGCATCTGAGGGTCCCTATCTGGCCTACAGGCACCCATATTACGTGGGCAAGTTTCCGCCCGTGGCGCCACCGCCGCACCCAGGCTACGGACCCACGCAGTTGATGGCCAACATGCTGCCGCCACCTGACGGCTTCCCGGGTCCCCACTCGTCGGACTCGATGCTCATTGCCCCCGAAAGTCTCAAGGGGACCGGAATCGAGTACTGGCTCCGGTTCATCGAGGAGGCCAACCAGCAAGGGGCTGCCAGTGGTGGCGGAGGCGGCGGTGGCAACTACCACCAAAGGCCACCCGACCACCGGCCGCCCCGCAATGGGCCAGTGGAAGTGGTGCTCAAGAGGCCGAACAGCATCCGTGACCAGCTGCTCATTCAGGACAACGTTGACTACGATGACAGCCCCGACAATGACCCCAACGGTCAAGGGCAAGAGATAACCCAGGCGGCCTCGGTGGCGACCAATGAGAAGACGACGCGTCACTTCAGCCCGCGCTGCGACAGGGTAGGTGGCCATCTTGTAATCAACTGTCCTTTTCTAATGTCTCACGTTTCCTCTTTCTGACCCTGATGCCCAGTTTGTCGAAAGGTGAGTCCACAACAGTCAAAGTCTAAATTGTCCACTAATTGCTGCTTCGATTGTCAGCATCTGTCTAGAGGACTTTGAGTATCCGGAGCAAGCCATCGTGGACGAAGTGTACAAGAGGCGCGAAGTGTTCAACTTGCTCTACTCGGACGACAGCTTGACCAGCTCGGGGCCACCCATGGTGGACGGGATACCACGTGACGTAGAAGAGTCCTACCAGTACGCTGACCACATGTCGGCCCCCTCGTCGGCCTCTGCGGTGTCCGCTTCCGGTTCCGGGGCGCCGGCCAGCAGCAGCGGCTACATTTGCTCCAGCGAAGTGCTCTACGGCAAACCCAAGCTGGCCCGGAACAAAGATGGCGCCTGGAAGGTGATTGTGAACGCGGGCGAGTTCACCCAGACCATCCGCATGGAGAAGTGCTTGAAGCCCAATGCCCGGTGCAACTACATCATACCCACGGTAAGGGGCCGTCTCTTTAGCTCTCTCCCTCTCACTCTGACCCCCGTTGACCCCGCTAGATGGAGACCCGGTGTGCCCAGGTGCACTCTATGCACCGGTTGATTGTCTTTGAAAAGGGGCGTGGCTTCTTCATTGACTCCTTCAAGATTCCGACCGGATGCTCGTGTCACGTCATCCGCAGAAAGGGAACCGGAAACAGACACCAGACTGCCCTGATTGACAAGATGCTCCTGAAGCCGCCCCGAGTGGTCGACTCCAGCCCACATGGTGGTCAAGGTGGTCAGGTGAACCGAGTGGTCAACCGCGTGACCACAGTGACCAAGCATGGCCACAGCAGCCAGAGCAGCGAGCCTGAGGTGAACACGCAGCTGAGCAACACGCTGTGGTCCATACTGATGGGCGGCCCAGTGGGCGAGGACACGGACAACAACCTGGACGAGTCGCTGCAGTCCCAGCTGGCCCTCATCAAGCACCTGAAGAACAACCATCCGCAGCTGATTGCCTCACCTGAGCAGGTGTTGTCCCACTTGACGGGCCAGGTCCACCACCACCAGCAGCAGCAGGCCACCGGTGGTGGTGGCCCACGTCCGGGCACCACCACCACCATCTTGAACCCCAACGGCAACCAGGCACCCGTGGTCCAGGTCATCCATGTGCCCATGCAGAGTCACCTGCCGCAGCCTGTCTATCGGCCCAGTGGGCACAAGAGCCAAGGCTACGGAGGTGGCCAAGTGGGCATGCAGCCCGGGCCCGTCTTTCTGGGGGCCGCCACTGAGACGTTTCCCAACTACCAGAACAACGAGACGGCCGACTATGAGGCTGTCGACGACGGACAGCGGCGGCGGCCCGGTGGGCCCGAGCCCAGCCCAGTGGCCCACGAGGCGGCCAAGTATGATGATGACGAAGGCGATGACCACCCCGGCGAGCCGGACATGACGGAGAGACCCTCAAATTCAATGGTGGACGACCAGAGCAAGTTTGAAAGTACAAGAAATGGCGACCAGACCACCAATAATGGCGACTTCAGTAAGCGCATGCTCAGTAAAAAGATCAATTTCAATTATCACCCAATATTTGAGTACATTGAGAGCAAGAGAACAAATGCCACCGAAGACAGTTCCAGGAAAAAGAAAAACATTTCCAATTAACTGCGAAAAAAAACTCATCTATAAATATAGCAAAATATTATCGCCCACATTTTCCATCAATTTTTTATATTTAATTTATTGTCCATCGATTTTGCAACATAAAGAAAAGTTTGCAAAACTTTGTCTCTCACTGAACTCGCGAAATATGATTTTTGTACCTTTGTTGTGATTGGTCAAAAAAAAATTACATGCCATGCGAACCGTGTCCTCGAGGCGAGTGGTACGCAAAAACCAAGATGGCGCCCAAGGTAGCAAGGGAGGAAAAGGGAGCCGAATGGTGATGGTGATGACAATGGCAATAAAGATAAATAAAAGGACAAAAAAGGGTTTATTCTTATTTTTATTCTCTCTCTCTCTCTCAACCACAGTCAACGCCCTCATTGTGGGAACTACTTCCTCTCCCCTCTCAGCTACGAGAGAGAGGGAGAGAGAGAGAGAGAGACAAGTGATAAACCTGGCCGATGGTCAAAGTTGGTCAAGGCTACACGGCTAATCCTGCCTAAATATTTTCAGGGGTCGAAGCTATACATTTCGGGGAAAATCTGTTAATTGCAGCCTGGGTGCAGCTGTCGGGGGCGTCTCTTTGCAATCAAGGGGACACCGGCGATGCTATTGCTCTTGCGCATGCTCAGAACAAAGGACCCCCGAGATTGTCGTTCTTTGACGACACGCTTCACAGCTGACAAGGGGCGAGAGAGATGAGAGAAGAGAGCGAAGGAGAGATGACAAAGGCGAGAGAGAGGACAAGATAAATAGCAGATAATAAATAGATTGTCTTTTTGTCGACAATTATTTCAAGTTGAGTGACACTGAATCAAATGTTGACTGTCACTCACGTATGTGTGTGTGTTTTTTATGAATGCAGTTGCCTTTTCTCACGAAAAGCATACAAATTGAAAAAAAAGAAAGCATCAGCAAGACATTGGCGGCTTTCAACTAATGAAAAGGTCACACTCTGATAATTGAGGGCATCTCTCGCTGCCGCCTCTCTCTCTCCCCCTCTCCCCCTCTCGCTCCCTCTCTCGCCTTCCAGAGTCGGAGGCCAGTTGACCTTGGGCTTGTGTCGTGAGAGGAGAGAAAGAGGATGCTCATGATGGTGAATCGGTTTAAATTATGCCCACAATTTACTTCAGTAGCCTTGTTGTCCTAATTGTTTCCGATTGCCTGCTAATTGCGTCAGCTGACTCTAATTCTGACAGACAGGGAAGCGTTTACATCGATGAAGTCTTGCCGTTCAGAGACTTCTTG
This sequence comes from Halotydeus destructor, assembly GCA_022750525.1. Taxonomy (NCBI): domain Eukaryota; kingdom Metazoa; phylum Arthropoda; class Arachnida; order Trombidiformes; family Penthaleidae; genus Halotydeus; species Halotydeus destructor. The sequence goes on along the minus strand of JAIUWE010000106.1, from coordinate 50,455 downwards.
ACTAAAAGTTTCCCGAGTACTCGAAGACAAGACTATGTCGACGAAGACTACCTCTCGTCTTCGGCCACGGACACCGACGACCACCAGGCCAGTGGCGGAGAGGGGAACGTGATCACCATCGAGCCCATTAGTTTCAACTCCTTCATCCGGGGCTTCTCCAGTGACTTCAACTTGGTCAATGACGTCATCAAGAAGAGCGACAGTGACGGTGACCAAAATGGCGGCGCTGACTTCTCCCAGCTGTTTCCGGACAGGATGAAGATGATGGGCGCCGATTATCAGGGAGAGGGCGGAGACGACGGAGACGAGGAAAATGGCGGCTCTGATCTGGTCAACGATCACAGTGAACACTTCATCAGTGAGTACAATGTGCAGGACGTCGTGGCCACCGAGTTTCCCTTCGTGAGCCAAGTGAGCGACAGCGTGAGTCACGAACCCAGTGAGCAGCAAAGGGGTCCCGTCAGAAATGTGCCGCAAAACTTTGATTATGACCATCATCAGCACCACCAGGAGGCCAATGCCGCTAATGACAGTCAATTAATCCACTTTCAAGAGGAAAGCTGGCCCGGTGAGGAGAACAGTTACAACCAGCAAAACCAAGATGGCGCCGCTGACGGGCTCGCGCTGGACTCGGGCGGGGCGGAGCCTGGGCCTGGGACCAATCAGGAGGATTACGTCATCGACGACTGGACAGCTGCGATGGGACAACCGAGTCACTTTGACAGCCAGCGACTCAAGGCTCTGGGAGACACGAAGGGAGACAATGAGACAGCCGGTGGCCCAGTTAGCGGTGATCACCTTAATCAAGGGCCCAATCAGTCGGACGTTAATTACTACGAGCAGGTAGAGGGGGGAGAGGAGGAGGAGGAAGAGGTAAAGAGTTTCATGGAGTCGCCCAACATTCTTTTCACGGCCGACGAGGTGCCCTATTATGAAATCAGGTAGATAATGGCCAAACTAATTAGCTTCCTCGTCAAACTGTGGCCTTCTCTCTTTGTTTCCCACCCAGGGACGATGACGGCAGTGGCCCACAACCCGACGGGCCTGAACCCAAGCCGGGGCTGTCAGGGCGTGGCCAGCAGCAGCCCTCTGGTGACCTGGAGGCAGTCGGTGGCCAGCAGCAGCAGGAGGAAGACGAAGGGCACCAGGCGGTGGTGGTTCCGGCCCAGTGGGACTTGGACACGAGCAGCACGCCCGGGCTGTCGTGGGACAGTGCGGGTCAGCACATGCCCGAGGCTCAAGAGACACTGCCCCAGGCTCGGCTCAACGTCCAGTTCAACTACACGGAGCAACAGCCGCCGCCGCCTCCGCCAGTGGTCTTCCAGTACCAGGGACTTCCGGTCCCCACCCAGAGCCCCGTGACCAAGGAGCCACCGCCGGACTTCTTGCGGCTGCTTCCGGTGGCCAAGAGCGGCGAGAAGCCGCAGAGAAGCGTCCTGCCAGCCTATGATGACAGTGCTGGGCCGCCGCCCGAGGTCAGCCAGGACGACCACCTCAAGTCCCACCACTACCGTCCGGTGACCAAGGAGTCGGAGCCGCCACCACCAGCCAAGGTCCAGGAGCTGCCCCGCAGCGGGCCCGAGCTGTTCGGCAAGCTGTTCCACCGGAACAAGGACCACTACGACGAGGACTATGGCGGCGGTGGCGGAGGCGACGAGGGCACCTACTACCCCCACCAGTACAACGTGGAGATCCGCAAGCGGCTCAAGTTCATGCCCCTGAAGGGTCCGGTGGCCTGGCTGGAGGAGCCGGACAAGGAGAACACCACGGTGCACGAGGGCAACGAGCGCCACCTGGACAAGGAGCTCGAGCTGACCAAGTACCGGCTCCTGGAGCACAAGGAGGAGGAGCACTGGCACGAGAAGAAGTGGCTCAAGGGTGGCGTGGCCGAGCGCTACGTGGACGGCCAGCCGGTGGCCGTGCACTTGGCCCCCGCGGCCCGCCGCCACCGCCACCGGACAGCCGCCAGGAGAGCCAGGCCAAGGAGGTGAGCCCGCCATTACTCATATCCGAAATATCAATAATCATATCTAGGAGACCCAGATGCCCTACTATGCGCGACCCATTGAGCCCGATGCGTCACACCATGAGATACGTGAGTGGTGGTATAAATCATATCTGGGGTTCCGGTATAATGTTTATTGATTGCGTCTCTCTCTCTCTTTCCTCTCTCCCTCCTCCCTCCTCCCTCTCGCTGTACCTTAGACGAGCACTTTGTCATCCCTTCGCCCGGGTTCAGGGTGAACCGACAGTTTGAGTCCTGGGTCCACAGGCCGCTGGCCCACTGGTGATGGGCACTGCAGCCCGGCTCAAAATACGACACGCTTTTTTGTTTCCCTCCTCTCTCCTCCTCTCTCTCCCTTTCCATCTCTCGCTCTCCTCTCATCAGTGGATTGATTAATGTTCTGTTTAGGTGCGAAGCATTGAGGAAAGTAGTAAAAGTAAACTGATTTATGATTATAGATCGCAATATGTATTATTAAAACGGCGAGGGAGAGAGAGAGACGACAACCGGCGGGGCGTGGCTTCGATTCCATCTATATTTTAGTTTTATATTCATTAACGCTCCGTGTCTCTCTCTCCCTCTCAGTCAGAGCGGCCATGGGTCACGTGGTCCTGGCCTGGAAAATGCGTCCTTGACCCCTCTCCAGCTCCCTTTCTCTTTCTCGCTGCTCGCAGTTCTGCCGCCCCATAGAGCATACAGGTAGACAGGATAGAGAGAGAGGGGGAGAGGCGAGAGAGAGAGAGAGAGAGAGAGAGTGAAGTTCACTAATAATTTTGCACACTTGTTGTTCAGTGTCTGGGACATTCCCAAGCGCAAGTTCACTTTTCAGTCTTCTCTGGCCCGAGGCACTTACTCTCTCTCCCTCTCTCCTCTCTCCCCTCGCCTCCTGTTCACCTGTGTGTGCACTCTGCTCTCTGCCTCCTAGCTGTCGACGGAGACAGAGAGAGAGAGAGAGTATACCTGTTGCCCCCTGTGCGTGTCCCAGCCCATAGGTCAAGTATAAAGCTGCCTCTCGCTCGCTCCCTCTCTCGCTCTCTGGTCATTTCTCTCCTGCGCACATTTGTGTCTCTCTCGTCTCCGGTAGCGGTTGTTGTTGTTTCCCTCGTTCCGACAGTGCCAGAGAGACAGAACATGACCACTTCGCAAGTGTGGGTGCCGTTTCCGGTGGCCCGGCTGACGGCGGCGGTGCGCTTCGTGCACAGCGACCTGTGGGACCGGCTCGGGGACCCGCGCGTCAAGGCGTACCCGCTGTTCGGCGGCGGGCCCTGGGCCACGCTGGCCCTGGTGGCCGCCTACCTGTGGTTCGTGCTGGACCTGGGGCCGCGGCGCCTGATGAAGGGCCGGGCCGCCGCTGGACCTGCGCCGGCCCGCCCTGCTCTACAACCTGCTGCTGGTGGCCTGGAACGGCTGGATGTTCGCCGAGGGCCTGCGCCTCACGCGCTGGGGCTCCGACGTGTGGGGCTGCAACGTGGTGGACCCGGCCAGCGCCGACGAGCGCGAGCGCGGCAAGCTGCGCGTCGGCCACCTCTTCTTCCTGTCCAAGCTGGTGGAGCTCTGCGACACGCTCATCTTCGTGCTGCGGCGCAAGGGGAGCCAGGTGACGGTGCTGCACGTGGTGCACCACTCCCTGGTGCCCCTGCTCATCTGGCTCGGCTTCAAGGTCTCGCCGGGCGGCAACATGGCCCTCTTCCCGCTGCTCAACTCGGCCATCCACACGGCCATGTACACGTACTACGCGCTGAGCACGCTGGGCCCGCGGGTGCGCCGGCGCTACCTGTGGTGGAAGCGCCACCTGACCACCGTCCAGATGGCCCAGTTCGTGGTGGTGATGGTGCACTCGCTGCACGTCCTCGTCCTGCCCGGCTGCCACTTCCCGCGCCTCCTCCTGTACATCCAGCTGGTGAACGGCCTGCTCTTCCTGGTGCTCTTCTACTCCTTCTACCGGGCCACCTATGGTAGACCACCACCATCCACCCTCACCAAGGAGCCGGCCCAGGAGACGAGCCTGGTGGACAACAACAACTGCCTCAAGTGCCACTAGATGCCGACACACACTCTCCCCCCTCTCTCTCTTACAAACACACACACTAGGACAACACTTGTTTATTAATGCCGAGCATCATTACTTTTTATATACCTGTACACAAGCAGCGAGTGGTGGTGATACTACCACCAGCATCCTCATCGTCGCCCACAAGATCACACCGCGAGCAGAACTCACTCCTAGGTCCATCTATTCTTATCTCACTCTCTGTACCACTAGTAGATTGAACATCAATGTAAAAAGAAAATGGAAGTAAAACACATGCGCCATCTTGACTGCTCAAGCGAGATTTGCTGTTTTGTTTGCCAGACGCACTGAGCAAACGGTCCCTCATTCTCAGCCTCAGCTTGTTTGTGTTTACGTCTCGCTCAGGTGATCAGCAGCAGCAGCAGCCCGTCTCTGAAAACTCGAGACTCCACTTGAGCAGGAAATGGCGGACAAGAAGGCCTCTGGCCGAGGTGGTGGTGGTGGCGGTGGCACTAGGTCTCTATCGTCCTCCTCCTCATCCTCCTCGCCCGCGACACTGCCAGTGTTTGTGTTTCCGTCTCAAATCACGTTCAGCGCCAAGGAGGACAAGAAACAGCTGATGACCATCTACAACCCTTACGGTGAGCTGCGGGAGCGTGTCTCGTCTCAATCTCGTCTCAACGTCTCCCCCTCCCTCTCTCCTTCTAGACTTCTCGCTGGAGTTCTCGGTGCTGTGCACGTGCCCCGAGCGGTACTCGGTGGTGCAGCCGCAGGGCCAGATCCGGCCCCGCTTCGCCGTGGACATCGTCATCAGGCTCAAGCAGCGCCAGCAGCAGCAGCAAGCAGCCGCAGCCACAGCTGGACCAGTTTCGGGTCAGCGTGCGCCCCGCCGACGGCGACCCTTCCTCCTCCCCCGCCTCCTCTCTGGGCCACAGGGATGTGCCCGTGGTGTTCCTGCAGGACACTGCCGCCAGTGGGGGAGGAGGCACCGCGGCTCCCGACTTCAGCGGCTTCCTGAGCGGACCCGAAGAGCAGGCTGCCGGGTACCCGATGGCGGGCTTGCCGCTGTCTCCGACCTCATCGTCGAGCCGCTGCAATCAGTCGATGCCGTTCCTGGTGTCCACGGCCGTCTCGTGCCTCGTGGCCCTGATGCTGCCCTGCACCGCCTCGCCGTCCTCAGCCTCCAGCTCCGCCTCCGGGTGGCTGGACCCCTACGTGGGCAGCATCAGCCTCTCGGTGCCCCAGAAACTGGTGGCCGCCTACGTCCTGGGCCTGGTCACCATGTCCCTCTTCTCGAACAGCAGCAGCAACAACAGCAATCAGCCGCCAACACCTTCTCCATCTTCCTCTTCCTCCTCCCCCTCATCGCGCTGAACCCGGTGGGAGGAAAGGAGAAGCAGACCTGTACATAGCAAAGAGAAGACATACTGATGAACTTTATTTTCTTGTTACATGCGGCGCCGCAGAGTGTCGCTACAATAAAGCTACTACTACTACCGACGACAGTGCAATGATAGCAGTGGCGTGGAAATTTCTCTCCTCTCGCCCTCTCATTCCGGGAAAAGAGAGAAGCAGTGGCGTACAAAGGAAGCCCGGCAGCGTCGGCCCGGGCGGAAATTTCAAACGTCCGTTGCAATCGTGAGAGCCGGAGAGGGAGAGAGAGAGAGAGAGAGAGAGCCAGAGAGAGAGAGGAGAGGGAGAGAGAGCGTAACTGCGTCACACGAGCGAGCGCTGGGCATGCGCACTGCGGCAGCGGCTAAAGTGAACAACAACAAATTTTGCTTCTTCTCTCTTCACTCAACGAGCGAGAGAAGATGAGCTGTGGTTGTTTACGTGAGTTCACAGCGACACCTAAACTGCCAAGAAGACGAGAAGAAGAAGAAGAAGTGACACCCAGAGACTAGAGACGGTGAGATGGACACCGACGTGACACTGGTGGACACCGGTGGGGACAACCAGCCCAGGACCCGGCGTGGCAAGGGCGGCGGAGGAGGAGGAGTGGTGGTGACCAGGAGCAACATCGTGTCCTGCGAGGACGTGGTCCGCCTGACCAGGGCCATGCTGGAGCAGGAGGAGGTGGACCTGGTGCACCTGTCCCTCATCTACGGCCTGGTGGAGCACCAGCTCACCCAGGGCTACTGCCTCTCCTCCTCGGCCGCGGCGCTGGGCGACTCGGACCAGCCCGTGAGTAGCTTCGTAGTCGTAGTCTCTCTCCCCCTCTAACGCCGAGTCTGCCTCTCCGTAGCTGCCCTTCGAGATCCCGTACCCGGGCGGCCTGGTGGACCAGTTCCGGACGCTGGTCAAGGGCTCGGTGGACCTGAGCCAGCTGACGAGCCGGCGCCAGGCCGTGGACCGCGTCGCCGAGGTCATCTGGGGCCACCTGGTGCCCTGGGGCAGCGGCGGAGGAGGTGGCAGTGGCGGAGGCCACGGCGGCAGTCACGGCCACGGCGAGGACAAGGTGGCGCACCTGCAGTTCCTGCCCTCGCTGCTGCTGGAGCGGAAGCTGGACGCCTTCGGGGTCAGCTGCGCCTGCCTGTGCGCCCTGCAGCTGCTCTACCCCCGGGACTGGGCGGCCCACTTTGCGCTGACGCTGTCCGAGGACCACTCGTGGATCACGGTGCGCGAGGAGCTGCCCGGGGGGGCCGAGGTGCGCGTCGAGGTCACGTGGCACGGCCGCGAGGACATGCGCCACCGCAACCCCGTCAGCCGCGTGGCCCAGCCCGACAACTGGCTCTACCTGCGCCCGGCTGCCGCTGCCCAGGCTGGAGGAGAAGACGGAGGAGGCCCCGTGGTGTGCCGGGGGCCGGCCATGGCCCTGGCGGCCCTCGTGTCTGCCCTGAACCCCTCGTGCGCCGCCTCGGTGGTGATGGGCTGCGAGAGCCTGGCCCTGGCGCGGCTGCAGCGCGACCTGCTGCAGCTGCTCTACTGCGCAGGCGCCCTGGACCGCTACCCCATGGCCCTGGCCAGCCTGGCCGACCTGCAGGAGCTGCTGCTCCTCGAGGCCCCCAAGGCCACCACCGCCGCTGACCACCAGGAGCTACCGGGGCGCCTGTACGCGGAGGCGGTGGCGAGCGCGCGCCAGCACTACGGCGACAGCCACATCTACCCGCACACCTACCTGGCGGGCTTCCAGTTCCGGAGCCTGCGCTTCGACGCGGCGCTGGCCAGCTGGGCGCGCGCCGCCTCCGTGGTGGCCAAGTACAACTACGTGGCCCGCGACGACGAGGAGGCCTACAAGGAGTTCCAGGGCATCGCCTCGGACCTCATCCCCTACTCCCTGCGCCGGCTGGAGGGCGGCGGCGGCGGCGGCGGCCTGCGGTGGCGCCACTACCGCGACGTGCTGGTCTTCTACGACGGCCTCTGCCAATGGGAGCAGCGCAGCCGCTTCCCCCTGCTGCACATTGGCTGGGCCAAGTCGCTGCTCTCCTGCCTCACCAAGTTCCCGCCGCAGGCCCGGTGTCCTCCCGTCAGTCACCCGGCGGAGGAGAAGGAGGAGAAGGAGCCAACCAAGAAGGCCGGGGACAGTAGCATCGAGGCGCTGGCCAAGGGCTGCTCCGAGGCCCTGCTGAGCCGCGACTTTCTGCTGGGCACCAGCGACCAGCCCTTTGTCTCCTCCGCCACCACCACCGCCACCGAGCCCAAGGAGGAGGAAGGAAGAGGAGAAGACGATGAGAGGGAAGAAGGGGACCTGGAGCTGCGGAGCGACAAGATGTGCAGCCTGCGCGCCCTGCTGCTGAGCGACAAGAAGCGACCCCTGAACACGGCGGCCATCCAGCTCCAGATCACGGCCCAGTGCTCCACCAGCAGCAGCAGCCACCATGGCCACCACCACCACCACCAGCAGCCGGAGCTGCCCGGGTCGCCGCTGGCCGCCGCCGCCGCCGCAGTGTCGCCCTCTGGCGCCACCGCCGCGCACCACAGTCACAACATCCGGGCCAGCAAGCGCATCAAGACCCAGTAGCAGCAGCAGCCTCCACTCACCACACACTCACACAAATGTCAGACACACAGAGAGATGAATAAATATATATTTCCATTTAATAGTACGAGAGATGCATATTGACTAGAACTCCACGCTACTTGGATGACGAGGAGGCGGAGGAGGCGGGTGTTGTCTGGGCCGAGGCCAGCGGGACGCTGAACTGGCGCAGCGTGAGGTCCATGGCGTCCGACGACGACGACGAGGAGGAGCCGGAGTGCGGGAAGAGGGCCGCCAGGACGGCCTGGAGCAGGGCCAGCTGCTTGCGCATCACCTTGGTGCGGTTGTGCTGCACAAAGGCCAGCTTCACCTTGCAGTCCTCCTGCAGCCGCAGGAAGTGGGCCCGGAGGCCCGGGACGCCCTGCGGCCGGCTCGAGTTGCGCTGGCCGTCCAGCTCCAGGCGCACCTGGCCCAGCCGGCCCACCGTGTCCAGCGAGTCGGCCATCGTCTTGCTCACCAGCGTGTCCAGGTTGGCGGCCACGAAGTCCAGGGCGGGCGCCGCCTTGGCCGCCAGGGTCTCCTTGCCCAGCTGGCGCCCCCACGCGGCCAGCTGGCCCAGCTGCGGCCGCAGGTCCTCCTCCGCCTGCCCCACGCCCAGTGGCTCCTCCTCCTCTGTCGTCGCCGCCGGAGCACTCTCCTTGAGGGCCATGTCGGCGGCCAGGTCGCCCAGCTGGGCCAGCTGGGAGCCCAGGGTGTCCAGCGTGCAGCGCACTTGGCGCGTGAGGCGCACCAGCTGGGCGTGCTGGCGCTGCTGGGCGCGCAGGCGCGCCACGGCCGCCTCCAGCTGGCCGTCCAGTGGCGTGACGCCGAGCGCTCCGGTGGCGCCCCCGGTGGCGGCGGCGGCGGCCGGCAGCAGCAGCTTCTCGCTGACCCGCTGCCGCTGCACCTTGTACTGCGTGTCGGTCCACTGCTTCAGCTGGGCCACCGACAGGGCCACGAAGGAGGACGAGGTGACGCTGCTGCCACTGCCGCCGACACTGCTGCCCGAGGAGTCCACTTGCTGCTGCTGCTGCGGCCACTGGTCGGCGGCTCCGGCCTGCACGGCGCTGGGGCTCGGGAAGGGGTTGCTGGTGATCTCGCAGCGGCCCGAGCTGGCCTGCAGGTCCACGTCCCTGAAGCCTCCGGCAGTGGCACTGCTGGTGCCAGCGGTAGTGGTAGCAGTAGTAGTAGTAGTAGCCGACGACGACGAGGAATACGGGGAAGTCATGTCTCCCTCACTCACGCACACACTGTCTCCCTCTCTCTCTCTCCCTCTGTCTGTGTGTGTGTTTGCTGCAGCAGCAGCAGTCCGCACCTCTTTCCTCTCACTCGTGGCGCCACCTGGCCAGTGTTTGGGTTTAGTCTCGACTCGGCTTCTCGCTGTCTCGCTCTCTCTCTCTGCACAAGTAAGCGTTGTTATTGCTCGAGTGTTTGTCATCACAGGAGTCCACGTTACCGGCATTGACCTGATGGCGGACAGTGATGCTGGCGCTGACCAGCCTCAGCAGCAGCCCCTTGCTTCGGACAAGGAGGCCAAGGTGAAGACGACAGTCGCCGAGAAGCTCGGAGGCGCCAAAAAGGTGGACGACGACAAGCAGACCAAGAAGGCCGTGGACGACAATGTGGACGACGACGACCAGGAGGACAAGAAGGACGACGACGAGACGAGGAGGAGGGGGAGGAGCCGGGTGACGAGGAGGAGGCGGAGGCGGAGCCGGCGCTGAGCTGGGCCAATGGCAAGGAGCAGGCCCGGGTGCTGGCCAAGGTGGCGCTGTGCCGGACGCGGTTCGCCTTCGAGGGCGACCAGCAGCTGCAGCGCCTGGCGCCCAAGGAGGCCAAGCGCCGCGCCCTCCTCCAGCTCCTGGAGCTCCTCAAGCCCAGTGGCTCCGCCACTCAGTCGCCACCGCCGCAGTTTGCGGGCCAGCTGCGGGCCGCCGTGCTGGCCATGTTCGCGGCCAACGCGTTCCGGGTGCTGGGGCCGCCGACCCTGACGCTGGGCGGCGACTGCTGGGACCCCGAGGAGGACGAGCCCACGCTGGAGGCCTCGTGGCCGCACCTGCAGCTCGTCTACCAGCTCCTGCTCGCCCTCCTCGACTGGGACCTCCAGGGCTCTGCCCAAGGCGGAGCAGGGGGAGCAGGGGGAGACGCGGTCTCGCCGGCCTTCCTGGGCCAGCTGGTGGCCCTGTTCGACAGCGAGGACCCGCGGGAGCGCGAGATGCTCAAGGGCGCCCTGCACCGCCTGTACCAGCAGCTGGGCGGCGACTCGCGGCCGCTGGTGCGCCGCCTGGTGGCCCAGGCGCTGGCCGAGCCGCGGCACAACGGGACCGCCGAGCTGCTCGAGGTGCTGGCCAGCTGGGTGTCGGGCTTCGCGCTGCCGCTGAAGGCGGAGCACCGGCAGCTGCTGCTGCGCACGCTGATGCCGCTGCACCGCGGCGCCCAGCTGGCCACCTTCCACCCGCAGCTGGCCTACTGCGTGGTCCAGTTCCTGGAGAAGGAGCCCGCGCTGGCCGGACCCGTGATCGGGCAGCTGGTGGGGCCGCGGCTGTGGCCGCGCACCAGCGCCGCCAAGCAGGTCATGTTCCTGAACGAGCTGGAGGAGCTGCTGGACGTGGTGGAGCCGGCGCACTTCCGGCGCTGGCTGGCGCAGCCGCGGCCCAGCGCGCTCTTCCAGAGGCTGGGCCGCTGCGCCGCCTCGGCCCACTTCCAGGTCGCCGAGCGCGCCCTCTACTTCTGGAACAACGAGTACCTGATGAGCCTGGTGGCCGACAACTACCGCCTCCTGGTGCCCGTCTGCCTGCCCTACCTGGTGGCAGCGCCCTCTGGCGGAGGAGCGGCAGAGGGCCACCACTGGAACAAGACCATCGTGGGCCTGGTGTACAACGCGCTCAAGCTGCTGATGAACCTGGACCAGCGCTTCTTCGACTCGTGCCTGCGCCAGCTCCGGGCCGACCGCGAGGCGCAGCAACTACTCGCCTCCTCCGCCACTACTACTTCCACTACTACTCACTGACCAGAACCGGTTTGAGGAATGTGTGTGAGAGAGGGAGAGAGAGAGAGACTGCTCCCCATTCTCCATCTTCTTGCCATCTCGGGTCTCCCCTCTCATTCACCTCTCATCTCATTTTCTTCTTTTCTCTCTGTGTGTCTTTGTAAATCATCATATCACGCTCATTGTTTCTATTATTTATACACACCAGTGTGTGTGTCACCCAGTAAAAGCCATCGACTGGCGGTCAGCTGTTGTTGTTATTGTCACACCGAGAGTGTCACAGTCGGCGCTCACTACACACGCTCACTAGCACAGGTGAGTCCGGGAGAGAGAGAGAGAGAGAGCGGCTGCTGCTGCCATGACAACGCGCATCTCGAGCGTCTGAGAGTTCGACGAAGCACTGCTAGTCGGCCGAGTAGCAGTATATAAGGAGAGGGATGCGGAGCACAGGACCCACTGACACACTGTGTCACGCAGAGACTAGGGAAGGGGAGAGATAGGGAGAGCGAGAGATGAAGACGAAGCGAGGTCACCTGGGTGTCACTCTGCTGAACACCAGTGCTGCCCTGGACGCCGTGAACAACAACAACCACAACGGGGAAGCCGTGTCCGCTGCCGCCGATGACCACCACCACCACCACCTCCAGGACGAGGAGGAGGAGCAGGAAGCGGGCTCGCCCTCGGTCAAGGAGCTGGTGGTCTCCTGCTTCCGCTCCTCGCGCTCGGGCTCCCTGAGACGGTAGCCTCCCCCTCTCTCCCTCCACTTGCTCCTCCATCTCTCTGACCCAGTGTTCTGTCTCTCTCTCTCCCTGCAGGAACCTGACGCTGCCCGTGCTGTCCTCCTTCAAGGGCTCCTTCTCCTCCGCCTCGGCCAGGCAGCAGCAGCAGCAACAGCAAGCATCGTCTCAGCAGCAACAGGAGTACCAGTGCATCTACAGCCAAGTGCAAGCCACGACCGGAGGCGACCAGCAGCAGCAGCCAGTGCTGCGTCTCGAGGACATTCGGTGAGTAGTGGGCTGAGCTCCAGAGGCCAGCAGCAGCAGCTGACTGTCTGTCCTCCTCCACCACCACCAGATGTCGCCACCAGCTCCTTGACCCGGGGCACACCTGTTTCTTGACGGAGCAGCTGCAGCAGCAACAGCAGCAGCATCAGCCACCGCTAGAGGCGCCACTGGGCGGCAGCAGACCGCGCTCGGCCTCGGCGTCTGCCCTGTGCTCCGAGGACGCCGACCAGCCACAGCAGCAGCCGCAGCCGCAGCAGGCCCCGCCCACTACGCCCGTGGCCGGGCACGACGACGACGACAACCAGTGGCCGCAGGTCTCTGAGGAGGTGGACAGCGGGCGCAGGCGCACCCGCACTCGGCGCAGGTCGCAGCCCCGGCAACAGGGCGGCGCTCACAGCAGAGGGCGCCACCGCCAGTCACGCGGCCACAGGTCCAGCAGCGGCGGGACACGCCACCACAGGCGCCGCTCGTCCCCGTGCGTGTCCAGCTCCGGCTCCTCCTCGTACGGCTCCTCGCCCTCCTCCGCCTCGGTGTCCTCGCCTGGCTCTGACGACGACCTCCACCACTCGTCGGCAGGCATGGCCAACGCGGCGCGCAGCCTGCACGTGCGCCGGCGACCCGGGGACGTGACGCTGAAGCGCGCCTGGCTCTGGCGCCTGGAGGGCGGCTCCTCCTCCTCCTTCTCCTCCAATGGCGGCAGCGGCGGCAGGGGGCGGGGCCACCGCCGGAGAGCCAAGTGGGCGCGGCGCTTCGTGGTCCTCACGTCCGCCTTTGTGCTCTACGTGTTCCAGGACGAGCAGGAGACCCGCGTCCTGGCCTCGGTGCTGCTGCCCTCCTACCGCGTCTCTGTCCTGGGCCAGGCACCGCCCCCCGCGGCCCCGCCCCCAGCTGCCGGAGGGAGCTCCGCCTGCCCGCTGCTGTGCTTCTCGCTGTCGCACCAGGGCATGGACACGGTGACCTTCGGGCTGCACAGCCAGCCCGAGGCCACGGCCTGGGTGAACCTGCTCACGCTGGCCGCCCTGGCCAACCTGCCCAGCCCGCCGGCGCGCCCAAGCAACGGCCATCAGCAGCAGCAGCACCACCATCGCCAGCAGCGTCAAGTGGTGGACCCGCCGCCGCCGCCCCGCTACCACTTCTACCTGCCCGACGAGGAGCCCCCGCAGCAGCAGCGCCACCGCGCGGCGGCGGCGGCCAATGGCGGCCAGGCTGCTCCTGCTCCCCCACCGCCGCCAAAGCCGAGGCGCGAGCAGCAGCCCGACCTGGTGGTGACCCCGAGTGGCGCCAAAGCGCTGCCGGCTGCCCACTGGTCGGCCGTTCAGCAGCAGCAGCAACAACAGCAACAGCTGAGCCGGAGACGCGAGCAGCAGCTGCAGCGCCGGCTGGACGAGTGGCGCCAAAAGCTGCGCACCAGCCAGCTCATCTGCACCTCCTCTTGGCGCCACCGGCAGCAGCAGCAGCAGCTCCAGCAGCCCTGTTGGCAGCAGCTGCAGCCCAGTCGCCCACCGCTGCCCACCGGCCTGCGCGACCAGTGGGCCGCGCAGCCCACCGCCGGAGCTGGCCTGCTGACGCGCAGCAAGAGCGAGGAGAGGACCCGCGCCAGTGGCGGCTCCGGCCATCACCACCACCCGCACCAGCAGCAGTACCACCACCACCAGTACAGCGACGAAGAGGAGGAGCAGGAGCAGGAGGGGCTCGGGGGCGGCAACAGGGGGCGCACCAAGTCCTTCGGGCACCAGCTGGAGCTGACGCCGCCGCCCTACTACTACGCCGACTGCAGCCCGCCGTCCCACGCCCCGGCCCCGCCCCGCCCCCTCCTCTGGCCGTCAACGCCACCCTGCGCAAGACGAAGAAGACCCCCGGCGGCCTGCTGCTGCTGGGCGACGACCACCACCACCCGGAGGAGCAGGAGGTGCGCGTCTACGAGAACCTGCTGCTCTCCTGTCTCCGGGCCGGAGGAGACCGCCCTCCGCAGCAGCAGGCCGCCTCCTCGTCCCCTCCGGCCCGAGAGGAACCAACAGCTGACCGGGAGGAGCAGGAGGACACCGAGGGCGCCAACGAAGAGGACGACGACAACGACGACGGCGTGGACAGAGACGACGAGGAGGACGAGGACGAGGACGTGGAGCAGCAGGAGCTGCAGCAGATTGAGCAGCAGATCCGCGAACTGGTGAGTTGTAGCCCTAGTCTCCCTGCCTCTGCTCCCCCGCTAACACAGTCTCCTCGTCTCTCGTGCAGATGGCCAAGAAGGAGAAGCTGCTGCTGGGCAGCTCGGGCCTCTCGTCGCGCCGCCAGAGCCGGAGCGTGAGCCGCTGCAGCAGCACCAAGTCGGAGCCCGAGACGCGCCTCGTGGCCAGTGAGTACCTCCTCCTGCTCCCCCGCTGCCCGTCTCCTCCACCTCCTCCACCTCCTGGAGCCAACGCCCTGCACTACCTGCCTCCGCCGCCACCACCGCTGCCCTCGGCCTCCCCCTTTCGCCCCTTTCTCACGTGACATTTCTCTCTCTCTCTCTCTCTCTCATTTCGCGCCAAGGCAAATTTCTGGTCACCACCTACCCGGGAGCCTGATTCTCTTCTACTTTATCTCACCATTATCTAATCTTCCTTCCTTTCCCAGACATGTTCAAGAGACGAGAGACAGACTGTTGCCTAGTTGAAAACTATATATATATATGTATAATGTAAATGCTACAACCAAGTGTTAACTGTGTGTGGGGGAGTGTCCCACCGAGAAAAAAAGAGAATCAAACAAAACATGATGTGTCCGATCAGTCCAGCTGCTTCAGGGAGTCGAGGAAGAGGCGACGGCAGCGGACGCGCGCCTTGAGCTTGGTGCACAGCAGGAAGACGCCGGACATCTTGCGGTGCAGGCTGTAGGTCTCCTCGGGGGGCGGGGTCAGCCGGTGGCGCAGCATCACCGGCAGCAGCTCGGCCACCTGCGCCGTCGCCTCCTGGGCGCCAAAGTCGAACAGGGTGTCGTCGCCCTTGTCGTCTCCGCCGTCGCCCGCGAAAGCGCGCCCCAGCACGAGGACCGCCTGGCCGTGGGCGCGCTCCATGTCGCGGCTCTCCAGGCCCGTGAGGAAGCCCGAGGAGCGCGAGTGCGCAATCACGGCCTCGTAGTCCTGGTCGGCGGCCGCCTCGATCAGGGCCCGGTACTTGGCCACGAAGTCGGCCGAGAAGTCCCGGCAGGCCCCAAAGTCCACCAGGGTCACCTGCGGTAGTCCGCCACCACCCTTGGTCTCCTCGGTCTCCTCGAGCAGGAAGTTGCCAAAGTTGGGGTCCGTCTGCATGAAGCGCCACTGGAAGAGCTCGCGCAGCGTCAGGCGCAGCATGCCCGTGGCCACGGCGTCCCGCGTCTCCTGCGAGTAGCAGTCCTGCGTCCAGAGGGCGTCTATGGGCCTGCGCGTCCCGGACCAGCTCGGTGACCAGCAGGCGCCGGCTGGCGCGCCGGACCCGCGGGACCCGGATCCGCAGGCCGTCCGGGTCCGGGTGCCGGCGCACCAGCTCGGCGTAGCGGCGCTGGCAGTCCGCCTCGCGCTCGTAGTCCACCTCCCAGGCGAGCTCGCGGCGCGCCACGCGCGCCAGCGAGTCCAGGAACAGGCCCGGCGGCACCAGGCGGCCCAGCTTCAGCAGCGAGGTCAGGTTCCGGATGTCGGACTCGATGCCCTCCGCCACGCCCGGGTACTGCACCTTGACGGCCACCCAGGCGCCGTCCTCGGCCAGCCGGGCCCGGTGCACCTGGCCGATGGAGGCCGCGGCCATGGGCACCTCCTCGAAGGCGCTGAAGACCTGCTCGTGCTCGGGCAGCTCCTGGGCCAGCATGTGGCGCAGCTGGCCGCGCGGCATGTAGTCCGCCTGCTGCCGGACCCGCTCGAAGGCGCGCGCCACCTGGGGGCTCACCAGGGCCTCGTCCTGCATGCTGACCATCTGGCCCAGCTTGAGGGCGGCGCCGCGCACCTGGCACAGCGTGTCCACGATGCGCTGCACGCTCGCCTCGCTCACCAGCTGGTGCGGGTCTCCGTCCTCGGGTTTGGCGCCGCCCAGGGCGCGCCGCGTCTGCTGGGCCAGGGCGCCAAAGCCCAGCCCCAGACCCAGGCTGCCGAAGGAGGCCAGGCGGCCCAGACGGCTCGAGGGCACCTTCCTTTCGCGCCGCGAGTCCACTGCACCCTTGGCCACCTTCTCGGCCAGCGGTGGCCTCTCCTCCACCTCTTGCACTCTTGTCCACTGCTCGCGTTGGCTCTTGTCCACCGCCGTCGTCGTCGTCGTCTCGCTCATGTCCACTCGTTGAAACGGAGGTGGCGCCACTTCTGCCGGGCTGCTGCTGCTGACAGGAGGCGGAGGTGGTGGAGACACCCTGGACGGAGGGGGAGGAGGAGGCTGGTAAGGACCGGCTGCGGTGGCGGCACTGGCTGGAGGCGCACGTGGAGCCGGCTGGCCTGCTCTGCCGACGCCGGCGTCCTTGCGGCCGGAGCAGTAGTAGTGGCGCAGACCCTGGACCACCATGGAGCCTCTTTCCAGGGCCTCCTGCACACTGATGTCCAGTTTGCCACTTGTCTTGGATGACGTCTTCTTATTGCTGCTGCCCTTGACGAGGGAGGCGAGCAGGGCTTCCGCTTCCGCCAGGTACGGGTTCTTGTCAGGACACTTCCGGCCTGACGGTTGCTGCCGCTGGCTGAACCTGAGTCTGAGGGGAGACCGCCGCAGGTTGAGCCCGATGGCCAGCGCGTCGGGGGCTCGGGACGCAAAGTACAACGCAACGCGGTTCATCTCTGCTCACTTACTCTCTGCTACTGAGCTGCAAACAGCTGACTGGCATAACAACAACAATGGCTGCCGTCTCCTCCAGCAACAACAGCAACATGCAAGCGGACAGTTCGCTGGACTGCTCCGTGCTCCTGGACCTGCTGCACATGGAGGCCGTGGACACCTTCTTCTCCCCCTCCTCGGTAAGAGCCGTCACTACTCTGTAGAGACACTGACTGACCTACTCGACACAGGAGCGAACGGCGGGCGCGGAGGAGCCGGAGGAGGCGTGCAGCAAGCTGGAGGCCGTGGGCCAGGCGACCGGGCACCGATTGGCGGAGCGCCTCACACGTGACTGGGGCCGCTTCCGGGACGACCTGGACACGGTGAAGTTTGTGTGCAAGGACTTCTGGGCCACGGTGACCGGCAAGCAGATGGACAACCTGCGCACCAACCACCAGGGCGTCTACGTGCTCCTCGACTCGCGCTTCCGCTTCCTCGTGCCCTTGGCCGGCGGAGGAGGAGTCGACGGCGGCGGTGGAGGCGACCAGGTGGCCCGCTACCTGGCCTTTGGGTGCGGCCTGCTCCGCGGGGCCCTGGGCAACCTGGGCCTGCAGTGCGTCGTGACCGCCGAGGTCCTCACGGCCCCCTCCTGCCGCTTCCAGGTCCAGATCGTGGCCCCCTCCTCCTCCTCGTCACCAGCCGCCATGACCGCTTGATTTGAATAAATGCTCTTTTTCGAATAAGTGTCTCCTGGTTGCCGCTAGATGGCGCCTCGGAAACTCTGGTGTCCGCCAGGGGGCGCTGCCGCCTCGCGTCTTGGCGCCAAAGGTGAGAGAATAACAGAGAGTCGCGCCTGCTCGTTTCCCGCTCTCGCTCTCTCTGTCTGCTCTCTGCTCCCGCTCACTAGTCAACTGACGACCAACAAGACGTGCTCAGCTGACTGAGTTGCATTACTGAAACAGTTTCTCTTAATTTCATCATCATGAGTCCAGTGAAGAAGGCCTCTTCGGCCACCACCATACCTTCGGACATTGACGGAGACGAGGCCGCGGTGCCGCTGAGCGCCGAGGAGGAGGAGGCGCGCCGGCAAGAGGAGCCCCTGCTGCGCGACAACCCGGCCCGGTTCGTGGTGTTCCCCATCCAGCACCCCGACCTGTGGGCCATGTACAAGAAGGCCGAGGCCAGCTTCTGGACCGTGGAGGAGGTGGACCTGAGCCGCGACCTGGTGGACTGGGAGACCAAGCTCAGCGGGCCCGAGCGCCACTTCGTGTCCCACGTGCTGGCCTTCTTCGCCGCCTCGGACGGCATCGTGAACGAGAACCTGTGCGAGCGCTTCATGCGCGAGGTCACGGTGACGGAGGCGCGCTGCTTCTACGGCTTCCAGGTGGCCATGGAGAACGTGCACTCGGAGATGTACTCGCTGCTCATCCAGACCTACGTGGCGGACGCGGAGCAGCGGGCCCAGCTGTTCGGGGCGCTGGACACGATGCCCTGCATCGCCAAGAAGGCGCGCTGGGCGCTGCAGTGGACCGCCTCGGAGTGCGTGGCGGGCTTCGCGGAGCGCCTGGTGGCCTTCGCCTGCGTCGAGGGCATCTTCTTCAGCGGCTCCTTCGCCGCCATCTTCTGGCTCAAGAAGCGCGCCCTCATGCCCGGCCTCACGTTCTCCAACGAGCTGATCAGCCGCGACGAGGGCCTGCACTGCGACTTCGCCTGCCTGCTCTACACGCGCCACCTGGTGAGGCGGCCCAGCCAGGAGCGCGTGCAGGCCATCGTGCGCCAGGCGGTGGCCATCGAGCAGGAGTTCCTGCGCGACGCGCTCCCCGTCTCCCTGATAGGCATGAACGGCGCCCTCATGGCCACCTACATCGAGTGCGTGGCGGACCGCCTCCTCGGCGAGCTGGGCTGCCCCAAGCTGTACGGGGCCGCGAACCCCTTCGACTTCATGGAGCACATCTCGCTGGACGGCAAGACCAACTTCTTCGAGAAGCGCGTCGCCGAGTACGCCAAGGCCGGCCTGGTGGGCAACAGCGGCGACCCCGGCGGCAACAGCAAGGCCTTCGATCTGGACTGTGACTTCTAGACGCCCGTAAATCCATAAATAAAGTTCATGCACAAATTTTATTATTCAATAATGTCGTATCATTATTTTTGTCTTCATCATCATCAACAACAACAGCCATGAATTCGCGGTCAACAACAAGTGTGTGTGTGCTCGTAAATATATATATATATCATAGTAATCGTGACACAGAGATAGAGACCATAATGTTCCTTGGCAAAAATAGTTTCTTCAATCTTGAGATAGAGAGATGCTGCGATACGAGCTGTGGATGTAATGAGTGGGTGTGTGTGTGCTGAGCGTGACAACAGGTAGAGAGATCGAGACAACGAATGCCGTAATAGGATGTATGCACATCTGATGATGGATAGAAATGAGTGAGTGAACTCTTTAGTGAGCAGCATCCATGGCGATGGCGATGATGAACAAGGGAGAGAGAATTAAAGGCACTGGATTTCTGGAGAGTTGATTCTTCTTGTTGGGGTTTCTTCTTCTTCTTGTCACACTCGAGTCGAGAAGGGAGAGGACGAGAACTGGTGAGCAGTAGCGACAGCTGGCTGATTGTTGTTGTTGTTGGTGTGTATCTTCATGTGGGCCGACCTGGACTTGACTTTGGCGAAGCTGCGGCCGCACACCTTGCACGGGAACTGCACTTGCGCCCCCTCGTGCTGCTGCTGCTGCTGCTGATTGGCCGGTGGGCGTGGCGGTCGGCGGCCGCCGGCCCGTCTGCCCGAGCCCACGGAAGAGGGGGCCGGGGAGCCCCCGCTCCCGGCCACACTAAGCTCCTCCTCCTGGTCGCCCAGAGTGGGGTCGGGGGCGGGGTCTCCGGCCCTTTGGCGCCGCTGGGCCGCGAAGGCTCGCAGGCCGGCCTCTTCGCGCCTCCGCCTGAGGATGCGCATGCGCCGGTACTCGTCCACGGCCACCTTCTTCCACAGGTAGTAGAACTGGACGCACTGCTTGACGCTCTTGCCGCCGCCCGGAGATGGAGGGCGCCACCAGGAAGAAGTCCTTGTCGTGCAGGAGGAGGGCGCGCCGGAACTGGTCCACCTGGTCCCTGGACCACAGGTCGGTCTCGGGGTACACGTAGTCCGCCACCGGGAGCGGCTGCTCGTCGTCTCGGGCCAAGAGGGCGGCCAGGGCGGCGTGCAGGTGGCCCCGGTGGCGGTGCAGCAGGTGCAGCGCGTACTCGCAGTTACGCCCCGCCCCCTTCACGCAGGCCGAGCAGGCGACCTGCAGGTAGGCCTCCAGCCAGTCCTCCGCCACCTCTCCTCCTCCTTCGTCGAGGTCAAGGGGCGCCCAGACCAGGTCGGCCCGGTGGCGGACGTGGTGGCGCAGGGCGTCCGCGCGGTTCCCGTTGAAGGCCGGGATCCGCGCCTGGTACCGGTGGCCAATGTTCACGTGCGCCGCTTGACCGCCTCCTCCGCTGCCTGGTGGGCCGGAGAAGGGCGGGGCCGCCGCAGAGGAGCCGCCCAGGGACTCCAGGATGGCCGCGGTGGCCGGCTCGGGCTCGTAGGGCGTCGCCGGCGGCCCGAAGACGAAGCGGCTCTGCGCAGTCGCAGTGGCTGCGGCGGCGGCGGGCTGGATGTGCCAGTAGAGGCCCGAGCCGGTGCGCACCGGAGACAGCATGGGCGGCGGCGTGTAGGGCGGCGGGTCTCCTCCTCCTCCGCCGCCGCCACCAGCCGAGGAGGAGGACTGGAGCAGCAGCTGCTGCTGGGAGTGCGGCGGCGCCAGCTGGGGCGCCACGAAGGGCGAGGTGCGCAGGCGCGACTGGTGGCAGTAGAAGCCCACGAAGGCCGAGTTGACGTGCGGCGGGATGTAGAGCGGCTCCGGCAGGTGGCGCCGCCGTCGCGGCTGCTTCAGCTGCTGCTGCAGCTGTCTCTCTTGTCCCTCAGGCTCCTCCTCCTCCCCGTCGGACGAGGAGACGAGGAGGACGATGGAGACGAGGGGTTCGAGGCGGAGGAGTTGCGGTCCGCAAACACCTCGTCCTCCTCCTCCTCGTCTTCCTCGTCCAGGCCCTCCTCCTGGTCCTGGGCATCTGCAGCTGCAGCTTCTTGGCGCTTGGCGTCCATGTCCTCCTCGTCCAGGTCCTCCTCAGCCTCCTGGTCGCCTTGGTCGTCGTCTTCGGGCAACGCCATGACCAGGTTGGAAGGGGAGCCCACGGAACAGCTGCGCCGCACCTCGCGCAGCAACTGCTCGTGGTCTGCCTCCTCTTGCTCCTGCTCCTCCTCCACCAAGACAGTGGAGGAGGCGGCGATGACGTCGGAGGCCGCGGCCACCAGGTCGTCCATGCTGTAGCCGCCAGTGGCGCGCTCGGCCAGCTGCTGGTCTTGGCCCATTGGTTGCTGCTGCTGCTGCTGCTGCTGCTTGAGGGAGTGCAGGGCCAGCTGGCGCGAGTGCATCTCCAGCAGGCTGTTCACCTCGCGGGCCAAGATGTCCTCCAGCTGCTGCTGTTGCTGCTGCTCGCCCGCCTGCGAGGAGTCCTCCTGTTGCTGCTGCTGCTGCCCGTAGAGCGGGAGAGCAGTGGACGCTGGCTGGTACTGCTGCTCGGACACGAAGGGCGACGAGGCGGAGAGCGAGGGCGACGAGGGGTGCTCCACCACCACCGGCTGCTGCTGCTGCTGGTAGGCGGAGGCGAGGTAGCCGTGGTGCTGCTGCTGCTGCTGCTCCTGCCTGTACTGCTGCACTTGGTGGGCGCTGAAGCTAAAGGTGGCCGCCGAAGCGGTCTCCAGGCCGGTGGCGGTGGCCGGGGTGTGCGGCTGCGGCTGCTGCGGCGGTGGCCCATAGGGGGAGCAGGCGCTGTGCGGCGTGCGCGGCTCCACCAGGTGCTGCTGCTGCTGTCGATGCTGGAGCTGCTGCTGCTGGTTCTGGTGCAGCAGCAGCATGGGCGGCGCCGACATCGGGGCCTGCTGCTGGTACTGATACTGCTGCTGCTGCTGCTGATGAGCAGCAGCTGCTGCTGACTGTCGTCGCTGTCATCGTAGTAGTGCTGCTGCTGGTAGTTGAGGTTGACGTTGATGGTCATCAGGTGGTGCTGCTGCTGCTGCTCCGGCTGGACCATCGAGTGCTGCTGCTGGGGCTCCGAGGCTGCCCGGTGGCCGGTGCGCCTGCGCAGCCACAGCTGCTGCTGCTGCTGGGCCTCGCTGTGGCCGCCAGGTGGCGCCGGAGGCCACTGGGCTTCGGCTTGCTGCTGCTGCAGTTGTGGCTGCTGCTGCTCGGGTGGGAAGACGTCGGAGGCCGAGTGGCGACGCAGCTTGCTCTGAGGTTGCTGCTGCTGGGCCACAGCCGCCACCTGGTGGTGATGGTTGTTGGCGGAGGCGCCACTGAGGTGCGAGGAGGGCACTCGGAACTGGCCCGCGTACTGCTGCTGCTGCGGTCCCACTTGAATGGAGGCAGCAGCCAAGGGCGACTCGGGGTGGCAGATGCCGCCGCCAGGTGGCGTCAGCGGCGACATGGACTCGGCTTCGAGCTGCTGCTGCTGATGCTGATACTGGTGGTGCTGCTGCTGCTGAATGCCGTTGTTTGTGTTGCCTCCGAGGCCAGCCATGAGCAGCGTGTCCCGGGAAGACGAAGGGGAGCCCGAGTTGTCCGAGGCCGCCGCCGCCACTTCTCCATCCGCCACCGCCACTCCGCCTCCGCCTAAAGGTATCTTGGAGGGCTTGGTCAGCATAGACAGTGCCGCCGCCGCCGCCGAAGCGGGCAGGGAGGCAGCAAGAGGGGCCGTCGCCGCCGAGAGGAGGAGGCGTACGGGTGTCCCGTGAGCAGCTGGTGCAGCAACAGGTTGCCCCCGACGCCACCGCCACCGTTGTGCTGCTGCTGGTGGTGGTCACTCACCGGGCGCCTCGAGGTGCTGCTGCTGATACGAGGTGGTCGCCGCTGGTGGCAAGTACTGCGGCGGAGGCGGCGGAGGAAGGGGTGAACCTCGAGCCGGCTGCTGGCAGGCAGGCCAGGGCGGCCGGAGGAGCGTACTGGATCCTGGTGGCCGCCGGCTGCTGCTGCTGCACCACCACCACCGAGGAGGAGGCGGAAGGGTGCTGCTGCTGCTGCTGGTGATGGTTCTCCTTGTGGCGGCGCAGGCTGCGCGCGTCGCAGTACGTCTTCTCGCAGCCCTCGACGTCGCACTCGTAAGGCTTCTTGTCTCTGTGAGAGCAGACATCACGAGGATTAGGTTGGCTTACACTGTGCGCCTGTGGCTGACCTACCTGTGGGTGAGGCTGTGTCCGTTCAGGTGGTCCTGGCGCTTGAAGGACTTGCCGCAGATGTGGCACGAGAAGCGCCGCTCGTCGCTGTGCGTCAGCTTGTGCTTCGACAGCGCCGACTGGTTCGAGAAGTCCTTGCCGCACTCGCCGCACACCGGCCGCGCGGCCGCCGGAGCTGCTGCCCCTCCTCCGCCTCCGCCACTGGAGGCCCCCTTGGCCCCGGAGGGGCGCCCGCCGCCGCCGGTGACGGGAACCGCCTTGCCCTCGCTCTTGATGATGCTGACCACGTGCTCTTGCCCGTTGCTCACGTGCAGCTGTTGGTGAAGGTGGGCAGCGGCCAGGACTTGCTGCTGCTGCTGAGGAGCCAGGATGTGGTTCACGTGGTGGAGATGCTGCTGCTGCTGGGGATGAAGATGGCCGGAGGGTTGCTGCTGGTGGTGACCATTGGTCAGCTGGTGGCTGCTGCTGGTGGTGGTGGATGAGAGGGTGCTGGAGCAGCTGGTGGCCCAAGGTGGCGCCATTGGCGAGGCTGCCGCCGCCGCCTCCGCCGCCGCTCTGTTGCTGCTGCTGCTGCTGGCTGGTCCGGAGCGCAGCCAGATTGGCGACCGCTGGTGACAGAGTGGGAGCCACTGTTCTACCGCTTGCTCCCTATCTCTCCCTCTCTCCCCCTCTACCCTGTCTCCCTCTCCGGGATACCTCAGAGAGATGCTCACAGACAGATGTATAATCGTATATTGGGTTGTGTGCTCTCTCTGTCTCTCACTAAGCTACTACTACTACTACGACTACTCTTCCACTACTGCCACACTTATGGCACACAAGCACAGACAGACACAATTTAACTGGTAGACTTTTTTCTGGTCAACAATCAACTTCAACAGTGATATATAATGGGTGCTAAATTTGCAAAACACAAGAACATACATTCAATCAAGTGAGTCATATGTAAACAGATGCACCATCAGGCAAAAGAAGCGAGGGGAGAAGAAGCAGCAACTTCTCTTCTTCCATTACTCCTTCTTTCTACTCTCGCTCTCTCCTCTCCTCTTGCTCTCTCCTTGCACATCGCTCTCATTCGCACACACAGGCAGTCGGCGGCGGCGCGCCGCTGAACCCAGAGTGCTCCGACTCTCTCTCTCTAGCTGTGGGAAGGCAGAGCGAGAGACGAGAGAAACGGAGCACACAAAAGAGAGAAGGCATGGCGGAGCCCTGAGATTTCAAGGTCACTCTCTCGTCGCTGCACCAAATTCAAGGCAACACGCCGCCGGAGAGAGGGAGAGAGAGAGAGGATGTTACCAGAGGCTTGTGCAACAAAGCCATTGCACAAAAACAATTCCGCTTCTTCTCTGGCTGAGAGAGGCGACAGCGGATTGATACAGTTACAGCATGAGAGGAAAGCGCCTCAGAGTCAAGTCGTCTCTTTATTGTTTTCAACCACTGAAGAGCGAAATGCGAACTGCATGAACTCTCGCTCTCTCACCCACACCACTTACCTCTTTCCCAACGCGAACATCTGTAGGGAACAAAAAGGAATCGGAGAGAGGGGAACACAAAACAAACGTGCGTCATTAAAGTAGAACAAAAATGTGTCCGGAAGTCGAAGTAACGAATGTTCTTTTTATTTTTCACCCCATCTCCTCTCCAGGGTGTAAATGTGTTGTTAACCGCCATCTCTTTCACAGAGACAGCATCATGGTGTACAGAAAGAGAGAGAGGAAAGAGAGAGCGAGTGACAAGAAGAGCACACACATTGTTCTACTTCTCCTCAGGTTTGTTGAAGACGTAGGTCATGCTGCACTTGCCGCAGTACTGTCGGTCAAAGTGCGAAGCCATAAACACACCGCCTCCACATTCTCCGTTGTTGCACTCGCGCCTCAGCCGAGTGATCTTGCCAGTCTCGTCGACCTAACACATCGCAGAACACACATTAGAAGGATACCGGAGGGGGGAGACTTACCTTGTAGAACTTGAGGACGGCGAGCTTGACCTTCTTGTGCTTGTGCTTGTTCTTCTTGGGGGTGGTGTAGTTCTTCTTCTTCCTCTTCTTGGCACCACCGCGGAGCCGCAGCACCAGGTGGAGGGTGGACTCCTTCTGAATGTTGTAGTCGCTCAGGGTGCGGCCATCCTCCAGCTGCTTGCCGGCGAAGATGAGTCGCTGCTGGTCCGGAGGAATACCCTCCTTGTCCTGGATCTTGGCCTTGACGTTCTCGATGGTGTCCGAGGGCTCCACCTCAAGGGTGATCGTCTTGCCCGTCAGGGTCTTCACGAAGATCTGCATCTTGCACTCCTTCTTTCTCAGCCACTACCTAGAAGGAGAAAGGAGAGAGACACAGGTGGTTAATGACCCAAGAGAAGAACATTTATTGTGGCTTGAGTTATCTACTACTACTATGGACAGAGGTGTGTGTGAGAGCGCGACTAGACTAGCAGCACGGCGTTGATGCAGCCGTCGTTCTCGGGGTTGTTGGTCACCTGGGCATACTTGCCCCAGACCACCTTGCCCGACTGGGTGACCAGGCCCAGTTCGCTGACATTGACTTCCAGGACAGTGCCCTTGGTGATGACGCCCAGACTGGTGTACATGGGCGAGCTGGGGTTCTTCTTGACCCCGATGATCGGCAGCTGGAAGGTGGCCTTGAGCTCGGGGTGCGTCACGTGCGCCTTCTTGAAGCGCAGACCCATGGGCCGGATGAAGCGCTCGAACTTGGGCGGCTTCCGGGTGAACCCTTCGCCCACAAAGGTGACCTTGGTCACCATGCGCTTCCAGGCCTTCTTCTTGCGCTTGCCGGTCTTGAGGACCCGGAACACCTCGGCGTCCGCGTTGGCCCGCACCTTGGGTATGGGCACGTCCCACTTGCCCGCCTTCTCCTTGCGCTTTTGCTTCAGCATGTTGGACAGCACCTTGGCCGAGCTCTGGCCCTCGCGGTCCAGCAAGTAGGCCGGCACGGCGCCCTCGGCCACCTGCTTCTCCTTCCTCTTCTTGCCCTGCTTCTCCTCGTGCATCTTCAGCGTCTTCTTCATCTGCACCTTCTCCAGGAAACGTTCTCGGTTGTAGATCTTGGCCTTGAGACCCCTCAGTTTCTGGGCCCGCTCCGCCACCACTCGGGGCTGTCGGGCCTCCTTCTTCCTCTTGCGCTCATGGTAGTCCAGTCGGAAGCCATACCGCTTCTGGTGCAACTCAATGTGTTCGTTCTGTGGCATCTTCGAGTTCTTCTATCGGTGACTTGGATAGAGGAGAAGACGAAAGTTCGACTAGAAGCGAACACGTGGACTCGTGGAACACACACACCGGCGAGACACACTGGTGTCTTGTAGACGCTGACAACCTTCTAGCACCTTCAAGTGGCCTGCGAAAGGTCCTAAACTCTCTCCCTCTCCTTCAGTAAACTCAATTCAGTGACAATTTAGTGTAATTTAGCTAAATAACAGGTCAAATTGATTGTTTGTCTTACCTTCGCAGTTTTGAGACGTGCTAGGCTGAACGCTTACACGGAAAAGGAAGCTGTCTTGTGTGTGGATGGCTGCCGATGCGGCGTGCTGCTCTCACCTACTGCAGCGCCATCTAGGGATCGAAGTTTCCTTTTTTGCATCATCTAAGCTTGCTCACTCAATAGCCAACCTTTCTGATCCTAAGCTGTTGCTTTGGGTAACAATTAGCGGACCTTGTACCTTGATTGTTCGAATGCGTAGGGTACCTCAAGGCCGAGGAATAATTCCTAGGTTCTAGGAATTTATTGATTACTGCGCTCCGCATGACGGGGTATTGTCGCCCGAGAGAAGGACAGCTATTTCCCTGGACGGGGAAATCACTGCTCCGTGTGCCTTGCGATCTGCTGGGAGAGAAAAATCCCCGAAACAGCCTTCTTTGCTTGTGGTGTTGTCAAAATAAGAAAATTTCATCTCATCACCCGTCATCTCGCAACCGAGGGGTGTATCATTAGTATTGTCGACCATCCTCTGAACCGTTCAAGTTAGTGAGACAGGCTGCATCCAAGATGGCTGACGCCGAGCAAAAAGCAATCGCCTACGTGAGTGAGGCTCAGAAAAAGCTAAACTCGAAAGGTCTCTTTGGTAGTCTATTTGGGTGAGTTTACCTCTAGTGCAACTGACTCTGTAAGAGATTATCTTGTTTACAATGTAACAGAGGCACTAATAGTCGACTGGACGAGGCGATCGACTTGTACGTCCGAGGGGCCAACATGTTCAAGATGGCCAAGAAGTGGACCGCGGCAGGCAATGCGTTCTGTGAAGCTTCCAAACTGCACGAACAGGCTGGCAACAAACATGACCGAGCTTCTTGCTACATCGACGCCGCCACTTGCTACAAGAAGAGTGACCCCAAGGACGCCGTCAACTGCCTGGAGAAGGCGATCGAGATATACACAGACATGGGCAGGTTCAACATGGCGGCCAAGCATCACATCACAGTGGCCGAGATCTACGAGGGCGACGCCGTGGACATCGAGAAGGCCATCCAGCACTACGAGCAAGCGGCCGACTTCTATCGGGGCGAAGAGTCCAACACTTCGGCCAACCGGTGCTTACTGAACGTGGCCAGGTACGCGGCTCAGCTGGAACAGTATGACAAGGCCATTCAGATCTACGAAGAGGTGGCCGGCAACTGCATCGAGAACAACCTACTCAAGTATAGCGCCAAGGAGTACTTTTTCCGAGCTGCGCTTTGTCACATGTGCGTCGACCATCTTAACGCTCAGGTATGCTTAACTTTACTTTGACCACCTCATCTGAATCTCCTCTCTCCCAGATCGCAGTCAAAAAGTATGAAGAGATGTTCCCCGCCTTTGGTGACACTCGCGAATGCAAGCTAACCAAGACCCTACTGGACAAAGTTGAATTGCAAGACTTGGACGGGTTTACGGAAGCTATCACCGAATACGACTCGATATCTCGACTTGACCAATGGTTCACAACTATTTTGCTTCGAATCAAGAAACAAGTTGCCGGTGAACCTGATCTCCGTTAACTTAACGGCCATCAGGAAAAAAGTGTTCTACGTATAAATCTGATTGTCAAGAGAGAATATAATATCACATGCTCGATATATAGTAAAGAAATTTGTGTGAATTTAAGCAAAGACGTTAATTGCTCTGTACATTTAGAATCTGTTTTTCGAGCCAGCTTGTTGCTTGTATCAAGCTGACTAAGAATTTAAGTTGATCATTCCAGGATGTGACTAAAATGAATCTTGAAGCATTAAAGTCGAAGAATCAATAGTACATGAATTTTATTATAGTTAGACATCAAAAAGTCTATTTTCAACTTAAGGACATATAAAATCACTCTACATAGTACTCAGCATAAAATCCACTTTGACTAAATAACGAAAACAAGAATACTATTTGAAAAATGGCATGAGTTTCTCTCAAGCTACCGCAAGTCCTGGTCCGCCATCTTGGCTGCATCATCTTCCCGTTGAGATTGGTCACTGCGCTGAGAACACATGGAACTCGACCTCCAGTGGAGCGATGAGCTCGGCAAGTTCAGAGGGTGCCAGTTGAAGATGCAGGCTGGATGCCGACAGTGGGCCAGATGAAATTCAAAATGGCGGCGATACATGGCCGAATGGGCTTCGCATTGGTACCTTCGAGACGCCAGGGTCTGCTCGTCTAGTTGCTCAGCTTCACCATTAGCTGTATCGTAAAAAGTGTCGACGATCGCCTCCAGAGGGCCACACGGTGACACCTCGTCGAGGGAGAAGGGTTGGCGGCAAAGGGGACACTGGGAGCTGCGTACTGACCACAACCGGATACAGCTGAGGCAATAGGCGTGGCTGCACTTCAGCGAAACCGGGTGTAACATGACCCCTCTGCAAATGGTGCACGTCAAGCACTGCTTGATGGTGTCCAGCAGCTGCGGCAGGGACTTACTGTGACCAGGCATCGGGATGTAATGTTGCAAAATTAAAACGAGCGATCAAAGTCTCCCGGAGAGATTTAAACTCAACCAACAGCTAAACATGGCTGACCCTTGGCTTTATAGCCCAGCAAAAGCAATTGATGCTGAGTGAGCGCCATCTAGAGGCTAGTCGTGAAGGAAACATCTTCTAGGCGCCCAGTTGAGTGAAGGGTGAACCGGGCTTGCGAAACCTCTGTCGGGCAGCCCGAGACCGCCCGAAGGGTTCACGTGACCAGTGCCATCCACAGCAAATCCATAACTGAGCAACGAATGCGTAGCTTGGCTTTAGCAGAATCGCCAACCGTTGCCCATCTGTCTATCTTTCAAAGTTGACTCTCGCTCTCACCTTTGACACTTCGATTGGTGCTCGAGTTTACGTTGCTAAGCGATAGAGGGCGCTCCGTCTCAGTCGCCATTGCCGCAGGCAGCTACAGTCGACATCCAGATATTTGAATGAACTGCTCAGCTCAGAGAAGTGTAACTGCAATTAGACAATCAGGAGGCTGCGGTGGTGTCTAATTAAAGTTTATTAATTAAGATTAACATTTAACAGCTTGTCAAACAATTGATTAGCTAAAAAAGAGACGGCCCCTTAGTTTTCAGAGTTACCATGCACCGGACCGTGAGCGGCGTCTCCTTGCCGAGATGGCCCGCTGGCGGGCGCACCGATGGTCATGCTTCAAGCGGGCCTCGGCGCACCGGGTGGACAGGAAGTTGGCTATGAGCTCATCGAAGACCCGGACCCGACAGAGCCCGTTTCGCCCGCGGATCACCTCATAGCACTTGGGGCACATGGGGGCGATGTTGAGCCTGATGAGACAGTGCTCAATCCAGCAATGGATGCACGTTTCACAGAAAGTGTGGGCACAGCCCAGGGACGTGGGGTCGACCAATAGGAAGCGACACAGCTGACAGTTCATCACCTTGGAGAAGATTTCTTGCACCAAGGGGTCGTCTTCACATTTGCAGCTCGAGGGAAAGTAGGGCCGGAAGTAGTAGGGCGGCCGGTCCAGTCGGTGGCCGTACGAGTCGCAGTTGCCATAGAGACCGCACACCTGCAAGCTGGTAGACCTCATGCGGCCCGGGGCATGCTGGCCACTGGGTTCCGACCGGTTACCGAACCCCTTGAGCACCACATTCTTGACCAGACCCCACATGCGGTTCTGACCCGACCTTGACCACGACCTGTGGGCCCTGTCCGTCGTCTTGAGCTTAGAGTGGACCACTTGAAAGGCTTCCCAAAGCCTGGGACAAGTGGGCCCCAGTGGGCTGAGGCGGCCGTTGCGCGCCATTTGGCACAGCATGAGTGACCCGTCGAGTGCCATGCTAATGAGAGCATTCCTTGTGCCTCGCAATTTAGCTAATTGCTCCTCTACTTGGTCCCAGGACGAATCCAAAATGGCCGACGCTGCATCGGTGAGCTTCTCTGTGACATCTCTCAGAGTTCTAATGTCTTGACTCGATCTCAAGCTGCTCAGGGCATTAATTATCTCTAAGATAAAAAGCATGATTAGTTAATGAAACCGGTTATGCTTAAATTGTAAGTTCCCACTGAATTAACTGACATGAACAAACTGGATTTGAGAAGTGAAAGTGAAGAGGGAGCCCATTACTTTGTCTGCACTTTCAATTCAGGTCAACTTGAAGTTTGGGTCACGTGTTTTATGTGAGAGACAACGAAATTGAAATCATAATGAGGGGTCATTACATATTGCACAATGCACTTTTAAATGGAGTCCAAATTTTGTCTAATCTCTGTCAGGGCTGAGAGCGATTGTCAGGCAATGGAAACAAATGGAGCTCATTAAGTGGGCCAACTAGAGAGTAAAAGTGAATTTCGAATCTTGATTGTAATGAGAGAGAAGGAGAGCGAGAGAGGGAGAGAGAGAGAGAGGGAGAGAGAAACAGTAAAGTGTCAAGGCCTACTTTTTCGCTCTATCACTAACCTTGCTTGACGGGAAGTGATTTTAGGGGAGTTAAGTCAATCCAGTTATGACCATCCTATGCTTGAGGTATCTCTCTCTCTCTCTCCCTCTGCCTCTCCCCCTCTTTCCTCTCGACCGAACGAATGAGAGAGCGAAAAAAAGTGAAAGGGAATTTCAGTACAGTAACTTTTCACAAGTCGAGTGGTCAAGTAAAAAAGTGTCCCGCGAAAACTATATATACACTTACACTCTTATATGTCTGTGTGATCCCATAATATCATATAACAATGTCAGTAGCGAAGAGACTGATAAAGTTTCTACTGGTTTGCGTCACACTGGTCAACTCGGTCACGGTGACCAGTGGCCAGAGGCCGAACAAGAACTGCTCCCCTTCGGTCGAAGAGGCGGACAAGTGCGCTCGAGTTCTAATGTTCGAAGGGGACCGCGAACGGTTCATTCCTCGAACCGAGAACGACATGGAGCGACATTGCACGTAAGTTGTCCCCTTGCGTCAGCCATTTTGTAAAAAAGGGTACTCTCGTAGAATAATGAACGAGAACATGAAGTGTCTGGAGAAGCATTCCAAGTGCTACAGATTGTTTCCAAGGCAAATATTCGCCATGGTTGTGTCTCACGTCAAGAAGGCCTTCAAGGACCGCTGTACTAGTCAAAGTGGTAAACAAGGTGAGTCACGTGACCTTGGTGTGACCATGTTCGGTCGAACGCCAGGCTGTACGCCAGGAAAGCTAACTGTCTGATTCTTTGCCCTTGCCTGTGGCGCCATCTGCAGAGTTCCTGAGAAACATGAAGTGCATCAAGGGCGCCAAGGAGTCGGAGCCGGCGCACACTTGCATGGACAAGTGGACGGTGATGATGAAGCTCATCAGCGACAACTACGAGCAACCGGACCACTTTCCGGGCGTATGTTGCTCCTTTCACATCATGAAGAAATGCCTGGTGGGCGCCGTCATCGACGTGTGCCCAGGCTCGGTGGGCCGTGACACGGCGGCCTACATTGAGAAGACCATCACTTCCGGCTTCTCGGACTTCCTTGACCTTGCCTGCGGTCGTCACAAGACCATCGGCGACTGCCATAAAACTTTTCCCAATGGTACGAGAGAATTTGAGCGCATCATGACCACCGAGGTCGGCCCACAAAATGGCTCCGTTTTGTTTCATGCCCTCAAGATCATCATTCAACACGATTGAGCGTATTTGCGCAATTTAATCCGGATTTGCTGTGCTGCAAGATGCAATTTGCGCTGATTGTCTCTCGACTGATGTCATTTAATTTAATTTCATTTCATTAATTCTTTTTTTGTCTGAATTCTCATGAAAATACAACCCATGACCCCAAGTTTGAGTTGACCTCAATATTTCGTAGAACAACAAAGAATGTTCCTTTCGCTTTCACTTAAATCCAGTTTCCGCCCACATGATTTAGTTGGCAGACCACTTGCACTTGGCGACCGGTTTCGAGTTGGTCTAAATTCAGTTCGAGTGACACATTATTTGACTTTGGGATCATCAAAATTAATGGCAAAATGGATTACCACAAAGAGTCAGCTGTTTGAGTTCATAATCAACATTTTCGCGCGCTTTGGTTTTCGAGCTGATCAGGAAATCTAAGGAACGGGAAACTGGATTTATAAACTACTGCCGAGCTAGCTTCCTCTGAAATCTAATTACCTTCTCAGCCGAAACATGGCAATCAATATCAAGGCAATCAAGTCCGCCATGTTGGACGTTCTATTTGGATTAGGGGTCGTATTCGCAGTTCACACCTACATTTTGTACCGATTCAATGTTCGCTTCTATTTCGACAGAGAGCCACTCGAAGCGGACAGCAATTCAATCAGAGCAATTAAGGCATTTGTTTCCTTAATTGTTGGCTTCACGGCCACTCGCATCGGTCACAAGGCATCGAACATAGTTAGAACAGTCATGTTGACCTTCACACAGATTCGTTACGGTATACCGCCGCCAGGCGTCACTCATGATCACCAGGAAATTGCGGTCAGTGATGAGGTCCGAGCTGACGAGGAATGGGACCACTTTGCACAGGAACCGGAAGTGAGCCAAGCATCGCATGGACGGACAACTTTGATGAACAAATGGTCAAACTTTCAGGACACTTGAGCAAGGTTCTGATCTTTCGAACGAACAAATCAGTACTTGTCAAATTCCTGACTCTGAACAGTTCGACTCCATGGCTCCAGTGTTCGGCAACAGAGCAAATAGCACAAGAATCTTGAATTAAACAAAATTAAACATAACAAAAATTAATGCATGTTTCCAGCAATCATATGAAAGACTCGTCAGATTTGGCATTTCAAATTTAGCGCACTTTCGTTTCATCACTAGAGGGCGCTGACGGCGCTCGATTTCGGAACTTTCCAACTGGCTGCAAACTTTCCGATAAGAGAAACATTTCAGAACACTGTAATTTTTTCGGAGTCATTTCAGTTTTATCAACTGTGTGGAGAAGTTGAAGTATTTCAAGATGAATAGTGAAGAAAAGGGAACTCAAAAGCTGGTCAAGGAAGGAGACATGGTGACCACTGATACTCGAAATATGATGGACAGGTTGCGAAGGAACCTTGATGGTACCACTGATGTAAGTTAATATTTCTCCCATAGATGACCCTTGACCTTGTGTACTGTTATACTTAAGGTCATCGAAGCCCAGAGACAGGAATTCAGGGAGAAGAATGACTATCTGCACCGACACGGTGAGGTCAAAGTAACCGGATTCGATTTCACATTGTCGCCTTACCATGACCAGGTCAGGGATCGTGAGTCAAGTTCCGAGGAGCTGGACGCCGCTAGACCACCTCCGGTCACGAATGTGTATCCACTTTGTATGAGCTGTACCTCTTCTCCTTGTAGCTGTGAAAAACAACCCTTGACCATGAGTGACTTGACATGGGACAACATCTCTTACGCCAGTGGCCTGTTGACCATGCTGGGCGTGGGCACCTATGCCCTTCTCAAGACTGCCCATCCACTGCACCATTATTGATTTCAGCTGATTTGAATGTAGCTTTGTCTTACTTCTGTCCTATGATAGAAATATTATAATAAAAACCTGTATTATTGATTAATATGATCAACGGAAAGCAACATGCGAAAAAGATGGGGCGTAACAATGCAGTCATGTGGTCAGTCACATGATGAAATTAATTCACACAAGCCTAGGTCACGTGATCCAATTTCAGCATCATATGACTGATTTAAGGACAGCCCTTGTTCGAAAAGTTTCTTGCCGCCGACCATAAACCCATTCGTGGCATTTTCCTATTAAATATAAAATATCAAGAAAGTAAAAAAGTTTTGCTCCCACCCGTACTTGAACGTGGTTCAAGCGGGTAGGGCTACACATTTTACAAAGGGTGCATATATTTGGCCAATAAATAGTAAACATCGCCAAGACTAGACTGTAAATTCACGCGCTACAAATGTATTTCATTCCTTTCCAAAGATGGCTGCCGCTCAGATACCAGTAATAAGTCAATCGACAGCTGAAGCCACTGAGACGAGACCTCAAGATGGCGCTGGACCTGATGAGGAGCTATCGAGCGAAAGACAATTAGCGCAAAGTCAGCCAAGTGACGTCATTGAACCTTTAGTAACATACAAGACCGCTAGTCATCAGTATCATCGCGGAACAAGGAATGGTCAAAGGGTCCTGTTCAAGTTTTGCTCGCATCCAAAATGGACGCCATATGAGGAAGCCAATGTCGAAGCTTTGGAGAACATTGACCGCAATCGAGTTCAACTTTTAAATGGCGTCGGCCGACTCACGGGCCAAGTTTCAAGGATGAACAGCTGTTTGCTGGACACTCAAATAGTCAGCCGCAGACTGCAAGAGGAAGTCAATGATTTAGTCAATTTGCAAACTGTTCAAAATGAGACTAATGAACAGATTAACGGCTCCTTAGCTTTGCTGGTCAGTGAGGTTCGTCAGCTGAAGACGGCCATCTTGGATGATCTCCCAGAAAGGTTGGCCAGAGCCTTCAACGGTATTCTGGTGCCCTTTGCTGACGAGGCTGTCGAATCAGATAGTGCGGAAAGCAAAATGGCCGCCAGTTCAAGTTCGCCGGTAATTAATGAAGTGAATGAAAACCTCAACTGAGTTAAATTATTATTATTTAAAAAGCGTTGTTAAATTTAGTGATTAAACATTGTTTCATCATCTTTTTGACATCAAGTCACTCATGCGGACATTGGTGTGCTTGCCTTTCGGTTTCCGGTTAGCCATTGATAAAATGGTGATTGCGACAATGATCACCAGTAAAAAGATGAATAAAATCATTATCATGAACCCGTCATCAGCTGAGGCAATAGTTGACCATTGACCATCAGTGCTAGTATGTTCACCATCGTATCGACGAGTATGATCATCACGTAAAGTGGGCGGAAGTGCTTGGTTAACTCTAATCACCGGTGAGTCTTGCGTTACAGTGTGACTTCGGCTAGGGGAGTCCCTAGTGGGCGTGTGACTAGTGGTCACGCGTGACAAGCTGAACGTTGCTTTACTTCTAACATGCTCGCTAACATGTTCTTCCGGATCATCGATAACAGTGAACATTGTGATGAACACGTGATTTCTTGCGAAGTCAACATGATAGTCTTTGTGACTGGAAACTGAGCTGCATGTGAACCGGAAGTGAACAAACCGGACGTCACCAATGTGAACTTCTCCCACTCGGTCACATTGGAACGTGTCCTGTGACGTCACATTCCGAATCTCACCATGTTCCCTGTAAATAGTCTGGAAGTCCAAGCCGCGGCCATCTTGATTCAGCACCATCTTCATAACGGGAAGTCTCTCGGGAACCGAATCAACTTGCTCCAGCGCGTTGTCATTGGCAACCGTCAGGTAGACGTACAGTTCTTTCCTGGCTTCCGCCTTGCTCGGCCTCATGACGTAAATGTCCATGACCACTGGGCGCCCACCGGTGGTCACAGGGACATTCTGTTTAAACCGTACGAACTGCTCGCAGGTCCGGCTTCGAATGCAATGTTCTGGTAAACCAATACAGACATAGTCGTCGCCATGACAGTCATCCCAACTGAATTTACCGCTGTTTACGCAACTAATTGGCGCAATTAACGCTAAACAAACTAGCATCAGTAACTGGATCATGTTGACAATAGACACTACTGTATTTGACTAGAGGTCAATAGCTCAACGCCAGGGGACCGTTTTTAATTGCAAAAAGTATGAAACCTTGTGGACCTGAAAGACTGACAACTACTGACTAGTGAAAATGGAATGCACTCCATCTTCAACTGCGGGCCAGTCACTGTGCGCATGACAGAGACCTGGGCGCTGAATTTGGAGATGGTCCCCTTTGAAACAGCGCTCGAGTGAAAACCGTTGACCATCCCTCGTGACTAGTGTCGACCACTGAAGCGAGACCTGTTGACGAATTTGAAAGATTAGAACAATTAACCTCACTTTCGGTCAATCGAGTGGGCATTTATTTTCAATCTAGCAATTTATAAATCACTTTTTACCACATGTCAAGGTGCAGTCGCAAGTGACCCCATATCCGGTCGGCTTGAGGCACGAACAGTTCGAACATTGGCTTCGATCGCCTTGAGCAGTGATCGCAGGTCGACAGGAACCTTTGCAGAAGCAAGTACAACTTTCCGTTTCCGGTATCTTGCAGTTGTAGGTGGAAGAAGCCGCACTTCCGGCATTGCAGTTGAGCCTGTCGAAGCCAATGCAAATGGCGTCATTGCGGTTTTGGCAATCAACGAAATTAACTAATGCAATGGCGGCGAGGACTAATTTGAGAAAGTGTGGAAACATGTTTAAATTCATCAAGTCAACTGAGAATTTTTAATGAGCTCAGAGTTTTCGCTATGTCTAATAGTGTACGGACTAGATAAGTTCCCGCAGCGACCACTAGGGCGCGCTGCTGGCCAACCCCAGAAAGCCAAAGCAAAGCACTAGCGCCTTTGGTGGACTGGCCGTTAAACTACACTTCAAATCTTTAAACAAAGTGTAGGCTGAACAAACACATCATTGTTCTGAAATTCCAAATATTACGTCATCGATTTCGTAAAAACTGGTCAGTCTTGTATCTTGACATGAATGAAAGCGATCTCTCCCGCTTTCCCTCTATCTCTCTCCCTCTCTTCCCGTCAAGGGCATGCAAACTTTTAATATTTTGTGCTCTTTTCCTTCTCCGTCACTGTTCCCCTTGTGCGCCAAAAATAAGCTCAGCCCTAACGCCTACAAGGAAAGAGCGAAAGCCAGTGCCGTCACTAACGTCTTTCCCACTCCCTAGGTGGCGTGACCTCAAATGAAGAAAAGTATTGTGATCACGCACGGGATAGTGTCTATAAAAGGGGCGGAGCTAATGTTTAGACATTAGTTGCTTAGGCAACAAGCGTGCCGCGAGAGAGAGAGAGGGAGAGAGCGAGCTCTCGCTCTCCCTTTTGGTTCGCAGCCAACAGTCCGTGTTTTTATCTTGTTCGATCGCTTTCTTGCCTTCTTGCGACCTCTGCTTGTTCTCTTCTCGTTTTAGCACAGAAAAGCGAGAGAAGGGAGGGAGAGAGCGAGGGAGAACGAAAGCGAGAGGGAGAAAGGGAAAGGAAGAGAGAGAGAGCCTTGCTTCTTGCGCTGCGATGCCGCATCTGTTTACATGACCCACTTCAATTATGTCGCTGTGTTATACAACTTTATGTCGCTACCGTTAGCATCGGAACAGGCCGGCCGATAGAGGAACATGGCGTCGCCGTGGTTAACAAGTATGGTTGACACGATTTAATTCTAGTAATCTAGTTCTGTAATATGTGCCTGTTGTTGTTGTGTTCTGTGTACAGAAAATGGCTCCGTGACAACGACGCCGGAAACGCGGTCCGGAGTCGCCTCGTCTACCTGTAGCGTCAGAGGACTTCCGGCTCAAGAGTTCACCATTACGTCACAGCCCCTGAGGACCATGAAGCCCATTGAGTCGCCGCCAAATTCAATGTCCCTCAAGTTCCCCGAGGACACGGAACTAATGAGCTCGTCGGACACCTTTTCAACACCCAGTGAGACCAATGTGAACCTGGAACGCCTTGGCCATCAAATCGTAAACAGTTTGAACAGTTACTACTTCGAAGATGGCGCCCGACGCATTGACTTTATACTCGTGTACCAGAAAGCTGCCGAGACGTCCCCTAAGGACGAGCTGCAGAAAACCTATCGCAAGTACTACGAGGCCAACCTGAGAGACGATGGCATTGACCTTGAACACGTTAAAGATACAAAGACCTCTGGTTTGCGATTTGTGAAACTTCACGCCCCTTGGGACATATTGATTAGATATGCCGAGCTGATGAAGCTGAAAATGCCAATGAAACACCTGGAGACCAGCTGGCGCCTTGTCTTTGATGACGAAGACCCCTATTCCAGGGGCAAGTTTACGGCACTGTTTACACGAGACAAAGAGTACCTGTTCGACATACCTGCGCAGAAAGAGAAGTTCTTCTCCACGTCCCACAGGTCTCAGATTGTGGACTTTATTTTGAAAAGAAAGAATTTCACCGGCAACTCGGACGACGCTTCGAGCTTCGGCATCAACAAGCTCCTTCAAGATGGCGTCTACCTTGCCGCCTATCCCCTGCACGAGGGGAAAATTAGCGACAGCCAAGGCAACGAGTCGCCTCGGATGCAGCTGTTGAACAACTGGGCCTCTTTGTGGATGATGGCCAAGAAGCAGCCATTGGACGAAATAAGAAAGTACTTTGGCGTCAAAATTGCACTCTACTTTGCCTGGCTCGGCTTTTATACCTTCATGCTAATACCGGCTTCTATTGTGGGCGTCCTGTGCTTCGTTTACGGTTGGGCGACCCTTCAGTATGATGTTAACACGCAAGAAATCTGTGACAAAAAGCTGGACAACTATACCATGTGTCCACTCTGTTCCATCAAGTGTCCATTCTGGTCCATGTCCGAAACGTGCGCCTATGTCAAGATATCGTACATGTTCGACAACCCGGCCACCGTGTTCTTTGCCATTTTCATGTCCCTCTGGGCCACTGTTTACCTTGAAATGTGGAAACGGTACTCGGCACGCATCACCTACCGCTGGGACTTGTCCAACTTTGACAAGTTCGAAGAGTACCCGCGGCCCGAATATTTGGCCCGACTGTCCAAGGGGGAAAAGAAGCGACTTAATGTCATCACGAAAATGTACGAACCTTACGTACCTTTCTGGAAGAAGCAGTTGCCGTACACTGTCCTGTCGGGCTCAATGGTGTTCTTTCTAGTCTTTATCGCACTCGCCTCGGTCCTGGGAGTCATTGTGTACCGAGTTGCCCTTAGAACTGTTCTGTCCAAGTCAAATGACGACAAGTTGGCCGAGTTTTCGTCCCTGATTACCTCATCCACGGCCGCCGGACTCAATCTACTTTGTATCATTATTTTCAATGCAATTTATTCTAAGGTAGCCTACTACCTAACGGAACTGGAAATGCCGAGAACGCAAACGGACTTCGACAATTCGTTGACACTCAAAATGTACTTATTGCAATTTATTAATTACTACTCATCGATCTTTTATATCGCCTTTTTCAAGGTAGGTGGCAGTGCAGCTCCACGCATGCGCAAAACAGTTTTAACTTCTTTTTTCTTCAGGGCCGCTTCGTGTCCCATCCGGGCGATCTCACCGACGACGGGTCATTCGCTGGACGTACTCAAGAGGAATGTGGCACCGGCGGCTGTCTAGTCGAGTTGGCCATTCAGTTGGCCATCATCATGGTGGGCAAGCAAGCCCTCAACGCCGCCATGGAAACGGCCCAGCCTTGGTTTGAATGGTGTGTCCACAGGTGGAAGCTCAGGTCAAAGGTGACCACCGACCTGGGAGACATCCCTCAGTGGGAGGATGACTTTGTCCTCGCCCACTGGGGAGTACAAGCGCTGTTCTACGAGTACCTGGAAATGGTGCTTCAGTTTGGCTTCGTCACCATCTTTGTGGCCGCTTTTCCCCTGGCGCCCCTCTTTGCCCTCATCAACAATGCCCTGGAGATCCGCCTCGACGCCAAGAAGATGATCACCTCATTTCGGCGACCAGTGGCCCAAAGGGTCAAGAACATTGGCATCTGGTACCGAATACTCGACTCAATTGGCAAGTTGTCCGTGCTGACCAATGCCATCATCATCGCCTTCACCTCAGACTTTATACCTCGGCTAATGTACTATTCCAAGAACGGTTCATTGTCGGGCTACCTGAGCTCCACGTTGTCCAGCTTCAATGTCACCCTGCTTCGCGACATCTATTACAACACCACTGAAATTGACGAGATGCTCAAGACCGGAAACGAGTTTTGCTGGTACCAAGGTAAACGCCATGGCCCACAGGAAGAGCGGGCCTACCAGCCCACCTACGAGTACTGGGAAGAGCTGGCCATGAAGTTGGCCTTCGTGTTTGTGTTTGAGAATGTCATCGCCACCACCATGATGCTGTTGAAGTGGCTCATACCGGATGTGCCACGCACGCTGAGGCAACACATTCGCCAGCATGCTTACCTCACCAATGAGCTCATTATGCAACAGGAACTCAAGCGGGCCAAGGAGCTGGGACACGAAGATGGCCACCACCATGCTGGTGACACTGTGGCCGCCAGCACCAGAGTTTAGATGACTTAGCTGCTTTAACGGTGTTTGTCAAAAACAGCTGTGATATTATTGAGATTAAATGTTGTCGTTCTAAGGAAAGTTATATTGTACGCTAGATTTTAAAGAGTCATTATTAAAGCCAAATTAAGAGAGCGCCATCTGACGGAGATAAAGTGGGGCCACCGCGTGATAATTCCAGTATGAACCGACAATTTGACATTGGGAACCGAATCCATAGGTTTGGTCGCGACTCACGGTGACTGTATTGCGAATACTATTCACTGGGATTGCCTAGGAAGACTTGATTTTGGCGCCAAATCTGAAGGGAGGAGCTTGCGTTATAACGGGAGCGCTATTGGTTGTCAGTAGGCTCAGAAACTTTCCACGCTATTGCGAGTAGTTTTTCCGAGAAGTTTATATTTCTATTCAGTTTGATGTTGATGTGCAGTACGTGTATTGCATTTGAACGTCCTAAATATGATGTCGTTTAAGCGAAATCGAAAAGCCCGTCCTGAAAGTAATGTGGAATGGCTGCCAACGGATACGGAAATTGTCGCGACGGGACTGAATTATCCATCAGCGCCTCCACCTGAAAACAACAACGACAAGCCGCCAAGTTACGATCAACTGAATCAAGGTGAGTGTTAATTTTAGCTGTTAACAATTGGCGAGACTGAATAGTGATTTAGGCCAGTCTCGGCCAACCTTCCGGCCACCAATTGCGGATGTGCAGTTCTCGATATCGGAAACAGAATTGCGAGATGCTCTTCAGCTGTTCGCGAAGAGGAAGATATTCTTCACTGATTCAGTGATTAAGAAGATGAAAGTCAGCGACAGCTCCAAGCACGTTGCCCATCTGTACACACTCGAAACATTCACCGAGAAGCGGTCCACCATGTGGGCCAAAGTTCCCTGGTACGGCCAGGAAGTGGACGGAACATTCAACGGGACTTCACCGGGAGCCTGGGAGATTCCGGTTGAACCGGAAGTAGCCTTTCAAGAAGCGACTAGAAAAGTGGAAGTTCCTCACTCGGCGAGCATCCAGAAATGCGAAAGGTGCACCGGAAGCGGAAGAATGATGTGTCAGTGGTGTCATGGCGACGGCAGAACCGGAGGAATAAATGACCGCGAGACATGCACTTCCTGCAACGGCAGCGGTAAGGTCAGGTGTAAGATGTGCAAAGGTCATGGTCGCATGAAGGTCTACACCGAGCTGACCATCAGCTGGACAGTCCATAGGGACCACTTCATCTTCAATGACACAACGGTCCCTGACCGGAAGCTGAAGAAGGTTTCCGGAAACATTGTTTTTGATGAGAGAGCGCCCAGGGTGTCGGGCATTGACCACTTCCCGAACAAAATATTGTCCGATGCATCGATAGGTCTCATCGATATGCACACTCGATCCTGGTCAATGGAGAAGACCCTTGAGCAGCGCCATTTTGTAAAGTCAGTGCCCATCGTGATTGCCAGCTATATCCATCCTAACCGGAGAGGCAACTTTTTCGTCTACGGTCTTGAACACAAAGTGTATTTCCCTAATTACCCTTCTACTTGCTTTTTCTTATAAACGAACATATTATATTTCCGGTCACAAAACGCCGTCTACATGAAAGGTGTGCAAATGTCACCAGTGAAATGAATTTTTTACCGATTTTATTTGTATTATTGCTGTAAGAGTAGCCTTAATTGATTAAATCACTCTAAATAGTTATGATTGACTATTCGTAGAAAGCCTATTCAAATTTGGCGCGAAAAGCAAAAAAAACAGGAAACCACGGATGCGTCGAAGTTGGGCAGCGTCAACAATGAACATTAATCTCATTTAAGATTTCCGTTTTCAAAAGAAGGATTGAGACAACCGAATACCACTTTAGTGATGGTCAAGGACAGTACTACTTCAACCATCGCTAGTAAACCAGCAATCTCGCTTCGGGTCGCATATTACGAGACAAAAAAAGATCAAAGGACAACCGCTCTTGTTAGAAGGCATTGACTATATTGCCGACGCGAGCGCCATCTCGTGGGCTCTCGGTTTGTCAGCTGATTGGCTCAGAATCCCCGCACATGGGAAATGGATTTAGTTAACAAGCGAATATTCGGGAAACGGTTGAATAAGACACAACAGCCCAAGGACAGTCGATGATGTCACCCATCCAACTGCACTCGAACTTAGACCAACTTCTACAGCGGATACAGCCTTGAATTGTTCGTCTCTTAGCAACGAAGTCGAATCACAATCAGAACAGTTCTCTCAGAGTAGAAAGTAGTCTCGTCATGACTCAACTTCCAACTGAACTTGTCCTGTTTGAACCACATTCGCCTAAATTTGCGATTGAATATTTGGATGAGCTACTGGACCAGATTGGCGAAATTTTGGGAACCGAGGGATTTTCAGGTTAGTTTACTGGGGATATGAAATGCTTAATCTGATCACTAATTACAGATCTGATGGATGCGGTAACGAAACCCGGTTTTATTGTCACTGAAGCGAAAAAAGAAAACGATGTGTCGAATTATCGAGGGAATAGTCGCCACCACAAAATGGCCCACTTGGACACTGGATTCATCAGCTTGAACTCGCTGGTCATGAACCCTGAGTTGAGGCCAGAGATCAAGCACAAGGTTATCTTCATCCCTGATCCTTATCTTGATAAGGTAATCAGTCCAGGGAAACTGGTTGGCATCTCGGATCTGGAAATAATTGACATCTTGAAGCGATATGCTAAGAAGACGAAAGGGCTGACCGTCGGAGACGTTGACAGGATCAGCATTGAGAATGTGGAGCAAACCATGGTTTATCACGTGAGTGTCTAGCTTAAGGGGTCATCTCTAATTCTTTGATTTAGTATCGACTGGAGACGCAATCCTACACATTGTTTCAGAAAGACTTCATCGAGCCGGCCGTCATGGGCCCGAGAAAGGTGACAGGCTGGTCCCCGGCTGTAGTGAAGCCTTTCAAGAACTACACCAATCCGGTCAAGATTGAACCGTTCACAAGTCAGCAAATTCGCTTCGAAGTTCCATTTTCAGCCAAGGTCACTGTGTGTCCGAAGGACAATAAGGCTTGTTTTGTCAGGTGTGCCAGGTGTCACCTTAGCAACCACTCGGCGGACATCACGAATTGTCCGAAGTGCAAGGGTCTACTGTGCGGTGTGTGCCCACTCTGTTATGGTCAAGGGGTGGTCAGGAAGTTTAGCCAGATTCACTTTGCCACCCGGAACCAGCAGGACAACTTTGTGGTCAACAAGTCAACGTTGTCGTCGAATGTGGCCGTCAGAGGTCGCAGTCGGTCAGTGGTCAAGGAGCAAAGGAACAAACTGAGACCCATCGCTTTGTTCTGTGATGCAACCATTGTGGACAGTTCGATAAGGTTCTGGACGAGCCAGCTGGAGAATATCGTAGAAGGGGAGTCGTTGCTGAGGCAAAGGCAGCAGCTTCGTGCCATCCCGGTGGTCACGGTCACATGCAAGTGGAACCGTCAGCCCAGTGACCATGTCTTCTATATTCTGGGAACA
This sequence comes from Halotydeus destructor, assembly GCA_022750525.1. Classification (NCBI taxonomy): domain Eukaryota; kingdom Metazoa; phylum Arthropoda; class Arachnida; order Trombidiformes; family Penthaleidae; genus Halotydeus; species Halotydeus destructor. The sequence continues at coordinate 6,513 of JAIUWE010000106.1, read as the reverse complement.
GAGAGAAAGGTGGTTCAGTTCAATGCAAAGCAGCTGAAAAAGGGAACCAGTCAGCTGTGTCTTGTCATGTGACATTCCTCGGATTAGCTGAGCATGTCTACGCTTTCAATTCTGGCCCTATAGTGTTTAGAAGAACAGGTTATCCCTCCTGTTGACCTTCAAGCCCAAGAGACTTTGATCAACCTGAAGGTATACCAACGGTCATCTCGGTGTCGAAATTAGAACGAGGAGAGACGATTTTATTTCGCACACCTCAAGTAGCAATTCTGTGGTGACCCTTGCTATTACTGCACAATCAGTATTCAGCTATGTCCATAGACAAAGTTCGAATCGCAACACCTTCGAAGTTCCAATGGTCCGATATCGAGATATCTCTTGGACAGTCGGCTGAAAGTCCGACATATGAAATGATTCGAGCGGAGAAGTGGAAATTCAAACTGAAACTGACAACAAGCCGTACATACAAGCTCTATCTGCGAATCGAAGCACCGCAAGATGGACCTGATGAGCTGTATGCCGTCAGTGTCGAAGCCGAGTCTAACTGGTCTTCGTCGCCATATAGTTTTATTGATGCAAGGCTAATTCAAGTTGAAAACAATCAGTTGTCATTCATCGCTGAAACGAAGGCCGCCGAGTTCCAACAGTATTTCAATTTATTCGGAACTGTGAGCTCACTGACCATCACTGTGCACCGCTTCCTTGAAGCAGCAACATCACCCACTAGTGACATGATCTTGCTTGACGACATTCTCAAATTCGTTTCAAGTGGTACAAGTCTTAATTCAATCTCGATAATTTGCAAAGATGACCAATTAGTGCAAACTAACAAGTTCATCTTGATGGCACGATCTCAAGTGTTCAGAGCCATGTTCCTGATGCAGTCTCAAGAGAGCGAGAGCAATGAGATTTCACTGAAAGACTTCGACAGCGAAACGGTGGACAGCTTCGTGACCTTCTTAAAAACGGGCAAAGTGACCGACCTGGACAAGTTTGGCCAGGATCTCTTCGTAATGGCGGACAAGTATCAAGTACCGCTGCTGCGGTCAACCTGCGAGAAGCACATTGCTCACCACGTGACCAAAGACAACGCTGTTAGCTTACTCACTATGCTACAAGCCATACCGTCAGACCTGATCACCAAAGCCATCTTTAATTGTCTCTATCCAACTTGTTTATGTACAAGTGATTTAACCGCAGAATAAAGACCTGGTCTCACTCAAGGCTTCCAGACAGCTCTTCAGTTCTTTGACGAAAGCTTTGGAAGTATTCATCCAAAATGAATAAGGCACAATGTCCAAAGACGTACATGGCCACCGAGAAGCGACCTATCGTACCGGATGAAGGTACTGACTCTGTCGAGCTGGCCAGCGGCGACTTGAAAGCAGATCGGCTCGTCGATCCGCTCGGCATTCGGAAACAGTTCTTTGCCGTGGCCGAACCATTTAAGTGCTTGCCGGCTAATGTACTTGGCCTTAGAACTAAGGCAGAAAATGACTTCATTGCTGACTGTGATTGGCTTAGCTTCCCTTGTGAAGTTTGAAAATTTCGGCAGTACTTCAATACTGGTGACCTTCTTATATTTGAGGTCGCGAAACGGCATCGTCCTACCGTGGACGTTAGTCGTTTCGACGGCTACTGCACGAACATCGTACTGGCCGTGGTCCACTAATTTTTTGAAAATAAGTGACAAGTCACCTACTGACCTGCCGTAGAGCTGAGTGACTTGCTCCACGAAGTTGTCCAGGGCTTCGGGCCTGAGCTCCATCATGATGCGCTCGGGCGCCATCACGAATGCGAAATTGTATTCGTCCTCGAAGTCGACAAAGTACACGTTGTAGTTCAGCGCCTTCAGTAAATTTTGCTGGGCGTTGGTCAGGGTATGCCGGAAGTCTTCATTCAGCGACACCACTATTTCTTCAATGCCAGGTATCTTTTCCAGCATAATCTGGTGGTTGTAATCGATCTGCCATAAACCTGGGCAAGTGTGTTGCCACGGGAAGGAATACGACGTTATCAAGAACGATGGACGATGTCGTAAACGATTCTCGTCCTCGCAATACCGGATAACTGCACAATAGCCTTTGTTGCACCAGGGCACGTGGTCGCAATGATGTTGGCCCACGGCGTGCAAACTACCTTGCCGTCCACACTGGAAATGATCGTTAGGCGTCATCACGTCTTCGACCAGTCGTTCGACGACCGAAAGAGTTGACTTGGGTTCTACTGGGGTTGCACCTAGTAGCTCCGGCGCCAGCATTGTGACCAAGTAGTTGTACCAGCGTCGATTGAGCAAGGCGGCTGGTTGGAGTCCAGGGACTCTTTCTTCAACCGGTTCGCCATTGTAAACCTCCTTTGTCAAGCCAGTTTGAGGCATCCCGTGCCACCGATTGTGTAGATACTCGCTGAAGTCGAACGGCGTGACCAGGCCACAGTATGGCTCGCTAAGGTCGGCCATTGGCAAAAATGGAGACCTAGTTCCTTCCATTTGCTATAAGACGGCGTCGATGACGATTAACGTTTACGTGTTAGTCAAAGGTTTAGGACAAATTAATTTTTACTACTTACAGTAAATTTAGACTAACTGTAGACAATTGTTAGAATAAAGATACTGATTTTAACGGACAAGAAACAAGCAAAAGGTTCAAACAGAGAGTTGCCACTATTTTTCCATAGATGGCGCTGACCGTCGTCAGGGATGGTTTCTGTAGTGCCATTTGTTTTTCGAGTCCTTGAATTGGAATGTTCTTTTTCTTCTTTTAATTCGATACTTGCAAGTATATTTTTGTTACCAAGTTGACCGCGTCAATCTTGTCTTTTCCAATTATAGTAATTTGTCTCAGTTAAGGATTTCTTCTACATTACCGATATCTTCATCCAAGTCGATGCTCTCATGGTTCTCGGTTTTCGAACTATGTTCATTGGCTTGCGATGACTTTTCCTTAATTGTAATTTTTAACCAATGACGAAGACGTCGTCGAAGACGGCGAAATAAATGGTCGTACTTGACTTGTACTTCCAGATCGTAGTTCTTGTTGCGCACATTTAACTTGATTATAGGATGAACAACTTTAATACTCACTTTGCCTGAGCGATGAGTAAGACGCAACATTTTAGTTAATTGTAATCAACTAAGTTGTTCCCTTTCTTAAATGTTACTGATTAGAAATTCAAACGCTCTGGCGCTCGACGTTGTCGTTTAGACCGTCTCGGCGATGGCGTCGACACTGTTTCAATGTCAATGTCACTAGTCAATGGCAACAGCGTCTCAGGTAACTGTGTCTCACTTAATTGTGTTTCATGAGAACTAGTTTGCCTAGACATTTGAGGTGGTATGAGCGACTCGTTCCTTTCAGTGTATAGCCGTAAATGTTCACCGGACACCCAAGGGTGTTTCCTCTTCCCAGGTAACTTGATCTTGAAGGTATTCGGGCGGTCGGCCATCACTTCGACTATTTCATACGGTCCTGTATTAAAGTAGTCTAGACCTTTGAGTAAACCGATAGGTTTATTGCCCATGTCTAGTAATACTAGATCCTTCTTTTTCAGTTGCACTGGTCGACGGTGGGAATCTTCATTTTCTTTTTCGACTCTTGCTGATTCGGTTGAGTTCTCAAGTACCAATTCACGCACTTTGTCAGATCCTGACAAATCGAGTTGCTGTTCTCGTGAGACATCAACGATGACGTCATCGTCACCGATGGTCGTTAACTGCTCCGTTAACCATGATTCGACAGTAGTGTCAGGCTCATAACCATATAAGGCTTTGAAAGGCGGGACTTTAGTTGCTATATTAGGAAATCTATTATATGCTCTTGCACAGTCAACTAGATTTTCGTCCCATCTATCTTGTCTTTCCTGATGGTATGCACTCAACATTTTCTTCATAGTTTGAACTGTCTTCTCAGCGAGGCCGTTAGTCGATGGCTTGAAAGCACAAGTTTTCCTGTGGTCAATTTGTAGACTAGTCATGAGAGTTTTGATATGCTTCGAGAGCAGGTTAGGCCCTCTATCGGTGAGTATGACTCTCGGCAAATTGTGGCAGAAAACTTGTTCTATTAAGAATTTAGCAATATTCTTAGCTGTCGCTTTTTTCAATGCGCGTACTTCGACGTATCTCGTGAGGACATCGATGGCTACGATAAAATGTTGTTGACCTGACTTACTTTTTCGGCCAAAGTTGGCTAAGTCTACCGCCACATAGTGGAACGGTTTGACAATGTCTTGTTCATGTCTCATAGTTTCGCCTACAGAGACGAGTGGTGCTTTCGACTTACGTCTAGGATTTCGTCTTTGACAATGGTCACAGCTGGCAATGTAGTCTTTCAATTGCTTTGCACATTTCGGCCACCAGTACTTCCGGTTCAGAAAGGCCAAAGTCTTCTTGATTCCTTGATGTGATCCTTCCTCAGAATCATGAAGTTCAAAGAGTATCATAGTGACCATAGACTTAGGAATGACTAAGCACTTAGTTTCGACTTCATCAACCAGAGTGGTCTTGAACAGTACATCGTTGACGAGGACGAACCTATCGCTGACGTTGGCGCCATCGTTTTTCAGTCGTCGAATAATGTCGCTACAGAACGTATCTTTTTCTTGTTCACCCTTGATGTCCAAGTTCTGAAGAACATTAAGTCGAGCTGGCTGAGAGATGGGTCTCGTCGCGAAACAAAAGGTCATTGTGTCCTCTCGTCGACAGCTTCCGTCTTCGTCCGGTGGTTCAACCGGATATCGTGACAGGAAGTCAGCTGCTTGCTGATTGAGATCTTTCACATAGTCTATCCGGAACTTGTACTCACGAAGAGCTAACGCCCATTTTTGAAGATTGCGATTTGTATTTGTCCAGGTGTCTATGTAGGTCAGAGCTTGGTGATCAGTTTTGACAATAAATGGCTGATCACAATGAAGGTAGACACGGAAGTGGTCAATGGCCATCACTAGCGCGTAGCACTCCAATTCAGTAGCGCTATAATTTTGTTTAGCTCCACCTAGTGATTTGCTCCAGTACGCCACCGGATGTAGTTCGTGGAACGACTTACCGTTGACGTCAATCGTTCGACCTTGCATTAACACAGCTCCAATGCCCAATTTGCTGGCATCCGTGAACAGGTATGTCGTTAACGAAGGGTCAAAATGACGCATCACAGGTGCACTGGTTACCAGTTGCTTAAGGTCATTGAACGCTTCCCTTTCTTCTTCATTGAAGGTGATTTTCTTCTTCATATCAGCTCCTAATAGCTTCAGCAATGGCATGGCGACTTTCGTCTTATTCCTCAGGTATCTATTTAGAAAGTTGACTGTACCTATAAAACTTGCTAACTGTCGGACCGTTCGGGGCTCCGGAAAGTCAACGATGGCCTTGATCTTGTCCGGGTCTGCACGCACTCCTTGACCACTCACAATATTACCTAAGTATTTCAACTCTGTCATACCGAATAAGCATTTCTTCGGCTTCAGCTTTAGTCCTGCTTGACGGAAGATGTTGAAAACTTCTTGTAATCTCTGATTGTGTTCTTGCATGTCGTTGCCGAAGACTATGACGTCGTCGAGGTACAGCAAACAGCTGTGAAACTTCATGCCTCTGAACAGAACGTCCATCACTCGACTAAACATGGCGGGAGCGGTTTTCAGACCAAATGGAAGGTAGTTAAACTCATATAGGCCTTTGTGACTCATGAAAGCAGTTTTAGACTTGCAACTTTCTTCAAGCGGTAATTGATGGTAACCTGACATTAGGTCTAATGTCGACATGTACTTTGCATTTGCCAAACAGTCCACTGCGTCGTCGATTCTCGTCAACGGATACGAGTCCCCTGTTGTCACCTTATTCAAGGCGCGATAGTCTATACAGAATCGTATAGAACCATCCGTCTTTCTCACTAAAGTGATTGGGCTCGCCCATGGGCTGCGAGAGGGCCTGATGATACCATAGTTGAGCATCTCTTCTATTTGCGCTTGTATGATATCCCTCTCTTTCGGCGATGTCCTCCTCAACTTGCATCCTATAGGCTTGGCTTCACCAGTGTCAAATGACAAAGGCTCTACGTTTGCGTTACCTAAGTCGGCAAGAGAGGTCGCAAAGACGTCGGCATTCTTTAGAACTAAAGATGTCAGTGATTTCTTGTCTTTGTCGGAAAGTTCTTGATTCATTAGAATCATAGACTCATCGAGTTTCGTCCTCGACGACGTTGTCGTTGATGATGCACGATTGGCGATGTAGTTGTCGAAGTATTCTTTGCATGTTTTGTCTTCGAGGTCAAACTTCATCGGCAGTGTGTCATCGGACGTTGCTCGAATTCTAGTCCAATTAGCATACAGAACTTTTTTGCAGTCGTCGGTTAATTGTTCAGGTTTTACAGGTTCTTGTTTAGTGGCCACGCTAGCGATTCGAATATCGCTTAGGTCCTCGCCATTCACATTGAAGGTTACAATGTCCGAATTCGCTCGGACGCCTTCAGCGACCACATCTCTATTCTTAAGAACTTGGTCCTTCCCCGAGGCGTTCAAAGACTAAGA